>CM053502.1:27192350-27297165 GCA_028627145.1 Eidolon dupreanum | reverse complement strand
ATCCACATCTCCCAAGTCCACAAGCCTTAGATGCCCTGTTCTCAGTATGTCATGATCCCAAAATCTTGAGATTCTCCAATTCTGATTCTAATACCCTACAATTGTATGCACCAAAACTTTAAGTTATACTATCTTAAGACTATAGTAAAGTATGCTGGTTAACAGCATGGGTCTGGGGTGCGGAGACCTGGGGTTCACATTTCAACCCACTGCTCACTATAGTGTGATTGTGGACAAATTGTTTCACAAGAATCTCATTTTCCTCACCTATGCAATGCGATGAAACGGTCGCCGGGTGGAGAGAGGATTAAAGAAACAGCTCCCTAAAATCATTCACTGTAGCTTCCAGCACAGAGAAAACTCTGAAGGAATGATAGTTAATATTACCGTTCTAAAGTTGATGCTCACAGTATCTCAAGAATCTAAAATTCTCTGATCCTAAGAGCATACTATCGCGATTCTAAGAGTCTGCGACTCTTCAGATGTCAAAAACGAGTCTAAATTCCCAGGAAGTAGGATTCCTAGACCTCGTTCTAGGAACAGGGCTGTCAGCAAAACTATGGCCACCAGATGGCGGGCTGGGGTTGCCGGTGTCTCCGTAACCGCGCTGGGAGGGAGCTCAGTCATGAGACCTGCTCCCAAGTCTTCTCTGGGGCTCTCATTAAAAAGTTCCTTTCTGTGATGGGAACAGAGTGAAAGAGGAGGGAGAGGAAATTGCAATTACTATATTTTTCTTCTCAATCCGAAGATCCACAATGCAAGAATGAAAGGGGACCCGAGCAGGGAGGTGACCTTAATATGATGCCATATAAGCACTTGATGGCTGCAGCCTGGGAAGCGTAACTGGAGCCCTGAAGCCATGCCCCAGGGCGTCAGCACATTCGGGATTTCTCACGAAGGTTACCCACCGCCTGCTGTGCCACCTGGGAGCCGTGTGAGCCTCAGCTCCCCCTAGTTGAGACACGCATTCGTCTGGGAGAACAGGAATTACATTGCCACGTTTATAGACGAGGAAGTGGAGTATCTAAGGGGTCGAAGATTTGTCTAGGTTCTCTCGAGGTGAGGCCAGTATTCATATGCAGAACCTACAAGAATCTGTGCTGTGTCCGTGATAAGCTGATGCTGGCAGCAGCTGACCCAGCAGAACCCTGAAGAAAGGAACCAGGCGGGAGACAGACATAGGATGAGGAACACAGGTCGGGGCAGACATTTTTCTACCTCACGTCAGAGCAGCCGCTCCCCAAAATGCTCCTGCACGTCAGGTTCTGTGCTGGGCACCTGCACTACTTCCACTGCGATCCTTTCAACAACCTCTTGGGGACAGAGTTTTAAAAATGCCAGCCCTGGGGACTCAGGCGGGCGAAGGGACCTGCCCAAATTAATACGGGACATACAGAGCCAGGAATCGACCTGAGGTATTTCTAGGTCAGACCTTCCCTTTTCACTTTTCCCACCGCAGACGCTGCGGGAGTCCTGGGCGACCTTGGGTGGCCCGCCGGGGTCTGGCCCGCAGGCTCTTCTTCAGTGCCAGGGGCAGTTAGGACATCAAGAACGAGGCCGTGGCAGGCCGGATGCGGCCCTAGCAGGGGAGGCCAGAGGGGGCTCTCGGTGCCCCGGGCGGGCGCCGCAGCCAATATTGACTTTGGTAAACACCATTTTGCACAGAGCTCGTGGCGAGGGCGGGGGCGCCCTGACCCGGGGGGCGGAGGCAGCGGCTCCGCATTTAGACGAGGCCATTAGCGGCGATCGATGGCTGCGCTGCGAGCTCCGGCCGCTGGGCACTCCCAAATGAAGGTTAAGTTTGCTCTGCGCCCCGGCTCGGCCGGCCATGCGCCCGCATAATGGCCCGGGCCCGGGCGGCCCGCGCGCCCAGGTTAGCCGGGCCAAGGGGCCGCCCTGGCAGCCGAGAGGGAGCACAGCTGGGCGAGCAGACCCGACGCGGGCGGCTGTGGGCTGCTTGGGCCCCGGATGTAGCGCCTTTGTCGGGCGCCTTTGTCGGACTCCATGTCCCCAGGCTGGGCTCCCATGAGCTCCTGGCTGGGTTGCTCAGTGTGCGCTGTACCTGGGCCCTTGCTCCCCCGGACCCCGCTTGAATGCATGGTCCACTCGATGGGGTGCAAGAGTGCCTGGGTGTGCATCCTCAGCGTGGGTGTACGACAGCGTGGGCCACGGCAGGCAGCCTGGTATGCTGGAGCCAGCCAATCTGGGAAGCAGGAGCCGCTGTTGCCCAGTCTCCTGGATCACGGCCTTTCCCACTCTCAGCCTCAGACTCTTCCCTAAAACAGGTGAGATAGGAAGCGCCTGGTCCCGGACAGGGAGGGACGTGTTCACACTGTTTGTGGGTAGGCAGGCAGTATGAGGACGCACGTGGGCTCGGTGCATGGATGTGGGTGTGGCTGTGCCCAAAGTGTGACTATGACATGTGCCCAGGTGCCTGAAGCCCCGGGTCTAAGTAGTTTCTGGGAATCCCCTGGGGCCTGTGGAAAGCTCAGCAGTCCCGGCAGCCTCACCTCATACCACCCGCAGAGGACTAGCACCTTTCACCTATCAGCTCCGTCCTCCCGAGGACAGTTGTCAGGGCGCATATTTAATTAATGCCGGGAAGTGCATCACACTGCAACGGTATCACACTCATCCTCACACTTATTCTTTTTCCTGCTTGTCGCAAATGAGGAAACTGAGGCTCAGAGAAGGGAAGCGGCTTGCCCCAAACCACAAATGTCAGCAAGTGGAGGAACTGAGATTAATGCTGCTGCTGTTGGTGGTAGCTCTGGGGACAGGTGACTTAAAACGCGAGATCCTCAGCAGGTAGTGGGTGAGGAGAATGCCGTGAGCACTCACCTAGTGCTCAGGTAATGTTTTCTGGTCTCTTTCAAGATCTTGTTTACTTCCCATGTTGCAGTTGAGCAAACTGAGGCTCAGAGAGGGAAAGGCAATTGCCTCAGCTCTTCAGCAAATTAGCATCAGAGCAGGGATTAAATCCCTGATAGGCAGAGTCCCAGCAGTGTGCTGCGTGCTGCTTGCTGCTTGCCAGGGTCCTGGTTGCCTGCGGTGTGTGTGCTACAGGAGGGGGCTCTGGTTCTGGATGGCAGCCATTAGCTCGAGTGCACTGGGTGGCTAGGAGGGGGAGAGCGGGTAGAGGGGAAAGAGACCAGTCAGTCCCCCAATGGGAAATGCATGCCCTGCTCTTCCCTTAGATAAGACCCAGGCCCTCTTGTGACCCAGTCCCCAATCAGTACACCAAGGCAGATGGACTCTTGAGCTCTGAGCAGAAAAGGAGATGGCCAGGCCAGAGGGGTTTGCACACTACCTCCAGGGGGCATTAGGGAATGTGTGCAGACACTTTGTCATAATGGGCAGCCGGGAATGCTAATGCTCTGCACAAAAGAACTGTCTGCCCCAAATGCCAGCAGTTCCCAGGAGGACCTGACCAGAGATTCTGAGGAGCCAGGGAGGTAGGTGGCTTTTGGGGGAGGGAAGATTAGCTGCCTTCCTTCCACTCCTTCTCTGAGCCCCCCAGCAGCCAGTATCTTGATCAGTACTGATTAGATAAGATTTAAGAGTCCTCTTCCCTTGGTGCCTCGCCCTGGTAAATGAGTGACAAATGACTAAGCGCAGAGGAAAGGGGCTCGGCCCTGAGCCCTATGGGGTTATCACGGCAAGGCTATGCCACACAGAAGGCCCACCACACCCGCTCAGAGCACCAGAAGCTGAGAGATCACCACTAACGCTCTCTCACCTGCTGTGCCATCTCATTCTGATCCTTTGCTCTTCTCCCCTCAGGGCCCAGAGGAGCAGGGAAACTTGCCCAGGTCACAACCCTGAGTCAGAAGTTCTAGAACTGGAGCTTCCTGACTCCCTGCCAAGGGCTCTGTTCAGGGCTCCTGTCCACCAGCTTACCCACCAACATCTTCCCCAGCAGCAACCTCACAGGGCTGGTTCTGGGGCCAGCTCTGCCATTCTGTGTGACCATAGAGAACCAATCCCCCCTCTCTGGGCCTCAGTTTAGCCAACTATAAAATAAAGATGATAAACCAGATTCTTGACATGAAAAATAAAGGCACTGGCCGTGCTTACCTCTGGAAGGCTAAATTCTTCATCGATCACTGTCACTAACCTTTTATGAACACAAGATTTTACATCCTCTGCCCTAAAGTCACCTTAGAGATATCTGGGCTGCTCCCCAAAGATGAGTGACAGCAGTCATGGGTGAGCAGAGGGTAGAAGGTGAGGTTTATTGGTGGTTGCCTCCTCATTTGCAGAGAGGGCAGGAAAAGGAGCCCCATGGACCCTGAGCTCCCAAATCTTCCACAACTTCAGAATCATTCTACTCTCTCCAGAGGATTCTACAGATGGGCCCTAAACATCCTCAAACCTTCTTCCACCAGGACCAGTGAACTTATCTGTTTGGAATCTTAGACTGAACCAGTAGGTCATGAGTCCAATCTCCTGACAACTTAAAGCCTAGAGAAGTACAAGATCTTGCCTCAAGTCACACAGCAAGCCAGTAGTAAGGCCTGAACTCAACCACTGCCTGAGATATAAAAGGTTAGTTCCCGATGCAATGCTGTTCTCAGATGCCCTTCAGCACCTCCGCACTGATCTCAGCCTCAGCCTGCACCCACTACCACCACCCTCAAACCCTACCAGATCCTGAGGATCTGCCCTGGCAGATGCTGGCTGAGGGCCTGGACAGTGCTGAGCACCGTGCATAGGACAGAAATGAAACAGATATGGGCCTGCCCTGGAGGAGCTCACAGCCTAAATGGGAGGGAGAACAGGATCAGAAAGGAAAGAAACGCCACTAAAGAAATATTTATTGTGCTAGGCACTGGAGATGGACTCAGTGGTCAGCAATACACGCAGCCTGTCCCCATGAAGAAACAAGGTCATTTTTAATCCAATATGAAATTTCAAAAAGATACATGCTATGAAGGAAAAATTGAGGGGACAATGGGCACACCAACAGGCGAGGGTGATCTACTCTGAAAGGATGCTTTCCTGAGGAGATACTATTTGAAGTGAGATCTGACAGAAACAGAGGAGTTAACCAGGCCAGGGCTGGCATTGGTCAGAAGTGGCATTCTTAGCAGTGGAATCTGTGCATTCAAAGGCTCCTGGGTGGCAGGCAGCCTGGAACACTCAGATAACTAGAAAGAGTCCACTGTGTTTGGTGTGGTGGTTCAGCGTGTACTGCAGAGAAAGATAAACCTGGAGAAGCCAGCAAGCCTAGATCACGCAGGTGTCCTGGAGTTATGGGAAGGAATTAGAACCTTATCCTAAAAGCGTTAGCAAGCCATGGATGTAAGCAGCAGAATGCTCTGTGTTTTTAAAAGATCTCATTGGCAACAGTGTTGAGGATGGATTGGACGGTGAGCAAGGGTGGGAAGGGGGGCCCAGTGAGGAGGCTGTTGGTACAATCCGGGCTTGGATGATAGCTCAGGTAAGGTGGAGAGGTACACATGGGCAGTGTCATGGAAAGAACTGACAGTCCCAGCTGGAGAGGTGAGAGAGGAGGAGGTGTCAGGTTGACTCTGTCCTAGGGGTTGGCTGCTAGCTGGCTGCTGGTACCAGGCACAGAGACATGAGCCTGGAACAGGCATTCTGTTTGGGGCCCATTTATGTTTTAAGTTCCTTTAAGACCTTGAAGTGAAGAGAAGCAGTTAAGTGTGTGGTTCTTAGCTAAGAGAAGAGAGACATTATTGGCAGAATGATGGTAGCTTATAACAAGGGCATGGTGAGGTCATGTAAGGGAAGAGGATTGAGTGGAATAAGAAACAGTATAAAGGTAAAGATCTGGAAGAGGTTGAGATGAAAATACCTGAGAAAAACCAGCTAGAACAACAAAGCATGGCCCTGAAGAGAAGGCAGGCTTGAACTCTCCAGGCCTTTGCACAAATTCCTCCCCCTGTCTGAAATCGCTCCTCTTCCAACCAGCCCATGCCTGTTCTTTCAAAGCACAGCCCAGGTACAATCTCCTCAAGGAAGCATCCTTGACTCCTCCTCACAGAGCCAAATAAGGTCCTCTGGCTTCCCAGAGCCCACTGGGCAGGAGCTGGTGCTGGAGAGAGCAAAGCTCTCGAGCCAGACAGGCTGGATTCTTCCATGTGATATGGTCAGAGTGTCCTTCAAACACCTCAGTCTCTTGAGCTGTCAAATGTTATAATAACCATTGTGCGGAGACTATATTTCTTACGAAGATCAAATGATACAATGCATATAAAACCTGTGGCTCAGAATAAACAATAAATAGAAGCTATCATTATCTTAGCTCTTCACGTACTGACATCTGGTCTTGTCTGTTTCTCCTGCCCAGCCCTGAGAGGGTTTCATTCATCTCAGTGTCGCCAGTGCCTGGCACAGAACCTGGCATCTAATATGTGTTCGTTCACTGAAATTAGAGTGAAGGGAGTAAAGAGCTGGGTGGGGGCAGGAGTGTTCAGGGTAGACTTCCTGCAGGAGGAGGGGCTAGGGTCTAGCCCAGTGGATCCCATTTGCCCCTCCTCCAGCAATGTAGTGGGAGACTGGGGGAAGGGAGAGGGGAATGAGAGCATGCCAGGAGGGGGGAACAGCTTGAACATATTTTTCCCAGCTGAGGGGGCTGGGAACAACTTCTCAGCTGAACTGCGACCTCAGAGCCACATATCCTCTTTGAACTTTAAGCAGCCCCCAGCCCTGTCACTTCCCATCTGAGCTGGACGAAAAGTGAAACTCAAGCCTTGCCCTGCAGCCATCCCCAGTGAAATCCAGGACCAGCCCCTAGCTTGGGTTTACTTGTGTGGGACGAGCAGAATTTCACAGCTGGGGGCCCAGGCCTGCCCTCCCTGCCCTGCGCCTGCCCTGGCCATGCAGAGCTGGTGGCCTCCTCCAACCTGAGGTCCCTAGTGGTTTCCCTTCCAGCCTGGGTGGGGGCCCCACGCCAATGGCAGAACTCAACTCCAGGGCTGGGCTAGAAACCTGCTCCCGCACTACAAGCAATGCAAAAGTTTGGGGAACTTAGAGTTTCTTCACATCTCTGGGCCTCAGTTTATCTACAAAATGGGGGGCGTACCAGGTAGATCACTGTACGAATTAGTTCTCACATAAAGTCCATAGCTCATAGAAGGTACTTAACAAATGTTAGCTTTCTTCCCTTACCTCAGACCATGGCCCAGAGGAAGGGAAAATGCACCCTGGTTGAACCCCCATGTACCAGATGCCGGCACCATCCTCTCCCCTCACACACAGAGACTCAACCCTGGCACAGAAGATGGTTTATTCACGTTTTACCTACGAGGAAACCAGGGCTTAGCAGGAAGCTGTCCAAGAATAAGCAATGCAGCTAATAAGCAGCAGAGCCAAGTTTCAAACGTAAGGCCACCTGATCTCTGGGTTCACAGCAGCAGGATGTAGTGGGAACACAGCACAGATCCAGGACACAGGCACCCCACCTTACAACCTGGTGCTCGTGGCCCCTGGCAGGTCAATGCCCCTCAAGCCTCCTCAGTGAGCTTCCTCACTGGACATCCAGAGGACTCCATGATGCACATTTAAACCCAATTTCATTCTTGAGCATCTAGCCAGGGCCTGGCACCAAAAGGTTTGTTGAGTGACAAAGTGAATGAATTTCCAATAATTTCTAAAACATCTGTGAGGCCAATAGATAGGAAGATAAGTAAGTAAAAATAAAAAGGGAAGACTGAGGTAAGTAAATGTGAAAGAATCATTCAGTTATTATTATAAAGTATTTTGCTCTATCATCTTTCCTACACAAACAGTTATTGGGCACCTACTGTGGACCAGGCCTATGTGGGCTCTACAGGTACAAGGATGATAATAGTTAACATTTATTTAGCTCTATTGTGTGATCGGTACTATCCTAAGTATTTTACATGGATTTTCTCAATACAACAACCCTAAAAGTAGACATTTTACTATTATTCCTATTTTACAGATTGCAAAACAGACAGAGAAATTAAGTACCTTAGTCGAAGTAACTTAGAAAGTGGTAGAGCTCAAATTTATATCCATTTTTAAACATTATATCCATTTATACCAAATTTCAGAGCCAAGGGGAAAATGTTTTCTTCCTCCAAGTAATTTACTGGCTGGTTGAATAAGGAAAGTGCATGGTTTAAATAAGACAGGACTGAGATGAAGTACGTAGTGTGGTACTTGGCACAGAGAAAGTTCTTTCTAAATGTTCTTTATTATGAGCTCTAATTTTATTATTTAAGAATTACTACAAAAACAATAATTTTGTTATCAGTAATTCCTCTCTTTCCTTTGGTGTCAAATGAGCTTTTTTAAAAAGGAAAAGAAAAAATCCTTTAGAAGATCACTAAGGCAACCTGCATTTGACTAAGGAGGAAACTGAGGCCAGAAAGGGGTAGGAATCCCATCCGCTCTGTCGGCTAGAAGCATCAGTATGTTGGTAAATGTTTAACACCAGCTCTCATGAATGGATGAAGCCTGATTTGTAGCCTTTGCCAATTTCTGTGGCATAAAGATTCATCACTGCCACCAATTCCAAGCTACCAAAATGAGGTCACTGAGTCATGGAGCTGGACAGACATACTTACGTTAGCTCCCTCCAGCTGGTGCGAACCAGCTCTAGCATAACCGCTGGCTGGAGCCCTGTGTCTCTGGTGAGCCTGGAGACTTTGACCTGGTACATATCCCAGGGACAGCGGGGGTGGGGTCTGAGGCTATAGGCATAAGGAAAAAGGAGGACGGACAATGCAGAACCCCCGAGACGTCTGAGAGGTCAAACGGGGTCTTCTCCACATGCTCAGGCAATCACGGGCCTTTTCGAGCACTGTGGAGCTTTGCTATTGGTCTATATATCTGTCTCTGGAACAAATGTTGCTCGTTCTTGTGCACTATCCAATGACTTCTAAAGTTCAGACTTGGTGGGGCGGGGGAGGGAAATGGTTTGGTTCCTGATAAAGTCCTTGATTATTAGCAAGACACTGCAGTGTGAATATAGTTCTGCTTGCTTTCAGTTGTTGAGGGAAGAAGGCAGTGTTCCCTGGGTCCACACACAGAGCCCAGTTTCCTACATTTATTTATTTACTTAACATTGGGTCTTTTTCACTGCTTGTTTCCTTCCTCCTGTGGCCTGGTCTCCTAGTGCTTCCAGTTGAATAATCCAAGACCCAGACACCAACACAAGCAGAGCTGGCGATCCCTGCGGAGTGCCCTCCGTATCAGAGTGCTCACAATTCCACAATTAGCTCTTCCTCTAAGTTAAGTCAGCGGTCTGCTATTAAAACTGACGTACCATTAGTGACGGTAGTGAAAAATGACAGCTTCACTGTCTCTAATCTATGAACTGATTACTTAATATTAGCATATTGCTATCCCAAATAAATAAAATAGTTAAGGCCCTACTACATGAAAAGCATGTACTATATACTATACTTAATCTTCTAAGCAAACCAACCAGGAATGTTATCTTCATATTTTACTGATGAATGAAGTTCTGTTTAGAAAAGTTACATAACTTGGCTGAAGTCACATGGCTAGTAGGTGACTGAGCCAGGATTGGAACCCAGGTGTAACTGTGTCTGATATTTTAATCTCCCCATTTTACCATAATTAATTCCTCAGCCGATTGGGGGTGGGGGAGGGAAATGAGATAATTCTGAGAGTGTGAACATAGAATGGGCATATCAGTTTTCTATTGCTATATAACAAGTTACCACCAATTTAGCAACTTCAAGCAATCCCCAATTCATTATCTCATAGTCTGTAGACCAAAAATCCAGGCAGGTACATCTGAGTCCTTTGCTTAGGGTCTCATGAGGCTGAAATCAAGGTGTGAGCTGGCAGGGGTCTTATGGGAAGGCTCTGGAAGAATCACCTCCAAGTTCGTTCAGGTTGTTGGCAAAATCCAGTTCCTTGCAGCTGCGGCGCAAGGGTCCTGTCTCCTGCTGACTATCAGCTCCTTAAGGTCATACACATGCCTTTTCATGCAGTCTCCCTTATTTCCTAAGCCAGCAACTGGGAGACAATTCCTTATATTTTCAATACCTTTAATTTCCCTTCTGCTATATTTCTCTGACTTCTCCTTCTGCCCCCAGCTGGAGAAAGCTCACTGCCTTTAAGGGTTTGTGGGATTATGGTGGGACCACACAGCTAATCCAGGATAACCTCTCTACCTGAACACCAACTGGACCACACAACACAGTGAAATCACAGTGATGTTTCATCATATTCACAAGTTCCCAGATTAGTACAGGGCATCTTAGGAAAGCCATTTTAGAAAGTCCACCTACTACAGTAGAAGAAATTCTAGGAGTGCTCTCCAGGAAGTGGGGAGGGACTTCCTCTGGAGGCCTTGAACACCAAGAAAGGCACTGTGGGGGTACTGGGTGGTCAAAGGGAATGGACATGGACAAGGAGGCAGGATCTATGGTGGGGAGGGGGTTGGCAGGGGAGAAACAGGAAAGAGGGAGGCAGAAAAGAAACGCTAACAGAAGAACATAAGTTTACATCTGTAGAGAAGTTCAAGTTCGCTCTGCTCCCTTGTGGTGGCTCTCAGAAGATACTCAGTAAATATGTGTGGAATTGAATGGATTATGCTGCTCTGTTCACATGAAGTGGGTTGGGTTGAGAGTCATTGAATAGGTTGAGATTAAGACTGGAAAAGACTGAGTTGGATGGTATTATACTAATTAAGTAGGAAGTAGATGGCTTGTTTAGACTGAGAGAGATGACATAGGCTGGGTTCGGATGGATTGCATGGAGTTTAGATGGGCTGAGGTGGGAAGAGGTTGGTTGGGGCTAGATTTAGCTGGGCTACATTGTTTAGGGTCAGACTGGATTGAACAGGCTTGGATGGGTTGGAATCGTCTGTGGATGGATTATTTTGGGACGGAGTAGACTGAATTGTAGGTAGATAAGTTTGGGGAGTGGTCAGTGTTTAGTTGCAGAGACAGAATCCACTCTGAATAGTTTAAGCAGAAATAAATGTATGAATGGGTATTTAATGGCTTACAGAAATATTTGGAAAGCTGAAGAAACAGATCGCAGGCTGAATCTTCAGGACTGACTCCTAAATCTGTGCTGCAGAGGTGGACCACCAAAGCAACTGCTCCTTTTGCAACCATCAGGAAGCCAGCTGCCAAATCAGGAAGCCTCCAGTCGAGCTTCTAACTCCAAAAACATGTTTCTCTGTCCACACCAGCTCAATGTACACCTCAGCATGAAAGCATAGACAGGTTCTGGCTTTAGGGGAAAAAAATGTGATGAGGAAATTCTTTGGACAGATAACACAAAAGTGGGAAAATGTTAATAATTGTCGAAGCTGGGCGATAGAGACATAAGGGTGTACCATACTGTTCTCTCTAGTTTCACATATGTTTGTTTTTACAAATATTGTTTTGAATGACTTTCTCATTCCCTGTCTTCCTATTCATTTAATTAACTTCTGAATAAATTGCCTTGCCCGAGTACATGGCATTTAGTGAAACCTACATCACATGCAAAACTCTAATAATAGGGCAGTCTGCGAAATTGTTTTTAGCTTTTCAGCCTCTGCAGGATAAAAAGGTACACTAGAAGAAGAGAGAGATGAAGGATAAATGAGCCGGTCCCCAGTGTATCCTACCACTGGGCTATATGGGGGTGGATTGGAATGAGTTGAGATGGGTGCACTTGTCCTGGGTTGGACAAAGAGGAGTTGGGATGGGTTGGACCGGGTTGAGTTGGAAGGTGTGAGATATGTGTGGTTCGGCTGGACTCAGCTGGGCTGGGTGGTGTTGGCAGAGATTGGATTCGGATAGATGATGTGCCCTGGTAGACACTTGGACGCCAGTATCAATCTATTTGGTTTCAGTAGAGTATGAGTTTTACTCAGAGCCAAGAAAGGAAGACTTGGAGGATGACAACACTGCTAAGAGTGGCACCTCTGTCACTCTTCCCTCATTGGACATCTTCTCCATTGTCTGGGATCAGGTTTATTTCCGCTCACCCAAGGCAACCCTGTCCACAGGCTTAGGGCATTTCCAGTGTTCAGCTCAACCTCCTTTTCCGTCCTTAAAAATGAAACCTATTAGAGCAAGAGGCTTTGGAAATAAGTTCCAAGCACAGAAACTTGCAAGATGTGTTGTCTCGGGGCAAAACCAAACCCAAAGTCAGGATATCAGAGCCATATGGTTTCCTCTCTACATTTCTAGTGGGAGGAGTTGTGGATTTTATGGAATTTGGGACCAGTTCCGGAGTCCCACAGGTGCTATGTTCACTGAGCCAAGGAAAACGGGTGTTGGCAAGCACTCATGTTTACACACACCAGAGTAATGCACATGAGCATGAGGCTTTCCAGTTTGTAATATATTTCCAGTTTAGATATATTCTCTCAGACTTGCACTGTGAAGCAGGAGTCATTATGTAATATCCCAAATGGAGATACTCAGGCTCAGAGAGGCTAAGTGACTTGCCCAAAGACACACAGAAGAACCAGGATTCACATTTTTGGTGGGGTTTTTTGTTTGTTTGTTACATGAACATTATCTGTCTTCTTTCGTTGGCTTGGAGAATCCAGCCTTCATGAGGTTTGCAATTTTGTTCATGATTATAGACTCAATATCTATAACAGTCTTAGCACATAGTAGATGTTCAATATACATTTACTCAATACACACATACATTTACTAAATAAATGAGGAAAGAAACCCAAGCCTCAAAAATCTGCATTCTTTCCACAATCTCTCTCTCTCTGTCTCTCTCTCTCTCTCTCTCTCTCTCTCTCTCTCTCTCTCTCTCTCACACACACACACACACACACACACACACACACACAGTCTGTGTGACATGGGCCGCTTGTCCTGAGTTTCTGAAGTCTTATCCCATCTCTGCTCCCTGAGTTTGCCTGGATCAGGTCATAGATCCATGTACTTTCTGACCCACTGACTCAGTGCCAAGGGAAGATAAGCATGTGGACTCAGACCTCCAAACATGCCTGCCATAGTTGTGGCACAGATAACAAATGTCAACCACTTTCATTATCTGCTGGCACTTAGACTCTCTTTTGGGGGTATAGAACAGATGAGACACTAGGCAATTCCACTTGGAAATCAGCTTGCCCTTTCAAGAGATGACAAGATGGCATCCGAGACTATGTCTCAGCTAAGGTCAACCAGCCTGTGAGTCTTCCTGCCTACCAAGTGCTCAGAAACAGGGTCCCAGTGAATTTGCACAGACAACCTTTCAATGGAGGGGCCATTGTCCCCATTTTGCACACAAGGAAACTGAGGCTCCTAAAGTGGTCACTTAGCTAGTGAGTCCAAAGCCTGGGGCAGAATCCAAGTCTGTATGACTCTAAGGTCTATGGGCATTACTGACAGTAACCTCCAAGCTACCCCTGAGAGGGTACATCTCTCTTTCATCCCTGGGCTTTGTGATGGGCAGGGCCATGTCCGCTCTTCTCCGTATCCTGCCTCTGCTCTCAGCCTGGGTCAGCACAGGTGGGGTGGGGTGGCAGGGGATACACATATCTTGCCGCCTCCGACTAATATTGATGGACGGAGTGACTATTGTAAATGCTACGGTGTTGTGTAATCAGTAGGAAAATGTGACTCTGTCCCCAGAGATGCCAATGGCATTTTGGAGAAAATCCTATCCTTGATTTTCTGGGCCTGTTCAGTTGAAATGTCTGGGTGACAGGGACAGGGACAGTGTGGGGGCTCTAATACTTAGGGCCTGGGCAGGTTGCTTGCTGCTCCAGCTCCTGCCTAGGAGAGTAGGGCATGGGCAGAGGGGTGGGTGTGACTCTGGATGTGAGAGTATATGGGAGCAGGATAGCATAGGGAGCTCTGGAGTGACACAAATCTCAACTCTGTCACTTGGTCTCTCTGTCCTCATTTCCTCTACTGTACAATGGGTGAGAAAAATGCCCAGCTCATTATTCTGTCATGAGGATTAAATGAGAAGATGCAGTAAAGCAGTTAGCACCTTGTACAGAGTCTGGCCCATGGCTGATGTGCAATACAGAATTGTTGAATGAATGAATGAATGAACAAATTAATGTACATGAATACATGGAGGAAAGAGCATAGAAGAACAGGAAGAGGATAGCATTTGGACCCAGGAGACCTAACTTGGAGCCATGTTTATCACTTACTAGCTGAGTAACCTTGGGCAAGTCACTTAACCTCTCTGAGCCTCAGTTAATAATAGCAATAATCCCTGCCTCTCGACTGTTGTGAGGATTAAGTGAAAGTGCATGGTAGTACTGCTCTGTTAATGGCAGGGCACTGTGCAAATGTTAGTTCTAATTATTCTCCATAATTATGACTGCTCTGCAGGAGGCACATGTGTAAGAGTAGGGAAAGGGCTGTGCGTGAGGGTGGGCCTGTGACCAGCCTGTGTGTGCATGTGTATTGTGTGTGGATGTGTTTGGAGAACTGGGGCCATTAGAAAAACCATCATCCCTCTAAGTTGTTCTTTCTTTTGCTAAACTCAACCTGCCAGGCTGACATCGGAAGCAGGAATTAGTGGGAAGTCTGGGGGGACGGGATTAGTGGCTGAACTTTCTATTCCTGGAGACCCTCTTTTCTCAGGAGGTCAAAGCAATTTCCATATATTATCCTGCTGGCAGCTTGGGAAGGTCAGAGAAACAGCAGACACATGTCACACATTCCTCAGATGGAGAAACCAAGGCAGGAAAGCTGGCTGGCCACTGAGGCCACTCCTGCCCTGCCCCTGTTGGAAACACCATCTAAAGGATTCTGCAGTCACTCGGCCTGCCCAGCCAGACCAGTGAACATTTATTTCATTTATTTGGGTGCTTACTGCAGTGTCTCCCATTCCCCTGTTTTCAGCCCTGGGCTGTGTATATTTCAGAGGGAGCAAAACCTCAAATCCCTGCCTTGTGACACACTAACCATTGGAGGGTCTTACTCCATCTCAATCTCCATCTTTCAGCCTTTGGCCGGCTGTTGCCCTAACTCCCCTCCAGCAGTGCTTCCAATTTAGTCTACTTCTTCCAAGGACACCTCCCTGACTCCCCTATCTGGCAGATAGAGAAGTTACTCTTCTTTGAGCCACTGGGGTGAAAAGGCCAGAGGGAAGAAGGTTGGAGGCCCAGCCACATTGTACCTCTGATACTGAGGACAAGGCCAGGAAATGTTCTCTGAAACTGATGAGAATAAGATTTACTCAGACAAGTGTTCTGTGATTGTGAAGTTAGTGAGGCTGGGAGCCTCAGGGGTTGTTCTCTGAAGGGTTAGAGCAGTGATTCTCAAAGTGTGGCCCCTGGATCAGCAGCATGAGCTGCTCCTGGGAACTTGCTAGAAATACCAGCTGTGACACTAGCCCTGCATCAGAATCACCAGGGGGAGGAGCAACAATCTGTGTTTTAGCAAGCCCTCCAGGTGATTCTGATGCTCTGGAAGTTTGAGAACCACTGGGCTCAAACTGCTCTACCTGCCCGCACCTGCACCCAGGCTCCTGTCTTCCAAACTAGGTCTCAGGAAGCCGCACCTTCCGCACACTGGCTTTGGTTCACCTTAAGAAGGGCTCCTGCCCCAGACTCCCAGTCTTGCAGAGGGGAGGGAGAGAGGGAGGTTCCGGGTTAAGCTCCACAGTCCTTTCTCTTATCACCCTGCCCCAAGTATGTCTCCTGCCCTCAGCTCTTGTACTGTGTTACCACTAGGTGACCTTGAGACTGCGGTATACAAAGCTCATCCCTATATCACTTCACGTCACTCTTCCTGCAGCTAATCAAACCTCTCCTGCACAATAGTACTGAGGCAGAAAGAATCAATCCGGTAAGAAGGTGGGGGCAGGCCAGGCCCGAAGCTGGGTGCGCTTCCGGCCACGAGCGCAAGGGGGCGTCGTGGGCCCACAGCGCGCTGGGGCGAAGGAACACACTAAGAGCGACAGCCCTTCGCTATCGGTTCTCCAGCTCGCAGCTCTTGGGCTTCGCAAAGCACCGGAAGGTGCCTGGCGTTTCAGGAGCGTCCCAGAGGGGTGGAGCAGAGTTGAGCAGAGTCTGAACTTGAAATTTGAAGTCTGGAAGACCAGTTGCCTTTACCCGCTGTGTGACCTCTAATGACACGTTTGACCTCTCTGAGCTTACCTATAAATATAGAAATATAATTCCCTACCTCACCGCCACTCCAACCCAGCCCGAAACCACAAAACGAGATTGCTGATTCAGGCTTGCCGTGCAGACTGTAAGGCCCCATTCCCACGTGAGGAATCAGCGCCGTTTTCCTTCCCCTGGGACTCCGCATCTCTGATAAGGAACACATCGTCATCGCATTCCCATTTTATAGACGCACAAACGAAAGCTCAGAGTCGAGGGTCGTGTGGCTCATCTGGGCAGAGATGGACTGGTGTCCCGAAGCCAGCACGAGACTCTGTCCCTTCCTCCTCGCGTGGCCTCAGCTCCAAGCAGGCACTCCCTGAGAGCGCCGACCCGCGTGGCAGGGTACGAGAGGAGCAGTCTCGAATCTTCATCAGAGATGGGGATGATCAGAAGGCCAAGACAATAGAAGCCGAAGAACCCAAATGCTCGGGCCCACTCAGCATAAGGCCAGGTGGTGTTCTGTCCCCAGTTCTGGTCGTAGTTTCTAACCCGGCGGCGACCAGCCATCCCGGGGCTGCCAGGACAGCAGCGTGCGCGCGAGTATGTAATTGCAGGGGTCGCCCTGGAGGCCGAGGGCTCATTCGGACTTCGGGTTCCGGGGCTTTCCGCCTGCGCGCCCTTCCCCCCGCGTTCAGCCCCAGCTGCGCCAGCTAAACCCTCTGCTGAGGCAGGATCGCGGGGGTCAGGCCGGGGGAGGGATGGCCCGCCCGTGCCCGCGCCCGCGCCCTCTGAAGCGGCTGTTTGCACACATGTAATTAGCTCTAATTATCCCGGGCTTTCAGTTCGCCGACTCGGGGCCTGAGAGCCGCGTCGGGGGTGAACTCGCCCCGGGAGCCGCTGCTCCTCCGCGCGAACGCGCAATGTCTGGGCCAGGGACTGGCTGCGTCCACGCCTCCAGGACCTTGCGTCGTGTATCTGTGTGTGCCCGAGTGTCTACACAACCACCAGCGTCTTTGTGTGTCGGCCGTTGTGTGTCTAAACTCGCGCGTTTGAGGACGCCGCTGGGGGAGGCTGGCGAGAACCTGGCGCCGCTGAGAAGAGGAGAGGTCGCAGGGAGGGGGAAGAACGCAATGGTTCTCAGCTAAGAAGGAAGAAAGCGCTAGCGGCGGGTTCTCTCCTGTCCCAGTCGGGAATAAAAGTGAGGGCAGCTGCCGGGGCCGAAAATCCCCGGGATTTCTGCTGTAACCGCCAAGCCAAGGTGTCGTCGACCGAGCTCTGTTCCCCTGGCCGCGAGCAGTTTCGACCCTCCGTCACCGCATGTTTGAATCCTCAACCAGCGCTCCTCTCCTGCAGGTGGCATAGCCAGGGCTCAGAGAGGTTAGGGCGCTCGCTCCGGGCGGCGCAGCAGGCCAGAGACTCCACTCTCGAGACTCGCAGCACCCGATTCCAGCTCAGCTGGAAAAGAGGAGTGTGGGCACTGGGGAGGCAACGCCTCCGATTCTCAGGTCCTCCTCTCTCTCTGATCTCGGATCCCTAGCTCGCAGCGACCGTGGTCCAGCAGCCGCGCCACGTCCTGCAGCCCTCTCCCTGCGGCCAGTTCAGCCTCATGGACACTGAAAGCCAGAGGAAAGCAAGTTCAGCCCCAGGGGCCTTAGGTGGAGGTAGAGGGATCCGCCGGGGTCCCCCGGAGCAGGATTTCTCAGCACACTCGCCCAGCCCGTAGGGCCGTGAGTCCTTCCCTTAGCCTTCCTGGGTGCTCGCGCGCGCTCGCGCTCTTTCTCTCGCTCGCTCTCTCTCTCTCTCTCTCTCTCTCTCTCTCTCTCTCTCGCTCTCTCTCTCTCTCTCTCTTCCCCCTCCCTCCCCCCTTTCTTTCCTCCCCCCATCCCTCCATCCCTCCCGCGCTTCCCTCTCGCAGCCTCTTTCTCGCTCTCTGATTTACTCCTTCCTCCGTGTCTCGCTGTGCCTTTGTCTCTGTTCCTGTCTCTCATCGGATCTCTGCCGATGAAGAACACCCCCCGCCGACCCGTAAAGGAACACACACCAGCAGAATCCGCCTTTTCAATAAAAAACGACAACTGGGAAACAAAGTGAATTAAAAAGCATTAACTTAAAAACAATCCATGTGTCTACAAATGCGTTCCAAATGGCAGCCCTTCGGGCGGGGGTGCGAGGGGTGTTGGGGGGCGTTAGGCCACATGTTCTAGAGCCCCAGATACAAAATGTAGGGGGCTCAGCGCCTCACCATGAACCCCTCCCACTGGTCACCTGGGACGACAGGATCCGGGGAGGGGACTTATTCTATTCCTTCACCCTCACAGACCCCACCTGGTTCCCTGGATCCTCTCGGGCAGTTCTGGCATCCGCAGTCCCCTCCTACTTCCCCAGTGCCTTTAAACCTTCCTATGCTGACCCCATCTCTCCACCGGCCTGCTGCACCGGCCCTCCCCACCGCCATTGATTACACCCTCTTCCCCCACCTACAGTTTTGGACCCCACACTTCTTCCGGCACAGGGGCCCTGCCCTGCCCCACCCCCATTCTGCCCTCCTGTCCCCTAGACCACCCAGTAGCCCTGGCTAGAGAGAAGTAGTTAGAACAAAGCTTTCCTTGGTCTGAAGAGACTTTTTCCGGAGCAGCAAGGAGAAGGGGCTTCCCAGTTCTGGTACCTGCAACTGCTCTGTCCTGCCAGATGCCAATCAGAAGTTGTGTCTCTGAAGGCCAGCCTCTCCGAGGTCGCAGATGTAGGCTGCTGTCCTATGAAGCCCCTCACCAAAAGGAAACTCTCCTCCCCTAAAGTTGATCCTGCTGCCACCCTTACCACTCCCAGCAACTCTCCTTCACCTTTTTCCCTGGAAGTGGAAGGACTGGAGTACATCAATTAGGGCACAATTATAGAAGACAGGACTGAGCTGGTGCCCAGATTTCTACTGTCCCCTCAGTGTCTTCTCAACTGGGAAGGAAATCCTGAGTTTGTAAACCAGATGGGAGGAAGATCTAGATTCTTAACCTTGCTCCGCTAATGATAATGGCTCATGATGTGATTAGTAGAGCAGAATTAGCAATAAGCATAATAATAGAACACTGTTGAGCTCCTACTGTGTGCTCTCCATACATAGCTGACAGAAATCACTAGTAACTATATGACTTTGAGCAGTAGCTCGCCCTATCTGGGCCTCGGTTGCCCTGTCTGCAGCAGGAAGGGATGGGACCTTCCAGTTAAGACAGGGAGTCCGAAACACCTACATTTGAATCAAAGTCTGGACAAGTTTTATTTGTTGTCACTGTTCGTATCTGCTTAACGAAGACATAAAGAAACCAACCAGTTGGTTCTGAGTTATAGTTATTTTACATTCTTGAAACAACAGAACAAAAAAGCCATCACTTTAAAAAGTCCGAAAGTTTCTCATGCAATCAAATTCTTCCGACTTCTAATCATCAGCAGTGAGCCATTTTATTTTTATTTTTAATGATAAAAGTGTTTCGTATTCATTATACAAAGAGCAAAATTCACCTGGCTACTGCTGTATCTCAAGCCTTACCTGATGGCTTATCAAATTCTGGGGGAGCCCAATATAAGTACTTATACAAAGCTCCCTGGAGATTCTGATAAGAGAATTTTGTTTTGCATATGATTTCTGAATCCGATAGCAAATATCTGACATATCCTTATATCATCCATATCTCTGATTCTCATCTGATTCTGATCTGAGATTCTGATTGCGTATCACTGAGGTTGAGTTCTGAGAATGTCTGTTTCTATAGATTTGTTTAAGCAGCTTCTCTGTCTCCATGTATGCTCTTACACACCTATTCCAAGGAGCCTGTGAAGGTATACCTACTGTATGCATGTAAATCTAGGTATGTGTCTGTGCGTGCACATGTACAGATGTTTCCTTGTGTGAGTGTGTTGGGGAGGGGGGGGTTATAGGCCTCAGGCTATCTCTGGGTATTTCCGTCAGTGGATGTGCTGGGCAATGTACCTCTCTCTGAATTTGTGTGTGTCTCCGAAGATGGGTGCCTATGCCTCTGGGTGAATTTGTGTGGTTGTGCTTTTGTGTCATGTTTATGTAAGTGGGGAGATATTTGTGCCTGTGTGGACATATCCTGTGTACCTGCATCGATGAGCCTGACATTTTTTTGAGGGCTCCAACAGAGCAGGAGTTTCTACAGAGAAGGAGCTCCATCCAGGTCCTAGAAATGCCAGTTGAGCCATCTACAGGCTCCAGAGTGAGACATCAGAGCTTCCTTCCTGCTTGGGGAAGAGGGGCAACAAATTCTGAGCACAAATACAGATCTCTGTGCTGAACATTCTAATTCTGCAAGTCAAGTAGAGAGCCCGGGCAGCTGTCTGCTAATTAGCCACCCTGGGGAAAAAATTGCCTATGTTGGAGTGGATAATGTGTTTGCCTGTTTTCATGAGATCCTTGACCAACTGAATGCCTCACCTCCCTCCAACCCTCTCCCATGGGCTTGTCTTCCCTGCACCCCTAGCTCAGAAAGATGGTGCAGCATTTGCATGCCTTGGTTCTAATACATCGGCTTTTTCAAACAGGCCAACTGCTAAGCAAATGTCATTTGGGCTGAAGCTTGGAAGGCTCTAAATGAGATAAATGATCCATTTGAATAGATGAAGATGGGTCCCATGCTGGATGAAAATGAGCTAATAAAGTTCCCCGCAACATCAAGGACAGGTTCCATGTCCCCTCCCTAGGCAAATTGTGCTCTCAAAGATTGGGGCTCCTCCACAGCACAGAACAAATACTCAGGTAACTGCGGCCAAGGATTTAGGGCTTGACAGATCCCCAGTCCCAGTGAGCCTCTGAGACCTTCTCTGCCCAGGTCCCTTCAACAGCTGCTGTGGGCTGGTGGGTGCAGGAGCCCAGCAGGCTAGGCTAAGGGGCAGCTGCCCACTGTGGTCCCAGTCATGTCCTTCCTATGACTTCCTTAGACTTTTCAGCCCCCAGAACTATGAGAAAATAATTTTCCGTTGTTTAAGCCACCCAATTTATGGTACTTTATTATAGCAGCCCAAGCAGAATAAAACAGATATCAACTAGGAGTTATACTTGTACATATTTGCAAATATTGATTCACATATCAATAAAAATTATTGATACACTCCTACAGAGAGTAATATCATGTGTGCCACTCCTGCTGTTACAGCTGTTTCTCACTGAACTCATATGCTGAACTCTCATATCTTTAGCTCACTTTATTCTCAAGACAGCCCCAAGGGGGAGACATTTATTAGCTCCATTTTATCAGAGATTAAATCTCAAATAAGGTACTCAGAGTTGGTTGCACACTGCTAAGTGGTAGAGTGAGGATTTGAACTCAGGTCTACCTGACTCCGGTGTTCATGCTCTGTAGGGATGATAAGTGATCTAGTACTCACAGTTGGGGAGGGGGGAACCTCACCAGGGTTGGAAATGAACAATCCTGCCACGCCCACAAGGCCAAAGCGTCCATTCACCAAGGCCACCTGACTTGTTCAGCCTCACACCTTATAACTTAATTACTGTAATTGGGGACAGCTGTCTCCTGAGTAGGGCCAGTCTTCCCAGGCTACAGATCCACAGGCATCTCTGAAATCATTAAAGAATTGACTTGCAACTTTTGTTCAAAATAATGACCATAAGAGTAATGCAATAAACTGATTTTAATATATGCCCAGCTTAACTGATAGGCTCAGCTCCAATGTTGGCATTTTCTGACAAGATTTATTCTCTGTACAAAGTCACTGCTCAGATTAATACAGCTACAGTGTTATTAAGTTAAAATTTACTTTTAATTTAAATTAAATTTACTTTAATTTTACTTTAATACAGTGTTTTTAATTAATAACGAGATCATTTAATGGTGCGTTTGGACCTAGTCTCTACCTGTAGCCCCCACACCCACATGCAGATTCTCTTATTTACAGTTTAATCGAGCAGGGGTGTGTTCAGGTTGCACAGGACCTGCCTCTCCTAAGCTCCCAAATCCATCCCTCCTGAAGCCCCTCATGATGGCCAAAGCAGTCCTGAGGATATTCTGGAATCTACATCAACCCTGGGCTGAAGAAGGGCCTGGAGCAGCCACACAGACATGTCACACTCGTTCAGTCCTGGACCAGCACCCTGGCTGGCTTCCCCAGAAGAAAAATGAAGGTCCTCTGACAGGCAAGCATAAATATTTTCTTTCCCAGCCTGGTTCAGATGGGGATATTTGCTGTTAATAAAGTGGCAGCTGGCTATCTGGGAGTGTCTGAATGTGGCCTTCCCTGGCAGGGAGTGTATCATCTATCTCTGTCCCTACCCTGTCAGATGACAAGACTTCGCTGGCCTGCTTGTTTTTGGAATGTGCCTCAGATGGCAAAAAGCAGGCTGGAAGTGTTTGGGTCACAGCAGTTTCATCTTCTATCTCTTAAGGGGCTGGGAGGAGCAGCCTCAGTTTGCTGCTCTTGGCAAGCATGCCTATCAGGAGTATGACCGTCGGGTGCCTGGCAAAGCTATTTATTTAAGCCCCACATTAGGCAGTGAGACTTTATTTATGGGGGCAGGAGGGGGAGTGTTGGAGCAGGCTGGATCTTCCCACTTTGAAAGGTGCTCAGACCAGAAAGGGCAACACAACGTAATGGGAAACTGTGCTTTTCTTTAAGGCATGTGGCCTGGAAATGGAGCTGCAAGGCCCGGAAAGGTTTTGAAATAACATTTCAGACTGGAGCCCTCCCTTCCCCCACCTGGAAATAGGTGTTGGGATGGAAAACAGGGCACCTCTCCTCACCACTCGTCACCAGCCAGGACTGTTTGAAATGAAAACAAAAAATTCTTCCTTAAAAGAAAATGTGTTTTCCAAAGTACTATGAATTCTCTTCTTGACTTCCAAGTCTGCGAAAGGCCGTGTGAAGGCTCAAGTCACAGCTTGGAGCTGTGGAGGCTGATCTGGGAACCCAGGAGAGGCTGCAGTTGGGGTTAAATATCACCAGCCTGCAAGCTGTTGTGTTTCTCCGTGGCAAATTTTGCATTTGATCAACAAACATTTGATGAGTGCTAGGCCTCTGGGTAACAAAAAGATACAAAGATTTCAGGTCACCTACGCCTGAGTTCAAATCTCTGGGAAAGTTATTCAAATTTTCTGTTTTGGTTTCCCTATACATAAAATAGGGACAGTAATACAGATTTTAAGGGAATGTTATAAGAATCCCACTGAAGCTTATATACAAAAGCGTGCACTGTAGCACCTGACTCCCACTCAGCGCTTGCAAACATGTAGGTTTTCAAAGGAGCTCACAGAGGTTTCCTGTGACCTGAAGAACGCGGCAGAGCACCTCGGTTTGGCAGTCAATACCTTCTGGGATCTGATCCAAACAATTCCGTCACTCAGTGGTCAGGATTCTCCTGCTGCTATCAGTGTGGCAACAGGCCTGGCCCCCCAAAGTCTCTTAGTTCACAGTATGCTGCTGCCATCCCCATATACTTGTTCATGCTGTTCCACACACCACCACACGTTGAAGTAGTCCCTTCCCTCCTCTTTGTACCTTCCAACTGGATGCCCGTGTCTTCAGGGATGACTACGACTACCACTTATTGTGTGCCATGTGTCAGACACTTCTCGTATATTATTTTTAGATCTTTATTTTAGAGTCAGGGAAGACAGAATCAAGAGAAAGAAAAGAGGGGAACAGTAAAACGTTTCCAGAAAGAGGATGATATGGTCGTATTTATCATAGAGGATAGGTTAGTCTGGGCCAAAGAGGAGGCTGGGTCAGGAAGAGTCAGAGGGTTAAGGAGGAGTCTAGGGGTCAGAGAGGAGGCTGCAAGGTTAGAAAGGAGGCTGAAGGTCAGAGAGGAGGCTGCTACAGTGTCCAGGCAAGAAAAGACAGTGACAGTGACTTTTGTATGGAGAGGAGAGGCTGGATTTGACTTTGCTTTACTTATCCATTTAATACATATTTTGTGGGCACCTGTCCATTCAGTATATACTTTGTGGGCAGGCTCTCATCCAGCTGCTGGGATACAGTAGTGAACAAAGCAATACGAAATCCCTGCCCTCCCGGCGTTTGCATCCTAGTGGGAGAAACAAATAATAAAATAAATAAGAAAAATGTACAGTGTGTTTGATAAGTGCTATAAAGAAAAATCAAAGCAAGGGAAGGAGATACAAAAGAGTCAAGGATAAAATTATAGACACTATGACCACAGAAGGCCTTAGAGTGACTTTTGAGAAAAGCCCTAAAGGAAGTGAGAGGGCCGGCCCTGCAAATTTCTGGAGGCGCATGTCAGGCAGAGGGAACTAGGAGTGCAAAATGCCCAGAGGGAGCCAGGAAGGGGGAGGAGGCCTGGGGCTGGAGGAGGCCCCACAGAGGTGAAGATTAGGAGAGGAGGTCAGAGATGACAAAGGAGCTGGCTTATAAGGGATTTGTCAGTCCCAGCTAAAACTCCTTAAGACACCTTGAAGTGAGGGCCCTTGAGTGGGCCTCCTCCCTCTCTGAGCCTGATTTCTCACTGTGGAGGGTACCTGTGGTATTGGGTATGACTGTGAAAACTTTGAGGTTCATTCCATGCACTGAGCAAAAATCAGACCCGGCAGGCCCTGAGATTCTGTGTGTTGAAGTCATTAAACCTGTCTAAGACCACCTTTCAGTTCCAAGGTGCTAAGATAGTGGCAGTGGTGCTGACCTCAGGACGCAGAGGGCCAGGTTCCCTGGCCTTGGGAGCCTCTCCTGCCCAGCCTACTGCCTTGCCCCCTGGGAAAGAGGAGAAGAGCTGACTTTGGACAACTCTGGCTTCTAGGTCTTGCATCTGTAAACACCGGGTCATGTGGCACAGTTTCTTCCCCTGATAACTGATGAATTTTCACCATCATTCCTTCATCCCTTCATTTATTCTCCCCAGTACTCATTTATATATTCATTCTCTCCCTCATTCTGTTTGCTCATTCCTGTCTTCACTCTTTCCTCACTTATTTCTTTCTTTACTGACTAATTTTACTCCCTCATAGCATTTATCACATGAGTCACTAAATAAGTAATGGATTGTGTAACTCTATATAAGCCTAACTTCTCAGCTAAAACATAAAGGCATGAGTGAGGGCAGACAGCATGTCTTATTCACAGCCATAACACCAGCATCTGTCCCCATGGCTGGCGCATAGTACACACTCTGTAAATGGATTTCATATCCTTTCATTTGCTGCAAACTCATTCATTCCTTCAGGTGTTTGTCAAGCCTTTGCATGTGTCAACATATTGGCCTGGCACTTTTTTTTTTAATCTCTTGAATTTTTTGTTGTCTTTCTTTTCTTTCTTTCATTTTTTCTCTTTGGTTGGGCCTGGCACATTTTAAAAGAGAGATAAGAAAGAGGGAAATATAGAGATAAATTATCTGTGCTCCTGTCATCCGTCCATTCCATTTGTCCATTCATCTGTTCATTCTTCAATGATCATTTACTAATGTTGCTCAGGACCAGATCCTGAGCTGGAAATTCCTTCATTCAGGATGATCAAAGGAAGGCTGAGGGTGGGCTGGAGCTGGGCTTCAAAGAATGGGTAAAATTTCAGGAACCACGGGATGAAATATAGTCAGGGAGAGGAAACAGCATGAACAGAGGCTGCAAGGAACATCACAGCCAGGCAGGTTCTGACTCCGCAAATAGCCCGGCCTCATAGGATGCTAGGAGAATCGTTCTCTGAAGATAGTGTGGGGCTAATCATGAAGGCTTTAATTACAAAGCATAAGGGTTTGCTGAGCTCCAAGGAAGACTGACTTGGGCTTCTCATTTCCAATTGCGAGGAGGGCAAGCAAACGCAGTAAGTTTCAGGTTGTTTATTCTTGGAGCATTATGATTTTCTGTTTTCTCTGAGAGGAAGAAAAGGTCTGAAATGGCTAAGATTCCTCAACAGGACACAAGCACAAATGGCTCTTACAAAGCTTTGTGATGGCTTTAATGCAAATAAATTACAGTTCCCTCCTCAAACTCTCGAGCTGGTGAAAATCAGAAGGAACGCATTAAGGAGTAGGGACCTGGGTGTCCAGGACCCATTAGAGCCTACCGGAGCCTCTCAAACAGAGAATGCGGATTTCTGTGGGACTGTAAGGAGAACAGAGCCCAAGACTGAGCACCAAGGTCCCTTGAACTCACTTGTAAGCCTGTCTCAGCACCAAATGATGCACTAAGGAAGCATCAGCTATGCGGGTACCACAATTCTGGCCAACAGGCCTGGACCTGAACAAGGACAAAGCATGCTCAGCCATCTAACTCTGCAGCTCCCTAGGTCTTCTAGGCCCTGTGGGGGTCCCAGCACAACTCCTAACCTCCTCTAGGCCCCTTGTCAGAGAAGAATTGGCTCTTGGACCTAGCTCTCCAGAGGACACCAGATCCTCTGGATAGCCAGGAAAGAGAGTAAACATCGAATAATGACAAAAGCAATAGGGATAATTTTAATACTTATTTTCTCATATGTAAACACATTCTAACACATGCTAACAAAGCACCTTCATAATCAGTATCTCATTTGACCCTCATAAGAAGCTGAGAGGATAAGCAAGGTGGGGTATTGTAATTTATATTTTAGAGATGAAAAAACTGACGCTCAGAAAAGTAAAGTGACTTTACTCAAAGTCCTGCCTCTGCTAAGGTGTTCTGAAGGGCCCTTTCGTCACCCTCCAAACCAGTAAGAGGATGGCAAAGATGGTGTCCTGGGTATAAATAGTAGTCAGTAGTTCCTGCAGTTGAGATCGGCCTTAGGAAGCTGTGGTCTTTCCTTATACCTCCATCTTGACCTGTGGGTTAGAAGGCAACAACCTGCAGCAGGGTCAGGGCTCAATGGTGAGGGGGATCAGGGCGCAGTGTGTGTGACCAGGGTCAGGGCTCAACCAAGACAAGAACCAGAGTGCAGGCCTCCTGACCCCAACCCAGTGTTATTATCACTATATCTGCACTGACACTGACCTGGACAAGGCCCTTTCAATATTTGTAGCCTCCCTATCTGTCATGAGAGGGTATGAGAGAGAAAGCCTCTCAGGCCCCTTCAGGATCCAGGCTGCTGGGCTGTTGTGTTCAGACCTGAGCTCAGGATGCGAAGGTGGAGAGTGAGAGCAGGAAGCCCCGGGGCTCCCAGGGGTGGGGCAGGCTGAGCCTTGGGGGAGGCAGAGGGCACTGAAGCCACCCTTGACTGACCCACCCTCACCCCCCACACACACTTCCTCCCCTCTAGCCTGGGGGTCTCCCCCACTTCCACATCTTGTTGACTTTCAAATTTACAAGGTGTGCTGATTGCCAAGGCCCTGGGATGATTACACACCTGGACCCACCTTAGGAAAGCAACCTCCTTATCCCAGTCACCCCAGCAGCCCTGGGCTGGGGGTGGAGCACAAAATGGATTTCTTGGTGCTGTGAAAAATTTAAAGAGGAAAATAGCCAAGAAAACAACAGAAGACAGAATCCAAGCCAAGTGCCATTCTAGAAAGAAAAGGAGGAGGATTCACGTTCAACTTGATGGTCATATTCTGATACCCTTGTCTCTTAACTCCAGGTCTGACTCTGACTATCAAGGCTCAGACTGGGGTCAGGAGCTTTATGGTATTTGCTTGGTTTATTGGCTCTCCGGAAGAAGGTATAAGGCCCCAAGCAGTTCTCCGGAGCTAGGACCCCTCAAGGAAAAGCCAAGATTTATGGTTTCTGGAAACCCTCAGTGTTTCTGGGCTGGGCAGAGCTGGCTTTCCTCAGCTCCCAGGTTTAAGAGTGGGAGGGCCTGCAGGTAAGGGAACCCCAGACTATGGTGGGAACCATTCCCCTAAATGCTTTCTCTTCCATCACCTCCCATGATTCTCAGTAAGAACCCCACGATGCTAGGATTTTCTCCTTCATTGCGACAATGGGGAAATCGAAGCTAGGAGGGATAGTTGGCTAGTTTAGATCAAACGGAATCAAAGTCAGGAGGAATTCAAACCCAACTCTCAGCCAGGGGCCTTCCACCTCTGAGCTATTGCCACTAACATGACCTTTGAGGCCCAGTCATGAAATACCTGATTCACTCTGAGTAAATGAAAAATAATATTCCTAGAGTTCTGGCCTCGAGTCACCTCTCTATTACCCCATATAGATATGGGACAATAGCCTCTGCCACAATAACCACCCACCAGGGCTCAGCGAGGTGACCCAGGTATCGCTCTCCACCAGCGAGTGACCACCTACAAGGGTGTTTGACCTTCCAGAAAACACCCACCTGCACCACTCCTGTGGATACTGACTGGCCAAGTGGCTCTGGACACAACTGTTTCATTGACAACCCCACTCCACAGGCACAAGAGGCTGCCATGGCCTTACTGTCTTCTGTGGCCCCTGTAAGCAGGGTAAATTTTATTTCTGGGCTTAATTATGGGACATGCCATAAATATTCATGCAGCAAAATGAGCCCTGGCTCACAAGAGCGGCTGCTTCCCGCTTGGGGGAAATTAACATTGTTTTCCAGCCAGTGAGTAATGAGGCTCCACTGCTGGAGAGGGGAGCCTTTTCAACAGCCTCTCTAGGACAGAAAGAGAGAGCCACACTGAGAGGCACCCATACCCTGCAGCGCTGCCCTGGCCATCCCAGGCTTCTCTGCCTCTCCAAAGCAGGGCAGAGCTGGATTCCTCTTAGGCATAGCCCTGAAGGGAGCCCCCAGCAGGTGCTCAGCAGGGAAGATGCATGAGCTGTATCTCCAGAACCAAGGTCAACGAACTACAGCCCACTAACCAAATCTACCTGCCATTTGTCTTTGTGAATAAAGTTATATTGGAACACAGCCATGCCCATTCATTTAGCTATTGGCTACAAAGCAGAGTTGGAAAGTTGTGACAGAGACCTTACAGCCTGCACAGCCTAAAATTTATCTGACCTTTCACAGAAAAAAGTTTTCCAACTCCTGTTCTAGAATCTTCTCATCCTTTAATAAAAGTCCCAAAATATTGAATTCTCTGGACTCTTAGGAACATGGAGCGGTCTGTGGTCATAGAATGTGCACAGACTAGAAATGGAGTCCAGTCTCAGATCCACCACTTACTCAGCTGTGTGACTGGGGGCAGGTTACTTAACCTTCTCTCTGCCTCAATTTCTTCCTTTATAAATTAGGGGTAATAGTATCTATCTCAGGATTGTTGTGAATATTAGGTAAGTGTATATTTGTAAAGCCCCTAGAAAAGTATTTAGCACAAGGCAAGCATTATGGAAGTGTTCTGTTACATTAGTGGACTCAGTCTCCTATAATTTCAGAATCCTCAAAGTATTGAACCTTAACCCCAACACATTTCAGCCTGTCAGACCTTATACTCTCAGCTACTACAGGGGAAGCATGTTTCTGATACTGTGCTAAATGCTTGACATGCATTATCTCATTTAATCTCTTAACTCCTTGAAGTAAGAATAACTACTGACTTACATCTGAAGAAACTGGGACTTTACCAAGGTTAGGAGGCTAACCCAAGATCCCACAGGGCTGAATTGCAAAGTTGAAACTGAGTCCAGGTGTGCCTGACCCCAAAGCCTGTCTCCCGTCTCTCAGATAGTTCCATCTCTCTCCCAGTACCACAACCCCTCCTCTGTACCTGTCACAGTGTCCTCCAACCCCTGCTGGACACATGCTGTGACAGGGAGCTCACTACCTCTAGAGACAGCGGAAGAATATACACTGGGAACTACTCTTGCATTCTCCCACTTCTCAATCCTAGTTCTGTTTCCTCTCAGCTCTGAAAAGCCCAGGTGGGAGAATAAGGGTATTTCTGGGGTCATTTACCAACTTGCTGGGAGCCAGCAGTAGTCTTGACTTTAGGCATTTACAACAAACTAAACCTGGATGCAAAGACTAAACTCCATGTCTTTGGACAGAGCACTCCTCCAGGAAGCCCTCTTTGGTGCCAACAGGCAGCAAAGACCTCCCTTTCTTCTCAAGGCTCTCAACATACCACCTGAACCATCATTCAATGAGACCAGAGCCACGCACTAGTGTGAGACTTGTCATAGTAACCCTAGGACTCTCTAACCCTTGTGTTCTTTCTGCTTGCTCTCAAGGTGTCTTGAGATCTAGTTTCTCTCACAGTTCTGTGGTGCCGCATTTATCCTCATAGCATACTCCACCTGGAGGGGCTTTATATTTCCATTTGTAAGATGATACACCTGAGCCCCAGAGGAGACAACGATCAGGAAGAAAGAAAAAAGAAGGAAAATACTATTGGAGAAACTTCCATGTGCCAGGAATGTGCTAATCTTTGTCTCATTTAATCCCAGGTATGTAGGCAGTACCCCACTTCACAGAGGAGAAAACTGAGGCTCCAAGAGGAAATCAAACTTGCTCTTGATTCTGTAGACAGTAAAAGAGGGAGGAATATATTGATAAAGCGTCTACCTTATGCTAAATGCTTGTACATATTTGTCTTATTGCACCATCAAACACATACAAAAGAAAACTCTGCAGGAGGTATTTTTATTTCTGTGTTCCAGGTGTGTAAACCAAGGCTCAGAGAGCCAGGGTGGCTTATCCCAGGGGCAGTGGGGCTGGAACCAGGCCTTGCTGGCTGTGGATAAAGCACTCTGGCCCAGCCTGGCCATCCTCATGAGGCTCAGCACGCATCCTTTCGGGGAGTGGAAAAGGAAACACTGAGCCCTTTTACAGGGTTTCCGTGTGCATGATGGGGAGCCCCTGAGGATGGTCGGCCTGCCACGGATAGGAGGAACAGTTTATTTTTTCTGTGGGTCACTCTGGAGCCTTTCAAAGGTGTGAAGTTCCGTGGCCTGCAAAGGCTGACTCTACTGGCTGTCCAGATCAGGCCTGCCTAGGCCCCAGCCCCCCAGGCCTGGCCTCTTCAAGTGCCGCCTGCGGGAACTCCCTTGGCCCACCTGGCCTCTCACTCGCTGAAAGGCTGCGGAGTGACAAGCCAGAAACTCGACTCCAGTGTTTACTCACCAAACACAGACACAGCCCTCTGGGCTCTCCTCCGCCATCCAGACCCTGTGCCACCTCAGGGGAAGAGGGGCTTCCAACCCATTCCCAGGCTCGGCAATACCTGGCATGCTCACCTCCAGAGACTAACCACAAGGAGGAACATCCAGCCCGGCCCTGCAGCAGGAGGGAGTCTGGTTAGACACAAAAAAGAACTTTCTGCCACGAAGGGGCATTCAGCTCAGAGACAGGAGAACCTCCTGAAGTGCTATGCTCTCTTGGTAAGGACTCTGGGCTCTTCTGTCTAAGCTTCCTTCACTCACCCCTGTGATGAGGGGTGGGAGACCCAGTCTCTATCTCAGCTCCGCAATCAACTGATTATGGGAACATGGGCAAAGTTACTTCACTGCTCTGGACTTTGTTCTCCCAATGTTTAAAATGGGCATAATTATCAAAGGGTAGTCATGAACTGATGAATACAAAATACACCGCATAGTATGTTCTAACTGTAAAGCGCTCTACATGTGAAAAGTGGCTTTATTTCCACTATTCCTTCCTCCTTCTCCTCCCTCGTGCTTCTTTTGATCCTTCCTATCTTTCCTTTTTTTCCCTAAGGGGGAAGGTTAGCATGTCCCCTTCTCTACCTAGCCAGTTAACTGAGACGTTGTTTATAGATCCAGAGGTTTTTGTTTGGTTTGGTTTTTTTTTTTAATGCAGTTAATACAAGTGGGCCCAGGAAGATAGTGGGGCCACAGGGAAAAAATGCCCACGGAGGCTCCAGGTTCCCTCAGGGAACCCTCTAGAAGAATCTGGAATATTCCCCTCTGCTGGGGAATGTCTACCTAGGTTTCTGTGAGGGCAGGATGGTGGGAAATTCATGGTCACAATCTTCCTGGACTGGGCCAAAGAACTATTTCTCAGTGTTTCCATTGACTGGACAGGACTGAGCAGTTGTGTTGGTGAACTGATGGATTATTTCCTTATAGAATAGCCAAAGAAGTTGAACAGTTACTTTGTAAAAGCTTAACTGATATTGTTGTTTTTCTGTCACCTTTTTTCCCCTGACCGTTTTTATAACTGAACTGTTATAACTGTTTTGGTTGGACTGACCTATTGTTTGTCTAAACTGACCCATTGTTGAAGGAACTGACTAGCTGTTTGTCTACAGCGACCAGTTATGGGGCCGAGGTGGTTGGTTGAGGACTGTTCTGACAGGATACTTTGGCCAGATGAACTGGTCTGAGGCCTATCAAACCAGCTGATACCAACACTCCCCCTCAACCTTACCCGCAACACTGTTATTTTGGAGAGATCCAGTCTCAAATGTGCCAGCCTTAAATCCCACCCCCATCCTCTTTGAGAAGATGTACAGTATTGTCTTATGTTTAAAAAAATGGGCGTTACATCAAGAAAGAAGAAAGCCCATCTGAGGACCTGGCAAACCACCCAGCTGCCTGTCCCCATCAGCCTTGCGGGCAGCCCTGCCTGCCTGTTCGCGTGGCTGGAGCCCTTCATTCCTGTCCAGCGTCTGCGTTAGGCATTCCCTGAGCCCCCAGCACAGCCCCCCCACGCGCCCCTTTAACTCACTTCCTTTCATTGCTGATGGGTTCATGGACTTTCAATGGGGCCGCAATAAGAGGGACCTCACTCCTCTGCCCCGTTCACCCTGCCCACCCCCTCCTTGGCCTTTCAGGCTCCCAGTGAAAGGGACTTGTCCACAAATTGGGGATTTGCCATTGTCCCCTTTGTAAAAGCCGTTCATTTTTCCTCAGCCCCACCCCTCCCATCACCACGATCAGCAGGGTGGCCCCAGAGGCTGCAGATGTAACAGTGCACAATATCCCCAACAGTCCTGCTTAGAAGCAGGGTTGGAGCCTCAGAAACTCAGACTTTGCTCTGGAGCAGGGAGACACTATCTGGATTTCTCCCTGCCTCCATCCCCACCCCATTTTATGGATGAGGGAACTAAGAGGAACATGATGACATCCAGTTTGCTATCATTAGCTCATTTCTATTCTGTTTCTTTCAGAATTGAGAAGGCAACGTCATTTGTCACTTATGTTAACCCAATATGCCTCACTATTGAAAATGTGTACAAAAGCTGTAGTCAGTAGTCGAGGGAGTCTGGGTCAGGGCTCTGTTGTTTAGCATCTGAAATCAAAAGCTAGAGTCATGAAAACAGCAATTCTTGGTTGAACTGCCTCAAAATTAAATAGAAACACTGGTCTGACTAATTTGAAATTCAACTCACAAAAAAGAAACAAAGCCAAATTGTGTTTTTCCTGTTTCTAATATTTTTGTTTCCACACTAGAATTATTTAATTCAACTTCCTATCTGTAGGTGGGCTTACTACTGGGGCCCAGAGAAGAGATCTACCTGCCTAAAAGGCCATAGCATCACAGATAGGGCTGGGCAGGTGTGCCTGGAATCCACCACGCTCTGCCTCTCAGACAGGCATTTCAGTTTTGAAAAAAATCTCGGCTCCATCGAAATGGTGTTGCCAGAACCAGTTGGGCACTGCAAATTTGAGGCTTTGCAGTTTCTAAGTAAGGGGTTGTTTACAAAGTTTCATCTGTAGGGAGAATCGCTTGATCTTTAGCATTTTTAACACAAGCTGCTCTGTCCCTGGGGAGTCTTGGGGCACTTTAGGTGAACATGGGGCTGGGAGATTCTGCGTGCAAGCTGAGCCAGAGAAAAGATCTTTCGAGGAAGATGGCCTCAGATCTAAGCAGCCACCGTACAGACCCTGGCTTTAAGATGCTTGAATAAAGAGCAGGATATTCCATATTTAATTCGTTTATCTCTAGCTAGTCCTTTTACAGAGCACGGGATGAATTCACTAAGAAGTGAACATTTTCTAAAGTACCAGGGTGGCTCTGAAGGTGGCTGTTTCGCTTTTCGCTATTCTTAAATGTTGTAATAGAATACGGAGTATTACCATCATCCCCATGCACCATGAGAACTGTCCCCATTGGAGATTTATGGTGGGTGATGAGGCTCCACATCTCTCTGAGCCCCAACGAGGACATAACATCATCAACTCACTGCTGAACCATCCTCATCAACACGGCTTCCATCACCCCTAAGACTGATAACCATCAGAAGCTGTTAATTCCCAGCAAATTATCTAATCCATATGTTGCTTGATTTGTGTAAAACCCAACCCATGAGGATCATAAAATAAATAAGCATGGAATGGTTTATAGTTTCCAATCTCCTCTCACCTAGATAGGCAGGCTGCTTGGCCTCGGCCGTGACTCCCACATCCTTCCAAAAGGAATAGGCAGCATAGGTTCATATCTGGACCTGTTTGTTGCTGTTTCTGGGACAGAGGGCACAGACATGCTCACATACACAGACTCACAAGTCTGCCTCATCCCTCCTGCTCCCGCTCCCACACCTCTAAGGGGCCCAAGCTTCATTTCACTAATATGTTAATCACTGAAACAGTCTTCCGCAGGGGCACAGGCACAGGGAATTAAGAAGCTGGTGACTTGCAGAAAGAAAAGCAAACTGTCCCTTCGAAAAGCAGAGGGTGGTAGGAATTTGTAATGATGAGAAGGGAACAGAAAAGGAGGTCAGCAGCTCCAGGAGACATAGAGAACAATCAAATTAAACCGTGTTGTCTAGAATAAGCACAGGGTCACCAAGGGGCTGTGAGGTGTGTGAGTGAGTGAGTGAGTGAGTGTGTGTGTGTGTGTGTGTGTGTAAAAAGGCTTAGATGAAGATTCAGGCTCGGCCAAAAGTGGGGCCAAATGACCTTTAAATCCCTTTTTGCCTCTGAAATTCTTCAAGGCTATGTCTAAAATCCTATAATTCCAAAATTCTGTAATTCATAGATCCTATACTTCTCTAACAAAACAGACACTCTCTGATTCTAATGTTTTGTGATTCTAAGGATCTATAATCCAATAAGTCTGCAATTATAAACTGCTCTGATTATAAAAGTCTATGGTTCTTTAACTCTGCCATTTCATAATGCTAATATTCTGTAATTCTAAGATTATATCATTCAACATTTGCTTAATTTAATATTATAAATTCCACCATTCTTGCATTCTGTAAGAGACCACGATTCTAGACTTCTATGAATTTATTTTTTTATATGTCTAATGCTCTATGGTTCTAGTATTTGAGAATTCTAACTCCATAATTCTAAAATTCCATAATTCTGTTTTATGCTACTAAGAATCAAAAACACTTCTGTGATTCTCTAAGTTCATATTTTTCAAGAAATCTAACAGTTTATAATACTAATGTTCTGGGTCTTTACCATCCTACAATGTAAAGGTTGTTTTTTTTTTTTCCAAGTTCTATAGTTTGAAAAGTTTATAATTCTAAGAACTTTCCGTTACTTTAATATTTATTTAATATTTAATATTTATTGTATGCTCTCATAATTCCAGCATTTCTGATATTTTATGATTTTTTTATGACAAACAAAATGTAGCTTCATCTACAAAGAACAGGCAAAGAACCAAGTGACTACCCCAGCTGTCCTCTGAATCCGGCTGTAGCATGTCGCAGGGCCGCTGATCTTCCCTCCTCCGTGAAGGAGACCAGAACACGGCCGGTTTATCCAGCCTGGGCTCCAGGAGCTGCCCCAGACAAAGGCATGGGGAGCGGGTGGCTGGGCCATGGTTAGGCGGAGGAGCCAGCCCCCACACCTCAGGGAGGCCCCTCTTCAACAGCCCAGTTTCTAAACATCTGCCAGCGTTTGGGTCCCGATTGCTGTCCTTTAAAAGTATCCCTCTCCCTTTCTTGTTCTCCATCAAGAGCTCCCATGGCAATCATTTCAAGCAGCTAATGAGTTTCAGATGGCCTTCAGGAGCCCGGGATGGATGGAAGCTGGGGGATGAGGGTTCTTAGGCCGAGTTTTGTGGGCAGGGGGGAGGGGTGGGGGCGGGGGTCAGAAAGAAAAATCTTTTGTAGCTGAAGTGTTATGGGGCTGCCCACCCCTCCCCTTCCAGACCTAGAGACAGAACCTGGAAGAAAGTCCCTTGGTCACTCGGCTGCTTCTCTCTGTTCACCCGTGCTCTCTCTCTCAATATACAGACCAGCACCCTTTCTCTAACTCGTCACTTGCTATATTGAACTCAGACAAAATCGAGACTCAGCAGCATTATATAAAAGAATCAAGGCTTTCTTGAGGCCAAGATGTCATTACTCACCTGCTAATAAAAATGTCTTTGCAAAAGACAAAAACGATCTTCTGTAACTGTCACTGTCCAGATGCATGAGGGTAAAGACCTGAGACTTGCTCGGTGCCCTCTGCCTCTATGTGGGCCATGCCGCTTGGCCCAGAGTGGGATTGGCTGTGGGGTCTTGGGGGACGCTTTCCCCGGGCCCACTGGCAGTGCACAGGGGCAGCTCCACAAGCCTGCAGCTTCCCCCTGCCGGCTGCTCACTCCCTGTGGGGTGCTCCTTCTACCCCCTCAGTTGGCCTAGGACCCCTGCAGGGGCCTCTTGTGGCCCCAGAGCTTTTTCTTTCTGGCAGCAGGGAACACTGGGGGGACCAGAGACACAGGAGGCGGCCATCCCAGCCTTCTTTCCATGCATTCAGAGAGCCCAGGAGGCAGCCGTGTCAGACCTGGCCAGGATTACACAGTGGATTCTGTGGCGTTCTCCCTCCCAGCTGCCTGGGAACTTCCGCTGCTTTCAAGGTCTAATTTAGGGATCGACTTAAGCGAGCAGAACATTGAGAAAGGCACGCTAGTGCCTTTCAGAGGAACTCACACACTCCCCAGCCCACGGAGGCCATTACCATCCAAGAAGGTAGGGGACATTCCTGTAACAGGATGTGTACGGTTTTGAGTTAGGAGTGGGTCCCTCCTGGCAAGGGAGATCCAACCTTATAATTAAGTAACTCGACGTTTCCTTTAAGATATCAACAACAATAACCATGCTCTCCCTGTTGCCTAAACAGGACGAACCCCGCGTTAAGCAGTTCCTGGTGGTCCGCTCTCACACATGTGCAGGGAGAGAAAAAATACCCGCCTGGAAGCGGGCCTCCCTGCTTCCCAGCAGCTGCCACCTCCCTAGCGCCTCCTGGCCCCCTCCCCATCACAATTAGGGATAATCTTTTGTTGCCTGGAAAGTGTAAAAATCACCAGCTTTTCTCTTTGCATGCATAATATCCATTTCCCCTCCAAGTGCGTTGTTATTTGGTTTGGGAATTACGTCTATTTACAAGAGTAGATGTTGCACAAAGGTTGTGTTTATGTGGAAAATTATATCGGTGACACGGGCTGATTGGCGTGTGGAGGCTGGGAGAGCAGGCAGAAGAGGCCTTCTCATCAGCTTGGAATAACAAAATGATTGTATTTTCAGCAAAGCTAATTGATCACATACCTCGCTGGGCTATCTGTTTACTCAAAGGCCATCCAGGCCCTGGGAAGGTGGAGAGGAGAGGGCCCCGGGGCGGTGGTCACCACTAGACCAAGCCAGCTTTCCAAGGCACTGGGGGGTGCCCTGAGACTAGGGGATGGGATGAGGCATCAGGTCCTGCGGTGAGACAGAGGATCGATGAGCTGAGACTCCTCGGAAACCGGGCCCAGACCTGACACTGGGAGATCATGTCCTTTCTCCAGGACTCCAAAAGTCAGTGTGGAAAAGGCAGTAGGATCAGGGACCACAGCAAAGAAAAAATGAGTTAAATCCCTTCCTCTCTTCCATTTGAAAAGCTGACCCAAAAATGGGGCTTGGAAGCTGGTGTTGGGCCGGCCGCACTGGGCCCAGTGGGAGTGAAAGTGCTGGAAACCTGTCCTAGGCCTGTCTTACCTGAGTAACTCTGGGTGTCGAGGCTTCCCCTGCTCTTCTCTAAGAGCTCTCAATCAGGAACCTGAGCTGGGAGGTTGGATGGGAGAGAGGACTGTGGGGGGTTTCCGGGTGCGGATGAGGGGTGCATTCAGCCTCCAAATCTGCAACACAGCGAAACCTGAGCCCAAGTCTCTCTCTGACACTCTCCCGGGAACAAAGACCCTGCTCCTTGCCTTTGGGGAATGGAGGGGCTTATCTTTAGGTTTATGAACAGCATTCTTGGTCCCCCAAGGCGTGTGAGAGATCTCCTAAGGAGATATTAACTCCCCCAAACTGACCCACACAAGCCAGACCTTGGGGGCCAAACGGCTCCGGTCACCAAAGAAGCACTGTTAGAATTCTATTTCCTCACTAGTATTAATACATGACTTGTGTGGGGGCAGAAATAAAACAGTTGGATATAGTTAAACAAATGCTTGAATTAAAAATGACCAGTTATTCTAAAAACGACTTGTCAGGAATTAGTCAAGGAACTGATTAATTTACCACTCATTTTGCAAACATGAAGTTTCTTTGAAAAGCACCCCTTAAAAATAATCTGACACCCCCCCCCCGCCTCCTATATTATGAAGATAGCTGGTTATTTTGCAAACTTCCAGTTAGAGTCAGTCAAACTACTAGTTACTCTTTACAAACAACCAGGCAGAAGCTCCAGCCCCTGGTTCGACAGGTTCCGATTGTTGTTTGGTATCCTCGTTGCTGATCAATTTCAGATTTAGTTAACTTTTCTTAAAGCAAAGATTAAGAAGTCTTTGGGGATCATCAATAAGGGTTTCCCCAGAGAAATCCTAAATCCTCAGAAACCACTGAACCCAACAACCTCGTTTTATAAATGGAGAAACTGAGGCCTAGCATACTCAACTCTTAGCTAACACCTGCTCGTGACATGTGAGCCAAGTTCATGTATTATTTTGGACTCGTTGGATCAGGTGACACTGAATAAATTTCAGGTGCCTTTTTTCCAAGCCTAGTCATGAGGTTTTTCGCCTCTCTCCAGGTCCGAGCAATACAAGCCCCAATTCAGAATATATTAGATGTTGCAATAACCTCCTGGTAGCACTGTGTGTGTATGCGTGTGTATTTGTCTACCACTCCAATTCAAAATCTCTGGCCCTTCCGAGAGACAAGCAGTTTATTAATGTGGCACTCTCAGAATTGTTTTTTAATTGGAAACATTTTGCCATGAAAGAACATTAATAAAACCTGAATCCAAATCAAACTTCTCTGTGTATGTTATTTTTACTCTGCAGTCAAATGCTTTTATTAGATTTAAAACTTTCACTGTGCTTTTTATCTCTGGCTGTATAATGTTCTACAATAAAAAAAAAAAAAAAAAAAAAAAAACTCAATGACTCCAAAGTCTGGCAAAATAATATACTTTCTTGGATGTCTCTGTGTGTTGCCAATTAGCTTTGCCGTGAACGCAGGCCCCCATCCATCACCCGCCTCTGGGTGGCTGTAACAGAGACCTAATTTGTTTCATATGCCCTGTACTCTCTGAGCCATTCACCAGCACCTCCAACCTGCTGAGGAGCAGCCGGGCCAAAGAAGAGATGAATGACAAGAAAAACCCCAGGCAAGCCAAAGGGACCCCCTTATCAGAGCTGGGCTCAGCTTCGTTTGCCCAGTGGGAAAATCTCAGCCTCTGTGCCTCCAGTTCCTTCCTCCCCGTGCCCCCCTCCAACACCCTCTTCTGTCTCCTCCACCTCTTCTTTCCTTTCATGACCCAAAAGACCCAAAGCTCACAGGCGGCAAGGCTGGGAGTGGAGGATGGAAGACTTCTCCTTTTCCTCCGATTTCCCAGAGCGGGCTGCTGTCCTCTCCCCTCTCTACCCGGTTCCCACCCCCTCCCACCTACTCCTTTTACAAGCCCGACTTTTAAACCTCCAGTTCCCTAGGAATTTTATGAATGCTCAGCACAAGCCAAAATAAACTCGTAAAGAAAAAGTTTCTAAAGAAGGTCACAGACCCGTATGGCAAGTGCTGAGCGGTAAATACAAAATTCTTCAGGTCGCTGGGAGCTGAGGTCTGGGTGGTGGAAGGTTGGGGTCGGTGGAGGGAAAACGGGGGGAAAGAGGGACAGGAGCGAAGGCTCCCTTCTCTCTCCTGAAAGGAGAGATGAGAAATCTTCAAATCCCAGACCCACCAAGTCTTTATTTAAAAAAAAAAATTTTTTTTAAGCGCTACTGTAGTTTGACTTCTCCCTTTATTGAAGCCATAGCCCAGGGAGGTGAGGGATTTATCCAAAGTCTCACAACAGCTGACCTGTCCAGTGCTGAAGCCAGGTGCTCTGACTCCCAGTCTGGAGCCCTCCCTCTCTGTGTCACTGACACAATGAGGGAAGGAAAGGAAAGATCCTTAGGGGCAGAGGCCTCTTCTGTGCCTCAGGGTCGTGCGGCTGCCTGTTGTGACTCTTTGAAGCAGCACAAAGTCCAATGGAACTTTCTGCAATGATGGAAATGTTTTATATCGTTGCTGCCCTTTACAGGAGGCACTCACCACATATGGCTATTAAAATTAAATTAAATAAAAAATTCAGTCTCTTAGCCACATTTCAAAGGCTACCATAGTGGATAGCCCAGATATAAAACATTTCCATCATCGCAGAAATTTCAATTGGACAGTACCGCCTTCAAGGTCAACATCCTTGGCCTTTGAAGACATAATTGTTGTCATGGTGCAAGATGGTTCCTTCCTCTGGGCTTTCAGAGAACCTAGGACCTCCACTACCCCACATAATGACACATGTACCTTGGCAGCTTAGGCCCCGTCTCTCTTCTCTTTTCACTCCTATGATACCCAGTACAAGACAGATACTCAATGAAGATTTAGTCTCGGAAGCTTAGGGTCAGAAAAGGCTTTACAGGGAATTCAACTGGACAACTCCCAGGGCAGGAATCTACCCCGTAGCCTCCAAGGCGGTGGTCCATCCACCCACTGTTCACATACCTCTAGGCACAAAGCCCTTGTTCTCTCCCCCAGACAGCCTAGTGCATTTCTGAAGAGCTGGAATTATTAACACATACTTTCTAAAATCTAGCTGAAATCTCTCCACTCCCATCTCTCACCCTGGCTCTACCCTCTGGGATCTCACAAAATTGATTTCGCTTTTCCTTCCATGTAATGACCCTTGTAAGAGCAACACATAGTCCAATTCCTCCCCATTCCTTTTCAAACATGTAGTTCATTGCTGAACACCTAGACGTGGACTGGTGAGCAGAAAATAGCAGATACTGACCTCCCTGAACCTAGAGACTATTTTTTCTGTTAATGTCACCCATACTTTAAGCAACTCCATTACTCCTTAGGCTTATATGAGGGTTGGGTTGTTTAAACCACCCAGGCCATATGAATGGTCCAATAGCTAAGTTATCCCAGTGGTGAACAGGATGGACATGATCCCTAACAATATTGCTTTTTGACCCGAGCAAGCAGGGCTCCTGCTTCTGTCCCACTCCCAGGTAGCCCCACATTTTGGAGTGCCTTCTGCAAAGTTTTCCAAGTCCTCTCCAATGCTTGGGACTGCCTAGGACTGGCAATGCTATACCAGTAGGACGCTCTGAGCCTGGACTGAGATCCATTTAGGCTCTGGTCTGTTTCTCCCCTTCAGTGCTCTTTTTACCTCTACTTTATGCTTGAGGTCAACCAGATGCCCTGAAGAGCTCCAGGATTCATTTCTGTGGATTTGTTTTGGGGCTCCATGTCCAGGCCCTGGGCTCAGTAGAGCAACATTGCAAATGTATCACTTCCATTAACTGATGTACTAGTTCTTTTGTAGGTGTCCATGAAATTGGGTCTCCAGAATGCTGCTGGCCTATTAGTCTTGGATGACTCAAATTGTTCCTATAGATGGGACTCCAAAGCATCCTAGAGTCAGCCATGTTCCCTGTGTTCACAATCCAGAGGGAGAAACAGTCTACTGCACAGGTTTCTGAGGGAAGCAGTGTTTCCCAGAAGAAAGACCCCGTAGGGCTTCCTATAGGCAGTGTTATTTAAGCCAAGTCTAAAGAATGGGCCAGGAAAGAGAGTGAAAGGAGAGAATTTCAGGCAAAGTTAACTGTGTGCAGAAAGGGCTCTGAACATGGCTCAGCCTAGTTATGTAAGTTTGGGCAGATTGCTTAGCTTTTTTGAACTCTGGTTTACTTGAAGAGAACAATCTCTACCTCACAGGGTCAGGCTTTCATTCAATGATTGAAAGAATGTCCTGGGAACCTACTAAGCCAGGCGCTGGGCAGGTGCCAGGGACATCCAAAAGAGCAAGGCAAACTCCCGTTCTCCAGGCACTCAAACAGCAGTGCGGCAGAGAGGGCCTGACTCCCCAGGAGCCACACAGCGGGGTAGTTGACTCTGGCCAGGGCAGGGCTTCCCGACCCTTGAGCTCAATCTCAAAGGAAGGTTTGTAAGAGTTGTCAGGGCAGAGAAGATGGGAAGGGCCTTTCAAGTAGAAGGAGAGAATTGCAAAGGCCCAGAAGTGTGACCAAGCTGGTGAGATTTGGGGCCTAGGAAGTAGTCCTGTATGTCAGTGTGTCTGGCACATTTGACCATGGCTGGAATTTGAGGCCAGAGCCAAAGAGACTTTGAATGCCCTTTATCATGTAGGTGGGGCTGAGTTTTGGAGGATTTTCAGCCTGAGAGTCATGCTATCAGATTTGCAGTTGAGAGAGTTTCTCTGGAAGCCAGTGTGGAAGCTGGACTGTTAAGTGAGAGGCTGGAGGCTGGGAAGTCAAGGGGGAGGCTGGTGAGATGTCCAGGTGAGAGATGATGAAGCTGTCATCAAGGGGATGAAGAGGCCCATATAGGAGGCAGAATCAACAAGAACTTAGTGGCTGGCAAATGTGTGCGGTAAAGGACAGGCAGAGCCAAGAATGACTCAGGTATGAGGGCTGTTTGTTTTCCAGAAGGAATACCAACAATCTGGGCAATATTAGCTCACATTTATCATGCATCAGTTATAGGATAGGCAATATGCTAAGCATTTCACATGCATGATCTCATTTAATCCTCACAGCAATTCTGTGAGGCGGCTACCATTTTATTCTCTATTTTACAGATGAGGAAACTGGCTCAGAAAGGTTAGGTAACTTGCCCAAAGCCACACAGCAGACCCAGGACTGGCATTCAGGGCAACCCTCAGCATTTCTGTCCTTCCCTTCCTCCCACTTCTCCCTCAGGCTGAGGGTCTGGGTTACGCCAGGCTGTCCACACCCTATTCGACCACCCAGACACTCAGGCGCAGAATGTTTTCTTGCCTGCCTCTCCTTCAGGGCTTTCCTACACAAGAGCCGGGTCTCTTCAACCGAAGGAGCATCACTCTCTCTCATTCACTCACCCCTCTGTCCACCTCCAGCACACTCACTGAGCCGTGCTCCAGCCCAGGCCCAGTGTGGCGCCTGGAATCAGGGGTGAATAGTCTTGTCCCTGCCAAGTGCACTCAGCCCAGGACAGCCTGTGCTCTGCAGACTCCTCCCCAACTGCCCTGTCTAAAGGCACCATTCCATTCTGCCATGTTCTCTCCCTCAGCCTATTTGTTTGTTCATATCCCTTATCAGAGTTGAATCATTTAGCATTTCTGTTGGTTGGATCCATCTTCCCCATGAGGTAAGCTCCCTGTTATGGGCTGAGTTGTATCCCCTCAAAATTCGTCCGTTGAAGTCCTAAACCCCAGTACCTCAGAATATGACTATATTTGGAGATGGGGACCTCTTTAGGGAAAGAATTAAGTTAAAATGAGGTCATATGAGTGGGCTCTACTCCAATATGACTGGCATCCTTATAAGAAGTGATTGGGATGCAGACATGCACAGAGGGACAGAATGTTAATATAATAGTAATGTTTTATTCCTTCCCCTTGTAGTTTCTTCTTGCCCTTGCCCTTACTCCTGCAGGGAACGGCTCTGTACTCCTTGCCACAGGGAAGGTGTGTGGCAGGGTAGAAAAAAATGTAGCCAGCAAGTGTTTCTAGCTTTTCCTTTCAAAAGAGAAATAGAACTCTGCAGAAAAGCTGAGACAGAGAAATGACACAGACTGGCTTAGAAAACACAGGAAGGGGCAGGATTTTCCACAGACCCAGGCAGTGTAGAGGAACAGAGCAAAACCTGTGAATCCCTCAGGCGGAGAGAATTTAAGACTGCTCAGATGAGAATGTGCCTGTGGGAGGCATGTCCAGGCAGAAGCACCCCAATACACACGGGTGCTTCCTACAGCTGCCAGACCAGAAGGAGCCACGTGACAGGGGAAAGGGACAGCTCTGATGTAGCTGACTGACGACCCAAGGAGCCCCCTCCCCCACCCTAGCTCAATGCAAGGTCCTGGAATCAGTCAGAGTTGAGGCCAAGAGTGACTGAGGTCACATTTCCTACTAGCTCAGTGAGAAGGAAATTCAAATACTAGATTCCTGTTTAGGCATCATGGGGATTTGCTCTGTCAGGCACACCTGAATCGTGGACTAAGATGCACACCCATTATGATATTAAAGCCACCATTAGCCTTTTCATGATTTTATTTAACCTTAGGGTAGCTCTACGAGGAACGTGGTACTGTGAGTAGTCCCTTTTGAAAGATAAGAAACTGAGGCACAGAGAAGTTAACTTGTCCCACAACCACTCTGTGGCCAAGACAGGAGTCTAAGCCACCTTAATCACTATACCAACTCACAAAATCTTCCTACCAGCATTTCTGCCAATCCCTTCCATATATTCTGAATCTAAGATGCAAATCTAAGACCATGTCACCTGTACCATATTTCAACCTTTTCATGACATCCTTGTCCTCAGGATAAGGCTCAACCTCCCATCCTCAGGGCCTTCCCAAGGACCTGGGCCCTCACCACCCATTTCTATCCTCTGATTCTTACTCTCCTCTTCTCCCCAGCCAAGATGGTCAGCCCCCTGTTTCCTAAACATACCCTGCTTTCATGCCTCTGCACCTCCATTGCCACCTTGCCTTTTCTATCTGCCTGCAATACTCTTTCTCCAAGTATAATCCACAGACCACTTCTTCTAGCAAGCCTTCCCTAACTGCCCTCCTCACACCTATTTTCCTTTAGGTTTCTGCCGTTCCCACCGGTACTTCCTATGCAGTTCTATTCACTTTTTACCTTAGGCGTGTCCACTCTCTGTGAGCTTCTGGTAGGTAGGAAACATGTAAGATTCAACCCTGTGGCCCCTGAACACTGAGCACAAAGTAGAAACCTAGTAAATGATGAATGAATGATGTTGCTCACCATTCAGGTCCAACCTAACACCTTTCCCCTCCAGGAATCTTCTCTGACAATAAATAGAAGATGAGAGGGGAGTAGGGATGGGATTTTACATAAGACATTCTCAATTCAGTCTTTTAATTGCAGTGGACTTTTCTCAGTCATTTTCCCTCTCTTGAATCTTAATGTCTCTTCACCTAAAATGGAGCTAACTAGCCTCCGTGATTTGAGAAAAAAGAGGCACTGGCTATGAACACAGTTTGTAACCACAAGGCCCTAACTATTGCCCCAGTTCCCTGTGTCTCGCCCACCCTGATCTCCGCCCTCTGTGGAAGGGTCTTGGCCTGGCTACTGGCTGTTGGCTGGGAGCTTCACTTGTACCCAGGCTTCCCAGCATCCCCTCTCTGGGCACCAAGTCCAACTGTGCTGACCCAGCTTGGCCCAGCAGGAGAACTTCAACTTGGGAGCCTCAGGGCCCTGCGGGAGAGGTCAGGCTGGCAATTTATGGTGTGTGGAACAAGCTCCCTCCCAACACATGATCTATCAAGGCGATGTTTTCCTTGGAAAGCTGCTGCGGCATGGAACCCTCTTCCCGGCAGGCAAGCAGCTCTCCCTCAGGTGCTTGCAGAGTTCATCAGGCAGGCGAGGGGGGGATGCAGAGGCCTCCTGGGAAGGAGCCCTTTCCATCCGAAATGACAAATGGATTTCCTCAGCTCCAGGCCTCAGCCGGAGCACATTCCTGCGTGCAGAGGCCTTGCGGGTCACAAAGGGACGATGGAGCTCTTGTGAGTTGGCGGGTGGGGGGTTGGGGTGGAACCTGGTCTGGCTCCCCTCGAATCCCACCCAGACCCTCTCAGTCTCAGGGGCTACAGAGGGGCTGAAGGAGGCACAGAGACAGGGAGTGCGGCGCAGAAACAGGAACACAGAGATACAGAGACAGATGGAGAGAGGCAGACATGTGTGGACACAGAGGCAGAGACAGACCAAGAGTCAGACAGGAAGGCTAAAGAAGACACGCCGATAGAGACAGAGATAGAAAGAGGATAGAGAAAGCACTCGAGAGCAAAAGCACATCAGGGGGGTGGGGCTGAGAGTCTCAGAGACAAGACAAGACAGAGAGGGAGTCAGAGGAAAAGGGGAAACAAGCCACAGTGAAGGCTACTGGGTGGGGATAGGGATGGTTCAGAGGCAGAAAGTCAGGGAGAGAGGACAAGAGATAGCTTGAAACAGACATGGAGCCAGAGGAAGACGATCAGAAAGAGTCTGGGAAGGAGAAAGAAGTGAAGGAAACCCAGGGGAGAGAGGAATAGAGCAATGATGGACGGAGGACAGGACAGGTGGGAGCCTGTGCAGGGTGGGCAGGAACAGTGTGGTGAGAACACCAAATTGATTTAGAACAAACGTACGGACCATTCAAATCCCAGGGCCTATCACACAAACCTGCCTGTTCACCCCTTTTCTGGACAGCAGCGGGTCCTGGGACCTCAGGCTGGGGGTAGGGACACTAGTCAGTGGGCCGCCCTCCCAGGACAGGAGGTGGGGTGGGCATTAGGCAGGTCCCAGCCTGGTGGAGGAAAAAGCCCTTGGGAACAAGGGAGCTGTGGTGGTGGTGGCGATGGAGGGACAGTTAGGAGAGAGACATAGAGAAATCTTCCTGGTCTGCATGGGAGAAAGAGAAGAAATGGAGACCCGCTTTTTCTGGGGCCAAAGGCCACTACATTATTTTCATGGAGTCAGACTAGAGTTTGAAAGCCAGGCAGTGCAATCTCCACCTAGGACAAGAATTCCCTCACTCTGTACCTATTTATTGAGCCCCTACTAGGTGCCAGGCCCTCTTCTGGCTGCTGGAGACGCCACAGCAAACAAGCGACCAGAAAGTGTGTCCTCATGGAGCTTACTTTCTAGTGGGAGGAGAAAGACAATAAACAAAATATAGATGCTTGTATTGATGGCTTGTCAGATGGAGGTGCATGCTGTGAATATAAACAGAGCAGGGAATGAGGATAGACATGAGAAAAGGCTTGTAATTTTGAATGGTCAGGGAAGACCCACGGAAAAGTCTCAAATGAGGTGAAGGACTGAGCTGTGAGACAGTCTAGAGGGAATGAGTCCCCCACGTCTGTGGAACAATAGGCAGAATAGTGGGACCCAAGTGGAGGAAACACGAGTGTGAGGCAGGTGATGAGGGCGAGCAGGTAGGGGTTGGGCCTTGCGGAACCCATAGACCTCGTAGGTATTGGCTCTGCTCTGAGTGAGATGTGGAGTCAGTGGAGGGTTCGGGCAGAGGAACGACTGACAGGACTTCCTTAAGAAGTGACTTCCTGCCATAGTGGTGGCTTGGACAACGTGGGCTGGTGGAGGTGGTGAGAAAGGGTCAGGTTCCAGGCCTGACAGAGACAGAGCTAACTGGATCTGCAGACTGATTGGATGTGGGCGTGGCATGAGAAGAAAGCAGGAATCAAAGCTCACCTCTGCTCTCAGCTCCTGGAGCAGAGCACTCACTACTCTTCTGGGAACGGGGAGGGGGACCACACCTCTTTGGACAGCCCTGCCTGAGAGACAGCGCTTCCTCTGGGTGGTCCTCAGGTCCACCGTCTCTTATCTTCGCCGGACCCCAGCATCAGGCTGGGCACCTAGGAGGTCTTTAGGTCTTTACTAAAAGCTTGTTGATTCACTTATGCCCCCACCTTTAACCAAAGTGATCTGTCTCAGAGAAGAGGGCAGTCCCAATTCAAGCTTGATGCAGCAGTTTCACTTAAAAGTAATGCCCCCCCCCCAAAAAAAGAAATCTCTACCCCTTTTAGTTTATAAAAGATGGAAATTTTAAACATTAAGTGTTGGTTATCACTATTAAAATACATGCCCCAAGTTTGGCTGTGGGCTCTGCCATCACTAACCCTGCAACCTAGGATAAGTGCCTACACGTCTCTGAATCTCAGCATCTTCCTACATATGGCGGAACTTTAAATTCTCCCTCACATGAGTAAGGTTAGAATTAACTAAAATTATGTATGTATAAACACTTTAAGAAAAAAATGCAAGACACTGTAGATATGTCAGTAGTAATTATGACAGTAAAAAACATTTATTGAGTATTTTCCATTGTCAGACATAACACTATGAATACTGTATCTCATTAAATCCTTAGAGTCCTAGGAAGTAGTTACAATTATCAGCTCCATTTTACATGTGAAGGAACTGAAGCTTATAGAAGGTAAGTAGTATGCTCAGGTCATTCAGCTAAGAGGGTTGGAGTCCAAACAAAAAAGCAGGCTGATCTGCTCCAAAGGAGCCCATGCTCGGAGCTATCTTATGCTGCCTCCAGCCACAGCTCGAGTAGAACTCAGGCTGAGAGTGTCTTGGTCTTCTCCTCCCGTGAGTACTGGGTGGTCCCTTGAGGAGTGGCAAGGAGCCTTATTATGAGGAAAAGGACTCCAGAATCACAACTGTTGCATTCAACTTTATTCACTTTTGCCCCTATCTATTTTCTCATTGGATACTCTCAGGTCAGATGTATATTTACTTCTTGTGACAGATGAGAAGTCAGGCTCCATGGAGGGAGAACAGCACATGCAAGGCCTGTTGGCAGGCCAAGAACCAGCCTCCAATTCAGGCTTTCTGACTGAAAGCCATGGTTCCTTCAGTGCTACATTGGCTCAGAAATTGGAGGCCCAGGAGCCCAGATAGACTACCTATTGGGTTACATTGGTGTGGGTCTTATTTGCGTTGGAATCTACTGGGTTGAATTGCACTGGTTTAGTTTCATTTGTTTAGATTTCACCGGATTGTTTCCTTAGTTGATTTCCTCCCAACTTGACCTTGGACATTCAGTAGGGTATTCCTGGTTGTAATTGACAGTAATTCTACTTAAACTGGTTGAGCCAAAAAGAGAATTTATTGACTTACTTGATTAGAAAGTCCAGGAGCGGCACTAGCATCAAGAACTCCAAGGACCCAAAAGGCATTGTCAGACCGCTCGTGTGCATACACCTTCTTTTGCTCTTACTCCCATTTGTTCTTTCTCTATATCTCATTATGTCCTACTCTAGATGGTCTTCCTGCCTTACAGAGGTATCCTTCCTGCCTTGGAGTGGAGAGTGGAGGGATAGGGAAGGGATGACCTCAGATACCTCCACTCTAACATTATCCTAGTTTAGCAGCTCCAGACTTCTGCTCTCCTAGTGTTCACATATTAAATCTCGAGGAAGAATTTAACTGGCTTAGCTTTGGTCATGTACTCATTCCTTGAGCCAATCACTGTGCTCAAATAGAAAGGATGATATAAGGAACTCCATGAACAGAGGGACAGAGTATTCTGACTGGTAGCGTCTCTCCCATGGAGTGCAAGAGGCACAGTTTCCCCATAGAAAGGAGGAGGGAAGGATGTCGGGCAGACCCAGCAGAGTAATTCTTCATTTTTTGTGACTGACATCAGTGGAGCTTGCCTGGCCTGCTCTGTTCCAGCTGGAAGCATTTCCTCTCTCTCCCTGACCTGTGGGAAGAGCAGTGGATCAGGCAAGTAGATCAGGGTGATCCTGCTCACTTTAGAACAGCCTTAAAATATCAATGTGTGTCGGGGTGAATCACAGTGAAGTGACTATACAATCTTAGATAAGCTCTGTTCCTCTCTGAGCCTCAGTTTCTTCCCATGTAGAACCAGAATGGACACCAGTGCCAGAAGAAAGGCAGCAAGGGTGAATAGGACCCTGCCTCAGACCTTATGCTGGCCCAGTGGGCAGTTAAATATATGGAGTGGCCCTCAGGCCACAGGAGATAGCTGGAGGTGTGGATGGGGGAGTTACCGTCACAGAGGTTTGTATGTTCATTCATCACATTTGTACTGTTTACTGATGTGCCAAGCACTGTTCTAAGCATTGATATCAGCACTTAGATATCTCCGCCCAATGGCACTTGTGTTCTATAGGAAGGAGACACACAATAAACAACAAACAATACATAAGTGAATTATATGATTATTAGAAAATTATATGTATAATGCAAAAAAAGAAGAAGTTGATGAGGGTGAGGGAAACAGTAGTGGAGGGGTGCAGATTCCAGTTTTAAACAAGATGGGCAGGGTAGGTCTCACTAAAAAGATGACATTTGAACAAAGACTTGAAGGAGGTAACTGAAGGCATGGGAGCAGATGAGCATGCCAGAGATTGAGGATTTCACTGGGGCCTGGGAGCAGACTCCCTGGACTGTGAGCATCCTGGGACTCGATGAATATGCATCTGTGCATACATACAAGCTCTTTTTCTGGAAGGGCACTTAGGGAGCACTGCACCCATTGCCCTCTCCAATTTTATTGCAAGATTCTGAGGTCAAAAGGAGAGCAGGTAGTGGCTGGGCTTAAACAAGAACTCACTGGCCCAGGGCTAAGTAGCTGGCAGCCTCATGAAGAGGAATCCAAGTCAACCGTACCACCAGGGTTAAGCCAGTTTATCATCACCCATACCTCTGTCTCCAGCTCTCCCTGGAGTGTTGCTGTGGTCTCAACTGTGGGCCACAGGCCATGTCCAGGGCAAGAGCGGGACTGTATGGCAGGAATAACCCCATTAGTAGGAAGACTCTCCCACTTCCCTACCCAAAACTAAGATCATCTTGAAATGATATTCCCACCACAATTTCAAAATCACAGGAGACCATTTCAATAAACTAGAGTTTCGCCTGTCTCTTCATTGACATTTGCTTAGAGTAGCCACAGACCGAACAGCTTCTTGCTCCAGACAACTCCATGCCCTAACCAGGGCCTTTGTCTTTGGGCTCCTGAAAGGTCCCACCCTCCCTGCTCCTCCTCAATACCTGCCTGGGGCCTTTGAGGATGCAAGGTAAGCTAATGAAAGCTTAGATGAAGAGTTTATTGACAAGAGATTTCAAAATCAGAGGTAAATAGGTTCATTTGCATTCATTTCCATTTAATTAAACAAATGTTTGCTGCTCATCCTCCCACAGGTCAGGCCCTGCATTTTTGCTATGAGTAATAGACAAGACAAGTTCTCTGCCTTTGGTAGATTGCAAAAATGACCACACATTCTTCTCATCTCTGCCTGCCTGCATCTTTGCAGTGTCCTCCAATCAGGCAATGAAGTCCATTTCTCTACCCCTTGACTTTGGATTGCCCCTGTGACTTGCTTTGGCCAATGGAACATTAGTACAGGTGACATGAAAGCATATGGCTTGAAAGCGTTTAGACAATAAGACCTGCCCTTTCTACTCTTGGGAACCCTGCTACCACACCACATGAGAAAGCCCAGGCTGTCCTGCTGGGTAATGAGAACCATGTCACCTAATTACCCCAGCCAACAGCCAGCCAGCCACAGACCACTGACACCAGCAGAGGAACCACTCAGATGAGCCCAGACCAAACTTCTCACTCATAAAATTGTGAGATAATTGTTGTTTAAGACCCAAAGGTTTGGGTGGTATTATACAGCAAAATATAACTGAGGCATTGCTCGTAAGAAGCTATCCCTCGACCCAGGCCAGTAAGTAAAGAAGGGAAACTAGATGGTATAAGATAATAGGGAGTAGTGGAGATGATGGCAAAGTGTCCTCACCTAAAAGAAACAGCTTCTATCAGCTCCTGCTATTGGTTGACATGCAGGAATGTGTACCTAGTGTTGCCAGATAGGGTTTTAAGAGAAGCCAAAAGTCAGGATATCTCTATGAGATCTCCCAATGTTTAAATGTTGACAATTTAGTTCTCTTTAGTATAAACATCTGCAGGCCTAATCCAGCTCAACGGCTTTTAGTTTGCAACTTCGAGTTTGATGGAAGAAGGGGAATACATTAAACAAAACAACAACAGCATTGATAATGATGGTGATAATGATAATAATAATAATAATAATAATAATGATAATAATATTTAGAAAGGGAATTAAGTGCAGGGAAAGTTAAACACAGAGGCTCTGGGAGCTCAGGACAGGCACCTGACCTGCCAAAGGAGGTTCAGAAGGGCTCCTCACAGGAGGTGACATTAGGATTGGGTCTCGAAGAATGAAGACACGTCAGGTAACAAGGTGAGAAAGACATTCCAACAGAGAGAACAGCCTATCCTAAGTGCAGAGTTATAGAGCTGACATCTTGGACAATGGTGTCCCTGTGACATATGGGGCAGGAGCCGTTGGAGTGGCTAGGAAGTGAAGTGGAACGGTGGACAGCTTCAGGTAAAGTTTGGACTTTATCAACTAAGGAGGCAACAATTTGGCAAGGTCATTCAGAGAGCAGCCTCGAGAACTAGGTTTCCTAATTCAAATCTCAGCTCCATCATTTCTTACCAGGGGAAATTTTACAAGTGACTCACTTACTTCTTTGTGCTTCAGTTTCCTCATATTCTAATGGGGTTAGTAAGGACAGAACCTAACACAAGTTTGTTGTGAGAGTTAAAGTACCGATATTATTTATCCATGAAGAGCCATTGAAAAGTATCATTTGTTTTATATTTTTTTTTTGAAATGTTTCTCTTTTCTCTCTCTTTTTGTAAAAGTAACACATGCTCATTGTAGAACATTTATAAAATACGGGAGTATGAAGCTTTTAAAATCATCCATTAATCCCACCACTCAGAAAAGACCATAATCAACACTTTGTAGATATTTTCTCAATGTTATTATCCTGTACAAGTGTGGTTTTCACAAATCTGAAATCATACCCAATACACAATTTTGTATTTTTTCTCTTAATGTCATATCATAAGAATTTTCCCGTGTCATTAAAAATTCTTCAAAAACATAATTTTAAAAATAAGATCTACTTATTCTTTAGTCTTCTACTGATTTTCATTCCTTTTTTTTTTTTTTTTTTTTTTTGCTATTATAAACAACACCAAAATAAATAACCTGGTACATATACCAACCTGGTGCATATACCTGTGTATATATGTACGGGCATATCTATGGATTAGATTTGTAGAGGTACAATTTCTAGGTCCAAAGGTATGTGCATTTCTTTAATTTGCACAAAATTTTTGAAATTTTGCTTTTGCAAAGTTGCCATTGATAATGACCATCCCAAAAGTATATTAAAGGTTTTTCTAGGTTGTGCTCTATCAATTTTTTTATTCTTTTTATTTTTGTAGTTATGAATAGTGTCTTCTTTTAGTTTCATTGCTTTCATTATGAGAGGGAAGTTGACATCTTCTCAAATAAAAATCTCATCTTACTGCACCTTAATACTCTCCCCGTGCCATAATTTACTTAGCCCATCTTTCAAAATTTACAATTAAAAATAACAGTGTGATGACCACCTTTATACATAAGTCTTTGTCTGTATCTCTCAATATTTCCTGGGAAAGATTTCTAGTAGTGGAATTACTGAGTCAGAGGGTATGAGCTTTTTAGACACTTGCTGTTATTGCAAATTGTCATACATTAATCCTCCCACCAGTAACATTTGTGAGAGCTTCCTTACCTACCTCCCTAGTACTTTCATAATTTTTAAATGAGTGCCTATAATAAGGAAAATGGGATCTCAATTTCATTTGCAGTTCTTTGATTTCTAATAAACCAGATTCAACAGTTTTTTCATATCTCTAGGCCATTTACATTTCTGTTTCTGTGAATTCTGTCTTTTATCTGTGTTTCTACTCTTAGTGGTTCCCTTCTGCAGGTAAAACACCAAATGTCAAATCAGCATATCACTGATTAAATTCCTACTATGAAGAAAGTACAGAGCTAGGTGTTTTGAGAGATAAATGAGATGCAATCATTATTCTTACAGATCTTGTGATTTAGCTGGGCAGACAAGCCCATACACAGAGAAAGCAATTAGAGAGCAAACCAGACAGTCTGCAATCAAGTGTTAAATGGGCAGCTCAGATGCTACGTGCTGTGAGAGCTCAAAGAGGAGAGAGCATGGCCCAGCTGGCTGGTCAGGGAAAGCTTCTTGGAGGAAGGAGCTCCACACAGGGGCTGTGACATTTAAAACATGACCATTACATGGCGACACACATTTCTATTTCCTCCAGCAAAGAGGACGATGACTTAATGGCTGTCTTAGCACTTCTGGAAAAAATCAGTATTAAAGAGATAAAACAGTTGACTGCATTGGTTGGCCATTTTCATCATTGCCATGGTAACAACAGTGACAACAACTGACATTTATTGGGCTCTGACCATATGCCAGACACCTTGTGCTAAGTGCTTTGTATTTATTATTTCATTTAAATTCCTGACAGACCTGTGAAGTAGATACTATTGTTATCCCTTTTACACATATAGAAACTGAGATTCAATAAGTCACTCGAGGTCATCAATAAAAGTGTTGATGTGCTTGGTCTCTGACCTTATTTGTCTACTTTCAAAGATTGTGTTCCATGTCCAATCTTGCTACAACAGCCATGGCCAAAAAGCCTTTCCCACCCACCAACTCATCCCTTCTTCCTCCCACTAGAACCAGAAGTCACACAGTTCTGGAGGTTCCTTTGGCATGACTGAAAAAAGGCAAACCTTCTTTTCAGGGGGAAAAAATTAGAGCCATAGAAGTTCAGCGAAGGCTCCCTGAGCATGTGCTAGGTACACACGTGAGGCACTTGAGTGCCCACCGTGAAGGGAACGATTCAGGGCAGATGGGCAAGGCCATGATGGAGGTTCTGGTGGCAGGGATAAGTGCAAAGAGCAAGGAGAGCAGCAGCAGGTCCTCAATCTCAAGAAGGAAAAGTGAGTCAGGAAAGTCTTCTTGGAGGTGAGGGTAGCTGAGTCAGCCCTGGGCATTGGAGGGATTCACTACACCCAGAGGGTCAGAAGGGTACTCTAGGAAGAGGAAGCAGCCTCAGCCAGAGACATGGGAGAATGTAACATGGACATGAACTCAGGCCAAACACAGTCACAGTTTCCCTTCTTCACAGCGCTGACCACGCTGTGTTGTCATTATATGCTGACCCACCTCTTCTCCCCAATGAGCTATGTGCTCCCCTGTGAACATTCTTCCCTGTGAACCCCACAGTGACGGAAGGCCTGGCCCATACGAGGCAGGCAATACGCATCTATGAGTGAAGGAGGTCAGACCGAACGTCTCCATCCTGAGGCCTTGGCACTACAGACCTTGCCAGACAGTGCACTCCCTGAGGGCCAATCTCCTTCTCCTAGTCTCCAACACCAAGTTGCCAAGCACAAGCCTGTGAACAATGTGATGATAATAATTATTACTATGAGCATAGCAAGCACTTACATAATGACTATGTGCGAGGCACTACGCTAAGTCCGTTATACCTGTCTTCTCTTTGTATCCCCAAAAATTCCATTATAGGAATTTTCCACTAAAATTCTAGAAGGGGTAAGTAACATGTCCAAGGTCATTTAAGAGACACTATATAACATAGAACTTCAGAGGAAAGACATGAGATTCGGACTTGGTTCAAATCCTAGCTGTACTACTTAGTTGCTGTGGGATCATTACTTATGTTCTTTAGCCTCAGTTTCCCCATTCGTGAAATGGTAATAATAGTGACAACTTCACAGGTTTGTAGTGAGGAGCAAATGATGTAAGTGGAGAGAAGTGGTTGACACTTGTTGGTACTCAGGAACTGGCAGCCATCATTTTTGCCCTGAAGTCTGGAAAGCTCTCTTTCCAGTGAGATGGACGACATATTGCCCTCATTGTCCTCCTAGTCCTCTTTCTCATCAGACGTGACCTGCTGCTGTCACATGAGCCACTCCCAGGATGATGTGTGAGTCAGACCCCCATTCTACTTGGGTCTGCTCTTCCCCAATCAGCAAACGTCTTCCATACAGAGCCATCTTTTCCACTGCTCCCAGCTGCCAGCAGAGGCCGGCACTAGAGAGCGCCTTGGCTCCTATCGGAAGAAAAACAAACTTTTCAGAAAAATAAACACTTTTTTAAAAAGTCTTGTGGTTTCACATTCAAGACCTAATAGTTTTTCCTTTCTTCTTTCCCTCAGATACCACAAATCTTCTGCTGGAGAGAGAAGAAAGGAAAAACAACCAAGAAGAGACTTCTAGATTGTTCTTCCATGCAAACATGCACCAAGATGGCCACATTCAAAGACCGGAGTCCCACATCTGTGCTGTAGTGAGAAGACCTCCAGGCAGAGGCCACTTAGAGACTAAAATCCTCTCATTCCTGCTCTCTGAGCCATCCCTTCTCCTTACTTCGACAGCTCCAGAAGGGTGAGTCCAAGCGACTTGTCTCACCCTCTCCCATTTTTCAGGTGCTGTAATGAGCAGACAGAGGTGTAAATGTCAGGGAGACCCAGACGGCGGCTCTCCTGTGATAATCCTGTGACATTTTAACTCCCAAATACATTCACCTCCCCATAGTGAGCTGGCTGGCTAAAGGCCATCCTGTTCCAGTGACAAGTCCTAAAATAGGAGACTCTTTCTTAGAGAAACATAAAACCATCGCCTTTGAGAACGGCCTCCACTCTGCCCTGCAGGGCAGGGAAGAGAAGCTCCGAGTGTCCCCATCAGTGGCTGAATCCTCTGGCTGAATGAGCCATTCCCTTGAGATAGCCACCTGTTTGCTCATCCTGAGCCTTGGCAGTGCCAGCCTGTGCTAGGCATCAGGGGAGGATGGTGGGTGCAGTGACTGCGAGATGGTATAGGCAAAGCCCCTTCTATAAGAACTGGCACATAGTGAGTGCTCTGTTTATCTCTGTTTCCTTAGATCCAGAGCTTTCAAACTTGCCTCATGGCTTCAAAAGGTCTGGGAACACCTTGCATGGTAAACAATATTTTATGTGCACACTCTCACTGGTGAATGAAAGCATTTACTCCAAGGAGTCAAAGACCCCAAAAAGCTAAGAATCACTGGCTTTTTAATTTAACTTTTTAATGAGAGCTGAACTCTGGAGACAAGGATTTATTTGTCTTAGTATCACACAGCACAGGAAAAGACCCAGCATTTCACACATACAATAGAATGAATGAATGAATAAATGAATGAGTTAATAAATGACAAGCAGATTATTCCTTCAAGAAATTCAGAACTTAGCAGAGGAAAGATGTAAGAAATAAGTATACTACAAAGCAGAAAATTCTGGAAGTCAAAAGAAATGGAAAAAAATAAAAAAAATAAAGAGCTACAGAAACTCTGAGTAGACATAAATTTCTCTGGCAAGGCTGGGGAGGTGGAATGGCTTGCTAAGTTGAGAGGAGACAACTTGTGGGGGTGAGGGGAGGAAGTTCTGTAGATAGAATGAGGAGAGAGCTGGGGAGTCATTTCAGGAAACATGGTGAGAAAAAAATCACAAACGTTAGAGAGACATGGACTTTTTTTAACTGTGGTTTTGCATTCAGGACCTAATGGCTTTTCCTTTCTTTTCCCAGTTTGGCAAGAGGAAAGAATATGTTCGAGGCAGGGGTGAGAAAGAAGTTTGGAAAGAGAGGTTGAGGCTAAATCCTGGGGGACCTCGAATGCCAACCTCCACTAACTCAGCTCTGCAAAAGCAGAGCAGCTCTCCATGGGAGGAGAGGGTGAAGGGCCAACCCACCACTCACCCTGGCAGAGAGGAGCCACTGCAGGATTCTGGATGAAGGAGACTCAGGTAGACAGGCCCAAGGCCAGGGCAGCACAGATGGAGAAAAGAGGCAGACGTGAGGGCAGGAAGAGAGAATCAAGCATCTGGCAAGCAATTTCACAAGGGTGATGGTAAAGAAGCTATCCTCAGAGAATCCTAAGTTTCCCCAGCTTGAGTTATTGACCATTTTTTATATTTAAATAACAATAGATTTTAAAAGATTATATTAAACTCAGTTATAAGACTATAGAAAGCAAGAGAAAAAGATGAGCAAGACTGAAATAAATATAGAGAGTAGGCCCAAACTGATGCCTTTTTCCTAGCCTTATAGTATTCAGTGATTGCTTCTGAAACCTCCCATTTTCCCCCAGACCCAAATGCTCCAACCCTGCTGCCTCACAGTCTCTGTTCACAAAGATTCTGCTTTGAAACCCTGTCCCATCACTCTTTCTCAATAGCCCCTTTCATCATGAAGCAGCTTTCCCACATAATGACAGTGATGCTGACGTGAGCCTAGAGTTTTCTAAAGGTCTCCAGCCCAATGCTATCATTATCAGAGATAACACGTTACAGACCCAAACTTTCCAACCCATTCTCTTCTCATGCTATACATGAAGCTCAATTCAAAACAACAACAACAACAACAATAATAATAGCAGTTACAACTTCTACCTACTCTGTGACAGGCACTGTTTTAAGCATTTCACGTATATGAACTCATTTAATGCTCACAAAAATCCCCTTGGGATGGGTATTACCATAAGTCTCACAGATGGTGAAATTGTGCCTTGGCTAGTAAATGGAGAAGCCAAGACATACGTCCCGGATGTCTATCTTTGGAGTGCATGTTCCTAACCCCTACTCTTGACTGCCTGACATTTGAGGCCCAGCTCTTTTCTTCACACACATGTGCTCTCTCAGTGGAGTTAGTTACTCACGAGACTATCCAGAGAAAGAGGTTAATGGGCAATCTTCCTATGCCTGCCACAGTCCTGTGAATGCATGCTTTTTTAAAAGCGCTTGGAGTGATTTTTGAATGTGATGCATTTTGGGGGAGAAGGTAAGTAGCAGCTCTCTAGGACCTGTCCTGCTCCTTATACTCCATAGAGGCCCAAAAGGACTAGACACTGAAACACTTTCTGCCTCCATATACCAATCTGGAAAATGAGCTTCCAAAGTAGAAATTAACACAGGTCCACAGACCCACAATAAGAACGTAAATTAAATGAGGCTCAAAGAGAAGCATTAGCAATTTGCCTATTTGAGGCAAGTAAGATCTCAAGAAAGGTCTTTCAGGGGCCACAGAGGGAACTTGATTTCTAATGCAAAAGAGAAACTCAATAATGGAGGAAAAAAATCTGACTAGAAATGGAGAGATGTGGGTTTCAGTGCTTGTTCTGCCACTTTATAGCCATGTGACTGCAAAATAAAGTCTACCTCTGGAGGTTTGGTTGGCCCATCAGGTCAATGTGAATAGTGCTTACTTCGTGTACATGACTTTGTTACTTTGTTGCCTTCTCCCATTTTCCAACAGGTGAACTTCTACTTATTCCTCAAAGCCCCATGTAAATGCCCTCCCAGAATCCCCCAGGAGAAATTAACCTTTCTTCCACTCCATGCATAGAGCACTCATTTATCTCTCTCACTGGGGCTTACAAATTTTGCTACTTTGCATTTTATACATTTGTTTAATCATTTAATAAAGTGTTAATTTATTTGACATAATCTCCTGAGCTCCTATTACATGCCAAGGGTTGGTGCTAGATTCTGGGGATACAATGAATAAGAGATTGTTATGGGCTGAATTGTGTCCTCTACAAAAGATAAGTTGAAGTCCTAACCCTCAGCACCTCAGAACATGACCTCATGAGTAAATAGAGTTATTATAGATGAAACAGATCATGATGAGGTCATGGTGGATTAGGATGGGCCTCTAATCCAATACGACTGATGTCCTTATGAGAAGAGGAGATGCAGACACTCAGGAAGACTGTTATGAGACAACAGAAGCAGATATTGGAGTTATGCTGTCACAAACCAAGGAACACCAGGGGCTACCAAAAGCTCAAGGAGACAAGGAAGGATCCTCACCTAGAAGCTATGAAGAGCGTGGCACTGCCAACACTTTTATTTCAGACTTTCCAGCCACTAGAATGTTGACAGAATAAATCTCTGTTGTTTCAAGCCACCCAGTTTGTGGTACTTTGTTATGATATCCCTAACTAACTAATAAAGAAATGTTCTCCACTTTCAAGGAATGATACATAAACAGATCATTACAAAACAGCATGGGAAGGCTGTAATAAATGAATAAAAAAAGTTCTCTGCGTAAACACAGAGGACATGGCATGTAACTCAGTCTTGGAGGAGGATCAGGAAAGTCTTCCCAGAGCAGGAACAATTGGACCTGGGTTTTGAAGGATGAATAGGAGTTCTCTGGGAGAAAGAGCACTCAGGCAGAAGAAACAGCAGCACCACCTGTATACCTTCTCGGTCTCTCCTGCTTGTGCTCCCTGGTGGCCTTAGCACAACATGACAGATGCTCAGCACATATCTCTAGAACTTGCAGAAAATTGGACTCTCTAGACAAAAAGAGAGGAACAGAGGACACAGTGTGGGTGGCTGCCACCTAGAGATAGGAAAAACTGAAATCGCCAGATTCCCCAAATCGAGAGCAGATGGAAGGCAGCAGCAGAGGCCAGAGAAATGAGGCAACACAAGCAAGGCTGGCTTAAAAAAAAATCGGGTTGTTCTCTAGGGCTCCAGCTCAGCTGGGAAGGAAAGCAATTTATGGCCAAAGGAAGTAGGCTGACAGTAAACAAAAATACAGTGACCCCTGAGTTCCCACTGGACAGAAGATAGATGGTGCCGTCGTAAAAATGAGATTAATTTTAATAAGGGCTTTCACCAAGCAGCAGACCCTGGCGGCCAGAGGCCTGTCAGAAGGCTGATGACAGGCAGCATTGCTGATGGATGAGGTTGACCCTGCGAGCTGAAGACACGGGTAACAATCGGAAGCTTGGGACAGCCCCTGGCTATGGATTGGGCAGCTGCTGTTTGTGCAGATTCTTTGTCCTAATGATTTGTGTCCTGAAGCTGGATGCCCACAGTTCAAATCTCTGAACTGTGCCTCATCCTCTGCTGGGGTAAGAATCCCCTGTTCCCTCAGCTTGACATGGAACTGTGCTTGCACACCTCCAGTAATGAGAGGCTCACTACCTGTAAAGACTATGGGGCATTGCTCCATACAGGGTCACTCAGAAAATGCTTTTTGCCTCTTTTCTTTGGTACGAGACAACCTTACGAAGACTCTGATCATTCTTGATTCAAATAAGCAGAGTTTGATTTCAAAAACACTGAGAACTCACTGTGCAACAAGATTAGGAGAAGAGAGATGGTTAAGAACTTGTTCTTGCCTCCAAAGAACTTTCGAAAGGAAAAGCAGACTGTGCCCTGACTCTGACAACAGAGCGAGCCATGAGCCTGGCTATTGACTGAGCCCTGACCCTGACTGCAGTCTGAATCCTGATCCTCTTATAGACTCAGCTCTGAGCCCTAAAGACCACGTCTTGATCCTGTGCCCCAATTCTGACCCTGGCCTCACACAGAGGTGCCTATTATTGTGGGCTGAGGGAGATGTCCAGTGAGAATGTGTAAATGGCTAGTGTGGCTGGCACAAAGTCTACATCTTTGAAGCTTGGGGCAGACATATTTGAGTCCCAGCGCTGTGTGAGGCACAGCCTCTGCTTTTGGAAGAGCATGTTGACACTCCCTCCACAGGCTCTTGCAGCCTGTGCTTGTCTTGACACAGCACTCAGTCACTGTGTCGCTATTCATGTGCACACCTACCTCACTGGCCTCTGCTCTCCTTGAAGACAGAGACTGAGTTAATTTGCTTGTGGGCCGGCTGCTGTCATTGAGCCCTTCTTTCTGGCCCATTCCTGAACACCTACTTTGTGCTAGGTCCTGGTCTGGTCACAGGGACAGAGAGACAAATGGCCTATGGCCTGGCACAGACACCGGCAAGAGCCCCATTAGATCTTTAACCATTTACTTAATCAACAAACCAATGAGAGGGATCACCTTGCAGAGAAACAGTGCCCCGTGGGGTTTATGAGCTGAACACCTGCCAACCAAATTAAATCAGCCCTCATGATTTTCCAGCCCCCCTGGCATCAGACAGCCCAATTTCTTGTCAGCCATTTCCCTGATTATGTATCAATAGATGTCACACGATCAAGTCCTGGCTCCCAAGAGAGAGTTTGAAAAGTCAAAGATGTTTGTCTAATGCAAACCGATGTCATGTCGGGAATTAGTTTGACTAATAGGCCTTTAATTAGATCCTTGTGAGGTCTGGGACCCAAGCAGAGGCTTCCCAAAGTTTTCCTTTAGAAGATAAACTATCCCTTCCCCCAGATTGCCACCATAAATCTCCTTTCCAGTGTGCATGCAGAATGGCAGAGCAAGGCATAGGTTTGCTTCTCCTGCCAACCTGAAGAGTCTGGTGCCCAATCATCCAAGGGTTAAGTGCCCGGGAGCTTCTTGCAGGCCAGGCCCCCTCACCAGAGGAGCTGGGGAAGGCACCCAGCCCGTGCCATCTGCTCCGGATGGGGACCAGAGCTTCTCACCAGGGCCAAGGAGGTATTTTCCCAAACAGCAACAGGAAATGTTCATTTTGTCAACCCAAATAACCCTTGCAAAGCCGGCTCCAGAGCAGAGCAGAGTATGATGTGATCAGCATCCAGAGAATTTCTCTCGGGGGAAGGAACGTGGAAACTGAGAGGAGCTTGCAGAGTGAGGTCATCATGCCACCCAGGCAGGCAGGAGGGATTTCACACAAAATAATGTATGTAGCCCACCAAGAACTGGACAGGTGCTTGATACATGGTAATATTGTGATTCATGCTGATTCATTCCTCCACCTTGAACTTACTCAAGACATTCTTGAGTACACACAGCCTAGATCAACTCCACTCCAAGTACGCTCCAAGGCCTGGTACCAGCAGGTCCCTGACCATTTGGTTACCTGTTTAAGATGAGTTCATGGAAATTGAAAGAAAGAGATTAGAAATGTTCATAGACAGTTGGCATTGCCAAAACAAAATTTATTGTATTTCACAAAAGTATTACAGTCAGCAAAAGATTGAAAATAAAAAGTAAGTTTTTTGGTTTTTTTTTTTTTTTTTTACCATAAGTAGTTTGAGAAGTGGGGACATGGAATCTTCTGAGGTAGGTCTTATTATTACAATTTTATACGCAGAAAACTGAGTCTTGGGGTGATCAACTTGCCCAAGTCCATCCATACAAGTGAACTAGCTCATCCTCAAACCTAGGTCCTCCTCATTCTAAAGCAGGGGTCTCCACCCCTCAGGCCATAGACCGGTACTGGTCCATGGCCTGTTAACCAGGCTTCACAGCAGGAGGTGAGCTGTGGGTGAGCAAGTGAAGCTTCATCTGTATTTGTAGCCACTCCCCAGCACCAGCATCACCACCTCAGCTCCACCTTAGATCATCAGGCATTGGTTCTCATAGGAGCACCAGTCCTCGGTGCCAAAATGGTTGGGGACCACTGCTCTAAAGGTTTGTTATTTATAGATAGTCACTCTATTCCAGGGCCAAGAAAGTCACATTCTTGATCTTGATGTGTTTCTTATTTTAAAAAAGCTCACAGTAATTGGAGACAAAATCATAGACATCTTGTCTCAGCTCTGCAGTCAACTCACACAGTGAGACATTTTTTGGAGGGAGCCTCAGTTTCCTTATATGTACAATGAGAGAGGTAGCTTTCAGTTATCTTGAGGGCCTCTTCTTAATCTGACATACTGAATTTGGTCATAGACTCTGTCAACAAAAAGGGATCTTTGAGATCATGTGGCCAACTTCCCCTCCAAAGAAACCTAGACTCCTGTAGCCCTTGGATACTCCCTGTGTGTGGCTACGATAAAATAGTTCTGATTTTCAGGCTAGCATCTCCCTTCCAAGGGCTTCTGCCATGAGTTATGGGCAGGGTCCCTCTGTTGTCCTCAGGATTCTTGACCCTAGGAGAATATTCTCCAGAGATGGGCCTTGCCTTTACTCTCAGATGCTCAGCTTCAAGCCAACCCTTGCAGCTTGAGAGGGAATTCCGTCAGCCCAGGGCAGAGCTCCCCTCTGGTGCTTGAGAATGAAAGGACAACCTAAAAGCCACCTGTGCTTTTTCCCAGGGAAAAGCAGTGAAACTCCCTTTTGCCCTCAAACACTTGGATACTCTATCCCTTGAGGGGCTAAAGACCCTGAAGGCTCTCATCAACTTTGATGAGAGTCCTAAGGAGTATGGGAAGTACCTTGCAGCTTTTCCCAGGCCTGTGCTGGCAGGGAACCCATTAGAGCTGCGCCTCGCCTGACACAGGCTGCATAGGACAGTGCATATGTGATATCGAAGCATAAGTGCTGACTCCCGCCACACCCAATCAAGTACACGGCCTGTCCCAGTGAAAGCTGACCCCAAAGGCTCCATCCAACTGCCCACATCTAAATAGAAGAAATAAACTAGAAAGAAAGCTGACCCATCTATGTGTCATGCCAACCCCTTCACTTCCCACCCCTAAAATACTGACTCAGTGAAACTTCCCCTAAGCTGTCTCTGCAACAATCAACGAGAAAGTGGAAAGCCCAGTCTCTGTCAATGCTGAATGAAATGATCAATTATAGACACAGGGAGTCCTGGGAATTTGGAAATACATAGAATTTCAGAGTAAAAGAATCAGAACATCATACAGCAAACATCTATTGAACATGTATGAGTTGGGCCCTGGAGATGTGCAAGTACAGGGTAGTCGAGTCAGAGAATGCTACAAACTTAGTGTCATGGACTCTTAGGGTGTTGGAATCGTTAAAAGTATCAAATAATAGAATCACAAGACATTAGACAAAATCTAGAATCACAAGACCATAGGAACCCAGAAACTTAAGGTCCCACAGAATCAGCAGGGGTTTGTTAGAGGTCTCCATATTTTACCTTTTGGTTCAGGGAGTCCTGCCCAGTCTTATGGCAGGAAACTAAGTTCAGAGAAGAAACAAAGTTTCCACTACAATGTCAGAGGCAGGGTGGCAACCAGGACATGGACCAGGGAGAGGAAATGGACTTAAAGAATGAGAATGAGGACAAACGACAGGAGCTCTAGTGAGCTGTGAGCTGCCTCTGAAATGAAGACCAAGGGGAGAGGGACTCCTGATAGGACAGAAAAGGTCACAGGTGGAGGCAGACCTGGACTGGCCACATTTCCTGCTAAGGGAGGATTTCTTGGGGCTTGGGTGAAGATGAGACGGGTTAGTCCATTGCTGGACATCTCTGGTGGAAAGAGTTTGCTTAAATGAAGCTGGAATCAACCCTTCTATCCTATCCTGGTTCTGCCTTCTGGAAAGGCGACTAATGGAAGAGGATTCATGATTCTTTGTTCCATATTGGCAAGGGCATTCATGGCAGGGACAAGTACATAAGCAAAGGCAGGAGGCATAGAGCATGTTCACAGGAAGTGAACATATCAGGTGTCAAGGGCACAAAGGGGCATTGAGAGAGATGATGATGATGGAATGGGACACTGAGATCAAATGACAAAGGTCCCAGAGGCTCAGGGTTAGACTCTGCATGTGCGCCCCACATCTCCGCATGGCATGGCTCATGACACAGTCAGAGGCCAGCAGTGATTGCTGATTGCCTGGTCGCCAACAGGGCACTTAGTCTCTTTATGGCCGGTCTACGAGATGCCCTTTCTCTGCCCCTGGGTGGCTCAATGAGACCCTAGAGGAGCCATGTGGTGGGCTCTAGGTGTAACGTGCAGGCTTAAGTGTCTCTAAAACAACTAGTAAAAACCCTGACCAAATCCAAACCAGATGCCCCAGGGCGTGCAGGGTTGAAAGCTGTCAGCACCTCTGCATTTTCACCTGCTCATGTGGGTTGCACCTGTAGGCGGCAGGAATGCAGGAGAGCTTCAGGCTGCCTACCAAGTTCAGCCCCACTGGCCTGCTCAGTGTGGAGGTACTGAGGGGCCAAAGGGGTAAGGTAGCAGACATCTTTTGGGCCAGTCCTCCCTCTGATTATTCTCCCCTTTCTCCCAGTTCCCAGTATAGGTCCTCAGGTTTCTTAATGTCTGAACTGTACTCCCTGGCTATGAGAGTTTGGTCAAGTTGCGGCTCCCCTCCAAGTCTGTTTCCCTATAAGCAACATGAAAACGTTGATAATGACCTCCAAGTTTACTGGATAGTTTATGCATTTAGTTAGGCATTTGTTGTGGATCAAGCATTAGACTAAGCACTGGGAATACGGTGGTGAACAAAACAGCCATTATCCTTGACTTCAAAGAGTTTACAGTTGGTAGAGGTAGGCCGGCAAAACAAACTCCGTACAAGGAAATAAACGATTTACAAATTGGGTTAATGCTTTGAAAAGGATATACTAGGTATAAAAAGAGCATGGAACAGAGCAGGTGAAGGAGGCCTCTCTGAGGAAACAGTATTTAAGCTGAGTCCTGAATGCTGAATAGTAGTAAGCCAAAGGAAGGGTGTGGGGTAGAGTGCTCTATGCACAAGAACAGCATGGGCCAAGGCCCTGAGGCAGGGGAGTGCTCAACTCATTTCCTCCTTATGAGCAGAGAGCAGAGAAAGCAGGTTACCAAGTGAGATTTTAGTCTGTTGACAATGGAAAGCCCCCGAAGTGTTTCCAACAGGGCCTCCACTCAATTCTATACTAAGGGCTTTAAAAGATGACTTCATTGGGGAATTGAGATCATTAGTGGACCGTCCTTGCCTCTGGCCTGCAGGATCTTCCAGGATCGGAGGCTGCAGAAGGGAAAGGATTGGCATGGCCAGTTAGTGCTGGAGGCCAGGATCTACAAAGCCTTCCCCGGCCTTGGGCTGCCTCTAAAAATTATAATGTCCTCGACACCATCCTTGACCTCGTTTGATTCTTCCAGCCTTTGGGGAGAGAGGCAGATGGGACAAGGGATCCTCAGTTCCCTGACCCAGTTAAGGAAACCAAGGCCCAGAGAGGTGAGTGAGTTCTCCATGAGTCATGTGGCCAGTTAGTTACTTGACCCCAAGTCCTCTAACCCAGAAATAAATCAGATCATTTCCAAGCATGAGCACTTTACTTAGATCCCTGACCCACAGGGATGGACAGCCTCGAAGGCAGAGATAAAATGTTGGGCTAGGGAAGGGAGATTTTAGAGGCTGAAGTCACACCAGACAAGGACAGATATGTGGCCCGAGGTGCCAAACAGAAGATCCCAGACAGAAAGTCAGGGAGTGATGTGGATGAAATGTAAGGGCAAATCTGAGTCACCATGCCAACAACTCACCACCATGCAAACAACGAGCTTGATGCCGATCACGCTTACTGATCCCCAGGCCTTCGGTGAGGTCCCTCTTCCCACAGCACATCTACTTCCTCTGCCCCAGAACACACCTGATGAGATTTAAAAGCAGCATCTCTGGCCTGAGTCTAAGGAACTCTTGTCACAACTGCGAACTCATAGGACCATCACTGCTAGGACAGAGCCCCCAGCCCCTCCCCACCACCTCTGCAGAGGTCTCTCCCAACAAGGGCCATAGAACCCTCCTCCATTTGGTCTGGGCAGGTTGGAGCCCACAGGTGTGGCGACCTGTTACCCTAATGATATTTCTGTTGCTGCAGTCCAGATTCAGCTTTTTCAATAGCTGTGTCTCACTGGGGGCTGCTCTCCCCATCTTCTTGTAGCTGCAGCAGCCCTGGGCCCCCTAACAGCACCATCTACCTCAAATCCCAGCCTCTTCCTTGGTGCACATCTACATCTACCTTAAAGACTCAGCTCAGGCATTTCTTCTTCATCCTCCAAAGCTCAAAACGGGCATCCAGCCCTCCTCCAGGAAATCTCCTCTGATCCCGGTTGAGTGAGCATCCTCTCCTCTGGGCTCCTGTAGCCCCTGTCCTTCTCTTGCTTCTCCCAGTGGACCATGAACCTCTTGAGGGTAGGGTCTGTGCCTTCCTTTTCTCCATTTCCCAGAGCCCAGCACACAGTAGGTCACTAAGGTCTCTTCCCCTTCTTTTCTGGGCCTTGGAGCATGAAAAATAAAACTTAATTTAGAACTTGAGTAGCAGTTGTTTAAATCCTTTTGACAGGCATGGCACTCAAGGCCCTCTCCAGGGTCACCGCTGCCCCTCCCACGCTCACTGCAGCCGGGATGATCACAGACCAGGCCCACACACCTCCAGCCTCCCTCTCTGCTCTTCTCTCTCTTGGCCAGTAGGGTTAGGTACGCGGGTTGAACCTCATCTCATTCACCAGGTGCCTGAGGGTGTGACATAACCACTCTAAAACTCACCTGTAAAACAGCCTGCTATGAAACAGGCCTTTGGAAAACACTGATTTCCCCTTTCCTGCCTTCTCTCTCTGTAGAAATTGTTTTTCTCATCCAAAGCCTGGAGCTAAGCCCTCTCGCCCAGGAAGCCTTCCTGACCTTGCCCCTCCCATCTTTACTGAGCTTGAAAACTAGGTGGCCTTCTGCTCGCTCCAGCGCCCTGGAAAGCTCCAGGGCAGGATGGAGCTGCTTCTAAGCCTGGATAAAGGTGAAATCCAACAGTTGGGAGAGGTTATTTTTGGAGCTGACACAAATGCTAAATGAAGAACCCTCAGCCTTCCAAGCAATCTTTGCTTTGTGCTCCAAGGCCCAAAACTAACATTTTCATAATAATTTTCCAGTATCAAAGTGATAGTTTTGATTCGAGACAGCTGAAGCCTGCAAAACTGTATGGCTGCTTCTCCCGCCCTCCAGCCAAACATGTGCCTCTGTCTCTATTTTAACACCTTTGATAATCATCGAAAAATGCGCGGCCCAAGCAGTTTTCTCAGTTTTCTGACCATAACAGCCGCTTCTGGAAGGAGGCCTGTGGAAGTCTGTTTTCCTTCTGCATGACTCTGAGCCCTGGGCTTAGCGCTCCCAGCCCGCCCGCTTTCAACCTCCCTCTCTACATTCCATTAGTAATGTCTGATGAAGGAATTGGCCTTTTTAGTGCTATTAAAGAAGGGGGGAGCCCAAGAAATACAGTAACACAATCTCATGGAAAACTGATATAATCTTTTCAAAACTATAAAGATCGTTCACCCGGAGGAACATCTGCACAGAAAAAGAAAAAGGTTTTAAACAAACTGGAAAGGGGTCGGGTAACTTGTAAAGGCCGGAGTGTCGGGAGACTGCTGGCTCGTCCATGGCCTGCTGTCACTCTGCGGGGGGAAAGCCATCCTCAGAGGAGCCAGTTCCCTCACCGAGAGCTCCCACCATCTGGAATTCATTGCAGGAGGGAACACTGGCGTTTGTAAAAAGAAACTCGGCCTTACAATAATTGTTCCTTAAATCATTAAGATGGTCCAAGACCCAAATGGAAAGTCAAAGGCCAGTAGGAACAGGCCAGGGGTCTAGCGCCAGAGTCCTGGCCCACTACACTGCCCTCTTCCTTGGATGCTCTGGCTACCTCTTCCCAGGAGACAGGCTCAGGTCAAATTCTAGGCTGTTCTCTTAGCCAGCCTTTTGCTGCTCTAGAGAGGAAATCTGCTATAAGACGATTATTTGCAATGATCTTTTTGGTTTTGGGTGTCTTCGGGTTTAGAGGCTTATAAAAGGCTGATGCTAATGCAGCAAAGTCCCTACTGGAGGTCTGACTGTCCAAGCACCCACATTCCCCAGAGGACTCACAGTGCCTTCGGCAGTGGCAGTCAGAAAAGGCGGCATCTGCCACACCCAGAAGACCAAACAAGAGATGAGCTCACACACTTGTACCAGGTCAGCTCAAGACAGAGCCAGCAAGGCCCAAACTGGGTGACTCAGTCTGCTTAACTACCAGAGTTCTGAGATGGAAGAGCTTAGCATGGGCCTCGGTCATGGGGTCTTAGAATAACAGGATCTGAAGATCTGAGCATCTGACTTTCCGAGAGGTCTGAAATCTTAGACCCTTAGCAACAGAAAGCTCTGGAAACTTAAGACTTTTCCTGCCTTCCTCCTCCAAACAGAGGGTTCTAAATGCTGAACTCGTCGTGGCCTTGGATGTATTGATTTGCTGAAGAGGTAATAATGGAGCTGCAGGTCTCTGAGCCTCCAGAGGCTGTGAGGGCCCTGGGACAGCAGAGAGGCCCCCCACCCTGGACAAGGAGTGCTTCTGGGCAAGAATCCCTGCCCCAAAGTGCTGGGCTCAACCACAAAGGGCAGCGTGCTTCGCCTTGGGGTACTCAGTGTTTCTCTATCCCCAGAGCTTTCCTGGGGTCCCCTGCTCTGTTCACTCTGAGCTCTGCCTATGAGAACAAACTCCCCAGTGGTGGCTTCAGTCACCATCTGTGTGCTTCTGACCCCCAAATCTCCTCCTCCAACCTCTCTTCTGAGTTGAGACCCATATATTCAACTGCCTACCAGACACCCCCTCCTTAAGCTGTCACAACCTCTGAGACCCCACATATTCCAACCAGAACTCTTTCTCCCCCAAAGAGAAGGCACTGCCACCCACCAGGTGCCCCAAGCTGAAACCAGGAAGTCGTCTCTGACATCTCTCTTGCCCTCTCCTCCCAATTCCTAAGACCCAAGGTCCTATCAGTTCTTCCCCATTAAGATTTCTCAAATCCATTCACATCTTCCCATCCCCACTATCATGCCCTGGTTCAGGCCTTACCATTTTGTGTTAGGGTCACTGCAGCCTGTTTCAGACTGACCAGATCCCTCCTACCTGATCCCCACCCAGCAGCCAGAGCCATCTTTCCAAAACACGTCTTACCTTGTTTCTCTCTGCTTAAAACTTTTAAATTAATTATCTATATAAAATACTACCCACTCTGTCACTGCACTAGTCCAGGTGGGTTAGGTTATACTATAGTAACTAACATCCCAGAAATCTCAGAAGCTTAAAATATCAATATTTCTTGCTCACACTACGTGGCCACTGAGGGTTGACAGGTTGTCATCGTAGTCACTCAGGGTCCTGGGCTGTTGGAGCAGCCGCCATCTTAAAGTTGGTGGTCACTGTGTTGGAAAAAACACTGCCATGGAAGGCTTCACACTGGCAATTAAATGTTTGAGCCTAGAGGTGGTACATGTCACTTCTTTTCACAACTCTTTGGCCATCTAACCTCAAGGAGACCAGGAAGAGCAACCCTCCTATGAGCTCAGAAAGTGAAAGCCAGAAATCATACTTACACTGCTTTCAATGCCTGAATGCCCATGCTCTCCCTCAACTCTGTGCCTTTTCAAAGGCTGTTTCCTCTGCCTAGAACCCTCACATTTTACTTCGGTAACTACTACACATTCTAGGGTCTCAGCATAGACATGACTTGCCCCGAGAGGCTGACTCTGAACTCCCCACTACAGTATAAACCCCTCTCTGGGTAATTAAGGCTTCGTTCACACTCTATTATAATTACCTACTGTCTGCTCTTTCTTGAACTATGAATTCTATGAAAACAAGGGCTTAAATACTTTGTATATTATTGTATCCCCAGTGCCTACTCAAGTGCCTATATGAAAAGATAATCAGAATTGTTGAATGAATGAATGAATGAATGAATGAGTGAGAGAAATAGATCAAGATCCCAATGGCAGAGCTATCAAGAGTGGCAGAGAGCCTGAAGGCGTCAAAAATAAAACCAACAGTTCATACTGAGTGAGTTCCAGAAGGGAGACATCCTAGGCTGGCGGAGCAGAAAAGGTCTCTGATAGTGCCCGTGTGAGGAAAGAGATGCCCTTGGAGAATGACAACTTACAGATAACCCCCCAGCAGTCAGAAGTCAGTCACAGAATCTATGGGAATTCTCCTCACCCCCAGCAATCAAGGATGAGCAGAGGTAAAGTACAGACCAGGACCCAGCTGATAGAATTAGAGTGCCCGTGCAAAGCCAGAGCCAAGGCTCCCCCACCCCAGCTTTCCTAAGCCCTCTCTCCTTTCCTCCAGCTTCTTCCTCCTGCTCCAGAATTGCTAAAAGGCTGAAACCCTTCAGTACACTTTATTTCTTGAAGCTGGGTGCTCTCCAAGGGCAGAGATGTGTGTCTCTTTAATTTCTCAGCAATTAGCACAGTGCTTGGCACATAGTAATAGCTCAATTAGACTTTGTCAAGCCTGATTCTAACTCATTCCCTATTCTCCAAGCTCTCAGGAGAGGTCAGCCTGCGTGATATCTGCTGTCCCTCTGGTTGCCAAGACGTTGGCCTCTGTCACCTCTCCCATTCCATCCCACCCCACCCTAATGTCCTTAGGAGCAGACAGGGCTGTGTACACTGAATGCCCAGATCTTACCCCTCAAGCTCCATGAATCTCAGCCAAGACACTCTGACATATGAAGCCACTGGGCCAGCCTCCAGGGCGTCCCTTCTGAGGCCTCCAGGGCCAGACAGGAAACAGGGTCTGTTCAGTGCGAATGACGTCAGAGACACTAAGCTCAGAGCCCCAGGGATAATGTCCAGGCCCTTGATGGGACCCACTATAAACTGTGGTCAGAGCCCAAGGGCCTGGGATTTCCACAGCAATGATCTTCATTCTCTCCCCGCCCTCTCACCACCCCAAATCTGATCAGTCATCACAACTTGCCAGGCCTACCTCTTAAATGTCTCTGGAACCCATCCACTCCCCTGAATTACCACAGCAGCCCGTCATCCACATCCCTGCCCCCAACCTACTCTTTACACTGCAGCTAGACTCGTCTTTCTAAAGCCCAAAAGAGCTTAGGTCACACACACCCTTAAAAACTTCCCTCTGATGTCAAGATCAAGGCCTACAGTGTTCTCCATGTTCTGGCCCCAGGTCCATTCTCGCCAGTCTCATCTCTTGCCACCTCTGTCCTCTCACTCTACAGTCCAGCCATCTGTGCTTATAAATGTGCGATATTTCCTGCACTTTCCAGCTTTGCATATGCTGTTCCTTCTATCAGGAACTCTTCTCTCATAGAAAATATCTACTTCTTCTTAAAACTTGGCTCAGTCTTCACCTCCTCTAGGAAGCTTTGCCTGAACCCCTGCCCCATAAGAGTCAGATGCACCCTCCCTTCCATCCCCACAGCCTCCTAGGCTTCCTTCTATTATAGCACTTAGTGTCATATTTTCATTGATTCATTCACTAACATCTAGTTTCTAGCTGGCCAAAAATATCTCTTGAAGGAGGATGAGAAGGAAGAAGGGGTAAATATCTGAATCCATCTAAGACAGAGCTGAGTAGGACAGACATGAAGTCTGGAGGAAGCAGAAGAAATCTCTGAAGACTGGGTGATCTGAGAAGGCTTCCTGGAAGAGGAGTGTCTGGAGGCGAGCACAGAAAGGACAAGAATGGCTTAGTTAAGTGGAGAGTAAGATAGGAGAAAGGGGCAGTCAGTTTGTTGATACAAGACCTCAAATACCAAGCTAATGAATTTGGACTTTTTCCTGAGGTCAACAGGGAACTATTAAAGGATTTCAAGCAGATTATAAAGTGATGCTTATAATGAAACCATGATGAAATCTCCACGTAAGAAGGATCTCCGTGGTTGTGGAGTGCTGTGCAGAGACCAGTTAAGAGGCTACCCCAGACTCCTTAGGAGAATGATGACAGCCTGCACTGAGGTGGAACATATGGAAGGAGACCAAGAGATGGATTTGAGAACAGCTTAGGATGAAGAATTGACAGGACTTAGTGACTAATTGGATACAGGAGGGGAAAATGGAGTCAAGAAGCCTCTGAATCTTCCCGCCCACATGGCCAGCACACTCTAAAGAGGATTCATTTTTCTCTAGACACAGTACACATTGAAGCTTCAGATGGGACAGAGGGGTAAAGACAGCCATTAAGCAACTGCTTCTCCTGATGCTTAGCAAGGGCCAGAGCACATAGTAGGTGTGCAGTTAAGATACATTGACTTAAATTGAGGTCATTGTCTTTTTATCACAATAGAGCAGATATTTTTTTCATCGCTGAAGACTGGGTCAATCCCAGCTCACCTGATGGTCAGGACGGGCCTAGAGGCTATGCTAAGAGGAGGAGCGGCCTGAGCAAAGTTCTGGAGGTGTGCATGCTCACAGTATGTAGGATCAGTAGCCTTGTCCACAAACATGAGGTGGACGAGCTGCCCTCTTGAGGACCCCAACTTCGTTCTCTGATGGAACATTGGGTGTTTCCAGTTTGCCTGCCAAGAAAAAAGGTTTGGTGGCCCTTGCAAACAGAGAACAGGAAGAGCCAAAATGGCATTCCTGATGTCCTGAAGTCAGACAGTGACATGCCTGTGGAGTCCAGGCTGACTCCCAGAGCCACTTGGCAGCAGCTCCATAAGGAAGTCAGATAAGAACAGAGGATACTGGCAGCAGCAGAGAGCCCACCTCAACTCAAATGGTTAGGAATCCATTCAGGAGATAAGGGCTGGAAAAGCTCTAAGTCTGAAGCCAGCACACAGTAGGTTCTCAATGTCTCAGAGTAGACAGTTCTTTCTCTGCCTCAAGGGCCCAAACTCCCAGCATCTAGGATGAAGAGAAGCAGAAATGGCCCCTCCGCTGCGAGTCTCTTCCTGCTCGCTCATGCCTCACCTCCCACCAGGCCAGTGGAGCCCACCACACTTCCCTGGGCCCTCCTGGCTTTTGTTCATGCTGTTCCTTCTTCCTGGAACATGATTATGCTCCCCTTCCCCTTTCTCCAGCTTAGATGTCCCTTCCTCACGGAAACCCTTCCTGACACCCCCAGGCTGGAGTCACCTTTATGCTCTCACAGCCACTATCAGTCCTGCTCCCCTAAATCACTGCAATGATCACCTGATGATGGCACTCTGATAAAATATGTGCTGGCACCTCACCTGCTGAGCTCTGGCTTCACGGCTCTTTAGTGTGCCATGCTCCCTCCCTCCCTGGGTCATCACAGCCTCTCCTCCCTCAGCCCAGAAGGCCCACTCTTCTCACCTTGTCCGAGCAGCACAAGCTCATTCCTCTTGGCTCAAGACAAAGGTCACTTCCTCAGAAGCCATCCTCAACCATCACCCCATACTGAGCTGGGGTCCCCTGAGATAAGCTCCCTTAATCCCTCGACTTTCCCGTTGGCCATTATAATTATATTTCCCTATCATTACTGTTTCTATGTGTGACACAGTGGGTCACAGTGGTTAAGAATATGGACCTGGAACCAGACTGCCTGATTCACATCCCAGCTTTGCCACTTATCAGCTCTGTGTCCTTGGGACAGTCCCTTGACCTCTCTGTACCTCAGTTTCCTCATCAGTAAAGGGAGGATAATAAAATTACCTACTCCATTGGACAGAGGTGAAGTTTAAATTCCTAATGGACATACAGCCATAAGGCAATCACTGGGGCTGTTCAGATACCCTGGTTGTCCCTTCCTTTGGGCATAAGGCAGGACTGAACTTTCCCACTACCTTTGAAGTCCAGTGTGGACACACAACTTGCTTTGGCCAAGGAAATGTAAGCCGATGGATGTGTGCCACTTTCAGGAGGAAGCCTTAGGGGACACTGCAATTTGCTATATCCCCTTGTCCTGTCCCTCCCTTAGCCTGGGTCCCAGAGTGAGGAGGATGTTCTGCGTACTGCCTGCTGACTTGTAATGACCATGTGATATGAATGAGAAATAAGCCTTTGTTGTTTTAAGGCATGAAAGAGTTGTTTGTTACTGCAACATACCTCTCCTATCCTGGCTGATAGGAGCATTTAGAATAGGGCCTAGCAGAGAGTAAGCTCTATGTAAGGGTTACCTATTACTATTGTGCTTAATGTGTCTGCCTGCTAGACGCTGCGAGTGAGGCCCAGCTTTCTCTCATTCACTGTGGTAGCCCAGCTTCTGGCACAGTGCCCAGCACACAACATTTGCTCAATAAAATACTTGGTGAACTACCTAATGGCTCATGATCAGGTAGAAGCCCTACTGAGAGTACACACACACCCCACCTGGCCAGGCCCCCAGCAGTGCGTGACAAGGATCCAGGTATGCCTAGAACCACCCCTGTGCATTGCCATAAATCCCAATGGCCCAGTTTCTTTTGAACAGACCCTGGAATTCTTCCATCTTAGCAACGCCTGTCAGTTGTGATGGAATAATCTGGTCTTGCCAAGGCTGCGGTCTGGCCCATCCGCTGAGGCTCCCTTGTGGACATTACTCCTGGCCTGGCACAGTGGGCGGTCTTTCCCCTGACAGTTATTTGCCAAGAAGTTTCAGGTGGTTTTATTTCACTCAGCAAACCCAAACCACTCTGTATCTGAGAAAATTCTAGATTCTGATAAAAGAAATGTAGTGGCATCTTGTTGAATCTCCATTCAGTAATTATCATCCCAGGAGACACCAGTCTCTGCTTACATGCCTCTGTTGATGGGGACCTCACCACCTAAAGAGTTTTAGCTCCACCATGGGGTAATTCTGACTGCTGAGCTCTTCCTAGTGGATCTTCATGTCTGGAATCTCATCCTAGTCCCAGGGGTCATGCACCATACAGATCACAGCCCTTTTCTCTGGCCTGAGACACTCGATAAGGCTGGGATATCATACTCTTCAGTCACCCTTATCCTCTCTTCTTCTCCAAAATAGTCTCAACTTTCTCCTTTCCCTGGATTTTTTTCTTTATCTTTGAGATTTTATGAGGAAACTCCCTGAATTTCCCATTTGTGGGATTTTTTGTTTGAGTATATTTTGGCCTCAAAATATGGGCTGGCCTTCCAAGAGGTCACTACCCAGCAGGCAGCGGGACTAGAAGACAAAGCCTCAATATGCCTCCCGTGTTCTGTTCTTTTGCTGAAACTATTTATCTTCAACTCAAATCCAGCCACAGAGAACTCTTATGCAAGATATTAGTCGTTGCTCCTTTAGGAAAGGTGTAAAAGGTCTCTAGAAAGGCTGTAACTCACAGGAAATTTGGATGGCATTCAAGCTACAGCCCTGACATTACTTTTGAGTGATTCTAGGTTAATCCCTTCATTTCTTAGGACCTTAGTTTCTCAATCTCCTCACAATAAGGAAGCTGTGCTTAGCGATCTGTAAATGTCCTCCTGGCTCTATCAACCACCCACTTCTTAGTGTGAATTAGCACCTCAGCTTAACTGTAGCAATGATTAAGTTTCCCAATGGACCAGTCACTCACTGTTCTTAGTTGCAAGTAACAAAAACTAACTCCTGCAAACTTGAGAAAGGAGAGAGAGGGGAAAAAAAGAAGAAAGATGATGGGGAGAGAGAGAGACAGGTGGAGAAGGATTTATTAAGAAGATTTGAGTATCCCATAGAATTAAGGGGAAGACTAAAGAACAAAGCTCATAAAGTGAGCAGAAGCCAGGGGAAAGTAAAAAGGTAGAACCACAGCCTAAGTCATTCCTGCCGAAAAGTCTGGTTAGTTAGGACATCTTGTCTGTACCTACTGGGATAAATTTGAAACTATTGGCCATTTCTTCTTTCTTGAAAATTTCTCTTCTCTAGATTTCTGGGACGCTGCTCATTCCAGTCCTCTCACTGTCTTCTTCATAGGCCACTTCTTTTTCTGATTTCTAAGTGTATTCAGTTCTCCAAGGGTCTGTCTTCGACCTTGTGGCTGAGCCAGGGTTCACATCCAGAGCTGGCATATGCCTCCGAAGCCACTGTCCTCTCTACTGTGCCCTGCTGATTTTTGGTGCCTGATCTTTGGCAAGCTGTTTCAGCATGCTGAGTTCAGTCTCTTCATTGATAAACTGGAGGTCTGATCCATCCCTAATGAGCTGGTGAGATTTGGAGAGTACTGGGACAGAGGTTCTCAGGACATTAGCCTTGCCACCAGCTTTGTGCTCCCTGATGGGAGGTGGGATAAGAGTGAAGCACTTCCTGATCTTCCTATTCTCTCATCCCTACTAGTGCCATTTCTTTTACAGCTAGGATGCAGAGCCGACTTCGGTGGACCACTCTAGCTTTAGCCATTGTGTTTGAAGGGGGCTACCACTGAGTGGGTATGTATGTGAGTGTGGTGTCTCACTGTTTTCTTCTTTGCATTTTAGCTAAGAACCCTCCATGATGGAAGCTGTGAGCAGAGATGAGACACCCCAAGTCTTAACTATACTTTCCCCTTCTACCTGTGGTCCCCGAGGCTCTCCTGCCCTTCATGAAGGCCACTTATGCCATCATCAGGCTAAGTGGACATTTTCCTGGTGGGGGAGGAGGGCAAAGGAGCGGGGTCTTTTGGGTGGGTTTCAAAGAACCTCTGGCTTTATTATGACCCATCCTCTCCTCTTCCCCTTCTCATCCTGAAGAGCTCACCCTCCTCCCTATCGGGGGGAAATTATACCAGGTTCTAAGTGGGGGGTTGAAGGGAAAGCGTCCCCTCTATTCATCCCAGTGGCTGAACGGACCTCTTCAGCATCCATTGTGCCCACCCTGCCGCCTCCACCTCAATTGCGATCAGGTGGTCTGGTGTGACCCCCTCCCTCTGGCCCCGGACAGGAATGGGCTCAGGCAATGGGCTGGCCCACAGAGTTCTCCACCCACCCTCTCAAGGGGCTTTTGTTGAATAAAAATAGCACCCGCCACTCAGCCACTTTAAACCAAGGCCAAGGCACTTGAATGTGAAAATGGGGCCCAGGCGCTAGGAGTGCAGGGACAATGGCTGCCCTCAATTAGCTCACTGAGGTGCCCCAAATGGACTCAAGGAGGGGCCCCAACCACAGCCCATTCATGCATATTTATCACAAGCTGCTGCACATTGGCTTGCATGGTTCCCATGGCAGCACTGGGGAAGGGCTAAGGGAAGAGGGGCCAGAGGTTCCCAGGGCCCTGCAGGATTGTGGTTCAGTGATGTTCTGGGCCTTACCCCAGTAGATTAGAAACTGCCCCCACCCCCATGTACCCCTGCCTTTACTTGACCCTGAGGCTCATGAGCCAGCACAACCTGGAAATCCTAGAATATTAGAGAAAAAAGACCTTGAAGAGTGATGAGCACACCCACTTGACAAGCAGAAAAGTTGAGGCCCAGAGCAGTGAATAACAAGCTTTTTCATTTTTTCAATTTACATCTAGAATGGGAGGAGGTCGGCAATAACACAAGCATTTATTGAATGTTTACTAAGTGTGAGGATCTATGCTAAGTGCTCTCAACTGTCCTATCAGTGCTATGAGATAAATGCTGTATTGTCTTCACTTGAGAAAACCGAAGCTCGGGAGACAGTGGATAATTTTTCCAAGATCACACAGTTGGTGTAAGTAGCAGAGCTGGGATACTCATTAAGGTAGCCACTCTCCACAGCCTCACGCCTGGCTATTGGTTAGGAAGTTAGGTAGGGAGTTCTGCTACTTGGTCATTAGCTGCTGGTTGCCAGGCACACTATGCTGGGTGCCAAGTTCAAGTCATCTCATTGGATATGAATAATGTCATGTGAGAGCTAAATCGGACAGATGTGGAGACCAAGGTCCAGAGAGACACAGTGTCCTGCTACAGGCCACTCACAGAGCTAATAAGCAGCAAAGCCAAGATAGCAGCCATGCATTATGGTGGCTCAGGGTGGAAGGGGGTCCCCAGCTTGTTCTAGGGCACTTATTTCCTTCTTACCTGGAGCTCCTGGAAAGGAAGTCAACCTCAGCCTCCAGATTCTGCCGAGCTGTGGGGAATCTTAGTGGTTCCCCCATGAGAGCCTGTGTGGAGGGGGTTGTGGTGGGGCCTCCCTTACAACGTCCTCCTGAAGAGCCTGTCTGAGGTCCTAACAAGAGTCTCCTCATGACTCCACAGCAGAGCTCCAAGGTTCTCCTCTTTCTAGGGAGTAAAGCTCTTCCAAGGAACTCCTAGCATTAGTCAGAGAAGGCGGGCACAGTTGCCTCCCCAGTGCCGCATGGTAGCTGTGTCAGTGAGGGCCCTGGGTCCCTGCCCCATCTGTACCATCTTAATGTTTTCTGTCCCAGTGTGCTAGCCTAGCTTACTGTTCTCCCACACCCAGTGCCCCCCATGCAAGCACTCTGGCTCATGCAAGCACTCTGGCTCAGGCTCTTTCTCCTGCTTGGAATGCAAAGTGAGATGCAATGAGTTCAGACAAGTTAACTGGAGTTTCATTCATTGGCTTGGGCTAGTTGGGTTGCATTTGTTGAGTTTGATTTGTGGCATGTTGAAATGAGATGAGTTGAATTCCATGACATTGAGTTGAGCTGAGTTGAGCTAAAGAAAGTTGAGTCGAATAGAGTAAAATTAACTGAAGAAGCGATATGGGCAAGCCTTAAGCTAGTAACCTCCGAGGAACCCTCTAATTCTGAAAAACTAGGATCCTAAGAATCTAGAGTTCCCAGAAGCAGAGAGGATGCCCTCTCCATTCTATCCCTCATTTGCTGTTGGAAATGACTCCTTCTTGGGCTGGAAAGTGGACATGGGCCTCTGGGACAGTTGCCTTATTTTTATCAGTAGCTCCCTTCAGGACTGGAGGAGCAAATGATGGCGGTATCTGTTAGAAGTCAACGTGAATCCTTAAACTCCTCAACTCTCAGGAGCAGAGATACACGGGAGTCTGAGACTCTTCCAGCAACAGAACAATAAACTCACAAGTCATCAGGTCTGATATTCCTCCCTACTGCACATTGTTCCCAAAGCCAGAGTCCCTCCACAGCTCCCCTGATGGGGCCACCAGCCTCTGCTCAGGTACCAGAGCAGGATACCCACCACCTCAAAAGAGCACAGTGTCACCTAGCAGTAAAGAAGTCTGACTATCAGTGCACACAGGCCAGGCTCCTTGGTTTACTACCACTGTGACCTAGGGCAAAGCACTTTCACTTTCTGGGATTTTTGTGAGGATAGAATTTTGTGGGGATGAATGAGACAAAATGTGTAGAATATTGAACACAACACCCAGCATTCAGTGAGTCTTTCATCAAAGGTACTTTCTATCACCATCACTGATCCTATTGCCCCTAACTATTACTATTATTGTTGACAATACTGGTCATTGTTTACCAGTATGTCAGAAAATGCTCCTTCATTTCTGAGCACAGGGCTCTAGCCCACAGTGAGCCCCCCGGCCTCATTCTCTCACCTCTTTCCTTCCTTACACAGTCCTCTCTCTGCGGCACTCAGATACCAGCACTCAGGCAGCTGACTCCCTAACTGGTCCTAGTGCTGGACACTGCTCTGGGGAATGACCTTGAACACATCCTTTCTCCAATCCTCAGTCTGTATAGCCATACAGTGGAGGATCAGGCTAAATGAATTGTTTTGGAGATGAACCCAGCTCAGACACCCCCAGCCGCATATCTGAGCCCCATGTTCCTCCCTCTGTCTGCTGGATAGAAATCTCTGTATTGTCCCCTGCCCTTTCTGGTCAGTCCTAAAGACCTCCTCTGATGAGGATTTGCATCAATATTCTGAACCCTCCGCATGTTCAGTTCCCAGGGAATAGGGCCAGACCCAGCAACACATCCACACCCACAGAGGCTCACACTCAAGGCTGGACTTGGCATCACTGTTAACTTTCACTCCATGAGAGTCAGGCAGGTAAGGGTTCCCCCAGGGCCAACAAGCAGACCCAAAGTGAAAATCAAACCTCAAATCCAGGTCTCCCAACTTACAGTTCAGTCTCCTCTCTCTGTCAGCAGTCCATTCATCCAATATGCAATAACTGAGCACCAACTGTGTACCAAGCACTGCTAGGCACTGGGAATATCAAGGTGAGAGGAACTTGACCCATGCTATTGGGAAATTTCAATAAAGTCCTTGGAAAGAGATTTGGTCATTCATTCATTCACCAAACACATAAGCACGTACTTTGGCCAGGTCAAAAAACCAGCTCAGATCCAAAGCCTAGCCCCACTCCTCCCATGGCCTGGCCCCAGTGCTGGGGATGAGGCCTGGTGGTTCAGCAGGCCACCCACCGCCTCCCAAAGGGACTAGCAGGCATGAGCTCATGTCTGCAGAGCCCCACGGCTCTGAGAGCAGGCTCCAAGCACAAGGCCTCCTTGTGATTTCGAGAGAGATGTGATGGGGGCTGCCAGCCCACGAAGCCCTGGGCACTGTGTGGCTGTCAGCAGACCCTACCGCGACCCAGGGTGCTGGGCTTTGATATGGCATTAATGCGCTAATATCTTAATCCGGCCACCACCCACCAGCTGCCTGGCCACACAGCGGGGCCCTGGGGATGGGGTTTCCAAATTACATTATTGAATGTTTACCTAGTGAGCTGTCCAAAGAGTGTTTAACACCAGCTGAAGGGAGCGCATGTGCACAGGGCAGCTTCACACCCACAGCCCTCACGCATACCACACTCACTCACACGCCTGCCTGCTGAGACTCACAGACACAGGCATTCACAGAGACAGACATACTGCAGGTCCCTCGGAAACATGTGTGCATGCACACAGGCACACACACCCCCCACAGCTCACAGACAATGTACATCCCACACATAGGCTTACCACTTACACACGCACATACATTCCACATGCATTGACACAGCCCTCACGTGCTGCCACACCAGGACGCCTGCTTTTCCTCAGCTCACATGGTCATCTCCAAGGAGACTCCTGTAGGTTGATCCTGGGACAGGTCAGCAGCAGGATGTTGTCCCTGAGCATGCCCTAGAAAGTTGCAGCTGCCAGGTCTCTCCAGGCTCCCTGGGCCCAATTTCCAAGTTCAGGCACACCCCAGCCCTTGCTGATGATGCTATTAATATGGCCATGGTCATAGCACTAGTCAGGGAATGTAGGGTGGACTTCACATCTGGCCCTGCCCTCCTCCTGGGATCCTCCTCCACACACCCTCTCTCACCCCAGTCACTTCTTGCCCCTGCCAAGCAGATCCCCCTCTTCCAAGCCTTTCTAAATGCTGTTCTCTCTCCCTGGACATCCTCCTCGTCTTTCATCCTCCAGTCCAAACTATTCACTTCAAGGCGAGCTCACAGCCCCTCTCTAGGAAGCTCTTCCCGTTCCACCCAGCAGAGAAGAGGCCACTCTCCTCCATGGTCCCCCATATTGGGCCCTGACAAGGCTCAGAGCAGATAGTGTTTTGACATGAAGATGGTAACAAGGCCTACATCATAAAATAATTCCAAGCCACGGCAAGTAATATGAAGGAAACCAATAAGAGGGTGACCAGTGAAGGCCACTCTGAGAAGGTGACATTTGTGAGAAGGAGTTAACCTCGGGAAGAATGAGAGACAACCATTCTAGACGGGGAGAACAGCATGTGCAAAGGCCCTGAGGAGGAATATCACTTGGTACACTACAGGAACTGAACCAGTCACGCTGGAGCATGATGAACGAAGGTTAAAATGGCACAGGTGAAGTTGGGGAGGTTAACAGAGTAGGGTCATTCAGGACCTTCTAGGTCAAGAACAGAAATCTGGATTTTATTTAAGTGCAATGAAAAATTTTTAAGATGAAGAGCAATGTGATTTGATTTATATTTTAAGAAAATTCCTCCAACAGCTGTGTGGAGAATGGATTGTAGGTGGGGTGAGAGGGGAAGTAAGGAGTCCTGCTGGAAGGCTATTAATCCAGAAGGGCGGCAGTGGGGGAAGGCAGAAAGGTAGACAAATTCAAAAGGTATTCTGGAGAAGCACTGACAGGACTCACAGATGGATCGGCTGTGGGGGAGGAGGAAGAACCAAGGATCATGCCCAGGTTCTGGATCTCGAAACTGGGTGAATGATGGTGCCACTTACAGATCTGAGGGGGCCTGGAGAGCCTAGGATGCCCTGCTCTTGTCGGCTGTACCTGACACATGAGATCCCCCAGTACCAAGAAACTTAAACAAGCCTGGTGCTGAAACTCAGATTTGCTGCCTTTCTCCCCACAGGCCTGGGGCCTTTCAGCCTCCCTGCCAAGAGCTGATCTCAGGAAAGAATAAGCTACTCATCAAATGCCACTTTCTTCCAGGAAATTCCCCCAGGATCTTTTCCCCTTGGGAATTTGCATACCACTGATATTTAAGAACATGGAGTCTGGAGTCAGATTGCCTGGGTTCAAATCTCAGCTCTGCTACTTCCTGGCTTTGTGATCCCGGACAAGCTATTTACCTTCTTTGTGCCTCCATTTTCTCATAAAACATGGGATCATAAAAGCATCTACTTTATAGAAGTGTGAGGTTCAAACAAGTGCAATGCTTTGCTCTTACAGTGCTTAGAAGAGCACCTGGCACAGAGTAGGCATTCAGAAAGGTTGCCAAGTGCTATTAAATGAGCCAACACTGTGGCTGCAGGCTGCCTTCATTTGTTAGGGAACCAAGCGTCCCAGTGGCCAGAACGCTGGCTTTTGCAAGTAATCTCTTCCACTTAGTAGCTGTATGGCTTTGGGCAAGGTGCCTTTGATGGTAAATGCTTTCTGCCCCACCTGCTTCCTAGGCTGGGGCAAGGACCCAGGGAGATGGTGGAAGGGTGGAGACCTGATGTGGGGAAGTGCTATACCTGCCAGTTTCCCACATGAGAGAGTAAGTCAGTAACCGTTCTGGAAGGCGAATCTACAGGAAAAGACTGTGGGGCTCAGAGCTCTGGGCCGGTTCAGGTGGGGCTCTCTCTCTGCTGAGATTCTTCCAGGGTCCAGGGCCAAGCCTCGTTGTCTTTCAGAAATAGTAACAATGACATTCAGAATGCTTCTCTTTCTTTGCGAGAACTTTGCAGGATGCTGTCATACCCCGTAATCTCCTTTGATTCTCATAGCCATGGGGGCAGGTCAGGGAACAGCCTCTGCGTTTGGGGATGAGGACACTGGTGGGACGGGGGTGTTGACAGTCCTGCAGAGCTCATGGCAGGAGCCTGAAACACCTCCCCGACCAGGCTGCCTTCACCTCCGCCATCCCTGCCCTTGTGAGGCTCTTTCTTTCCCAAACTCTGATTTCAGTTTGAATCTCCTCCTTGCTTCCTCTTGACTTCTTCCACACCTTCTCTTTTTTTCTGAAGAAACTCCTCAGAGAGGTTGCTGAGACTGCAGACCTGGAATTCCAGGGTCAGGATTGCCGGCCTCTTCCTCCGTGGGTGCCCATTCTGGCCCAGCCTTTTCCAGAAGTGCCTGGGTAATGCCTGCTCCCCGCAGTTTTCCACAATCAGGGTCTTGCTGTCATTTATTTCTCAGGAGTTTACCGGACTTCAGACAATTCCATTTTAGCCCTTGGAAGAGAAAGTCGAAATAAAAATGAAAAAAAAAGAAAGAAAACAATTTCCCTCCCCAGCCCCCAGCCACACATTTTTATAACGTGCTCCAAACTCATCTCCTATAAATGATTTAATTTTGAAAGTTTTACAAGCAACTTACCCTTAAAATGGATGGGAATAGATGGGATATGACGAGGTCTCTCAAGAGACATCTCTCAAGAAGTAATACAGCCCATGCAGACCTCTAGACACTGACCCCCTCCCACCATGCCCAGAACGTTCCAGGCTCTGAGAGAGTGGGCAGAACCCTGGTCTAGGGGTCAGAAGACCCAGACTTCAGCTCTGAATCTGCCCTTCTCTGGATCTCAGTTTCTCCATCTATAGAACGGAGATCTGGACTAGATGATCTTTAAGGACTTGTCCTACCCTAAGGGATATGGTGTCTGGGAGTTAAGACAAAAACCTGGAGACCAGTGGGAGTGGGAATGAACAAGTCCATGCTGAGCAAATTGGTTGTGAAACACCCAGAGAAAAATCACACAGGGCCCCGGATCGGATTAGGACCTACAGGGAGGGAAGATGGCAAATCGACTGTCACCCCCCTGCTTAAAACTCTGCAATGGCTCCCCAATTGCTCTCAGGCAGAATAGGTACAAACTCTATCCTGAAAGTACCTCTCCAGCACCCTCCATCCTGCATCTCACCTTGCACTTTGTGGGCCTGAAACACCAAGGTGCTTAGTTTCATTCCACCATGTTTCCTTCTGCACACTTGCCCATACCACCCCCCATTGACCTGGAAGACCCACCCCTCCACACCAGTTTCCCCTCCCGTGAAACTCTGTTCTCTTCTCAGGATTCATTCAGGTACTACCACCTGTGGAAGGCATTGGGGTCCCCAGGCTGAGCTCCACAGTCCAGCATTTATCTCCCAGTGCATGGCCTGGGAGAGAATAAGTACCCAGTGAATGCGTGTGGAACAGCTGAAGGAGTGTGGACACAGGAGGAGAGAGGAGAAGGCATTCCAGACAGTCAACACACAGAGACAGGGACATACAGGGAGAGTGAGCAAAGGGGCTGGGAAGGTAGATTAAAGTGAGGTTCTCTAATCCCACCATGTCCCCCTTTTATAGATGTTTGAACTAAATAACCTGGCCCAACATCACACAGCTAGGAGAGCTTGAGAACTGGGATGCTAGCTCCAAAGACTGTATTCTTTCTCCTCCCAAGAAAAGACAAAAAGTGAAAGTGGGAATCAAAATCACAGAGTTCTAGGATGATCTAGTAAAAGCACGTTCTTTAACCCAAGTAGACTGTGTTAGTTGACAGTGAGGGAGAGAGGTAGTCCCATTCAACAGATGGAGAGGTGGAGGCCCAGGGAAGTCAGGCAATTTGCCCGTGACCACACTGCATGCCAGGGCAAAGGGCAGCATTTCAGGGAAGAGGAATGCTTTAAAATAACACTGACATCTAAAAATAGTGCCTGGCTTGGCCTGGCTGACTTAAGGGGTCAGGTTTTATAGCTGCCCCCATCTGCTTTTCTGAGATGCTGTAGCTCACCCTGCTCTAGTTATAGTTTTTCCATGGGCTTGTCTCAGATTTCTCTGTCCCAGTGGTGAGCCCATGGGTCAGTGCCTAATTTTCCAACGTTTATCTTTCCCATTTACAATTTCCCCATGTAAACCATCAACTCCTTTTGTCCCCTGTGTTTCCGACTCCAAGCCTAGAATTAGGGACAACTAGGCACACAGCACTCCCACACTTCTCAGAAAGCCCTAGAGCCATTTGTAAGGGCCATACCATCAGAACTGGGTGACACTCCCCTGCGCTCCACCAGCCTACATTGTCAGTTCCCATCCTCTCCAATGTTCCTACAGCTCCAGGGTCTGTTGTCTCTGTTTTCTTATTCGATCACTCCTCTGCAGGCCAGCTCCAGTTTGAGCTTTATACTATGTGCTCAGGAAACAAATGTGGACATGGTGTCCTCCCTGCCTCTGCCGCACCCAGAGAGGAGTGACTGCTATCTCTTCACATGCAGAAAGCAGAGGTGTGGGGAAGTTGGTGGGCTCAACTGAGCCAAGTCAACTTGGAGGCTCTGACAGATATGTTTGCTCTGCAACTTGGATATGAGGGTCTAGATCAGCAAAGAAGCCTGGGGTGGTGTACCCCTGGCTGTCTCAGTCCATTGTTTACCCAAACTCTGACCCCAGCAGGGGTCCTGATGGCAAATTCCAGATATGGGTTTCATCTCCTCTTAGATCTGTCCCTAGTGGTTTCCTGTGTGATTGCTATCTCCCCAGAGCCCAACACAGGGTCTGCACAGAGAAGGTACAGGTATAACTCAACATGTGGATTTAAGTTGAATAGAAATCCTAGCTTTGTCTCTAGCCAACTCACCATCATTCATCTTCAGGAATGAACACAAAGAAATGGAGAGAAAGTATAGGCCCACAAGGGTTAGGTTTGACTCACTTGTATAAGTGCAGACCTGGCAGATATGAGAAACACCAGAGCTGAGATCAAAACACTCATCTCCCTGGAAGCCCCATTTCTTTTCCCCATGGTTGCCCTGAAAGATCCACATGGGACCAGACTTTGGACTTGCTAGTTTGAAAGAGAACCATGACTGACTTATGAACATGCATCTGGGTTCCCTTGGCTCATTTGAATTTTGTTTTCCACATTCCCTTAGGTGATATCAGCCAGTCTCTTGGCTTTAAATGTTCTCTATATGCTGATGACACCCAAATGTTCTCTATATGCTGATGACACCCAAATCTAAATCCATAGCTATGAACTCCACACCCTGGGCATCTAACTGGCACTTCCCACTTTCCCAACTGATCCCCAAGTCATACTCCCCCTTGATCTTTCCACATCTCCAGCAAAGGCTCCCCCATTGACCCAGGTGCTCACCTAAAGATCATCTTTGATTCCTCTGCCCTTCACACCCCACTTCCAATACATCAGAAAGCTCTGTTCTTCAGAAACATAATCCCAGCCTGTCCACCATTCTTCACCTCTGCTACCGACATCTCAGTCAAATCACCATGATCTTTCCCCTGGACTCTGCAATAGCTTCCTGATAGGTCTCTCTATTGCCACACTGTCCCACCTTCTCCCTCAACGTTCTCCACTCCATAGCCAGAGCAATCCTTATAAACGTAGATCATCCAAAGCCACACCTGTGCTCAAAACTCTCCATTGAGACTCTCCGTTTTAATTGGCTCCCACTGCAATTAAAACATAATCCAACCTCCTTGTACTGGTCTGCCAGGCACTTTTTAATCCAGGCACCTGCCTCCTTGACCTTTTCTCTTTGCCAGCCCCCTCTTCTTTCTGGTCCCCAAACATACTAAGCTCATTCCAACCCCAGGACCTCTGCAGTAGCAATCTCCTCTACTTGGAATGCTTCTCCTGGAAAATGTCTCTTGGTCAGCTCTTCATAAATGCCTCCCCCTATGTAATTTGACCTACCAAAATAGCCACTCCAAAAATATCAGAGTCCTCTTAGTGTCTTAATTGAGGTGCTTGTTGTTTGTTTCTGCCCACAGCTCCAGGAGAGTAGACACCTTGCCTGCCTTGCTCTGATTTCCTGTAGTTAGGCGTCCCCGGCACCTGCAACAGAATCAGGCCCAGGGCCCCACTGACCAAGTAGATGAACGAATGAAGCAGCCCATACCTCATAGTGTGAGAACAAAATGGAATATTCTGAGAGTCAAAAACATTTATTAGTGATATGACTTTAGAGATTTATTTTAATCCTTCTGAACCTCGATTTCCTTATCTAAAAAAAAAATGAGAACAACACTATTTATCTCACTGAAATAGTGTGAAGATTTAATATCTGTAAATCATCAATGACAGTGCCTGGGACACAGTAGGTGGGTTCACTAGATGGCATCTACCATTATTATTTTGGTCGACATCACACGTCTCTCAGGTCTCTCACCTTCCAGTCTCACACCTCTCATAATCCCTCACTATGTGTTGCTTTGAAGTTTAAAAAGACCAAGATCAAGCCCTGACTTTACCATTAACAGCTTTATGATCTTGGGCAAGTGTCTTGATTTCTCTGAGCTCCAGTCTCTTTAGTTTTAAGTGTGCTGTTGATAGCACTTGCTTCTTAGAGATGGTGTGAAGACTAAATGAAATTAAGTAGAGAAGATGTCTAACAATGTGACAGGTGCACTCTAGGTGTTTGAAACGTGACCACTGTTTTCACCTGTCCATACAAACCTGGACATGCACATGCTTATACAGGAGCACACACACACACGTGCACACACACGTGCCTCCACACACATAACTCTTCTCTTGGCTGGGTCCAAGAGCTACCGATTTGAACTCTAGGGATGGAATCAATTAGAATTATTTTTAAAACCTCATCTGTTTTGATTTAACAGGAAGCTTTTGTTCAATGAAATGCAGCATTAGTCAATGAAAAATCAAAGGCCCTGGATTTCAGGGCTCCCAGACCCCAAGGACCTCCTAGGTCCAGCTCTCATTTATACAGGTGCCTCTCCCTGGAGCTGCCTCATCCGCAGTGATCTCCGAGAGAAGACGGGCTTGTCTGCTGACCTGAGCCATTCCCATCTGAGCACTGGGCACTCCTCCCTGGGGATGTAATTACCAGTGTCTGTGTTTGTCTCCCTTGATCCCTGTCCATATTGAGTACAAGGGCTGTCTGATTTATATGTGTGACTCCAGTGCCTAACTCAATGCCTGGCACAGGAAAGGCACTAGATAAAATTTTTCATGGAAAGAAGAATAATAGCAATGATTGAATAAATGAAAAAATGATTTAGTAGCAATAATAATAATTACAATTAATATTTACTGTGCCACTTAACATATGCCAGACACCATATTAAGTACTTTCCATATACTGACTCGTTGAATTTTCATAACAACCTCCTGAGGCAGGCACAGATATTTGGCTCCAATTTACAGATGAGAAACTAAGACACTGGAAGATTAGTAACTGGCCCACAGTCACACACAGTAAGTGCAATAATTGGGATTCCAACCGGGAGACCAGGGCCAACCCTGATATCCCTGACACTGTCATTCATTCATTCATCAAACACTCACTGGACACACAACCACACTGTGCCTGGCCCTAGGTGGGACTCTAGAAATGCACTGATGGATTAGATCCACTTCTCACAAGGAGTTCACAGTCTAGTGGAAGAATAACAGACACAGAAATGGGTAATTACAGTGGGGCAGCGGCATGGGTGGATATGGGAAGGTTCCATGGTAAAGGTACAAACAGCCAGCCTACCCTGGTCATACCAGGGAAGACTTCTTGGAGGAAGTGGCCCTGGACTATGTTGACTGGACACAGAAAAGAGAACGAATATTCCAAACAGAGGGGCAGTATGTGTAAAAGCATAGAGGTAAGTAAACATGAGGGATTCTGAGAATGGCAAGCACCTAGGGGAAAAGGTAATAGGCATCATGATTAGGAATAGCAAGAAAAGAGGCCAAGAGGCCATCAGAGACAAGTCAGGGAGAGTCAATGTGCTCTACAGAGGGACTTGAACATGGTCCCAGAAGTGTGGGGATCCATGGAAGGACCTATAGCTATCCCTATCAACCGCAAGATTTAGTGAATTAATGCAAGAGGGTGAGGGAAAATGAAGTCACTGCACACAGCAAAAATTACATACTCACACCTACCATGAACATGTACATCCTCCATATGCACATGTACACACACTACACACACACACACACACACACACACGTACACAAATGTACCCATGAAGCACTGGAGTCAGGAACACGGATGTGGAAACCATGGACTAAAGATGATGACTTTTAATTTACTCCTGATTCTGCTTCCCTAAGCATGATCCTTTCCAACTGAGGGTTGTGCCCTGAGCCTGCAGGCATGTCCCCTGCCTCTGTACTGCTAAAATGTTTCTGTCTCATCTACTGAGGAAGTTGGCCCCTGCCTCATAGAAGGAATTTAGTGTGGGCACCAAAGGTATCCATACTTGAAGTTAGGGTCAACAGTCAAACCATGGGTCAACAGCTACATTCCAAAGGGTAAAGATGGTTGGAATGTAGGGGACACAGGCTTAGAGGTGAAGTGATTTTCCAGAGAGGTCATGGGCTTGAGAATTCATACCTAGAAAGAGAACTTGGAGACAAGACTAGATGACCCATGTCCTAAGACAGTAACCTGAAAACTGAGACCTGGACCAGATCACTTCTGGAGAGTCCTTCCAATACAGTCTCCCAGGTTCTGCTTCAGATTCCCTCACTGCCTTTGTGACTCCGATCTTCTTCCGTGAATTCTGCACTCCCTCTATCAGACAATAATTCTAATATTATTATATTCCATGCTATTCCAGCATGAGACATTATGGAATATTAGCAGAAAGAGCTAGTTTTGCAATCAAATGTCTCTAGGTTTGAGTCTTGACTCTGCCACCATGAGCCCCACATACAGAATCCAGAACTCTGAAGGGAAAACGATGCCCTTTACTTTCTGGTCCCTCCTGTCTCACCACAGAGAGGTTGTCCCCAGCATCATGTGAGAGAACATGTCTATTCTCCATCTGTGATTCTGTGCCCTCCACAGGGATACGATGTTTTCCAGTGTGAAATCTCCAACCTTATCCCAAAGAGCTTCCCTCTGCTTCCTGTGAATGCAGATGTGGCTGCATCTGACTGATGGGCAAATGAAATGGACAGTGGGGACGACTACAACAACGGGATGGAGAGCCCTCCTATGAGCCTAGAGATCCTTGGTGATCTGTCCCCAGATTGGAGATCCACTCTATCCCACTGATGATCGGGTTCTGCTGGGGCTCTGTGTCTCACCAGGGACTGGCCTGGGAGAGACCCATGCACTCATTCCTCACCAAACTCCAGGGCTTCTCCTTGTTGAAACTCCCAGGGGCTGACATTGTATTTGGGACCAGTTAGGAACTTGTGGTTTTCCATGAGACTATAGAGAAATGCAATCAGAGTTGGAAGTGCCCAGCTGGCCAAAGGACACTGCTGAATTGAGAGAAAGAAACAGCGCCATGAAGACTGACAAGTAAATTCCCCCAGAAGAGGAGGCTGAGGTGTCCTCGACTGTGAGAAAGAACAGACGCTCTATTTCCATCATAAGCAAGCCAGCAGAGAGATGGCAGATGGGGTTTTACCTTCTCAGCACCTCATTATTCCTTCTCTTCTCTTTCTTCTCTCCCTTCCTATCTCTTCCTCGCCAGTTTCTTTCATAACCTTCCTCCTTCTTCTCAGCCCAACCCCAGTTTCCGTCTTGGCTCAGCCACTGATCTGCTGTGCACCATGGGTGAGACACTTTCTCTCTCTAGGTTTCTTTTTCTCTTTTCATAAATTAAAATAAGACACACACATGCACACACACAATGCACACACACACGCACCCCACACCATACCCCAATGAATAAGTGCATTATTGTTGATTCTGTTAAATCTGCTAGTACCCTGACCTTTTAGAAGTTCCCAACAAAGTCAAAGTTCAAGAGGCCACCTCCTGGGGTAGTGGATTGAACCATCATAATTGATCCCCTTTAATCCGTGTTTGCTGTGTGTGAGATCTGTGCTCAGTGCTTCACAGGCGTTAGCTTGTAAGATTGAAAAACCATCAATTGTCCTTATCAAAGAATAGAGTGAGGGTGGGGGAGAAGGAAATTTTGTTTGGTGCTACATTGAGTTTGGTATTACATTCATAGTAAATTAATCGCTACATACTTAATAGTTTGTGTTGCTGTCATAAAAAAAAAAAGACAAAGATATCGTATATTCTATTACATTTTCTAGTTTGTTATTTCTGTTGTTAAGGAGCACTAATCTTTTGCAATTTTAAAATATATCTGATATCAAGAGGTATAGAGAGTAAGAAATTGAACACCCGCATACCCACCATCCAGGTTGGAAATGAAACAACACACGTGTAGCTGAATCTGAGGACCTCTCCCAGACCTACTCCTTTCCCTCCCCATTAGAGGTAATCACACTCTCTGATGTGCTGGATCCTTTTTATTCATATTTTTATGAATGCTCCTTCACCCATTATATAAAATTCACATGAGCATAAACATATAGTGTCATTTTGCCTGCCTCTAAACTTCTTACAAATGTTATACTATATATCCTTTTGCAATTTGCTTTTTTGTTTGTTTTTGTTCAATACTATGTTTGTGAGATTTACCCACATTGATTTATTTAACTCTGGTTCTTTTATTGTCAATGAACTATAGCGCCTTCCAATGTAACCACAATTCAGTCATTAATTCTGTCCTTGTTGAACATTTAAGTTGCATCCATTTTTTTAGTCTTTCAAATAACATTCCAAAAATATTCGTGTGCATGCCTCCTTGTGTGAGAATTTCATATATACATCAAATGTGTGTATACCTTTCTCAGATATTACCAACTTGCTCTTCAAAGGAGTTTTACAAATTTACACGCCCATCTGCACTATATAAGCGCTCCCATTGCTTTGTCTCAGTCTCTGCAGCACTTGAAATTGTCCAGCTTCCGCATTTTTGCAAATCTGATGTGTGCATAACATAATTACAGTGTGATTTTATTTTGCTTTTCACTAATTGATAGTGCACTTGAGCACTGTTTCACATATGTATTAACCATTCAGTTTTCTTCTTCTGTGAACTGATTCTTCCTTTACTTTGACTATTTTCCTGTGGGGTCCTTTGCATTATTGATTTGTAGGTCTTTCTATAGATTCTGACTACAAATCACTTTTTTGGTTATATGTGTTGCAAATTTCCTCTCCCAGTCTGTGACTTCTCTTTTTACTTTGTTTAGAGTGTCTTTTGATGCATGTAAATGTTTACATTTTAATGTAGTCAAATCTATCCATCTTTTACCACCCTTGTTTGTGTTTTTTGGTGAATTGTTTAAAAATTCCTTTCATATCCTGAGGCCATAAAGATATTCCTCTGTTTTCTTCTAAAAGCATTAAGTTTTGTTTGCCATATTTTTCCATATTGATTCTAAAATTAACTTTCGTTCAGAATGAGAGTCAGCAATCCAATTTTCCCAACACGATTGAATTGTCCATCATTCCCCTACTGGTTTGGAAAGCAACACGTCTATCATGTTGGAAGTTTCCATGTAAGTAAGGATCTGTTTCTAGTCTCTCTATTCTGATCAATTACTCTATTATCTAAACCTGTGCCAAGTATTATATTTTTTCACTTGTGAGATTTTTATAAATTGCATTAAATTATTTGAATAGATAATGCATTGATATAGGACAAAATAAAAAGGTATGTAATTAAAAGTGTCCCTCCCACATCCATCCTCATCCCACTTGTATACAAATAAACAAATACTTATCATGTATATTCAAGCAAATAAAAATACATTTTCTTCCCTTCATCTTTTACACAAATGGTAATGTACCATATACTAGAGTTTTCACCTAACACTGGGTCCTGGAGATCTTTCCATGTCAGTACACTGAGAACTTCCTCATTCTTTTGTATAATTTTATGATTTTCCTTTGTATAGAAATACTGTGTATATCATAGTTTTTTAAAAACTATCCCACTATTGAATGGGCACTTAGATTGCTTCCAGTCTTAGCTATTACAAAGAACTCTGCACATGTCATTTTCTATGTACAAACCTATTTTTAGAGTTGACTCTTAGAAATGGAATTCCTAGATCAGAAAATGTGATGGTTAATTTTATGTCAACTTGACTAAGCTAAGAGATGGCCAGGTAGCTGGTAACACATTATTTCTGGATGTGTTTTATGAGGGTGTTTCTGGAAGAGATTAGCATTTGATTCAGCCCTCAGGTGATCATGTGCAGGTTGGCATCATCCAATTCATTGAGGACCTGACTAGAACAAAAAGACAAAAAGGAAAGGCAAATTACCTCTCTTCTTGAGCTGGGACATCCATCTTTTACTGCCCTTGGACATCGGAGCTCCTGGTTCTTGGGTCTTCAGACTTGGACTGAATTATATTACTGGATTTCCTGGTTCTCCAGTTTGTAAATGACAGATTGTGGGGCTTCTCAGTCTCCATAACCATGTGAGCCAATTCCTATCATAAATCTCCTCTTGTACATATCCATCTATATCTGTATCTATATTCATACCAACATCCTATTGGTTCTGTTTCTCTAGGAAATCCTAATAGAGAGAATATATACATTTGTAATTTGAATAGGTTTTTGCCAGACTGCCCTCCATGAAGACCATATCAATTTACAACCTATCAGTATTATTTCCTTGGCCTTGACAATAAAGCATGCTCTCAAACTCTGGGGTATCTTTTATCATTCTGATAGGTAAAAACATAATATCTTGGTATAGTTTTAATCTACATTTCTATTAATATAAATAAGACAGACTTTTTCTGTGACCCACTTGTATGGACATATCCTTTGCCTATTTTTCTACTGAGCATTTGGTTCTTTATCTCATTGATTTCTAGGACCACTTTGTAAATTAGGGAAATTCACCTTTTGATGAAACATGACTATTAAATATTACTTCCCATTTAGTTATCTTTTGACTTTGTTTATATTTATGCATAAAGTGTCTCTTAATGTGGTTTAACTTTTTTTCTCTAATGTTGTCTCTATTTTGAGTCATAATTTGGAAGACCTTCCTTATTCCAAGATTATAAAAGGATTCTCATATTCTCTTACAACATATTTGTGACATTATTTTCACTTTTAAATCTTTGATCCATTTGAAATTTATCCTAGCATATGGTGTGAGGCATAAACCTAACTTTATATTTTTTCCACATGGCCAACCAGGGACCGTCAACTACATTTATTGAATAGTGAATCATTTCCACCACTGATTTTAGAAGCCAGTTTTTCATACACTGAACTCCCATATGTGTACTCACTTCTATTTCTGGACTTTCTATTATGGTTGATTGTCCTGTCTTGCTATTCATGCATCAGTTCCTCACGATTTCAATTATTGAGACTTTTAATATATTTTAATACCTGGTAGAATTAGTCCCCTGATATTACTCTTCTTTTCAGAGTTTCTTTATTTTTCACATGCACTTGAGAATCAGCTTGTCTGCTTAAAAAAAAACTGTTGCTATTTTATTGGGATTGCATTAAATTTAGTAATTAACTTAGGAACAATTGACATCTTTATGATGTTGAGTCTTCCTAGCCAAAAACATGGTCTTTTCATTTATTCAAGTCTTCTTTGTGTCCTCAGAAGTATTTTAACATTTCCTGTGTATGAACTTTGCTTCTACATGTTAACTTTATTGCAAAGTAGTTTACTTTGCTGTCATTGTTGTCATTGCCCTGATAAGATTTTTTTCATTATATCCTCTACATTGTTATATTTATACATGAAAGTAATTAATTCTTTTGATTAACTTCACATATCCATCTTACCAAATTGTCTTACTAGAGGTAACAATTTTTCAGTCAGTTCTTTAGGTTTTCCAGGAAGACAATTATCTATAAATAGGGATAAATTTCCAACTTCTTTTCCAGCTTATATACCTCTAATTTTTTATGTTGGCCCATTACATCATCTAATAGTATGGGGGTTTTGGAGAAGCCCAACAAATAACACTTCCATTTGCCCAAATTCTGAATCAGTTAAGAGTAATACAGATGAAGGACAAAATATCACTTTATTGCTGATAAAGTTTAGATATTAGAAAACATGGATTCTATCTGACTTGTCCACTCATTCATAAGCAGCACCAGTCTGGGAGCATGGCTAGCTATATGCCATGGAATCTGACACCTAGTGTTTTCATCAGAATTAATTTTCTAAATTTTCTGCAATTTTAATTTTTATTTCCTCTTTGACCCAAGGCTTTTGTTATTGTTTTTGCTATTTGTTTGTTTCAATTTCCAGGTGCAGGGGGCCCTTTTATTTTCTGATTTTAAGGTTAAATTTCTAATTTGGAATCATTATAACCAAAGAATATTATCCAAACTATATTTACTTTTTGTAATTTATCAAGATTTTCTTTGTGGCTTAATATTAATTTTCATGAATATTTTATGAACAAGTGAACAAAAAAGTGGATTATCTGTTTTTAGAATATAGATTTTAAAATGTTATTTAGTCTTCTCTATCTTTAATTACTTTTTATCCACTTATCTTATCATGTACTAATATTGCTAAATTAAGTCTCCCATTACTAGTGTATTTAAAGTTTACTTCTTTTCGTATATCCCATAGTTTCAGTTTTATGACTGTTAAAGCAATATTATTTTGTGCACAGATAGATATACATAACTATTATTGACAATGCTTCCTCGTAGTCATATGTTTGTGACATCCTTTCCCACATTATACCAGGGTTGATCTTTATGACCAATAGAGAGAATATGGCAGAAGTGATGATGTGTATAACTTCCAAGAATAGGTTATAAAAGATACCACGACTTTCATCTTAGGCTCTCACTCTTTCTCAATCCCCTCCTCCTCTGCCTCCCTACCTTTCTATGCCTACCTGCACCCCACCCTGTTATTTGCTATGAGGGAAGCCAGCTGTCATACTTTCTGCAGGCTCACATGGTGAGGAACTAAAGCTTCCTGCCAACAGCCAGGTGAGTGAACTTGGAAGCAAATCTGCCAGGCCCAGGGAGGCCTTAATCTACCTGCAACCCTGGACTAACAACTTGACTGCAACTTCATTAGAGACCCTGAGCCAGAACTACCCAGCTAAGTTGCTCCAGATTTTCTAATCTTCAGAAACTCTATGTGGTAATAAATGTTCATTGTTTTAACCTCCTAAATTTTAGGGTGATTTGATATGCAACAATAGATAATAAATATGCTAATTACATATTGCAAACTTTATGAGATAATGTGTCCGTCTTTGACTCATTTAATGCTTTTTTGGCCTGAAGTCCTTCTTTTATTTATGCTTGCATTTGAATGATATATATTTGCCGAAATTTTTATTTTTAGCCTATCTGAAATGGCTAAATGGCTTTGTTTTATGGGCCTCTTTTATAGAATTTTTTCTCTGAGAACCGATCTGAAAATCTTATTCTTTTAATAGGTAATTTTAGCCTTTTCATGTTTATAGGTATGCCTGATATGTTTGGTCTTGGTTTCTGCACATTTTTCAATATAAAATCTATTTTCAGGTTCTTTACTATGTGATCTCTTTGCTTTAGTTTTGTGTGTGAAGTTATTCTGATAGGAAATTTTTATTTTTGTTTTAGTAATTATGTTCGTAATTTAACTTTATATAAATCCTTTAATTTTCTATTTCTTTAAGCAGCATCTACTAGTTTCCTCCTATGAATGATAATAAAATTAGTGTACTTCTTTCTTGTCTTTTCTGCTCCTCTTCTCTACTCCTCAATTTCTGCCAATAACATTACCTTTTTAGTGTATAGCTTTGTACCATTAAATATGCATGTACCTTAATTACTTGATTTGTCAGCTTCAAAATATATACTTTCACTCTTGCTTGCTACAAAAGTTGAGACAAACAACCAACATTCTATTTCCAACACTCTTACTCCTAGTCCCCTCATTGTTTATATTAGTTGTGTAATTTCTATATTTTAAGAGTATAATTTATTTTCTGATTTTCAACCTAATCTTCACAGCTTTTAGTTTTGTTGCCTTTACTGTAATTTCCCTAATTCACTGTTGATTTATCATCCTAAAGTCATGCATCTTCAGCATTGCTTGTCTATAGCCTTTAAAATTGAAATACTGTTAGTTGAAGGGCAGTTGGGATGGGTATAAAACTCCTTGGGTCTCATTTTCTTTCCTTGCGTCTCCTGTAGAAGTTATTCTGCTGTTTAATAACACTAAAAATTAATCTGAATAAGTCTGAGTCTGTTCCAATCTTTGTTCCTCTTATACATTACCCAAACATACCTAGATAACCAAATAATTCTTCCTTTATCTTTGAAGTAGAATAAAACTACTAGGCTATGTCTTGGTGTTACCATTTCAGATAAACATATAGAGTCAAGTCTATTTGATTTCATAAACATCTTCTTGAATTAAACTTGTAAATATTTATTCAGTACTATTATTTTAGTTACCTGTTTTCGGGACTCTAAAAGTACATAAGTAACATCTTCATTGCCTATTTTCTATATTAATCATTTTCTCTCCAATTCTTTTTCTAAAAATCTTTGTTTCTGTTTCATCTTGCTTGTTTTTCTCATGTTTATTCTCTGTATCACTTACTGTATTTTTTTCAATGTCTATTCTTCTTTGAGCTCTTTCTGAACTATTTTCACTTCTGGATAATTTTTTCTTCTACTCCTTTCTTGAATTTTGCCAGCTTGTATATTATTTCCTCCTATGATCTTGTTCTTTCTTCCCTGGGTTCTTTCAGCTTTGCTTTACTGTCTAACCTCATAGAGACAATTGCTTCATTAAGACTTTTTAAGTTCATAAAATATTTACTCCCAATTTCATCTGTTCTCTGGCAACATTTCTCTGGGAAGAAATCTTTGCCCTTCAACAAATTTTTCTAAACATTTTCTCCTTTTTGCTTATAGTATCTTTCATAGTGTGCTTGATTATCTATCCTTGTTATTACTCCTTATAATAGCACTAAATATCCTCTTTTGCACTGAATAAATTGGATTTGGTTTTCCTGGACTTCCATTGACAGAAGGATTCTGTGGTCAGGGAAAGAAAAAGGGGTAGCGAGATAAATTTCTAGGTGGCTGGTTTTCCTAAGAAAGGTCTCTTCTCTGCTGCCACAGAAACAAATTTCTTCTACAAAGGGATCATCCTTATAATTCTTTATATAGTCCTGACTCCTTAGCTTTTCTCAACTAAATCAGTTCCAGGAAAGTATTTCCCTTTAGCCCATTTTACTTCAGTCATTGCACATGTTTTTGAAAACAGGCAATATAGTTTTTACATCTCTGGATATACCCCTTGCTTTTAGGAAGAATATTTTGTCTGGATACATTATCAAAAAAATGTTTCTCTGAGCTTTTTCTCTTCATTTCCTTCTATTCATTTTATTCCTAATCTCAGTTTCTTTGGACTGTTCTTACACATATTTGGGAGTCTTGGATAATACCTATCCTCAAGTTTCACCAAAAATAGTTTATTTTTTTGTTCTTTTTTTGTTGCTTTTGGATGATTTCTAGGAGAAGGAAAAAATGTTGATTTACACAGCCATATCTATTCCAGATGTACACAATGTCTTAATTACTAAGGTTTAAAATAAGTCTTACTTTTTGCTATGGCAAATTTCACCACCTTGTTCTCTTTTCTTCAATTCTTTCTTAACTGTTACTGAATCTTAACTCTTTCATATGTATTTTAGAATGAGCATTTAAAATTACACACACACACACACTGTTGAGATTTTTTTGTAATTTTAATAAATGTATTATTAATTTAGATAAAAGGACATCTTTATGGCACTGACTCTTCCTATCCATTAATATGATATGTCTCTCCAATTATTTGGATCTTCTTTAATACCTTAAAATAGAGTTTTACAATTTTCTTCCCAAAGATTTCTTATATTTTTTGTTAGATTTATTCCTAAGTTCTTTATGTTTTTTGGTCACATTATAAATGCTACCTTTTTAATATTTCATTTTTAACACTAAGTTGTGGTATATAGGAACACAATTGATTATATATTAATCTTATTTATATTCAGCAAATTTGCTGAGCTCCAGTTCATTTTAATAGTTTGTCTATAGATGCTCTTAGATCTTTCCATAGATCATTATATCCTGTCATAATCACTCGCGATCTGGTTTTTACTTCTTTATTTTGCCTTGCTATTCTAGCTAAGAATTCTGGTAAAATATTGAATAAAAGCAGTGATAGCAGACATCCTTGCCTAATTCCTGATTTTAAAGGGACTATTTCAAATTTTTCCCCATTACATATTGTGTTTGCTGTTCATTTTGGTAGAAATCATTTTCCAGGTTAAGGAATATCCTTTACAACACAAGTTTACTGAAAGTCTTAGTAATGTGTATAGAATTTTACCAAATGCTTTCTCTGAATCTATTGTGATAATTTTTTTTCTTTTAATTTGCTAATATCCAAGATTGATTTAATAGATTTCAAAATGTCACAACATCTTTGCATTCATAGAATAAATGCAACGGCTTACAATATGTTATTAATAAACTGCTGGATTTGGCAATTCAAGAATCATTTGTCAGTCTTATTTACCTTCACAATATATTTTTTCAACCCCTTCATTTCAATCTTTCTGAGTCCTTACATTCTAAGTTTGTCTTGGATAAACAGTATATAACCAGGGTGGAGGCAAAGAGTTCATTTTTACACAATATGACAATCCTTATCTTTTAACTGGAGATTTTAGTTCATCTACATTTACTGGAGTTCCTCATCTATTTAAATTTATGCCAACCACCTTATTTTTAATTAACCAAGGCTTTCCTTTAATTCATTTATTTCTTTACTGGTTTAAAATTTATGTATTTTATTTCTACTTTTTTACTAGTTATTTTAGATTTTTTAACATGCATACTTAACCAAATCTAAAATTAAATAACATTTCCTTCCTCAACAATGCAGACTTTAGAATGCTTCAACTTAAATAACTCTTCCTCCAATCTCAAATGATATTATTACCTAGTATTTTAATTCTTCCTTGACTTTTGATCCCCAAATTAGTCATATTTCTTAATACTATTATTGATATAGTCATTGTTTTGTTTCAATTTATCCTCATATTTACTTTTTTCCCCCAGCATTGCTTTTTGCATCACACTCCTTCTTTTTGGGTTCAAAATCCTTCTTCTCAAATATACATGCTAGAAGTTTCTTCAGAAGGTATTTGGTGATAAACTCTCTCATGTGCAGGATATCCCCTTGTTTCTCTTCTACAACTACTTAGACCTGCTTTGTGCTCCCAATATCCCACTTGATCTCTCTGGGGACAGTTATGCTTACTTTAAGTTCTCTTTCCTCCTGTCTTTCTCAGGTACAATCATTTATGTCTCTGAGCAAGGACTGGTAGGGACTAGGAAGATGAAGTGCTTAGGCGCTGACCCATCCCCTGCACATGCTATTGTCACTGTCACTGTTGTTTTCTGCCCCGCAGTGGCAAAAAGATGGTTGATGACCCATCAAGGGTAACGTGGAGGAGATTCAAAGATGCCACGTAATCCTCTCCCCAGCCTGTCCCAAATACTCCTCTGCTTCAAGGCTTCCATCCACCCTTCATATCCCCAGGACTCTACCACCTTCAGCATCTCCTCACAGTTTTTATATGAAATATCTCTCTTAATCTGTGACATATCCAGGGCTGTTTTGAGGAGTGATCCAGCACCCAGCATTACTTTGTCATTTTGTCAAATATCAGGCTGTATATTTATATTTGTGTGTTCCCAGAATATGTCTTCACACATATCTCCCCAACTCAGTCATGAGCTCCCTGAGAACAGAGGTCATGTCTGATAAGCCCCTGACCCTGAGCATCTGACACAGACTTGACACATCGTAGGGAGGAAGGAAAGCAAAGTGCTTAAGAGAAGCCCACTCTGCCATTCACTAACTCTAGGACTTTGGGGAGATTAGTTAACTTCTCTATGCTTCAGTTTCCTCATCTATAAGATTAGAATTAGATGAGAATGTATATATAAAGTAATTAACTTAGTGTTTGATAAAAAGGAAACTCTCAACAAATGATAGCTGTTATTAAAAGATACTCAGAAATGTTCGTTAAATAAATAAAACACGTATTGAATGCCTTGGGGATGTTTAGAATATGTGTCAAGATTTCTGCCCTAACATGGACAATAGACTAGTGGTTACCATTGGGTAAGGGGTGAGGGAGGAAGGGGGAGGTAGATGGGGTAAAGGGATCAAATATAGGAGGGTAGGGGGAGGGTGAAGTGGGTAAAGGGGATCAAATATATGGTAGCTGAAGGAAACTGGACTTTGGGTGGTAAACACAATAGAATATATAGATGTCAAATTATAACGTGCACTTGAAAATTATATACATTGTATTAACCAATGTTACCCCAATTAACTTAATAAAAAAAAAAAAAGAAAAGATTTCTGCCCTAAATAATTTACAAAAATGCCAGAAACTAGACTTGTGACACAGGTAAGCAATAATACAAACAGATTTCTAATGAAAGACTAAAACCATTATCAATGTGTCTGTGGGGTCGAAGAGATAGGAGCCCTAAGTTCTCGTCCATCTAATCATTTTCTTGTTCTATAACATAACTTTGTCTTGTTCCACTTTGGGCCTCTTTTTCTCTTATCGGCAAAATGAGAAGTTGAATCCCAATCATTGACCTCATCTCTATCTCTTCTGCAGCTCCCTACATGGATAAAATACTGGATCAAACTAAAATGAGTGATGAGTGAGTGTGTCCTTTAGGTTCCCTACAGGAAATAGATGGCTCAACTAGAAGGTTAATTGGAGAGAATTTAATAAAAGACTATTTATGAAGGTGTTGACAGGCATATGGGAACCAACATGGCATTGTGAAATATCCAGAGACCAGCCATCATTGTCATCCTGGAATTGCAGGGGAAAGAGGAAGCTACCCCAAGAAAGGATCCCTAATGCTAGCCCCAAGACCCCCAAAGAACTCGCTGTATAAACTTAACATCTAAGTTTTTTTTTTTTCAGGACTAAATGAAATGAAGCACATGAAGCACTGCCCTCAGTGACATCGCCTCAGTGACTTTTTAGTTTGAGAAGTAAAGTAACTTCCTGGACAGGCTTTAACAGCGGGGGTCTGGATTGTGTCCTGACCCAGGGGTGATGACAGAGCCAGGAAGAACCTCAGTAAGTGCCCTGGGAGGATGATCCTAAACTGATCACTTATCCCCGGCCACCCTGCACCTAAGCCTGGCTCCACTGCAACTCTATGGGAGTCAAGCTGCTGAAATGATTATCTATCTTTGGGGACTTATAGGCTCTGCCAAGTTTATAATGACTTGATTTTAACTACCCTGGCTATTGGGTCTGCAGGCAGGGGCTCTGGGGCTGGAAGAGTGCCTGCTTCTTAGAGCCCAGCCAGGTGAGGTAGGCTGAGACAGAAAGAAAGAGACCAACCAGGGTTCTGTTCAAGGAGAGCAGCTAGGTGAGAGCATCAGACACATGCCATATGACACCGTAACATCATCTATGACAGTGCCAGCCCATTTTTTTCTCTCTCAATTCCATTCAGTGCCACTTTCCTGCAGACAGGCAGAATCAGCCACCACCTGGGAGGGGGTTAGAAATGCAGATTTTTTACCCAGCTCAGACCTACTGGATTTGAATTTCTGGGGGTGGTGCCCAGCAGTCCATTTTAATAAGGTTCCCTGCCCCGCAGGGATGCACACTGAAGTTTGACAATAATTGTTCGCTATTATCTTCTTTTTGGCAAACTCCCACCCCACCCCACCCCGCCTACAGCACCTGGTCTTCCTAGGTGGTCTCCCATCCAAGTACTAATCAGGACCCACCCTGCTTAGCTTCTGAGATAAGATGAGATCCCGCATGTTCAGGGTAGCATGGCATAGACCGCTATTGTCTCCTTTATCCCCATTTTCCAAAAGGAGAAACTCAGACTTAAACAGGCTAAAATTTGTGCCCAAGTTTTTAAAGGAAGTAACAGAAACAGCACTCCAATTTGAATGTAACTGACTCTTTCCTCTCCCAGTGGTAATAGGAAGTCTCTTGGCCTAAAGGTAGACAAGTGGCAACTGGTGAACTCTACTGTGGAGCCCCTCATGAAGATTCCCACGCTGTGAACTTGGGGAGTGGGAGGTGGAAGCAGGTGGAGGACATGCCCAGGAAAGGAAGGTCTAGAGCATGGAGGAGCAGAGCCTGCCAAGTAGTCAATGGCGTCTCCAAAGCCCTCGACACAACTTCTGGTGCAAGTGCTTTACCGTCCTGCCGTCGAGCTCTGAGCCCTGAGCTTCGTGGCCTCGCTCCCTGGCAGCAGAGCCACCTCCCTGCACCGGCAAGGTGGGCAGTGTCCAGTGCAGACTAGCGGAAAGCTTGGGGTCTCAACAAGACCTCGACAATTTCCTTGATTTTATGAAATTAAGTAACAGGGAGAGAAAGAGACAGGCATACTGAGAGCCACAGAGACTAAGGACATGAGAGGGACGCGCCAAAGAGGGCAGGGTGGTGCATGCCGCTGTCCTCACTGCGCACCCCACGTGGTCCAGCCAGCGGCAAACTGGAAACAGCTGCGGAGGTTTTGGGTTTCTGCCAGGCCTCCCCTGGCCTCTGGCTCTGGTCAACCCAAGTGGTTCGCCTTAATCCACCTCTCTCAGGAAGTTGTGCTGTGAAAGTCCTCTGACCTGCCCAGAGAGGTCAGCTCTGGGCTGATGGAAGTGGGATGTGGGCAGGACGAGCGGCCGTTGCTCCCCGCTGTGTGCTGCTAGAGTACCCACCTCCCTCTCTGAACCCCAGCTTCTTCATCC
>CM053502.1:26862314-27191850 GCA_028627145.1 Eidolon dupreanum | reverse complement strand
AATGATCATTTTCTTGCTTTTCCTTATAATTTTATCATTCAAATGTATATCCCTAGACACTGTCATTTAGTCATGCCCATTTTCTACATTTAGCAAATCTTATCAGTCTCTCCTAATTCCCAGCTTTCCACCTCCAACCCTTACTTTACCTAACACCTTATCTGTTTAAGAACCCTGGCTCTTTGCTCTGTAGAGATTCCACAGCCTGGAATTTGCTGATTGCATATTCATGATGCACTCACCATGTTTATCTGTCCTCCATGTTCCTTTCAAATTGGCAGCTGCATTCAGACTCAGACCAAACACCTTTGGCAAGATGATAGGTGAAGCTGTACTGTTTCATCAGAAGAACATAATGTCTAGCCCTATCTCTTTCTGAGATTGTTAGATGCACTGATGCTCATTGTCAAGCTCCATTCATTCCTTGGGTACTACAAAATGACAAGTGATACCAAACTCTGTCTTCTTTTTTTTTTTTTCTATTAGTAGGAATGCTTTTATTATGACCTATTCTTAACACCTGAATTTCTATTATTCACAGTCATGGGTTTGGGTCCTCAGTGTTGGGAGAGGGGCAGTGATGTGACGTGTTTAATCTTGAAATCTCTTAGCAGCTTAGGATATGAGTCTTGTAAGTACCTCGAAGGTAAAGTCCATCCCAGTTACTCACCCAGAACAAGAAGCCATGCCGCATCCTCTTTAATAGTTGGTCATTCAGCCCCTGCTTCCACATTTCAAGGATCTGAAAGCTCACTACTTTCCAAGTCAATCCATCCCATTCTTGGAAAGATCTGACTGTGAGAGATCCTTCCTCATGCTTTAGAACTGCCTCTTCATGCCCTCCCTTGACGGTACCACAGGGCAGGTCTGCTCACTCCTCCCCAAGGAAGTCTTCCCAGATGCTCTTCTCCCCCTTACTCTTCTGTCTGTAATTTCACATGAAATCCATAGCTATGGAGCTGTGATTGATGTTTGCTCAAAGTTCCAAAGTAGGCTTACCTATAATTTTCAAAAGGCAGACAATCATTTGGAAGCAATCTAATCCAAGTATCAAATACTAATACTTCATCTCCCAGACCAGTCTCACCACAGCTTAAGCCGACCACGGCAAAGGAAAGCTCATGGGCGGGTCTTCCATTGTGTAACCCCCTCCATGTCCGCACCAAGAAGCCACATTTCACAGACACCTAGATGTAAGACAGCAGAGATGGATGAGGTGGCCAAAATGTACTCTTCTCCTGGCGCTTGGCACAACCAGACAACATGAATCAAAAATAAAATCAACACCACACAAAAAATCTGGGTCAAATTGTAATTGAAAGTTGCTTTTGAAAAGGAGGTCTTGAAGCCATCATCTTTCCTTCTCCTCTTGAAGCCCCCAACAATCCCCTTGGTTAATGACATCACTTTCCACTCAACTCTCCATTGCATAGCCTGAGTCAACCCCAAAGCTTTGCTCACCCTCAGCCCCCACATTCAGTTATTTATCCATCCAGCCATTAAGTCTCAGGAACATCTCTGCAAACACAGTCTACACTTTTCCACTTGCTTTGCATTAGCTATCCCACCAATCTAGAATGTGCTACCCATTACCCCTCAATATCTCTGCTAACACAAGTATCCCTGGCCTTCAAAGCTTAGTCCACAGGCCACTATCTGAAGCCTCTATCCTGGATCCTGACCCCCTTCAAAAGCAACTATCTCTCCAGCAGACTCTTAGAGCTGGATTTATGAAATAGATGAGTAGATTCACTAATTTCATAAAGATTTCGTAAGTTCCTTATGTCCCAGATACTATTCTAGGCACTGAGGCTCTAGTAATAAAAGCAGTAGACAAAATCCCGTTTGTTGTAGTCAAAAGAGTCAGACAATGAATAAAATAAGCAAATTATATAGTAATTAGGAATGTGTCATGGAAAAAAAATAAAACAGAGAAAGTGTTTTTCCTGTTATGGGGAAGGGAATGAGGGGCCTCTCTACTAATGTGATATTTGAGAAAAAAGACTTAAAAGAAAGGAGGAAGTTGACCTATGCAGGTGTCTGAGCAAATAAATGAAAGAAGAAACAAATCAGTGGACAAATGAACAAACAAATCATTGGATACAGTGATGAATAAATGAGGGAAACATTGAATGAATAAATAAATAAGTAGATGATAAAAATTGTGTCTGGTTTATCTGTTATAATGAATTGAAGTGAATTGGTCAAACTACGCTGGCTGGAAATAAACCATCAGCTATTTCTGTGACCTCCTGGAGCCTATTTGGGTCTTGAAATTGTGTCTAACAAACTTGTGAGATGGTTCCAAGGGCTCCCTTCTCTTTAGAGGCCTCCAAAGGTTCTGCAGGTCGCTCACAGCTTCAGGGGCTCAGCCAGCCTGGCAACCTTGGAAGGAGAGCACAGGGCTAATCTGCAGAGCCGGGTCCAGTTCTGGCTCTGGCCAGTCTCAGTGCCCATCTGCACAACACTCCTGGCTCACTCCTCCTCAGAATGGGGAAGCAGGTCGCATGTGCCCATGCGAGGCAGCCATACTCTGGGATACGTCAACTATCAAGAAAGGGAAAGTGCTGTGGTGATTGCATCTTCAGTCCCCGGGGGAGGTGCTGGGGCTCGAAAGACAAGCTGCATCCAGGGGGTTCCCAATCTACTGCACAGTCTTGAAGGATTACTACTTAAGCTGAACGAGGTCTAAAATGTTACTAAGAATTCTGCCTCTCCACTTTCTTGACCCGGTCAGAATTTCATCACAGGGCAGGTTGGAGACACTGGAAGAACATAGTTACGGAAGAGGAAGCAAGGATGTGGGATGGCAGATCAAAGGCACAGAGTAGAGACAAAGGTGTAGTATACACTGGGGACAACAGAGCAGCCTCCCAGGCTCACCCCTAAGAAGGACAGTCACCACAAGGCAGGACAGCACAAAGCTTATAATCAGGAAATTTTGAAGTCCAACAAACACAGGTCCAATCTCAAGCTTTGTGGCTTCGAGTGAGCTACTTAATCACTCTGAGCTTCAGCTTTCTCAAAAATGGGTACAATAATGACTGTCTAATGGAAAATCAAATGAGATAATGTTTACAAAGCACTGAGCAAATGCTGGCACATAGAAAATATGCAGTCAATGATAGTCCTCATCACTAATATATTCTAATATATCACTGATAATACTAATGTTATAAATATGTAACAATATATATTATAATGTTAACAATTATCTGAGTAAGCAGTGTGTTGGGGTTAATTGAAAAGAGCTAATATAAGCTCAGGCTAAATTAATAGAGGTCAAGGGTACAAAAAGAGGGAAAGAATGGGCTGCTCTCCTCTGAATGGGTTGGTTAGATCCTATTTGATAGACTGTGTCAAATCCTGGGCCTGCCCCTTGGCAGAACAGAGATAGATGGATGGATGCAGAGGATGGATGCAGAGGAGGCAGCCAGGATGTAAGTGGCTAGAAATCCATCCCATGAGGAGTGGGTGCTGCTCAGCCAGAGCATATGAAGCTGAAGCATTGAGTAGGGGCACAGAGGTCAGAGCTGGGACTGGGGGCAGAAGGAGAGGTTTACAAGCTACAGGAGGCAGGTGTCAGCTCTGTGTGAGGAAGAGCTTTCCTTCGGGTCAACGAGACCCTTTCACGATGACTAGCTCTATAGGGAGGGAGCTCCCCGGCAACAAAGGTATGTCAAAAGAAGCTTAGACAAACTCTGCCATACCAGAAAGTGTTCTCTCCATAAGGGAGGTTGGTCTTCACCAACATGTAGCCTGGCCTGACACTCAGAATCTCTCACTCATGGCACAGGTGCCCTTACTGGAGCCTTGGAGGTATAGACATCACGCATCTATCCACCCATTCATTCATCCCTAGGCTTCTGTGAACAGTGCCAAGAACATAGAAGACATGAGCTCTGCCTTCTTGGGGGTTTACATTCTAGAGACGTGGCTTTCAAACTCCATATGCATTATCCAAGGAGAGACAACTGGATAGCCACCAATAGAAGAATGAACTTGGACCCTACTTCACACTATATACAAAAATTAACTCAAAATGAAAGGCCTAAATGTAAAAGCCAAAATTATAAAACTATTAGAAGAAAACATAAGATAAATCTTCACGAGCTTGGATTTGGCAATGAATTTTAAGATATGACACCGAAAACACAAGCAACAAAAGAAAATATAGATAACCTGGACTTCATCAAATTTTTGAAAAACTGTGTTTCGAAGGACACTATCAAAAAAGTGAAAAGACAACCCCCACAAAATGAGAGAAAATATCTGTAAATTATATTTGATAAGACACTTGTGTCTAGAACACATAAAGAACCCTTGAAACTCAATAATAAAAAAACAAATAATCCAATTTTAAAATGACTGAAGGACCTGAAAAGACATTTCTCCAAATAAGATACACAAAGAGCCAATAATTATATAAAAAGGTATTTAACATCATTAGTCATCAAGGAAATGCAAATTAAAACCATAACGAGATACCTCTTTACACCCACTAGGGTGCCTATGATCCAAAAGTCAGATACTAACAGGTGTTGGAAAGGATGTGGAGAAATCGGAGCCTTCATACACTGCAGGTGGGAATATAAAATAGTGTAACCACTATGGAAATCAGTCTGGCATTCCTTCAAAAAGTTAAACATAGGGTCATAGAGTTAACCATTTGACCCAACAATCCCCCTCTTAGGTATATTTCCAAGAAAAATGAAAATGTACATCCACACAAAAACGTACACACAAATGTTCATGGCAGCATTATGTCAAATGTACATCAATAGATGAATAGACAAAATGTAGTCTATCATTGGAATATTATTCAGGCATAAAAAATAATGAAGTCCTGATAGATGCTACAATATAGAGGAATGATGAAAATTTTCTGCTAAGTGAAAGAAGCCATCACAAAAGACCACATATTGCATAATTCCCTTTCCATGACATGTCCAGAATAAGCACACTATAGGAATAGAAAGTAGATCTATGGCTGTGGAGGACTGAGGGATGGGCAAGTAGGGGGATAAAGGGAATGTTTATGGGGCTTCTGAGGTGATGAAGTGTTCTAAAACTGACGGTGGTCATGGTTATAAAACTGTGACTATGCTAAAAATTATAGGATGGTACACCTTAGGTGGGTGAATTACTTGGTATAGGAATCTCAATAAAGCAGTAACCAAAAAGAATCACCCAAAGAGAGCTTCGAAGCATCCTGCCAGAGCTGCAGGTGTAAGGAAGGCAATATCTCCCATTTCCTGAAAGCCTACAAGCTGCCTTACATTCACTGTCTCTTGTCATAGACACTATAGGGGCACAGTCTTTTTATCTAAAATACCGAAATCCAAGAAGCTCTGAAAAACGAGAGCTTTTCCATCAATTTGCAGAAATTCGTTTGATATCAATAATTCCAAACCAAATCTCCATGAGGCTACTTATGGCCTTTACTTTATACTTAATATGAGTATTCATACATTTCACTGCAGAAATCATCATGTGTATGTTTATAGGCTGTTCTCCTTACCCTGCTGAGGATGTTTTATAAAATATAGTATATATAACATTGCTTCCTAACAATCTGAAAAGTTTAGACTTCCAAACCACTCCTGACCCTAAGCATGACAGATAAGGGACTGTGGACCTAGACTTGTTCCCATTTCACAGATAGAGAAAACTGAGTCTGAGAGGAAAAACAACCTGCCTGAGTCCCAAAGCAATGACTCTTAGCTTAGTTCTTCCTCCAGCCAGGAAAGCTTTCAGTGCCTTGCCTTCACCCTTCCTTGCTACCCTCAATGGTGCAGGGACACTTGGGGACTCCTGTCTGCCTGGGTGTATAGGCGTCTGCAGGCTCATCTCAGGCCAGCTTCTGGTACTGTCTCACCTACCACACAAGGGGCGTGCTCCACAGATCAGGAGCTGGAGCCCGAGCCTGCTTTGTAATTTGCTCTGCCAGCCCGCTTTCCAGCTGCAAATGGAAAATCCAAGAAGGTGGTCTGCTTTTCTGGCAGATGTCCGGCCTGGGACAGTGCAGCCTGCAGCAGAGTCTGGCACAAGGGCCGCTGCTAGGTTGGAAACATTCTGGTGGAATTAGCAGAGAGGAAGAACGTTAATTCTGCAACACCAAGACTCCTACAAAATATCTTGTTGGCAAGAAACAATAGAGATGACAGACTGAGGGCCACTCCTTCTCCATCTCTGGCCTGCTCAGTTATTTGTTAATATAATCAACAGCAATAACAGAAGCTACTATGTAATGAGTTCCTGCTCTGGGCCAAGGGCTTGACTCAGCACTTTTCAGACACTGACTTACCCTGGGGTGTGAAGTATTATTGTCCCATTGTTCAGAACCAAAACAGAGGCTCCAAAAGATGGTTTGACTTGCCTGAGGTCACACAGCAAGGACATAGCTGAGCAGGACTGGACCCAGCTCCTTGTGACTCTGAAGATCAGCTTTTCCAGACCCTCACACGGAGGCTTTTTAGCCAAAAGAAACCGAACCATTTCCTCAAGTTGGAGTTACTCAAGAGCAAGTAGCAAGGCAGCTTTTATTCAGTTTGCTTCTTTTCCTCCCCTTTCAGGGTGGGAATGCCCCATAACCATGTACTCTTCTGCAACTTTTCCCTCTAGAAGCTTCAGAGGTGAATTATCTACTCATTTCAGAGATGAGAAGACTGAGATCTACATAAAGCAATTGCAAATCCAAACCTTCCTCCTCCCCTATGATGCCTCTGTGTGGCTCTCATCTGAGAGAACCATAATGTCTTTTCTCTGATAGACAGACAGCCTAAGACCATAGGAGTCAAAAGACTACCATACATGGATCTGCCATTCACTCAGTTGTTCATTCATTCAAAAACCCTGAACGCGCCTCTTCTCTGAGCTCCAGCAGGGCACTAGGGACAGACACGGCAAGGGATCAAACAGTCCTTGACTCTTAGGAGCTCAAAATCTACACAATCAACATGCAAACCCACAAGTCCACCCAATACAATGCAAGTTGCAGTGGGGTCCTCTAAGACCCAGAGGAAACACAGAAGGAGGCCCCCAGGCTGCCAGGAGGGTCATAGAAGGCTTCACAGAGAAATCTGAGTTGAGAGTTGAAGGCTAAGTTGACTTTGGTCAGGTGGGCAAGATGGAGAAAGGCACTCCAGGACGAGAGCAAGGCATATGCCACAGCCCAGAGGTGGGAGAGACAATGAGGACTGACCCTTAGCCAGATTGAAGCGACTAGAGCATTGAGCGGAATTCCACTAAGGCTTGGAACTGTCTCTACACCCGAGTGGCCATGGAGACTCATGGCCAGAAAGACTCTACAGGAGGGGTAGGTTTTGAGGGTGGCTGTTACTTTTAGGGCACCAATGTCCTAAGTAAATGGCCACACCAAGGAGAAGACCCTACCCTGAGCTCAGAAGTACGGGCAGCCCCTGAGGCTTCGGACAAGCCAGTGACAACTTTTGGTCATTAATTGCAGCATGTGCTAATGTTTGATAAATTGCCCAACAGTTGCATTAGCTAATAACTCCCCAAACAAAACCAGAGAGTTCATCTGTTTTTATAAGACGCCCAAGAGCATCCTGGGAACAGGCACGGTGGTCGTGAATAAAAGAGAAACATTCATTTATGGTAATTGGTTTCAGCTCCTCACTTGGCTGCTTGTCCTGACCTAAATGTATCCAGTTGTTCCCTTTGCCTCACTCTGGTTTGGGGGTCACTCCTAATGGTTTAATTCAACAAAAAATGTCTGCCATTTCCTGTAACCTCTGTCTTTTTTCACCCTGCTCCCAAACGGTTTTCTTGCAAGCAGCATCTCTGCAAGTCCCTCCCGGAGCTGTTTCCTTCTCAGGGAACAAAGTCAAGATTGTTGACAGAGAAAAAAGGTCTTAAGTCCAGGCCAAGACAAGAAGGTCGGGGAGGGGATAAATGAAGGTAATAATCATTTGTTTGTCTTCCACCCGAACTTCACAAAGCCGGTTTTGTCCGAGGCCGGTGGTCAGGGACTCTGACACAGAACACGGCCCTGGTGACCAGGGGCAATTTATGGACGGGAATGAACACAAATCCCCATTCATGGAGCCGGCAGGGAGGAAGTGACTGTGGAGGTACATTGGAGCCCGGCCCTCCCAGTGTCCCTCCCGCGGTCTGAGGCTGTGGAGGCTGGGAGGGGCTCACTGGGTGCTGTGAGTCTTGGCGAAACTTCAAACCCTGAGTGCAGCCCTGCCTTCCCCTGGATGGCCTGTTTTTTTTTTTTCCAGTCATGAGCACAGATTGTCTTCCTGCTGTGCAGTGCCCAGAGAAGGGATGAAAAGGCTGGTCCCACCGTGCCCAGCTGAGTTCTCCGTCCCTCAGGTGGACTCAAGAGTGTCTACTGACATTTGGGGCCGAGGATAAGAGGTGGGAGTGTGGGGGAGGTGCAGGGCCAGGGAGTGGGTCTGGAATACATTGTCTTGCAGGGACAGCTTGTAAATTGGGATGCATCTGGTAGAAAGGCGTTGTATAAATATTAGATCGTTATCAGTGTATTGTGTTTCCCGCTTGGGCAGAGGAGGGGCTAGGTGGCCCCAGATGCCTTTTGTCAAGAAGACAAGGATGGCTTCAAGGGGGCCTCAGAAGGTCGCTGCTTGCCTACGGGTAGTCCTCGGGGTCAGCGCTCAGAACCTGGGGAGGGCAGAGGTGACTGCCAGCTCAGCCTGACCAGGCTCTCCTTCATGAATATTCTGCACCAAGCTGGAGGGAGAATAGGAGATTGACTGGATGGGTAGAACAGAGAAGGCCAGTTAGTGTAGGCAGGTGAGGGCCACTTTGCCTTGCTATGAGAACCTGCCCCTCCCTGTGGGTCCTTTCTCTTTCTGAATGACCATCTCAATCTGATTTTATGACATTCATAAATACCTGCTCAGTGTCGTCTTGTGCTAGGCACAGAGGACACAGAGGTAGAAACAGCCCCATGGTGGGGAACTCAGCAACCTCAGGACCCTTCCAAGCAGGAATGTGCGATAGGGACAATCTTTATTGTAAAGCTCCTTCCTGTTTACCTAGAGCATTGGGTGGCCTCAATTCCCAGTGTCCATACATCCCAACCTGAGGAAGTGTTTGCAGGCCAATTGCACTCAGCACTCTAACAAGCAAGGCCTGAACAGTGCCACCCTCAACATCAAATCACTATCACACCATCCTCATCATCACCATCACCACCATCATCATCATCATCCAAATCTGTCCCTCCCCATTCCAGAGACCTTGCTGACTTCCTTCTGGCCATGACTCTACATGGCCACTTGGGTGTAGAGACGGTCCCCAAACCTTAGTGGAATTTCGTTCAATGCTCTAGTCGCTCCAATCTACCTAGGGGTCCTCATTGTCCCTCCCACCTCTGGGCTATGGCATATGCTTTGCTCTCGCCCTGGAGTGCCTTTCTCCAGCTTGCCCACCTGACCAAAATCAACTCAGCCTTCAACTCTCAGCTCAAACTTCTCTGTAAAGCCATCTCTGACCCTGCTGTCAGCCTGGGGGTCTCCTTCTGTGTTTCCTCTGGGTCTTAGAGGACCCCACTGCAACTTCCATTATATTGGGTGGACTTGTGGGTTTGCATGTTGGTTGTCTAGATTCTAAGCTCCCAGGAGTCAGGGACTGTTTGATCCCCTTGCCGTGTCCCTAGTGCCCTGCTGGAGCTCAGAGAAGAGGCGCGTTCAGGGTTTTTGAATGAATGAATGAATGAATGAATGAATAAGTGAATCAATCAATAAATGAATATTATCATCGTCATCATCATCCTCATTATAATAGGTACCATTTGTTTTACATATTCTCACGATTAAGCCAAACATTTTATTTTCATAACTTATGCATGAGGTTGACTCTGTCAGTGCCCATTTCACACTTGAGAAAACTAAGGCTCAAGGTCATACAGTTAAGGCATTCGAACCCAGGTATTTTGGTCTCCCTTATACTCTTAAGAAGATCTTCTGTTGACAGGCATCACAAACTGCAAAGGAGCATAGGAGAAAGGGCCAGCTCTGCCCATGGCTCTGAAAAGACTTCTGGAAGAGGCCCCTGTGAACTAAGACCTGAAGGATGAGCAAGAATTTGACAAGGAGCCCTGCTGAAGACAGACATCATTCTCCCCACTCCAGAGGCCTTGCTGACTTCCCTGCCCCCTCCACTTCCCATCCTGAGCACTCAGAATTTCCAGCTTGACCATCGCGTGCCGTTGCCCACAGCCTCATGCCCTCATCCCCATGTGACCACGTCCAATCCCCTCAGCAACTCCATTAGGTGACATTGTAATGTCCTGATAGGAAAACTAAAGCACAGAAAGGGCATAATGTGCCTTAAGCCTCACAGCTAGTAAATGGCAAGACTCACACTCGGGTTCATAAGCATGATGTAAGACCCCTGGGAACTTAAGGGTGCTCTGAGTATAGGGCTGGACTCTGAGAAAACTGAATGCAAGAGCTGACTCTGTCACTGTCTCATCTGTCACCTCGAGCTGTTCCCCTCTCCCTAGACCTCAGCCTATCCACTCTAGAGTAAGAGAATCGTTGAGGGGGAACTGGACTTTGTGGTATCTGAGGTGCCTGTGAATTGATGTCATCTTATCCCTACATAACTTTGCAAAGCTGGAGCTCCAAGTGTTAACATCTCCATTTTGAGGGTGGGAAAACTGAGGCCTGGGAGATTACATGACCAGAGCATTAGAGCACAACTAGAATAGCAGGGCCGAGTGTGGCAAGGTCTGAACCCTGAGAACTCAGGGGCAGTGAGTGTGTTGAGGCTGTTTAATCTAGAGCCATGCAGAGGGGCCACAGCTAGAATGTCTGCCTCAGATCTGCACAAGGCACTCCTGAGGGAGAAAGCACAGGGAGAGTATAACCCCTACAGACAAATGGCCAGACTCTAAGGGTCAGAGGAAGTTCAACAGTACCTAGTCTAAGCCATAGACGATTTCCCTGCCAGGTGTTATCTAGCTTTGTCTTGAATACCTCCAGTAACAGAAAGCTCACTACCTATCAATACTGCTCATTCCACGGTCGCACTATTCTGATTGTAGCCCACTCAAAGGAAGCATTCTCTATTAAGAAGCAACAGGGAACATTCAGGAAAAGAGGCTGGGCACCACAGGAAGGAATTAGAAGCTGTGAATCTCATCAGAGAGAGCCTAGGCTTGTCCCAAACACCCAGAGACCATCATGAAATCTGCCCTCCCAGGGTTCCCACTCCTTTTGCAGTGACAATAGACATGTATGCAGCACGTAACAGTTTACATTTGTCCAAATGCATCCTCCTAACCATCTCACCAGATATCCAAGGCAGGAATTATCATGTAGCCAGGGCAGACAGAAGGAACAGTAGGGGTCCAGAGAAGGTGGCCTTTTCTTTCCAGGTCACTCAGCCAGGAAGAGGTTGTCCCGGGATAAGACCTCCAATCTTTTCTGCCTCAGTGCTGCTACCATATGGTGCCTGCCCAGTCACTGAAGAGCCACCCACGTAGGGTGCTGGCTACAAAGAACACTCCGGGCCACTTCCAAATTTGGAATGGGGCACCCTCAAGCCCCTTGGATATCCAGGCTGTGCTATTTTTAGGCTGATCAGCTGTTCTATCCCTGCTCCCCTACCCCAGACCCCCCAAGCAGATTTCCCAAGCAATCAAATCCATGTGTTGCCAGTTCCGGCCCTGGCACTTTGTGAGGTGAGCAATGGATGCTCCAGCACCACCAAAGGATATATGTGCCCCATCCAGACTAGAACAGTCATGTCTTTCCTGATGGTCCAAACCTCAGATTCTCCCACCTCATTCTATCAGGAGCCAGACTCTAGATACCCCAGAGCCCTTCCACACCTCCCAAGAACCTCCAGAAACACTTATTGGACAGAGATGCAGACTGAGGACCACAGAGAGGTCCAGGCATGCCCTATGTCCTGACCCAAGTTTTCCCATTCCCCACAAAGCCCATCTAATTGTTTCCTGTCTGAGCTAGGCTGGGAAGGACTGATGGTGGCTGCTTCTTCCCCTGCTTCCCCAGGAAGTGGTTTGGCACCGAGAGAATAGCACAGTTCCACACAGCCCTAGGATCAAATCCCTGCTCAGCCAATTGTAGCTAAAAGAACTTGGGCCAGGGCCTCCACCCCACTGAGTCCTCATCTTTAAATGTCCACAGTATGGTTGTGAGGCCTCAGTGACAACATGCATGTAAAAGGCTTCACACAGGGCACAGCAAGGAGCTGGCACTCTGGACATTTTTAGCTATTACTTCTTAATGAGAGAAATGGAGGCCTTACTGAATTATCACACAAAGGGGAGGAAAGCAGAAAGTTTGTGCCTGGACTTTTGCAGGGGCAAGGCACCTATATGATCCCCATCCCCTTCAACACTGTCCCTGAGATTCTTGTCTGGGGCCCCCTCCCCACCAGTGCAGTCCTTGGACTCAGGCTGTGCACACTCCTGCAGTTCCGGCCGCCCAGACCACACCTCTAGACACAGGAGGACTCCTGTCTGGAGGTGTTGACTGTTCCCCAGACCTCAGTTCCCAGTTCAATGAGTGCAGGGACGACAGCCCCTACCAACCTCACAACCCCACAGGCTCAAGTATACAGCAGGCACTCAAGATCTGCAGAACATTGGACTTCTGGAAGAGCACAGAGAAGTTGATAGATCATGGGATTTGTAATACGACAGACCTGGTTTCAATCTCAGCTACATGACCCCCAGCCTGTCCCTCACCCTTGCTGAGATTGTCTCCTTACCTGTGAAATGGGTGTGAGAATACCAATTACGCAGGATAGCTATGGAGGGTAAAGAGAGCAGATGTCAGTCATGTCCTCATCGTGAAGATATGTGTCTCATTGTAGCCCCACAAGGAAATAGAAACCAGGAAAGGAAAGGGCACCTCCAAGGTCATGCAGAGAATTGTCAACCCAGGACCCAAGCACCAGATCCCAGACTGGACACTACCCACATTCAATGAGCAAATGCGATAGATAGATAGATAGATAGATAGATAGATAGATAGATAGATAGATAGATATAGATATAGATATAGATATAGATATAGATATAGATATAGATATAGATATAGATATAGATATAGATATATTGAAGTCTTTGCCCTGGTCCAGAAAGGCTATGAGGCCAGTCAGAGCCCACTTCCCATGCTGGTACACACAAACACAATGCCAATGTGTTAGGACTTATGCACGGTTCCCGCTATGGGAACCAGCCACCTCCCTCTGCCAGCTGCCCTTAATTCTTCCAATGTGGCTGAAAGCTGGTGAGGCTCTGAGGGAGGGAGTGGGGAGAAGCAGGAGGAGCCAGACCACCTCTGCTGACAGCTCGTTTACAGCCCGCCCATCAAGTGCACTTTCCCTGCGGGGATCTGGCCCCTGGGAGCAGAGAAGCTGGGGGGCCAGCTCACAGCTACCAATGACACATTGCAGGCACCAGGGGATGCCTAACCCCTGTCATTCAGAGTGGCCCTGGGGACAACCACAGCTGGTCAGAACCGGGAAAGAATGAGCTAGCCCAACCAGAGGCCTGGTGGCTCTGGAACAGGCCCGAGGCAGAAAATGAAATCCCCACTCTCCAATCTGTTTTACACCAGTGTCTGACTAGGACAGCCAGCAGGCCTTGGTACAGCAGGGCTAACTGGCCTGGCTGGGCAGGTCTGGGTGGGAAAGATGAGCAGGGTGGTCAGTGATGCAGAGCTGACTGCCCAGGTGACAGGTATCTGTGGACAGTTCCTTAGTGAGACCATGTGGACTGCTAACTGTCATGGGAAGGTAGCACTTCTGTTCCAAGTCTCCCCCTGCCTGCTGTGAAACCCTGGGTTGGAGTCAATCTCTCTGAATCACTGAAGAGGGAGTGAGAATGCTCCTCTCTAAGGAGAATAAGACTAACATTCCAAAGAGAAGAGAACAGCAGAGGAAATTGTTTGCTATGTAGACTCCTAGGCTCCTTACTCTGGTTCAAACTATCCCAGGAAGCTGAAGATGAATTAGGATTTGGGTTGGGGCAAGCTCAACAGCTGTGAACTCGAAAAATATTCATTGATGCTCAGGGCTGCACAATGCTGAGGACGCTGAAATGGATCAGCTGTAGTCCTCACCCTTCAGGACCTCCCAGTCCGGTTAAGGACTCATTGTCACAAAAGGCAAACTGACAAGTGTGATACTGGAAGAAACAGGGATGGGCAGTCAGTTTTCAAAAGGAAAGCTTGGAAATCACCTGGAAGAGATGGCAGTTGTGTGAGGCATTAAATGTTGTGGTCCTCCTCTTGTTGTGAATGGCACAGAGCAGGGAAGCAGGGAATAGATGGATGGGTGGATGGGTGGATGGTTGGACAGGTAGGTGGATAGATGAAATGGATGGATGGATGTTAAATTGTCCGATGGACAGGCAGATGTGAGAACAAGGGAATGTTTCATTAAATTGATTCTTACAGTAATTCTTCCAAGTAAAAGGATGAAAGCAGCAGTCCCCTTCTCCAGGTTATTAATATGAACCAAAAGCCAAATATAATTAAATATATTTTAATATAATACATTTTATATAATACATAACCAAAGTATTATCATAACCTGAGGCTGACAGAGAGAAAGTAACTTGTTTAAGAAGACATAGTAAATTAATGGCAAATCCAGGACCAGAATTCAAGGCTTCTGACTCCCATTCCATACTTTTTCTACTCTTTCTGCCCACTTATTCTATCCTATTTCCCTCCTCTACACTTAAATATTTGTAGAAAGAAGGAAAAAGAAGGAGGAGGGAGAGAGGGGAAATGAAGGGAGGAAGAGACCATCACGATTTTGTGGAAAGGGTCCTGAGTTCTGTCCCCTGATCTTTATTTGGTTATTTCACTGATCTTGGCCTTTTTCGTTATCAGAAAAAAATGGGCTGCGAAAACCTCCTTAGGTCACAGGCAGGAAAAGTGCTTGAAGGCAAGAAAAGTCATACAAAGGTAGCAGTGGGAAGGCTCATTTTTCCTGGTTCACGCACTGAGTGATGCCCCCTGGCTTCCAGACAGAAATGAGTCCAGGGACCAGGTCAGAAGAACAATCCTGTAGACAAGGCATCTGGGTCCCCAAGGCACTGTGTCGTTTAGGAGGTTGGGGGCAGTGAAATGGGGTGCAGGGAGACACAGGGCTCTCTCTGGGGAATAAGAATAAGCATGGCCCGGACACTGGGCTCTGAGCTCCATGGCGAGGGGATAGGGCAGAGTTAAGCAGACACCACCAGCTCTCAGCTGTTGGCGTCAGCAGGTGGGGCAAAAGCAACCGGTATCCCCATGACTGCAGAGATGCACTGCCCTTTTAATCCAGAATTTCAACTTCAAGTTGCCATTTTGGAGACTGCTCAGTCCTTTACTCTCTCGCTATGTCTCAGTTCCTTCACGTGCAAAGTGAGGAGAAAAATGCCTCCCCTGCCTGTCTCCAATGGTGGGCAGTTGTCCCTAGGGACAGTGCTAGCCTAACCATTGCTGCCCAGACAAGGCCCCATTACCCACACACAGCATGAGGTACCCGGGGGTAGTTTGGGGCAGCACACAAAGAATGCTTTCCCAGCCCTGGGATGTGTGGAGTTCAAGCCACCATTCTCAACTTGTGTGGGCCCAGAAGGCATTGCCCTGTCCACTGGAACATGAAGGGACAAGGGCATTCACCCTAATTAGTTTTATTACATGCAATGATGTTCATCCCAGGGTGTAAGTGGGCCATGTCCTCCACTCCTGTTCTTGCCTCTTGTAACAACAGGTGTTTAGAGTGTGGACGCTGTAGCCAAGTATCTGGGTTAGAATCCAGGCTTTGCCCTCTTCTTAACTGTGTGACCCTTAGCAAGTCGCCTAATCTCTCTGTACCTCAATTTCTTAACGTGTAAAATAAGGATAACAATAGTATCTGCTTCATCGAGCTGTTGCAAGAATTAAATGGCTTAACATGTACCAAAGGCTTGCAGCAGCACCCTACACATAGCAAACACAATGCAAGTGTTAGCTATTAATAACATCATCAAGGCTCATCCTTGGTGTGAAGTCCTCGGGAAGCTTTCCTGACCGCCTCCCCCAGGCTGCTTATAATCCTCAGCCTCCACAGGTCTCCACGCTTCACTCTAACGAAGTCTTTATCTTCCTATAGTTGGGCTTCTTCTTGAGCCTATTTTACAGAAGAGGAAACTGAGGCCCATAGAGATTAAGTGATTTGTCTCCTTACCCTGATCTTACATCCTTGGCTCACACATCTTCAATAACAGGAAACTACCTCCCCACCCAGCCCCGGTGGGGCACTACCATTTGAACTGAGTTTTGCAAGGTAAGAGTTAACCAGGAGAAGGTTGGAGGTGGGAAAGGAGGCACTCCAGGCAGGGGCCCAGCATGATGAAGGCATAAAGGTGAACAACTCCCTCGGGTGGGAGGAACCTCTAGTAGTTGGTAATGGTGAAGCAGAGAGAGGCAGGCAGCGAGCAGGGGGTGAGGATGCAGGGGTAGCCTCTACCACGTCAGAAGGGTCTTGAGTCCCAGGCCTAAAGGTGCCGATGTAATGCTACAGCAACAGGGAAGCCATTAGACCACTTTTAGCAGACATGGAAATGGCCAGATTTCCATTTGGGGCCCTCAGTGAGCTATAAACACTGTGCAAAGCTAACTATTACGGCTAATAATGGTTTATCGCCCTGCACCATAATTGCCGTTTACACATCCATCTCCCGCCAGATCATGAAGCCCACTAGGGCAGATCTGTGTGTCTTGTTCATCCCTGTGTCCCTATGCTTGGCATAGAGTAGATGCTCAGAAAGCTGTTGTGTAGAATTAATGAATTAAAATGAGGCACATGATGTCAACTGCTGTGAATTGTTTCACAGGAGAAAAACTTTGGACTCAGGCAGCCCTCAATCCAAACCTTGATGCCAGCTCTTCTTGCAAATGGCCTTGGCAAGATGCATTACATTTCTGAATGTCAGCATCCTCTTCCTCAAAATGAGATCATAGTGGAGCTCCCAGCACAGGGCCCAACATATGTGGAGGCCCTATCTACATGGCAGCTAAAAGGACATCACTGGGCACAAAGATGCAAAACTGCTGCCTGGAACAGATGCCAGCAAACATGAGGGAGAATTTGTAATCCGAAGACCTGGACGTGAATCCTGACCCTGCCCTCTTCCAGCTGTGCAACCTTAGGGAAGTAAATGAACCTCTCTGCTCTCCTCATCTGTTCAGCCCAAGGATTAACGATGATACCAATCTGAAGGACTGGCTGTGTGGACTAAAGGAGATAACAGATGTACAAGAGTTTAGTGTATACAAACGTGGGCGATGATTATTATTATCACAACAGCTCATAAAACCCGGGTGGAGCTTCCTGTTATAAACAAGTTCTCCCTCACCCCACCGGTGCAGACCAGAGCCTGGCTCAGTGCTTTGTTCCCAGGAAGGGCATAGCTAGAGGGGCCGGCTGGGCTGGGGCAGAGGCCAGGGCGGGCTCCTGGCTCCCACCATCTGCACCACGGGGTCAGCCCATCTGTCCAGCAGTGGGCACACATGTGGCCTCATCTGAGGGTGTGGGGTCATTAGGGTCAAGCAGGAGAAAATTGGGGGCAGATGAGGGGACGGTTCCAGCTTATTTTTAGAAAAGGGGGAAAGCGAGGAAGACAGGAAGGCCCTTGTTCTTCAGTATATCAACCATGTGGATGGCAGGCGGGAGGGCAGGCAGGCGAGAGGGCGGGCAGCCAGGCAGGGCTGGAGACAAAGATGTGTCCACTGCTGCGGCTGCTGCTCGGGCTGCTACAGGACCTCAGATGACTGCACAGCCCAGCCCATCGGTACGGCATACTCACTTGCAGCCCAAGACCCTGAAGAAGACTGCATCGTCCAGAGGACTACGTTTGGGCTTGAGGAAGGACTCTCCAGCCTCAGTGCAGAGGAGAACCTGGCACATGTCATCTGGTGGCAGAGAGGGCAGTGGGCACTCCCAGCACAGGCCTCGCACATATGATGACGACTCTGGAGCCAGATTGCTGGGATGTAAATCCTGGCTCTTCCACTTTCTGGCTGTGTGACTTACAGCCAGTTGCTTTGTCTCTTTGTGCCTCAGTTTCTTTGTCTGTAAGATGGACCTAGTCATGGTTTGTACCTCATAGGTTTGTTGTGAAAATAAAGTAATATGTGTAAAGCATTAGAATGCTTAGCCTGCACTTGGCGCTTGGCAGTCAGTAAGCACTCGATGTCCATTGTCATTGTCAGCCTACATATAGTAGGGCATGCACTGCTGGGGTGGCCTGGTCTGAAGAGGAGTGAGCTGAGCGTGCATAGTACTCTCCTGCAGGACACCTCATGGGGCGGTGAGACAACCAGAGTGTGATGGGTTTGGTGTGCTGAACAGGCCTGGCTGAGCAGGGTGGGGGGCAGGGCCAGGAGGGAGGGGAATGGGGTAGGGGGAGACAGGAGGCCTGCTCTGTGGCAGTGGGGCCAGCCCACGCCTGGATATCGGCAGGCCTCACTGTGGTTCCCGTGGGCATCTTTGGAAAGAGCTCAAAAATGACAAGAATTTTCCAAATCGCCTGTTTTTCCATTCCTAGGCCCCCCAGTCCCCCATCATCAGATCTAACTCTGAACAGAACTTTGAAATGTGTCAGGAACAAGAAGGTGAAAGTGTAAAAACCCCAGAGTGACTGTTAATCCCTGGTCTGTGTGGCGGCATGCCTGCCAGAGCACAGTGGAAGAGTGTGCACGTGGGGGGTGTGTATACATGTGTGCACATGTAAGCATGTGTGTGTCCTCTGACAAGAGCATCCTGGACACAGGAGCTGATGTGCATGTCAACGAGTGGCTACCAATATTGATGCTTGTGCCTTGTGTCAGTGCACCCATGCGATTACGTGCTCACGTCAGTGTACGTGTGCCTGCATCTATCACAGATAGGCTGTCCCTGGTAAGCCCTCGGAAACCATTCACAGTAACCCACGGAGGAGGGACCTGCCAACAAGTATGGGGCTGGGGCTGGAACCAGGGATCACTATGAAGAACGTAGACTTCAAAATCTGTAAGGCCTGGGTTTCAATCTTGGCTCTCCCACTGACGAGCCAAGTGACATTGGACAAGTCACTTCACCACTCCCAACCTGTTTCCTCACTGGAAATGACTATTCTCAAACTCAAGGCATGTGGTGAGGCCCCTCAGTCAACAGTGGACTTGACGCTCAGGTCTCCTGACTTCAGTATTCCTTGGTGAATCCAAAAGAACCTCCACCTAAGGGCAGCTGAAGCCTGAGGGGCAGGATCCCAGGAGCCACCAAGGGTCTTTCTTCTTCAGATCACCCTGGGAGGGTTCTGGACCCCTGTCTTGGGAGGCTAGAGACGAAGCTTCTAGCCCCAGTCTGGCAACAACTGCCTGGCATGGAGCAAGTGTCTGTTGCTTGCTGGGCTTCAGTTTCCCCACCCATGCCAGGAGAGATAACTAGGGGACCCCTGAGGGGCCTCCCCACTCCAAAGACCCCTGGCTCCACGGGGGAATATAATTGGGAGCAGCTGCCCCTAGAACAAGCGTGGGGGCATTGGGGAGGGGAGTCTCTGGGCTTCCCCAGCCGCCGGACACTGCCCCGTGGTTTATGTCAAGTTGTCAGCCCCAATCCTGCTTTCCTCCTGGGTAGGGCCGCCTCCAGTGGGCCTCAGGAGAGGTGGCCTGTCCAGCCGCTGTGTTTACAGTGCTCAGACGCCACTGGGAACCTGATCTGGGCAGACCAGGGTGGGCCGCCCCACTGGGCCCAAGCCGTGTCCACACTCATTTCCCAGACACTGAACACAGCCAGCCTCCCGCCTCGCTAGTCCAGCTGCCTGGTCACCCGCCCATGGAGGGCCCAGCTTCTTGCAGGCAAGCAACTTGGATGGCTGCAGAACGCATCAGGGCCAAGGGATCCAGAACAGAGCCAGGGAAAGAGGGTACAAAGGCAGAGAAGAGGGGTATCCTCCCTCCAGACAGACTAATGCTTCACTCCCCAGTGAAGGTGCTGTCCATCCCCTCTGTCCAGGCGCCTGCACCCTACTGGCTTACTGACAGACAAGTCTCTCCATGCACTCAGTCATCTGGATTAGAGTCAGCTACAGTCCACGTGCCAAATCCAACCGGCCACCGCTGGTGAGTGAAGAGTGCCTTTTACATTTTTAAATGGTTAGTGTGTGTGTGTGGCGGGGGAAGGGGGATCAAAAGAATATTTTAAGCCTCATGAAAATTATATAAAACTTAAGTTTGTGACCATAAATAAAGTTTTATTGGAACATGGCCATGCCCCTGCCTTTATGTATGCTGGTGGCTGCTTTTGCCCTACAATGGCAGAGTTAAATAGCATGATGGAGACTGTACGGCCTGCAAAGCTAAGACTATTTACTATGTGGCCCTTTTATGGAAAACTTTCGCCAACCTCTGATTTAAATCATTTGTGAGTAGCAGTGTAAACCTGGCAATGCAAAAATGTCATTGTCTTTGTTTCCTATGACCTAAATTTTTATGCCAAGTTTCTGGAGTCATTCCACATTTGGGGGATCTTCATGATGTCAAGGTGTAGGGGTAGGAGCATGGCACTTATTCCCTGAGCACTGACCCACACTGATTGACCCTGCACATCTGGCCACCCTCTGCCACCTCCGTGGCACTGAGTCCTGGATGTATCCCATAACTTCCTTTGGGGCTCTTATCACCTACCAGCAAAGCTGCTTAGGACACATGGGATTGGTCACACCTCTGCTCTCCTCCCCGTTATGTTTCTTCAAGACACTCTGTTTATCCATCCTTTTCCTTTACTTCCTCTATAAACACTCTCAATTCCAAAAGCTCAGAGACATGGAGAACAAAGGCCAGAAAGGCTTGCAGGCCTCCTGCGTTCTGCCCTGTCATATCCCTCCCCTGCAGCAATGAGAACAGAGCCAGGGGCCTGGGAGAAGGAGGATATCCCAGGAGGAAAAACAGATGCAGACAGGAACTCCAGTCCAGCCACACATGCATTTATTCACTGCTCTATTCCACTATCCAGAAGTACATTCACCCATTCCTCCAGTGAATCATTCAGTCAGTCATTCCTGGTGGAGCAGCCAGTGTCCTCGTCAGACATGACAGGGAGACAGAGGTGAGCAAGGCACACCCCTGCCCTCTTGTTGTCCACACTCCAGGGCAATGGCTGAGGGCAAGTATTTAACAACTGATCTAACTGATCTCTGGGGGCGGGGAGCAGGAGGAGGGGGGAATCGTTCTTATTTGTAGCATTTGCTGCTTTCTGTGATCTAAATACTCCTATGGCAGATTTCAAGTTGCCCACACGATGCCACTGAAGAGCATGAAGCTGCGAAGAGACGAACACTATAAACTCTCATGAGCATGTAGGAGCTGGCTCCAGCATGTCACCACTCTCGGGGGATTCCCGTAAACAGACATCACACACAGTGAAGTAGGTATGACATGAGAAAAGCAAAAGGGCATAGGAGCACAGAGGAAGAGCACCAAACCCGGCTCAGAGGGTTGATCCCAGAGGGCTTCTTAGAGGAGGTAACATTTAAAATTAGACCCTGAAAGAAAAGTAGGACAAGGGATAGAAGAGTCTCCTGACCAGCTCATCCCCACCTACCCCTCCTTTCTCTGCACTCCTATGTAACCATCACAGCTTGAGCCACACCTTTATGTCCAATTTGGGGATCATTTTTTCTCCAGAGGCACCACAAATTCTTAAAGTTAGAGAGCATGTGCCTGAGCCACACAAGGTTGGTGGAGGGAGCTAGCTTGAGTCTGTGCCACGGTTCTGGCCTATGACAGGTTATGTTCGTGCTCCTGATTAGTCACTGCCCTTTTCCCATAAGAGGTGTCTCCATCCCTACCCACTGCCAGGTAGCTGTCACGCCTCCTGTGGGAGTGGTTTACTTTGACTCAGCCCTGTGTCTTGCTTTGGGCAATGGAATGTGAATGAAAGTGACATTAAGAGCTATTGTATGGTTCAGCCATTTCTCCTTTTACTCTCTGCCCTGAGTATGTCATGTCCCAAATAGGGACAGCTGCTTTGCAAGGATCCTGGAATAAAGAGGACACATGGAGCAGAACCGCAGTCAACCCACAGCCACAGCCACAGACAAAATATAATGTGGGCGAAAAGTAAACTTGTTATTGTAAAGCCCCTATTTGGGGCATGCTTGGTGTGTCTGTTACCACAACATAACCTAGGAAAAAACTGACTAATGTTCAACCCATCCCCACCCAGGATTGGCTCATGCCCCAACATCCCTCCGCGAGCCCCCAGAAACATACTAAGCCACTGTGCCTCGTCCCATTTTGAGCAAAGATTTACCCAACCAAGGCTGATGATATGAACATAAGTTCCTTAAAATGTCCAGAATTCTCTACAGTTCTAGGATCATCCCATGGTGCTGGTGAAAGCAAATGAAACCATTTGTTAGTGGTGTCTGCAATTCAGTTCTCCCATCTCACGGCAGCTATTTGCAAGTGTCACGCTTGGCAACAACGACAAAAAAATGTCCTCATTCTCAACCCAAAGTCACCGCAGACATTTAAAATTCTCTTTGAGGATGGGCCAAATTTAAGAAACCTTCTGTACAAAAGAAGAGAGTCAGGGTGAGGTGGACAGGAAGGAGACTCTGCCTGCTGGGCAATGGCAGGGACAGAGTCAGAACCACTGCTGACCTCAGGCTGGTGGATTGACAGGTACATGAACAAATTCATGTGATCAAGTGTGGTGGTACTCACTTGTTTCACAAAGTGCCGTGCGATCACAGAGGAGGCAGAGACTAACTCTACCTAGACAGCCGGAAATCCTTCTGGAACAAGTTAGGGGATAAACGGATGAATAGTGGAGGGTGGAGGGTGGACAGATGATGAACAAAATAAAATCTATCTGAAAGGATCAAATAATTTTTCACAAAGAACATATCAACCAGACCTATAAAAGTAAGAATGTCACCAGGTGAAGAATCTGGACAGAAGAGGTGGCATTCCAGACAGAGACTAGCATGTGAAGATAGGGGAGGATGTGGTCCACCGCACTGAGGAAATGAGGGAGGCATGAAACGCAAAGAGCCACAGTGGCACACTGCAAAAACAAGTGACAGCGGAGTCCATCAAACTGAGTTCTAATCCTAATAGCACAACTTTCTGACTGTGTAACCTTGGGCAATTTAACCCTTTGTGTTTGTGCCACTACTGCCAAACCCAACCTCAATACAGTATATGGCAATCACCTTCCCTCACAAGGTTATTGAGGCACTTTAGCGGGAGAGAATGCTGGCAAAGTTCCTGGCACAGTGTGACTGAGCAATTAGGGATGGCTCCCTCTTGCTCCCCTTCCACCGGGATCTGCTCTCCCAGAGTATGGGCCTGCACTAAGTTGCTGCAGGGGGGTGGGGGGAGCTGTGGGGCACTCTGCCTCCTGAGTGAGCCACCACCTCCTCCCCATTCTGGACTTTCCTTCAGAAAGCTCTTGCCCCAGGGGTCCTCTCTGCCCTCCGGCCCCTTTGACTACTACACTCCAGCCTCCGCAGAATGGAACCAGGATGCTCCCCACTTCCCAAACCACCCCCCCACCCCGGACTCCTAAGCAGGGCCCTGACTCCAAGCCTGCAAACACCCTCCCCTCCAGAGCAAACATGGGACCAACCACAGAGACTGGTGAAGAGGGCAGCTCTAGGTGGAGTGAGGTTTGCTGGATCTCATGCCTTATGGAGACATGGGCAGCCAAGCAGAGAAAGCAGAGGCCAGGTGGCCAGGTCATGCCCTCGGCTCCTGCCCTTTTAATCTTACCTATCCTGGATTGCAATGTCCCTGATGCTATTCCCAGTCCTGAGGTTAGTTTCCTCTCCCAACTTCCTCTAATGTAGCCATCCCCATGGGGAAACAGGAAAAGCCAAACAGTAATTAACTAAATATAGAAACAAATTCTTATTATAAATGTTACGGGCACACAGGCCAGGGCTCAGGAAGGAAAACGATTTGGGAACATCATACAAGGTCTTTCACTATTTAGCATGGTGTTCAGTAAATAGTAAATAAACATTTTTAAGCAAATGAACGTTTGTCCCTGCTCACCTTCCCCTTCACTTGCCTCTCACACACACAGTCCTGCCCCCTAATCTGCAGCACTACCTACGGTTCCCTACCTGCAAAGTACCCACTCTGTCTCCTACAGTTGAGCCTTTGCTGGTGCTGTTTTTCTATCCAGAGCATATACGCCCTCCCCCTGCCCTTCTGGCTGAACTCTGCCTCATCCTTCAGGATTAGGTTCAGACATCACTTTTCCCAGGAAGACTTACCAGGAAGGTTCTCCAGCATCCCCGTGGGACCTCCACTACCCCAGTCATAGCACATGATGCTTTGAGATGGCCACCATTTCTGCCCCCTCACTGGACTGGGAGCTCCTCTAAGGGCAGAGGTAGGGTCCCTAGCACCCAGCAAAAGGCCCAGCCCAGAGGAGGGGCTCAAAGAGTACTTGGTGAGTGAATACACATGTTTTCAAATCAGATAATCCCCAGGAGTTGAGTACTCCAGGAGGACACAGGAAGCAAGTCAGGAAGAGCAGTAACCCTCCAGGCCACCAGGGGGGTCAGAACAGAAGTTAAGCAAGAATCATGTGGAATGCTCCCTCTCCCCCTCGTGGTCCAAGCACATTACTGCAGCTTCCCAGGGTTCCTGACTCACCCCAAGGAGCAGCGGAGTCTTGGGAGGATCTGGGCTGAATTCTGGGACACAGAATTCTGGAAAATTAGAGCCAGAAAGATTTTATACCTTTGGGAGTTTGAGCACTATGCCTAACCTTATTTAAAAGATGGAAAAATTGAAGTCCAGAGAGGAGGTAGGCTGCCAAAGGGAAAGACCTGGAACTAGAACCCAGATCTCCCGAGGAATCTGGAACATATTTTGAGGACAGGAACATCCAAAGTCATGGACTTCTAGTGTATATTGCTGCCCAGTTGGCCCCTAGATTCTGCTTTATCTCTTCATCCAGATGCCATGCAGTCAGAGCACACGCTGTGCTTGACAGATTCGTGCTCATTAACCCATCTTCTCTTTTAACCTCATGTGTGCTCTGGAAGGTGGGTTCCAGTTACTCTCTCCATAACTAGTTGTCTGACTTCAAACATGTTGCCTCTCTCTCCATATGCTGTCGGTTTTCTCAGTTGCAAACTGGAAGGTGGGCTTAATCAAGAGTGACAAACAGGTTTCCTTTCATTGCCAGTGCTGATGGGCTAGTGTGGCTTCTTGAGAACTATAAGGGCAGGAGCTCTGTGAGTGATTAGCAATGCCTGTCACAGGACAGGAGGCAACATGGCAGACATCAGAGCTCTGGAAGCTCTGACCCTGAACCCCTATACAGTTCTAGATTTGCTTTTCCTGTCAGCACTGTGACCATTGATAACTGTAACAAGCTCTGTGCTAGGGATAAAGTATCTGGAGATAATCAAACAAGATTCCTGCCCTTGAGAATCTCACAGTATAAGACATTTGCCTAAATTTACACACAATCAAGTGGAGAAGTCAGAGCTACAGTCTTAGGGAGAAAGGGGCTGTAGCGATCAGGGCGTCTAATACCTCAGCAGCTGCAGGAACCCTCTGGACCAACAGTCCGTCACCCTTTGCTCTCCACCACTCACAGGCATTCTAATCCTGGAGACATCGCATTTCATGTTGACACAGCATCACCCAACTGTGTGATGATGGCGAGATTGCAAGCCATGCATTTTCAGTGCACATGCAGTCTCTGCCACTCCCAGTCATGTAATTTTAGACAAGCTACTTACTTCTGGCTCTGGCTCTGAGTTTCTACCTGCACTGTGGCCTGCTGAAGTGGTTATGTGCAATAAATAATAGGTACAGGTAAATCATCTGGTACGTAGTAATGCCCAGTAAAAGGGAGCTGATCTGAATTAAGGTCTGCCTTCTTTGCATTTCCCCGGCTTTGCACTTCCCAAAGACAGTTCTACAGGAGAGTGGGGACACCAACGGGACCCCACCAAGCCTTTCTTGGGACAATACACTGGCACCTCCACCTGCTACTCCCATGAGTGTTTACTGGCCATGGTGCCTCACTCAGAAGCCAGCACTCTGGACCAGCCCCTCCAGGAGGGACTAGATCCCCCAAAAGTGGAGGATATGACAGTGCTCTGAGGGTGCTCCCTGCCTCCCCACCCTGGCTGCCTCCCGCTCTCACAGAGGCCTGGCCTGGGGGCTGTCCTTTCCCTCCCAGAGAGCCCGCCCCCCTTCTGGTCTGAATGTTTGCTCTCTCACCTCTCCCGGAATCATTAAACATTCTGCAGTGGAAACGCAGCCAGTCACATGACCAGTACTGCCGCCAACCTTGGCACTTCTCCTCTGATCCCGTTTGTTTTTCTAATATAAAACTAATATGACATAATGTATAATCTAATTTGGAAATTACCATTTGCTTGGCTGGCCCACACTGCCAGCCAATACCAACAGCAAGAGAAATTATTTAAGAATGTTTCTTTTCCTTCGGAACACTGCTGATAATTTATTTTTCCGTCAGAAGATTACTTTTCTCTTTACGACATTTCCTGCCCGGGTGATTTGCGTTAGCGTTCAATAAAATGGTCTGTGCCTAATGTGGGGAGTGAGTCAACACGACTTCCCTTGAATGAAGGGAGGGTGTCAACTGTGGTCCGTAGTGTGCTGAGACCTGCTACCCAGGTACTGGGGGCAGGTGCCAAGGGGGCTTTTAGTAGGGAGTGTTGGGCAAACCTCAGGAAGTTACCTTCCCCCTATCCTATAAGCCAGACCTCAAGGCTACCTGTAGATCCAGGGACCCCAGGACCCACTGGCCTCTGGGGGAATGAGTAATATCCATTTGGCATCCTGGGCAAGTCCAGCACCACGCTGGACTGTAACCTGAGAGTGCGCTCTACTGAATTTCATGCTTCCAACTTGTCCACACCAAAATAAAGTATCTCTTCTCTCCCACCCACCACAAATAACAGACATATCATGAGCTTCTTATGTATTGTCACATCTTCAGTGTGTCACCCTATCACATGGTTCACTTCTGTCAATAAGTATTTCTAAGACACAGATAGCTCCTAAAGTTAGAGCTGGTTTTGAATCCTGGCCCTGCCACCTAATAGCTCTGTGACCTTAGACAACTTTCTTTACTTCTGTGAGCCCCCATAAACCACATCAATAAAATGGATGGTAATAATAGTGCTGACCTCATTGACCTTTGTAAAGATAACATGTGATGAGCATGAAAAGGGCTTCTTAGCCCAGTGCCTGGTATGCAGTAAAAGCTCAATAGTGTCATTGTCATTATTAAGCTCTTAACGAATGATGACCAGAGCTCCTGGACATGATGAGGAGAGTTCTGATCCCAATAAGGGGCTCAGTCCCTGGAAAACAGGCCCGTGTCTTGCTCTGAAAAATAATGAAGCCGACAAACACACAGGGTCATGGCTCACCACCAGGTCACTGTAGGCACTGAGTAGCCTCACCCTCTTGCAGGTCTGGTCACTAAAAAAAAAGTACACCCATCTCAAATACTTTTACAAGAAGGGACACTGGTGGGAACTTCTTCCCCCGGCAGGACAGGGGAAGGGACAGAAAGAGCTTTCTCAAATCTTCTCCCCCTCCGCCCATGACCATTCTTTCCAGGAAACTCAATCTCCAAGTTAGAGAGTTTATTTACCCAATCCAGTGACAGGTCTGATTTCTTTCTGGATGTTTTGAGACTGAACTGATGGGCGTTCTGGTGAAGTACAAAGAAGCGAACCATTTAGTTGGCTATGTCAACCACCTCTGCGGGCATTGCTGGCCTGGGGATGCTGGACAGAGCAGAGGTGCTTTCTCAGTACTTGGCCTTGTCATTAATTAACCAAGTTAAGTGATTGTTTTGGTTTCACAGTACTGAGGTAACTGGCTCTTCACAGAACTGACTGAATGTTTAGACACAGCCTCTCCTGCTTGAGAGGTTGTTTGACAGAACGGAGTGGGTGTTTTGTTACTGCTTGGTGACCAGTGTGACCTGTTGCTTTTGCTTCGTTTGATTGGGTTGACTGCTTGTTTGGCTCTGATGATTGGTGGTTTCACCAAGTTGACCAGTTGTTCTGTCACGGTTAGACTCATTTGATTGGCTGTTTAAGCGGGGTGGGTGTTTTGGCATTCATTAACCGAGTTGATTGGGTTTGATTGAACTGACTGGATGTTTGAGTGAATTAATCCAAACATTTGGACATTGTTTGAGGCAACCAATTGGCTGTTTACAACAGACAGGGTGTGTTGCTATCATCTGATTTAACTGACCCATTGTTCTGGCATTGTCTGACCTAATGGTTAATTGTTGAGTTTGTTCTGTGTTTTGCCTTTGTTTAACTCTAAAGACAGGTTGTTGGAGAATTGTTCGATTAAGCTGATTGCTTGTTTGACTAAGTTGAACAACTGCTTTGGTATGATTTGACCACATTGACTCATTATTCAAACTGAGTCGATGTATTGTTATAGTTTGACCCAGTTGTTTTGAAGGTACCCATTTCTTGGTGGGTTGTTTTGGCACTGTTTGGACCAACCAACTGACATTTAACTGAGTTAACCAGGAGTTTGGGCCCTGCTTGCCCATTTCAGCTGTTGTTCAGCCAACTTGACTTAGCATCTGACGGAAATAGTAAGGCGCTTAGACAGGGAGCCCCAAGCTGACCAGGTTTTCACCAAGTTGTCCAGCCATTTGGTCTCAAACTGACAAGGGGAGGGGTGGCCGGCACAGGCCTGCATTTGCTGAGGAGCCACCCTAGGAGGGTCCCTCATGTTGGAGAGGGAAAAAAAGGAGTTTGGGGGGCCCCAAGTCGCAAGCTCACATTCAGGCAGGTGAGAACAGAAAGGCTGGTAGCAATGCAGCTGCTTCGTGCAAGAGCACTCAGGAGCTGTGGCCTCCTGAGCCCAGAGAATGCGTTTGGCAGAATGCTTCAAGAATGCAACCTCTGGGTTAAGTGGTTGAAATTAGGCCCAATGGGGCTGTTTTACTGAGAATTTACAGTCGTTCACAGAACTCAGCCCCGATCAAGTAAGAGTCCCTCCTGCCAAGATGGAGATTTGCTCCTGGGCCAGGGGGATTCACTAACAAAAGCACACTTCCCTGGCCTTTGATTAGTTCTAATCTGTGCACCTCCAAGTGGTGACCCTGAGGATGCTAACATTTGTTCTCCCTCTGGGAGGGTGCCCCTCCCTGAAATCCATGGGTGGTAGGGAGAGGACTTTTCTCTCTGTTGACTTCCTGACAGAGGCTTCGGGCGGAATAGGGGCCACCTACACTGAGTGTGATGTGAGTGGCGCCACCAAAACCTCAATCCCGCTGGTGGGTCATGGGAGAGGAAATGCCCACATCATGCACTCAGCACAACAGATATCAGGGTGGAGGTGGGGGACTCTGGAGGGGAGCTGGCCTGCCCCTCATTTTATGCATAGGGAAACTGAGTCCTAGAGAAAGAAAGAGATTTTCTGAGCTGGGCTGTAGGTCACTCCAAGTAATTAACTCTTTTCAGCGTACAGAAGTTGAAATTGGAAAGCTCTGCTCTGGCTGCCTAAGGGAGGCATCACATCTGGTGCAACAGCAAGAAGGAGGGGGAAAGGAAAGGCTGTAGCCAGGATGGGAGCTCCACTCCTTACCTCACTGTATGAGTTAATGCAAGTCTGTTCAGGAGAGGATGAATGAACCATGGCCAAAGAAACATTCCAGATCACAAGCTCTGGCCACTGAGGCTTAGGGGTTCGCAGGACCTAAGCCCCCCACTTCTGATTGCATCAGTAGGTATATCATCATCAAAACAAGGTGACAATCTCACCAGGCTCCACATGGAATTCAAGATAAAGGTTAATGGGCAAACTTTCCAGAAGGAAAGTTTCTCAAAGCCATGTCCTGGGAAAAACTGTTGATGGAGGAAGAGCTGTCCTCCCTAAAGAAGAGAATACATGAAAGATGGGGGTCACTCTCTGGAAAACACAGAAGACTTTCAGAAGATAGGAAAGCAGATAAGCTTAATGAGTGTCAGAGAACAGAGATAAAAACAGTATGGCATTCAGTAAGTACTTGAAAAATATTATTGAATAAAATCACAAGGAGACAGAATATAAGGAAGAACTTTCTAACAGACAGTGCGACCTCAAAAGGGAGAGAACTCCTTGTCACTGGAGGTTTTTCAGGCAGAATTTCTATGTTGCGTAAAAGGGAGTCAGATGAGTGAGAAACAATAGATTTGTTACCTCTTTGCTCAGGAAAACATACCCCCATTAATGTAGCCTCAATTGTGCTTTCTTGCTCTGGTAATGTCAGCTTGTACTGAGCTTGGATACCACTATGACCTCCAGATTCTTTTCATACAAAGAACTATGAAACAAAAAAAACTATGCAACATACAACATACAAAGAATTTCACCACCCAACACACTCAGGAAGTTACCTTTTAAACCCATGTTTTCAAACACTGAACCTTTGTAAATTCTAGTTCTGCTAACCAGCCTCTCCACTCTCCCTTTCATCTCTATGGAATTAAGAACTGAGAACAGCCTACACAGCCCTGGCTGGGGGCTGAGCCTTGCAGCACACCTCACTGGAGACCTTCTTTGGACACAGCCTTGCAGTCAAGGAAAGGCAGGAGAGCAGAGAGCTACTCTGCAAGAATCTGACCACTGCAAATTGTTGGTTTTAAGATGCTGCTGTCCATTTGGTGCTGAGTGGCCTGAGTCTTTGGACTGGCTTTCAGAAAGCATTGGAGGCAATCAGAAAGGAAGTCAGAAAGACAGCCAGGGCATCGAGCCTCCCATCAGGGACCCCAAGAAAATACTGGTGGGGCCATGTGATCAGCTTTAGTGGCCCTCAGAAGCCCTGGCCAGACAAAGACTTATTGTGACTCTGCATAGTGGGTCCGAGAGCTGCAGGCCACCCAAGCCTTCCATGCAGGCAGCCTGTGGAGGCTGCACTGGAACTCATGGGATACCAGCAGGGCCCTACTTACCGCTCCCTCCTGCAGGAATACACCTTTCCAAACAGCTAGGCCTCTTCACACACACACACACACAGCCAAGGCCACCCAGAGGCTGAGAAGAGTAGATAAGGCTTGCTATGGCCTCTGCTAGGAGCTATTGAGGGCAAAGGAGCAATCACCATGCAAGAAGTGAAGGCTGAGCTCCCACACCTACTCCCTGCTAACATGTTAGGCGACCAGAGTTGGGCTGCTGAACCTCTCTGGACCTCCTCCTCGCCGCTCCTCAAGTAGGGAAAGTCAGGGCTAGGAGGGATCCCAAAAATCTTGGAGTCTCACCCCCACCATAAGCAGGAAGACTGAGCCAAAGTCAGCAGCAGAAATGGCCTGGAACTCAGTCCCAGTCCCCAGCCCCCAGCCTACCCTTTCCACACACTGCGCTGCCTCACCAAGCCTGCGCACAGTAGGTCATCATCTCTAAAGATCTAGAAGCCTGCAGCCCAGAGAGAGTTTACTAGTTTCCACAGACTGCCAAAACAAAAATACCTCTAACTGGGTGGCTTAAACCACAGAAATTTATTGTCTCACAGTTCTGGAGGCTAGAAGTCCAAAATCAAGATGTCAGCAGTGTTGGTTCCTTCTGAGAGCTGTGAGCAAGAATCTGTTCCATGCCTCTCCCTAGCTTCTGGTGGTTTGCTGGCAACCTTTGGTGTTCCTTGGCGTGTAGAAGCACCACCCAATGTCTTCCTTCATCTTCACATGACATTCTCTCTGTGTGAGCCTCTGTCTCCAAATTTCTCCTTTTATAAGAACGCCAGTCACATTGGATTGGGGCCCACCTAATGATTTCATTTTAATTTAATTATCTCTGTGAAGACCCTAGCTCCAAACGAGGTCATGTTCTGAGGTACCAGAAGTTAGGACTTCAACATATGAATTTTGGGAGGACACAATTCAACTCATAACAGAGGGATTCTGCAATTCTTCTCAGGACACACATACACACACACACACACACACACACACACACACACACACACACACACACGCTCTGACAGCCAGATCAGAGAAGCAATGTTCAATTCGATGTGGTTTGGTTTTCTTGTGCTCTCACTGAGCTTCTGGCCTTGTGCAAGGTGCTGGAGGATTCTGTCTGGAGAAGAGACAGGCAGATGTGGATTCCATGTGTGACCACAGACAAGTCACTTCCTCTCTCAGCCCTGGGTGAGGGTTACATGAGCTCAGGGAGGAGAAAAGACTTTGCCTGCCTAGAAGAGCAGCGAAAGAAGCAGGCAGCAGACACTGGCGCAACACCAGGCTGGTAAAGGATGTCTCTGGCCTTCCCACCATCCTCTCACCCCTCTTAGGCACTGTCTTCCCTCCCCAAGTCTCCAAAGTTGCCCTGTATTGTCTTCCCTCACTGAGGTGAGAGGTCACAGTATAGGCTCTGCTGAGCTCCCACAGCCCCTGAGGCAGATCCTACTTTGTTCACCGTCCCTCAAGGGACCACCAGCCCCTTGGTGAGTAGGCTCGGACTGGCTCAGTCGGCACAAAGCCTTCTCGGAGAAGTCGCTTGTGGATGACTGTTTGGCCACGTGGGCAATTCTTGCAAATCTGCATTCAGGAGTAAATGGCTAATATGTGTGCCCTTCCCAGGAGAACTTTCCAGTAGAAAGACTCTGGTTGGAAAAGGAGCCACTTTGAGGCAGGGAAGCAAGTCCCCAAAATCAGACCCTGTGGGTGCCGCTCAGGTGGGGGCAGAGGAGGTGCGTCCTTGCTGACCCCCATCAGGAGAGTGGGGTCCATCATAGCAGGCACCCTGCCCTGCCACAAACACACACACATACACACACGCATCAAGGACACCACCTCACCTCCTGGGTTCCAAAGGGCCACTGTTCTGCCAAGAGGACAGAAACAAGTGGACTTCCCATTGACTCTTCAAACAAGCCCATTCACTCATTCTTGTAGTCATTCACTTACTCCTTCCTTCCTTCACTGACACATCTACATGTTCACTCATTTGTTATATATTTGTCCAAATCATTCATGCTTTAAATTGGTTCAAATTATTTACTTGCCAGTCCATGCATTCATTCATTTATGTTCTCACTGATTTAAACATTACATTCATCCATTTATAAATTCAACAAACATTTGCAGTCAGTTTCTACTATGTGCTAGACACTGTCGGAGGCTCAAGTGATACAGAAGTAAACAAGACAGATAAAGCCTCTGCTCTCAGGGAGCTTCCAAGACAGATCAACATTTCAAACACTGATAAGTACGAGGAAGAAAATAATTCAGAGAAAAGAGACTGTGATCTTACCTTTGGGGTTCCCTTTGGCTAGAGGTGACTCCTCTCTGGGAGAGCTTCTCTGAGAAGGTGCCAGTCAAGCTGAGAACTTAAACTTGAAAAGTAGTTGCCCATGTGAAGACCTGAGGGAGGTGTGTACTAGGCAGTGAGAATAGCAAATATGGAGGCCCTGAGATGGGTGGCACATCAGTCAGCATCCTAACAGGAAATAGGGAGCATACTCAAAACAGGAGAACACAAGGAAGGTTTCCTTACAGAGAAGCCCCTGTGAAAGGAGAAGATGTAGAAAAACACAAGGGACAGAGCAGTAACCGGGGGCCAGAAGCAGCAAAACTGTTACCATTCTGAAAGGAAGAGGGAAGGGGGTGGGGAGTTGGCTGGAACTTAGAGAAGTTATGGCCTTTGGTGAGGAACACAGCCAGCCCAAGCCACCTGTAGGGAGAGAGGCACAGAAATAAATAACCCGACCCTGCTCTGCTCCCTCCTTCTGATCTTCTGCGGGTCCTTCCCATTGACAGAACCCAGCTGGAGGCCAGACTATAAGGGAAATTTCTTATGGACCACACACAGGTCAGCTCGGGGTGCTGGGCAGTGGAGAAGGGTGAAGAGTACACCTGGAGGGGCATGCAAAAGCCACCATGTCCAGGCAGGAATGCATTCACTGTTCCCACTGATCAGTGCAGCCCAGTGAAGCTGGAGCACAGGGGTGAGCAGCGAGAGGTAGAGCTGGAGAGCCAGCAGGGAGAGTCCCAATTACGTAGGGCTGAGGTAAGAAATTACAATTTTATTCTTCCTTCAATGGGAAGCCATTAAAGGAATTTCAGGAGGAGAATGACATAGGCTGACTACTCCAAAAGCTCACGCAGCCATGGTATGGAAAGCTCATTTGTTCATTCAGGAGATGCTCCCATGTATTCACCCATCCATTCCTCACTCGCTCTTTCCTTCTTCTAACTCATCTTTTCTCAGCCATCTATGATTTCAACACACCCTTCCCTGCTCAGTCCTCTGTGCTGGGCCCATACTAGGCCCAATTCCATGCACTGGGGTAGATGCAGAGATGCACAGACCTGGCTTTGTCCTCCAGAAGCTGCCATCTGACCTGGTGACCCCTAACACTAGGTGGAGATTAGAAAGAGCCTTAAGGGAGCCCCCATTGTGAAGAGTGGGGAGTCAGGCTGGGGTGACTGGGCTGCTTCCTGCTGGAAGGTACAGGCTCTAGGCCAAGACACATGGTCTCTGCCACCCATTTGCTAAGTGACTTTGGGCAAGGTGGACAGCTGATCTGGGCCTGTGAAACAGGGGCGCTAATTCTGCCTGCCCATCCCCCTAGGCCTCTGAATGTAAAGGAAAGGCTCTGGAGGATGCAGCAGGGACTGACTAGCCGTTCACCAACCACATTTCTGCTTCATCCTGAGGACACAGCTGGACTACATTTCCCAGCCTCCTGTGCAGTTAGATGTGCCACATGACTGGGTTCCAGTCGATGGAATGTGAGTAAAGTGATGTGTGCCGCTCCCAGGCCTGGGCCAGAAAACCCACTCTGCACTCCTCTATGCCTCTGCCCTCATCAGCTAGTGAAGTACAGAGAACTCCAGCATCCTAGGGGATGGCTAGGCCACAAAACAGAATGCTCCTAGGTCCCTGAATCTCCACATGGACCAGGAGAATGTAAGCAAGAAATCAAGCTTTGGGCTAAGCCACAGAGACCTAGGAGTTTTATCGGTTGCAATAGCCTGGGTAGCTTTCACTAATGCAGAAGCTACATGGGATCTCTGGATGTGAAGGGATTCTGAGTGATCTGGGTAGTTGGAAGAAATAGGTCAGAGGGTCAGCAGGGGCCCAGTCATTTAAGGACTAGGTAAGGACTCTGGATTATATTATGATTAGAGGATTTAAAGCACTAGAATATTCTGCCCCAATTCTCAATTGTCTTCCTCACCAACTAGCCTGGCCTACCCACAGCAGCCCCAGAAGTTGATACAGATGCTAAATTGTGAGCCTCCATGCTTGCCTGCAGAATGCAAGGACCAGGTGAGCCTTAGTCTCTCCAGGCCAAGGAATTGAGAGTTATAGTCCAGGGACCAGTTACAAGACACTTCGGCAGGAGGAGCCTCTGCCCAAGAGGTGAGGTGAGGAGGACAACCCACATGAGTTAGGGCAAAAGAGGAGTCAGTCCCTGTGCCCCACCCTCTGCCACCGCCCCAGCCCACTACAGAGGGGGGCTCAGAGAGTCAAGCAACAAAGACTGTCCAAGTGAAGGGAACTTCGGGAACAAATGGCCTTCACCATACAGATGGGGAAACTGAAATGCAAGACAATGGGCATGCTCAAGATCATAGGAGAGTGGGGCTGCCGGTGCAAGCTGGGGGTCCAAAGACCTGGCACCAAACGCACGTCTTCTCCAGGCTAGCCACGGTCCTGAGAATAAGATGAATCACCTTGAATGGAGGTTATGAGGGTTATGTGAGTTAAGGTAGGACATGCCTAACAAATGTCTGACACATACAGGGTACTCAGTAAAAAATATTCCATATGGCCAATCTTTTGCACTTTAGTGGGTAACCTTGAACTCACTGCTGCCCAGCTGCTTGGTGGAGAACATTTGTGGGGCCTATCCCCCTGCTTCAAGTGCCCTAATGGCTACCTTGACGTCAACCTAATCATGAGCAGTTCTCTTTGTGTCCCCAGGCCTGATTTACTAAGCTTTCATTAATAGGAAGAGAAAGAGGAGGAAGAATAAAGAAAGGAGAAGAAAGGAAGAGGAAGAATAAGGGCCAGCTGAGATTACCGGCAGGAAACTGTGGAAGACAGTTTATCTCTTTTTGAGAAATCACAGGAGACTTCTCCCTCAGGCTTTGACACCACAGGGATTTGTGCTTCTTCTAAGCAAAGGGCCTGTGTTTATCTCATAGACACAATAAATCGCATATCTACATGTGTCCCCTCTGCGGGGAGGCCCAGAATGGAATGCATGACCTGCCTCTACATGCATGTAGGACCTTAAAGCAGGAATCACTCTTGAATCCATCCTATCTTCCTATGTGTCTTTATCTTTGCCTTGATGGCTTACTTTATTTTCTCATATGTTAGTATATACTTCTATGTAGATTGCTTCAGTCCTTTCTGGAGAAAGGCAATGAAGGGAGAAGAGGGCTCTATTCTCTGCCCTACTTGGCTCAACAAGACTCACCTCCCTCAACCAGCCCCCTGCATGCATGAATAGAGCTGTGAAGCTGGCCAGCTCTCTCTCATGAACATCCAGTTGTCAGTTTGCTCTGCCCTGAGGTCCCCAAAGACCCTGGACTATAAGTTAGGCTCACAGAAGATCACCCTGCAGGAGACCTTCAAGGAAAGCTTGGGAAGATGGCAGGGAGTGGGGATGTGAAAGACCCAGCCAGGAAACCAGAAATTCCTCGTATCCCATCCACCTCCACAACCTCAAAAGTTGGTCCCATACCCTCACCTGATGCCAAGAACTGCCTACTCCCACTACCTCCCACCCCTGTCCAGTGCCTAGGATATTGGATTTGGGTGGGCTTCTCTGGCCCCCACTTTTGGGTAGTAGTGTAGTCAGTTTGGGGCCACTATAACAAATTACCATAGACTTGGGGGCTTACACAACAGAAGTTTATTTCTCATAATCCTGAAAGCTGGGAATTCCAAGATCAGGGTGCCAACATGGTCAGGTTCTGTAAGAGCCCTCTTCCTAAGCTGCAGACAGCACCTTCTCTCTGTGTCCTCCCATGGGGTGCAGTGGGAGGAGGTAGCTAGCTCTGTGGCATCTCTTCTTAGAAGGGCATTAACCCCATTGTGAGAACTCTACCCTCATGGCTTAATCACTTTCCAAAGGTCCCGCCTCCTAATACCATCTCTTTGGGGGTTAGTGTTTCAACATATGAATTGGTGTGGGGCTACAAACATACAGTCCATATAGGTAAAGAGGTGACAGATTGTAGGAAAGTGTCCACCTGACCCTACCCCAGAGAGCCCAAGGAGGCCCTGCTTCTCTCTGGAACTCCCTGATGCTGACAGGCAAACCTGGGCTGGTCCCTTCTCCTTTCAGAGCTAAAACTCTTACTTTTAAATGCAGGGCAGATGATAGATAACCTCTAAAGGTCACACCAGCTCTGCTCCTCCCTATCCAGCCTCCAGTAATCATTCTCCAAGCACCAACTCTGTGCCTGACCTGGATGTCAGAGATACAGAGACACCACAGGCTTAGGGGTGAGAAGTACACTAACGGACATCAGAATGAGGTGCCATTGGGGCAAAGAAGACACACTGATAGATTGCTTAGGGGATCAGAGAAGGCTTCCCAAAGGAGAAGGCTTTGGGCAAGACCTTGAAAGATGAGTAGAAGTTTGCCAAAATCGTAGGAAAAATAAGACTTTTTTTATAGCACTCTGTTTACTTCCAATGTCTTATTTGATCCTGTAGAGTCATGACTCAGTAAACAGGGACTTAGACTATGTCAATGTTTAGTTCTGAAAGTCTCTTTAGATAGTATTCTCATTTTCTGATTGAGATGACTGAGGCCCAGAGAGGGGAAGGGACTTTCCCAAGGTTGCACAGCAGGATATTAGTGAGCAGATCCTGAAATCTGAGTCTCTGGACTTCTGGTCTAACCTTGCTCCAACCACAATAGTTCACTCACCCCTTTTTCCTTTTCCAACCACCATCTGGCCTGACCAACTGCCCCGTCCCTCCCAGCCAGACTCACGATAAGTTTTATAGGGAAGTAAATGATTGGAGTAGGGGGTGAGGAGTAGAAGGGAGAGTTTAACCCCACAATGTTTTCATACTTGAGATCTGAAAACACGATTTCCCCAGCAAAGAAGCTTAACGTTAAGCGGAAAATCGGCTTGGAAGGATGTGATATCATTTATAACAGTACATTAAATGCAAGCTGAGAACCTGATATATTTTAGGAACATTCAGCACACTCTAGACTAATAAACATTTTACAATATTATTGCACATGTTCATTTCACTTTGTACAAATAATCATTCCCTTCACATCTAATAAGTCTGTTTGACACATAAGTGGTCTTGGGCAAACACCTCGGAGGGCCTTGTTTTTCTGTGCATCGATCATTTATTTGTGTAGCCCTCCGGGACAGTGACTAATGATTTTGAGGGTTTAAATGTCCTCAGACATCATCTTTGTCTCCCTGCCTGTTATTGTATAAATGTAAAATAATTTCATGTTGGCCCCAGAATGTATTGTTTTTCATGTATGAAAAATGCCTGCCCCTTCCCTGCCTGGCGTGGCATCAATCAGTTTAGAACAATATTTGGAGGAGCTCTGGTCTGCAGGTCCTCCACTGAGCTCTTGAGGTCCCCGGGTGACAGGCCCAAGAACACCACTTACTGGGGAATTTCCAAACAAACCTGCTGCCGCCGCTGCATGGAACCAGAAGACTCCTCTCCCTGCCAGGTAAGCATGAGTCCTGCCCCTCCGAGGACCTGAGAGCTGAGATTTGCTACCAACAGCCTTTTCCTGTCTCCTCCTTCTTCTCCTTCTTTCTTTCCAAGAGTACCCATAGAGCTCTCTGGGGCCTGGTGCTGCTGTGCTAGGAGCTGGGGAACAGGGATTAAACCAACATGGTTTTGGCCTCCGAGAACTGAGAATCGGGGCAGGCCAACACTAGCTCAAATAACTCCAGTGTGGGAAATAGAAAAAGGAGTCCCCTGTGGATGGGCTCAGACACTGCACTCACTTGGAGAGCCAGTGCCTTAGTATAATTAAGGGGGGAAAAGCACTCCTTCCTCTGGGTGGAGGCAGCCCACATTAGGGCACATCTCTCAGCTGGGTGTTCTTGTGCAGTGTGCAACCTAAACAACTGTACACAGAGGCCACCCTGGTGGAGTGGGGGTGGAGGTCAGTGGGCAACAGACAGATCCAGAAACAATGCTATAAAATGTATGTCTCATACAGAGACAAGCCATTAGGAGTGGAAGCCTAGAGGGAGGACAGTTGACAAGACAGGAGGGTTCGTTAAGAAAAGAGTAGGAAGTGACAAGCAAAAGAGAGCAATAGCCCCCACCCTATCCACTGAACAGAAGGAAGAGCCAAAGCATGAACCCAAGGAAGCTGGCCATTTAGAAATACTGAGCATAAAGAGAAAGAAAAGAAGTAGGGGAGGGTGAGACAAGAAATGGGTGTTTTTGAGTGAATAAGTGGCTCGATGGAGGGATGGCTGAACAGAGAGATGGGTGGGTGGGTGAATGGATAGGAGACAGAGACTATACTAAGAAATCTGAAATTCTTTGAATGTCTTACTAAGAAATTTGTGCTTTATTCCATAAGCAGTGGGATTGAGGAATTCCTAAGGGCTCTTGAGGAGGAGAAGACATATTCAGAACTGTATCTGAGATAGTCACTCTGACCCAAATGAACTGGAGAACGTAAGTATGAGTACTGAGGGGGATCTCTCTGGTGCTCAGCTAGAATGACCACTTACAGTTATCCTGTAAGGAAAAGGAGAAGGAAGAAAAGTAATGTTTACTGAACATCGGCAGCCCTTTGGGGTAAATGATATATCCCCAATGAGCCATGGGAAAATGAGACTAGAAAAGTGATTTTCTCAGATTACTTATCTGTGCAAAGTCGAGAGTGGACCCCGTTTGCTCGTCTCCACAGTTTGTCCCTTAGGGTGCCCATGGATGTCTGGCTGGTGGGATGGCCTGAAACGGAGCCCCTTTATTTCTCTTGCCCAAGGAACCCCAAAGCCTTAGTAAGCACTCACTTATATCTGGTTCCAGCTGCCAAATACAGGCCACACTGGCTCTATAGGGCCTCCATCTGTACCTCCTTCCTGTCTCCTGTCCACCATTTCCAGAAGAACCTGGAGCAGATTTGCATGTCAAGAAACATAGACTAGGCTCTAGCTCTGATCTCTCCCCCACTCCACTCCACCACCCCCACCACACACAGTTTGCAAAACAATATGGCATGCTATTTTACCCCCCCGCCCCGGGCCTTTGCACGTACTATTCCCTTTGCATGACTCTTTCACTCTTTCTCTGTATAGCTAATGTCTTCTTGTCCTTCAAGGCCAGCTCAAGGATCCTGTCTTCCAAGAAGCCTTCTCTGACTCCCATAGCTAGGTTAGAGCCACCTCTGTGCTCCCACAGCTCCTGACTTTTCTCAACATGGAACTTACATGTTTGTATTTTTATGGTCTATTTTCATCATCTTTGTCTATCCTACTGAGGGCTGCTAGAGAGCAGAGAATATATTGGATTCCTCTCTGGGTCCCCAACTCCCAGCACAGGACCTGGCTCAGAATAGAATCGGAGAGTACTGGAAAGATGGTTAAGTAGTTGAATACATGGAAAGATGGATGCATGGATGGATGGATGGATGGATGGATGGATGGATGGATGGATGGATGGATGGATGGATGGATAACTGGTTATGTGAACTGACGGATAAATGGATAGATGGAGTGACAGATAAATGGATGGATGGACAAATAAATAGCTTCTCTCCCTTAAGGGAAATAAACTTTGGACTTGACTCCTGACCTGGGGGGGGGGGAAAAAGCCAATCTTAAAAACTGAGGTTCTTGATGGTACAGAAAAACTGAAGATAACAACTTATAGGTGCATAGACCTGCAAATCCAATTCATTCAATTTCACTGAGGTGAAGGCTAAGTGAGGTGGGACATTATTATGCAGGCTAGGGTTTAAGGAGAACCTCAGTTGGCATTAATCAGGTCAGAGAGTCTTATACATAGATTTAAGGGTCTTGATTTTATCATGAGCTGATAGGGAGCTAGGCCTCATTGGAGCCATCAACATCTTTTGAGTCCTCTAAGTAAGGATAAAATTGAAGAAGAGTCAGAGGCATTAACCTTAGGTATCTCTCTCTGTGTCCATTCTATAAAGGCTAATCAGAAAAACAGGTGACCCAGACCTCAAGCCCCCATTCTTGGGCAGAGATGGACATTGTCAGAGTGACTGGGACCTGAATCCAAACAACCCAAAAAATTACCCCATGGCCCAATCTTGTATTCTCCCCCAGCTCCCTATAGTTCATGGCCTCTTCTAATTCCACTTGTACACAGATGGACTTACTATGTCCACGAGAGCCAGGAAACATATGGTCTTAGAGAATGAGCTCAAGTACTTCTCCCACTTGCTCCAGCCTTCAAGCAGATAGAGATAGCTGTCCATTAGCGTAGTGGTCCCCAACCTTTTTGGCTCCAGGGACTGGTGCTCCTATGAGAATCTAATGCCTGATGATCTGAGGTGGAGCTGAGGTGGTGATGCTAGTGCTGGAGAGAGGCTACAGATACAGATGAAGCTTCACTGGCACTCACCTCCTGCTGTGTGACCCAGTTCTTAACAGGCCATGGGCTGGTACCGGTCCACGGCCCAGGAGTTGGGGACCCCTGCATTAGCAGGTACCATGTACCAGAGGGCCAATGATATAAATCATTTTTAATTCATTTAATATTTATTGAATACTTGTATTTCTATAGAGATTTAGTAAGAAAAACAGATTACCAGATGATACATCGAATGAGAGATTTATTATAAGTATTTGATCTTATCCAATTGTGAGAGCTGCCTAGATATTCTGCATGCTTTCATGTCTAGTCTAGAACCTGAAGTTCACAAGGCAGACAGTGAGGAAAGAAAGATAATGTGAAAATGAAAGGACAAGCTGGAAGCACAAGGATTATTATCACTCTAAGACTCTAACTTTCATGACTGGATGTCCTCTAGGAGATGCTGGTGCCTTTTGTCACAGAGCTTCAATGTACCGGGCCCAGGATTCAGAGAAGCCAAGGAGGAGATGGGGTCAGAGCTGACAGAGCCACGGAGCCTGGCCACCGCCCCTCACCAAAAAGGCAAATCAGCAGAAAAGTGACAAAGAGCATGAGCTCGGGCCCTGCACTGACCTTCCCTGCACAAGAAAGAATATGACTGCTGCATCACTGTCACCTTCCAAATCTCAGACAAAATATCTACTGCAGCCCCTGCTAACCTAGAACTATGCAGGGAAGGGAATTCTAGGAAATGGGGTTCCAGTTTAGCTAAGCTGACATGACAGAAAACAACGAAACCTGCTCGGTGCCTGGCAGGGAACTTGTTAGTGGAAACCCGGCAGAGATAAGTTAGAAGCCCTACCTTTATAGAGCCTGATCTCATGACAAACAATTTTTAAAATGACACAGTCTGACCGATCTTGCAATATAGCACATTTAGTTATTGACAGTCTACCATTGGGAAGCAATGTGTTAATTATGTTCGTACCCAATATAATGGTGGCTTAAACAGATTCAAGTTTCTCTCTGACTTCAAGAACAGACTGATATGATGGCTCCTACATTGTCAGGGACCCAGGTTCCTTCTATCTTGTTGTTACACCACGTAGGGCTTCATTCCCCTGCAGTCACTTCATGATCTGAGATGTCTGCTGGCTAGTGCTATGGCTATTAGATCATAATGCCCACTGTCAGAGAGGAGAAAGGAGAGGCGATGCACATGCCCACCCCTTTTCTGGACGCTTCCTGCGAATTCCATATACAACTGCAGCTAACTGGCCAGAACTTAATTACACAATCACACCTAGCAACAAGGGAGAGCAAAAATGTAGTCAATTCTAGCCGGCCATGTGCTTAACTGAAAATTGAAAGTTCTATTAATCTAAAATAGGGAGAAGTGGATGCTGTGGGTCACCTAGCAATCTCTACCTCAGGTGCTCTACAGTAGTGATCAATACTACAGATTCTGGAGCCAGAGAACCCTGAATTCCATTCCTAGCTCTGCCACTTTCTAGTTGTATGAGATTGACCAACAAATTGCCTTCTGAGCATCCATTTCTCTAGACACATGAGATCATTATCATCACTATCCAACAGTGCCAGGCACTATCCCAAGCACGTTTCATGGATTGTCATTCTTAACTCTCACAAGGAATCTATGAATTAAGTAGTATTATTATCCCCATTTTACAGGTGAAGAAACTGTGGCTCAGAGAACTGAAGTAAGTTGCCCGAGGTTATGTTCATTCATAAACACATACTTAATGGATGCCTGCTCCATGCCAGGCTCTGCTGGGCTCTGCAGATACAGGAGAAGTCAGAATGGTCCCAGCCCCACCAAGGCTCCCAGCTAGGAAGACGCAGTGCCTGGTCTACTCTTTCTAATCTCCTAGACTGCCCCTCATGGCACATGTGCTAGGGCTTGGGGGCTGCCTGTAGAGAAAAGATAGCAAAACATTTCTTTGTTTTGCCTCTTCCCAAAACTCCCAGCCTGTGCCCACATTTGTTTCAGAGCATCTTCTCAGCCCAAACTCAGCACGGACTGCTCCCAGAGGGTCTGGCTGGGGTGAGAAGGCGAAGCCAGTCAATTGATTGGTCACCCAACACCAGCCCCTGGTCAAATTTAGAACAGCCAGCTGAAATCAGCATTAACAACAGCAACCCCACATATACCAGCTTGAACTCTTGGTTACAAGATGCTTTCACAACTACTGTTGCATTAGGCTCCACTTTTGTAGAGGAGAAAATTGAAGTCACTTGCCCAAGATGACACAGGAAGTATTCCAGAAGGTAGAGCCAGAGGTGTAGGAATATCTAATCTGTTGTGAGAAATGACACACAGTTACAGTGGCCATGGCACTGGCCAGGGCAAGGAGGTGGGCAAAGAGGCCAGTAAAGAGTTTTGATTTCTTCTGGTAGGCACCAGAGAGCCAACCTCGGGGGTAGATAATGCCCAATGAAAACCATGCAGTGGGGGGCTTTGGAAAAAAAAATCAAAATGTTTGAGCCCCACTTCTTAGATACCACCTCAGGCGACTGATCTCAACTTGCCCATGTGTGACCAGATGGCCCCGAGTGACTATGAGAAGTTGGGTGAGAGACTGTCACTCTCCAGGCCTGTTTCCTCTTCTGCAGAGCTATTCTTTCACTTTAGTCCCATTACTAGGACCAAAGGACAAAGGCAAGCTGCAGCACTCTGCGCACATTGCTCTAAACAAGGCCTTCCACCCAGCCTAGCTACTAGTGCTTTGCTAGGAGGTCCCAGGAGACAGAGAGGAGGGAGCCAGACAGATCTGGTGTTCCAATCCTGGCCCTGGATTACTCACCTGTAGAAAGGGTTAACCTCTCAGGGAGGTTGTAACAAGTAAATGAGACAATCTCCATAAACTGCCAACTATAGTGCCAGGCACATGAAATACCCTATGTAAATGGGGGGTGGCGGGGGGAGTTCTCTTCTCTCCCCTTGCTTCACCCAGGAGAAAAGTCTGGAGTGGGAGTTGGTCAGCAGCAGTGAGTGCCAAGGCTGGAGATCAGCCCCTTCTGTGGTCCCACAATGGTTGAGGCTGAGAGAAGCAACTTTTCCAAGCTCTCAGAGCGTGATGCAGAACCTAGCCAAGCCTAGCACTTGGGACCTCTTACACCCACTGAGGGACCCCTATCCCAACCATGATGCTTTGGGAATTGTGGGAGCTGAGTACTTAGTGCTGCAACCTGCAAAGAAGGGATCAGGGTCCCTGACGAACATTCAAGAAAGCCACCCAGCCACATCCCCATCACATCTCCACTGTGTTATTTGCCATCTCTGACATTTGCCCCCTCCCCAAGCCCCTACCTCTTTCCTGTTTGGCCTGTGGATTGGAAAGGGCTGTAAACAGGCAGGCGGTCTCCTGGCCCTGGGGCGGGCCTGTCAGCCAGCCAAGGGAAAGGTAGGTCCCACGGGACCCCCACCCCCACCCGCCCCACACAGCCCAGCTGAGGAGCTTGTAAAGATAGGATTTGTTTGTTTTTTTGGAGCTGGCTCAGAATCTGGCTGAGGCTGGGCCCTTTGGGGAAAAGCAACTTTTAAATAAATGCTTCAAGATTGTGCAAACATTTCAGTAGTATTGGAGGCCTGGCGTTCTGGGTCAGGGAGGGAAAAAAATACCTGTCAATCACTCTAGAGATGAAAACCTGATAGCAGAGCAGTTGGTGAAGACAGAGGCTTGGGTTGCAAATCTCAGCTGTGGCTGGCTGGAACCAACTACACTTAAACCCTCTCTCAAAAAATCATTTGCATGTTAATCAATAGAGCAGCCCTGTTGGACAGGCGCAGAGAACACAGGCAGCTCGCAATATGATCCTGATCCGTGTGAGGCGTGCAGAAAGGACAAGTCTCCAAGGCACACAGAACTGGATTTCAGCCCTGGCTCAGCCACTGATTAGCTCTGTCGTCTTGGGTAAGTTATTTAGCTTTATGTAGCCTCAATTTTCTCATTGGTAAATGGGGTTGTAACATTGATCTCATAAAGATTGTGAGAACTGTGAAATATAGATCGCAACAAAACCTAGTCCAAAACAAGAACCCAGTGATAACTCATGACAATATTAGGAGCTGCCACTTATCAAGCATTTTCTATAAGTGATGACTTGAATACATTTTCAATGACCTTGAAAGCCTGCCCTGCTTAGCCAGCCATGTACAAGCATATCCTATGCCTCTATACCCAGCTATATCTCTGCCAAGAGTGGGGCTCTGCCCCCTGACCTCAGGGGCTCATGATCTCAAAAAAGGGGAGCTCAAAGCTGACAGACTGCAAGCTGGGCCAGAGCATGGAGTAGGCGTTCTGAGCAAAGATTCCAGCCAACTTCAGTGGAGGGGGGAGATGTGATCTTAAAGGATGAGTAAAGTGTCCACGGGCTAGCACTGGGGAAAAGCATTCCAGATGGAGACCCGTATAAACAAAGGCTCCGAAGTAATTCTGGTATGCCAAAAGTTAGGATGTTGGGAAGAGAGGCATTCAGGAAACAAAACTGGCAAAGTTAGATCAAAGTGCAAAGAATCCTGCACCAAGAGTGTCTCCTCCTGCTCCCTGGGTTCTCCTCCCAGCAGCATTTAACTAAGGTGGTCACCTCATCTCCCTGTGTCTATATACCCCTATTATTCCTTCCCAGCCTGCTTCAAAGGGCTTTTGGAGGTGAGAGAATTTTCAGGTTAAAGTGCTCCACCAACACTGGGTACCATTGTGTTACAGTTACACACACCCAGACACACACAGACATGTATGCATTCATGCATACACATGCACATAAACACACACATGCACAGTCTCAGGGATCAGAGAGACCTGGCTTCAATCCCAGCTTCTCCATTTACTGCTGCAGGACCCAAGCAGTGCACACATACAGTACATATAAAGTGCCAGTACGAGGCCCAGCACATAGTAGACACTCATAATAGGGTTACCATTCAACACATCAACAAACTCCAGCTATCTGTTTCTACTTCAAGAAGAAACTATCACCCAACAGGGTCAGTTGATGAGACTGGCCCAGAGATCAGTCCTTGACTCTTTCATCAGACAAATGGGAAAGTGAGGTTCAGAGAAGGAAGAGAGCTGATCCAGCTTGGAAGCAGGAGAGGAGCACCTAGAGAGAAGCCTTCTTGAATTCCCATTGTCCTGAGCTTCCGAGAGCCAGCAGACCTCAAAGATGGGGTCATGTAGGAACGGCACTTCAAGCAGAGAGAAGAGCATGAGCAAGTGCCCAGGGATATCACTGATGAACATGGGGAAATATGAGTCATGTAGTCTGTCAGGATCTATGCTGGAGTGTGACAGAGATAGAGCTGGGGAAGTGGAGACAGGTCCTTGAGTCCAGGCAGGGAAGACCTTGTGGGGCATGTGTGGAAGCAAGAGGGAGCCCTGCAGGGCAGCAGCATTGGGCCAGCACTTGAGGAAGAAGCAAGACTGGAGGCTCCGCCCAGGACATACCGGGAAAGAGGGTGAGAAGTGGGTGGATTTGGGAGACACTGGGGAGATACAAGACTCCTCAACGAGCGTTTGTTTTCTGCAGGAGAAAACAGAGATGGAGACGGAGTGGATATAGAAGTAGACACATTTGACGATTTTAAGTCTGTCCTACTAAAGCACGAAGAGCCACCTTTAACTCATCAGCTGTGGCTACTTACTGGGATTTTGAACAGAGGAAAGTACTCCGGACAGGGGGCTTCCTGAGGCCCCACCCCTCGCCCCACCCACCAAGTCCCAAGCCACATCCCACTCCCCTAAACCTGCCCAACCTCCACCCCATACACCCCATCCCAGGGAGGAAGGGGAAGCCCTCAGAGCTAGGCAAGGAGGCCCACAGGACAGGACAGAGGAGAAACCCAGATGTCAGCGGCCCAATTTTTCCTCCAACTTTATCTCCTTTCTTCCTGTCTCCATCTGGCTCCATGCCCAGGCTGCCCTCAGCCTCTTACTATGTGCCTTGGATTCAGTCCCTCACCTCTCTGACCCTCAGTCTCTTCCTCTGTAAAAAGAGGTAATAGTACTTAGCAAGCAAGCCTGCTGACGTTGTTGGCAGGTGCCATGCCCAGAGGGGCTGCTCAAAGAGCATCAGTTCCTTTCTCACAATAAATGATTCCATTTGTGATGCTGCCCTTTCCAGTCTACAAATTTTTTCTTTTGCTTCAGCACAACAGCCCTATGAGCATTATCATAATATAAGACAAGTATTATGGCAAACGGCTTTCTCACACTGAGTCTAAATCGGGGGTGATTCAGGTTTTGAACTCCGGTCCCTATGACTCTCCAGCCACACTTTTCCAATCTGTCTCCTCCCGCATCCCACTGTCCCTGCCTCCTTCTTCCCTCCTCTGCCTGCTTCCGCCTGCCCCCCACCCCCGTCCCCAAAGCTCCCCCCTGCCCTCACTCTTCCCTCCTCCCTTTTCCCCACCACCTCCTCCCCCACGCGTCCTCCCCTCCCCTTCCTCCTCGGCGCCTCCCCTCCTCTTCGATGTCCTCCGAGCCCAAATACGCGACACCTGGAGCAATAGCAGCCGCCCCGCGGCCTGGGCCTCATTACGGGCCGGCCCTTATCGCGGCGTGCATCACATTATTTCATTTCAAAGAATCCGCAGAGAAACCCGTCCCCGGCCGACAACAGAAAGTAAAAACACAGCTGACTCCCATTAGGGCCCTCTCACAGGCTCCGCGTGAGGTAATGAAATATGGAAGCGGTGAGATATGTAATGCTTTATTAAGCGGTCTCAGCTACAACGGCGTGCATGCCAATTACGCCTGCAGGCTACCGCCCGCCCCCGGCCGCGGACCACCCAGCGCGCGCCCGGCCCGCGCCCCCGCCGGCAGGCGGTGCGGGGGCGGGGATCAAGGGGGAAGGAGAGGAGGGAGGGGCGAGAGAAGAATGGGAAAAAGGCGAGGGAAGGAGGACAATGGGGAAAAGAGAGGGAGGGTAAGGAGGAAAAGGATGGGGGAGGGGTGGGGGAGGAGGTAGGAGAAAGAATACAGAGGAAGAGGCGATGGCCGGTACCCAGCGCCTTCTCTGGCTGTGGGAAGGAGCAAAGGCATCATTAGGGCCCCGGAGAGAGCCAGGCCTTTTCTCTCCACCCGACTAGTGAGACCCTGGGAATCTCAGAGTGACCTGAACAAAATTAAGAGAACGCAGATTCCTAAAAGACAGAAAGGGGAATGACCAAAACTAAGGCTCAGAGAGGTAAAGACACTTAACGAGGCTCACACAGATGAAGCCAGGCCTCCTGTTTCCCAAACTAGATAGTTCTCATTTTACCAAACTGCCTCTTCTTTTCCCTCTAATGATGTCTAAATGGCAGAGTTCCGGCATTATGTGAATGAGAATCGTTCTTTTTTTTTAAATCTGACTCACATCCCTGAAGTCCTCTGCCCCCTCTAAGGAGCGCTAAGGTTTTCCAACCTTTGTACAATTTTCTGACCTGACCACTGCCTTGGCTAGGCTGTTTAGCCTCTCTGAGAAGCAGTTTCCTCATCTGTACAGTGGGGATAAAATCCCTATCTCCTTAGGTTATGGTACAAAGTAAATGAGATAATGCATAGTGTAGCTAGCCCATGGTAAGTACTCTGTAGTGACAGCTGTGGCTGTTCAGTACTAAATGAATTTATCCTATAGGGCACTCAACAGATGATTCCCGGTTACCCACCTGGTGCCAGGGAATGTACTTGCTAATGTCCTTATGTCTTTTCATGGAAAAGGCAAGCAAGGTAATTGGACTCCCTTCAGGAAACTCTGGTAAGGGTTCAGCTGCAGAGAGGGAAGTGAAAATTACTGGCTAATAGGGAATTGAGGATTATCTGGAGATTTGCATTATCCATTCCAGGAGTTCTTAGCCATTTCTCTACCACAGTACAAACAAGGGATGGTTCACTGCCTCAGGAGGGACCAGATGGGGTGGGGGTGGGAGGAAGGAGGGCTGCAGCAGATAACTCTGGCTGCAAGGCCTGCATAATTCCTGGTGCACACTCAGGGACCCACGCCTATTCCTGACACCCAAGTGAGCATTGCAAAAGGTGAGGGAGTTGAAGAGCATTTTTTAAAGAGATGACCAGAATTACCCTGAGTTTTTTAAAAGAAAAAATAAATAACTTGAAAATTTGGGTTTATGCATTGGTTTTAAGAGAGAATTCCTTGATCACGATACAATCTGGAATCCGCAGGGAGAAGGCAGGGACAGGGAGCAGCTTAAGGGATATGATTAATAACACTAATATTTCTACAAAGCCTCTGAACTGCTATGACACTTATTTAATTCTCCCAAGACTGTTGAGGGAGAGGTTTCGTTGCCTCGTTTTACAACTGAGGAAACTGAACCCCAGAAGAAAAACTTCTGCCTAAATGTATTCGGCAGGTCAACGCAGAGCTCTGAGTGGAACCCAGGTCTGATTACCACACCAGTGTTATCTCACTCTCCCAGACTCCCTACCTGCAGAAAACAGCACTGTAAGAAGGCCAAAAGAAGAAATAATGATGTCTAAATGACAAAGTTCTGGCATTATTGTGTGGATGAGAAACGTGTTCTTTCTTTGCATCTAACTTTCTAACATCCCTAAAATCTGCCACCACCCCCAACTGACCCTGCATGTTTGCCCAAGAACACCTCATTCATTCAACGAATACAAACTGAGCGCCTACCCCGGCCAGGTGCTGGAGAAATGAAAATGAAACACTCATGTTCCCTGTGCCTTGGAAGAGCTCACAGTTTGGCAGGGAAAAAAGACACCTGAACCAATAATAAGAGGGAGTATAAAGCCATGATGGAGATACCTGTTACACACAGGGCGTCAGGCAGATCTGCCCAGAAGGTCAGGGACGGTCTCGGCCAATGTGATATTTGTGCAGTTTTATGGGGTGAATAAAAGGAGTCGCCTTGGAAAAAAAAGAACTGGAAAAGAATGAAGCCCCGAATATCCACAACTCCTTCCAAGAAGTGCTAATACTTTTTAGTGCCTACCTGAGCAGGACAAGTGTTGGTCAAAGGTAAGTGATAGGAGAGCACCAGAGGTTTTATTAAGTTCAGTTATTTAAATCAATGGGAAGGCCAGGTACTCATTCATCTCTTGATAATTGTTTTTCTTTTAAATCTTTCTTTAACTAGAGTTTCTGCAGGTTATTCATACTCTCTTGAACAGAAAGGTCCAGACCTTTGTTTTCATCATATAGATGACATTACCCCCATTTTATATCTGAGGCTCTAAGAAGTCATTTACATCACACAGGAAAAAAAATGACTTTCATTTATTAAGCACTTAGTGTATACCAGGTGCTACACTAAGCACTTTCTGTACATTTATCTTATTTGGTTCTCAAAAATATCTTATGAGATAGTTTCCTAAAACTTTCTTCTTTCACCTTCATGTCTTTGGACATGCTATGTCTTCTGCCCCATAAGTATTCTTCTGTTCTTATCAGGTGTATTATTTGGGTTTCAGACTAAATAATAAGATAAGACAGCCAACAACACAGTGGTTCAAATAGTATAGAAGTTTATGTTTCTCTCACACAATGGTTTGGAGATAGGCATATGGTCCAAGGTGGATGAGACAGCTGTGTTCCCCAAGGTCATCCAGGGACCCAGATTCCTCCTATTTTGTTGCTCTGCCGTCCTCTCATGGCCAAAATTAGTTCACTCACACTACAACCACATACCAACCATGGGAAGTCGTGGCAAGCAATTTCGCTTCCACTCACATTTAACTAGTAAAAACTCAGTCCCATGGTTTTACTAGCTGCAGGAGAAGGTAGAAATTATCATCTCTAGCTGGGTAGCCATGTGTCCTACTAAATCTAGGAGGAGTATTTCTATTATTAAAAGGAAGAAAAGAACAACAGAACTGGAAAAACAAGCAACATACTCTGCCATCCCTACTTATCCTTTATCATGCAGTTTGCATGCTGCCTCCTTGGCAAAGCCTTCCTGGATTCCTCCCCAATTACTTGTCCCCTCTTCTGTGCTTCTACAGCCTCTTATACTTTGCTGCTTTATATATCTCAGTTTACAGACCTATCTCTCCTCATCTGTAAATAATAAGCTCTATAAATAATATGCAGTTGCTATGTTGTAGGCACTGTGCTAAGCAAGGTTTATGCATTAACTCATTTAATCTTCCTATAACCCTGAGAATTTCCTGTTCTGTAACACGGGCATAACAATGATACTGACCTCATAGGGTTTCTGTGAGGATTAAAAGAACAAGTATTGAGATGGGTACTGAGTACATGCTCAATAAATAGTAGCTACTATTATTTTATAAGTTTAAATTGATAAACGTACCAATACACAGGATTAGTCCAGTTATAAACTATGCTCCCGGTCCGACACAGCTCACAGCTGAGCTGTGAGCATTAACCTCATGTCAGGGTGTCTAGGTACCTAGAGGTATACAGTCCAAGAACTCTTGGTACAGTGGGAGGTTTTCTAAAAATATAAAATGCCTAAGTCCTAGAAGGCACTACTTAATCTCCCTACCCTCAGGTGAGAAAGTTAACTTGCCCAAGGCCACACAGCTAGTAGGTGCAAAGCCAACTTATTTCAGTGGGTAAGAGGGGCAGTAACTGGCTAGATACAATGCATGAATCTCTGACACTTAATAGACCATGTGGAGAAAGATCAGACCTGGTGGTAGCTGCAAGTATTGCAAGCATAGCATTTCATTCAATCAAATGAGGCGAAGAATCCCAAGTATCCATTTTGAATTGTTCTACTATATTAGATACAACTAGGACCTTTTCAAAACTTTTGGTTTTCTCTCTCCTATTAATAATCTACCCCAGGCCATTTCCATTGCTCTTGGCCACTAGCATTTCCTAAATTTGTTCTTTACACTTTAGAATTTCTGAAATCAGAATGTGTACTATAAAATGGGTCAGCTTCCAAGAGGAGGAGCAAGTTGTCAGACAGTTGTCACGTATGCGCAATATTACTTTGGATGTGTGATTTACAATAATAATAACACAGAGAGTTAGTTGTTAAATTTGAATCCTTAATTATTACTTTAAATGTCTTCAAAAAGATTTCGCTGTGATGCAAAAATTTAAAAAGTTACTATCTATGCAAAGGATGGCCTGCCACCCATCAGTTAATACACTTACTGGCAATAAAATTGCCCATAATTCCCAAATAAATCAGAATTTTCTGAGTAGCGTTAGGTGAGTCTAATAAATTGACCCATCAAGTCCTATAACTTAGCCACTAAACACCTACCTGTCAAAAGCTTTCAGCTAACTTTCAAGAAAAGCTGTATGCAATATTTAGTGCAGTTAATGGAGAGGGAAAGACTATGTGTCTATTCAAAACAAAAATGCACAGGAAACACCAGTATTCCTCAATATGTCTTGAGATTATACTGTTAATCTTAAAAAAATAAAGTTCACCTACATGAGATGCAAAAAAGCAGCACCATCACCATGTTCTGCGTAATTGTTGATGACCTAAAGTGAATCAACAGAACACTGATGAGCCAGTGTACACTCAAATATTAGTTGTGATCCTGAAAAAAAAAGTGAGCAATTGTAGAAACAACTGTACATTATCTGTTACTTTTCTTAATTATGTACCAGTAATGTGACAATTCTCCCCCTACCCCAAAGTGTAATTAAATCAATAGGACATCTTATGTGTAGTAGTAGTGTCTTAGTATCAAGAAACCCCAGTTTTCACTTGACGCTAAGCTGCTCATTAAAGGTGTTAAATGTGTCATTAGCACCTGTTCCAACACTTTTTTCTAGCATTTAGTTCTCCTACCATGACATAATCACTAGAATATCATAAATAATAGTAATGAATATTGGTATAGTACTGTATTATTTCCAAGGTACTCACATATATTTTCTCATGTCATCCTCACAATCGCTCCACAAGACAGCTCTTTCTCACTGATGAGGAAATGGAACTAGGAGAGATGACCTGAACTAGCCAAGGTCGCACAGTATGACTAATACACTCTCTCCTTCCTGTTCCTTCTCCTTTACTTTACTACTCTGTTGATTTCCTTTCTCTCTTCCTTTATTCGTTATTTATCTGTTTCCCTTATCTCTCTCTCCAGGCATCTTTGTCACCTTGTCTCTTTTTCTCTCTATCCCTGTCTTAGGGCTTACTTTTTTATCCGTCCATCTCTTTTCTCTCTTTATCCCTGTCTCTCTCTGTCTCGTGCCTCGGCATCTCTTTAATTTTGTTTTTATTGCTTTCCCTCTATTTTTACTTTCTTAAGCCTCTACCTTCTCCCTTCTCTTCCTCCTCTCCTTTCTTGTTTTTCATCCTTCTTCCTCCTTCCTCTCCTTTCTCTCCCTGCCTCCCTCCTTTTTATTCTCCCTCCCTCCTCTGGTTTCTTAGTGCCCAAAGATGAAAGTTTTCTCTCCTAATGTGCAGCATCTCTCTTTTCTGAAGACAGACATTGGCAAGGAAGGAGAGAATGGAGTACAGGGCAGCAATAAGAAGGCACCTTGGCCTTTGTCGCCCCCTAGAGTCTGTTCATTTTGCCCAAACCTCCTGCCCCAGACTCATCTGCAGCTCTAATCAGCAGCTTCAGAACAGGATTCCTGGAGAGAACCCAGCCAGGGACAAATCTCCACATATTCTGCCTGTGTATGTCTGAAAAGACCAAGCTAAATGGAAAGTTCTGGGCACCTTGACAGAGAAAGTAAAACTAATATCAAACTTGGAATTTCTGGACCTGGGTCGAATCCTGGCTCTGCCAGTTACCAGCTTTATGAGTTTAGGCCACCACCTTGTCTCTCTGAACCCCTGTTCCTCATCTGTGAGGTGGGTTACCTTGCAAGGACTGTTGTTAGGGATTAATTAAGGCCATGATGGTGAAAACACCTGCTGTATAATGGATGCTCAAGAGATGTCAATTTGACAAAAGGGAGGCTGTTCAAGTGTGAGAAAGTGGAGAAGGAAGGGGTGTTTAGAGCAACGGGAACTTATAGACGAGCCTCACATAATTGTAAAAAGTGGCCACAAATTCTTCCCCAACCATCAAGAGATGGAGTCTGTCTCCTCACATGTTGAATCTGGGTTGGCCTTGTGATTTGCTTTGGACATTGGGTTATTAGCAAATGTAATGCAAGCAAAGGCTTAAAAAGCACTTATACATTGGGACTTCCTTCTCTGGCTGTTTTGGGAAACCTGTGACTGCCACCATGCGAAGAATCTCAGGCTGGCCTACTGAATGATGAGACACGTGGCCAGGTACCCTTGTAGCATCAGCCATCAGCCAGCCACTCACTAGGCATGTGAGTGAGGCATCACTGCCACCTGATCACAGATAAATGAGCATTTTAGTTAGTTATTGCTGTGTAACAAATTACTCCCAAAGAAGCATAAAAAAACATTTATTATCTCACTCAGTTTCTGAGTGTCAGGAAACTGGGAGCAGCTTACCTGGAATGGGAGTCTGAGGGCCAACAAGAGCAGGAGAAAACCGAGGTAACACTCGCCACAACCTGCCTTTACAACGGAGCCCCGTGGTGTGCAGGCATGGCTCAATTCTCCTGCACGGCTGCTTCCCCCCACCCCCCACCCCCACCCCCAGAACTGAACATCAGAACCTGGAGGGTTCTCGGCAGTGAGCCTCTCCAACTCCTCATTAAACAGAGGGGAAACTTGCCCAAAGTCACACCACGGACCTGCAGCAGCAACAGGATTAACCCTGGCACTCCAGCTCTACACCCTAGGCTTGTTTCTTTGCAATGTATACAAAGCACATTGCAACCCTGGTGACACTTCTGTTTGGAACCGAATGGATTTTTAAATATTGCCCATCTGGGACTCAGAAACCAGGCCAGGACAACAGGAAAAGCCAGTGAGAACAAGAAGGGGAGTGGAGAACTCATTACCTGATTACCTCTCCTCATCCCTGGCAAACCCAGGATTCCTGCCTCCCCAACATGATCAGACCTCACTGAGGTGCCCACACCAACTCTACTTCTCAAGAGGCACATGTCAACTAGAGAATATCCAATTCAGAACCTAGATCTAGTCTTAGAATCTTAGGCTCTCAGGACAGAAAGGAACCTTCTCCTGTAATGTGCTCTCTCCATGATGGGTGGCCATTCACCTTTGCTTACACACTTTCAGAGACCAGGAACCTCTTGGTTGGAGTTATGGAGACAGATCTACCTACATTCAAGTCTCTGTGGCAGATAGCTGTGCAACTTTTGAAAAGTCATTTGACCTCTCTATATCTCAAATTTCTCCTGGGCAAAACAAGAATAATGCCTCCTGAGCAGGGTTGTTGTGATAATTAAGTTTATAAATGTGTGCAAAGTTCCCAGAAAGTGATCAGCATACAATTTTGATTACCTAAGCAGAAGGTGAGAATGGGATGGAATGCAGGGATCCAGCCTCTTAGTAGTGCCTGCCTCCCGCCTGCGCTCCCTCTCCCCTGCCCCAGGCAGTCAAGGCTGTGAGAGATCAGGATCTCTTGAGGTTTCTCCTCCAGACATAGAAAGAATTCACCCATCATCTTAAGGATTCAGGAAGAAACTGGGCAGCAGTATATCAGAGGGTGAGAGGAACTCTCAGGTGGATGAGTTGGGTGTAGGATATTCAAGGATAGAGGAAGAAAAAAAGAAGAGAGAGTTATCAAATGTATATACAGGAGGTGACAGAGAGGTTTTAGCAAGATGTTGATCCATGGCCCATGTATTGATGAGAGGAGTTAAAAAATACCTCCTCACCTCTGCTGTGAAAATTAAATAAAGGCCACTTCCAGTTTGTTCTTTCTCCAACATCCAAGTTACTCAGCACCTCTGGGAGAGTGGAGAACAGGGCAGGCAGAAGTTAGCAATGCTGCTGTTGTGAAATCAGAGAGGCACAGGTCATTTGGAAGGAGAATTCAACGGGGGAGGGAAGGATAAGAAAACATCACTCAGCATGCAAATCATCTGCCACAAAACAAAACAAATTTGCAAGTAAATCGTTGAGTGTAAGAAGTTGCTAGGGAGCAAGGGAGCAAGCAACAGGAAATGGTAATTCATTACACCTTCCCATTGTCATTTGCAATATACAACTGCCAAAAGAGCCTTTTAATGTAGCCTCCATGGTTTATGTTAGTGCAATTAAACAGCTCTGAGTCTTTCCATGGCTTGATTTGAGGCTCACTTTTCCCCATGGCCCCTCCACTCTTGCCCTGTGCCCCTGCAGGCCATTCTCAGCCTTTGCCTAGGGGTCTAAGAGAGGTAACAGCTTCCAGGGTGACCAGCCCCAGGCCAATGCCCCAAACCTGGTTGCTCTTTCTAAACCCTATCCACACCTTTGTATACAGTCTCTTAAAAACTAACTTCTATACCTAGAACAGACAAATGCATAGAGACAGAGAATAGAACATAAGTCACTAGGGCCTTGGGACGGGGTGGACATTAGTGTTTAGTGGGTACAGAGATTCAGTTTAGGAAGATGGAAAAGCTCTAGAGATGGATGATGGTGATGGTTGTACAACAGTGTGAGTGTACTTAATATCACTGAAATGTACACTTAAAAATAGAAAGGTGAATTTTACTTATGTATATTTAGCATGATTAAAAAAAAAAAACACCTCCATTAACCAGCCTAAGGGTGCCATCTGTTTCCTCCTGGGGCTCTGCCTGATAGATACTTCTCCCAGTACTGTTTCCCCCAAGGAGCCCAAAGTTCCAAACTCGGTCCTTCTCCCATGGGGGTTTCAGGAAGCTGACCCTCAAGAGTGGGCAAGGCAGATGGACACCCCTGGTTGTGTTCTCACTGAATGCCAATGGAGACCATTTTAACTGAGACGAAGAAAACTGAGGCTTCTGAGAGGGTGTGTGCTCCTGGGGGTCCCACCCACACCTCTGGACAAAATGCTCACAGGGAGGACCCAGGACACCCTCTGCACTCCTGCTTCCAGACTAGCGTTTCTTGTCCTCTGATTATTTCACATACTGGCTCCAGCTCCTCACACAACTAGGGGCCAGGAGATGATGGGTCCTTACTGTGCTATTGTCTGTGTGACCTTAGGCAAGTCTCTCCTTTCTGTGTGTCTCAGTTCCCCCTTTTGTATAATAAAGAGTTAACCGATGACATACAAACTTTTAACCAGCAGAATCCTTCTTCAAATGAAACCTTACAAAGCAGCCCAAAACCTTACAAGGAAGCCATGGCATGGGAGGCCCAGAACTCTTTCTTTACATTCTGGGATTCCCTGAGGCACAATTTGATGACCACTGTTTTAAATGGTCTTTGAAAGTTCTCTAGGCTCTGGTAGTATCTGTGATGGGGAAATCCCAAACACGTGTGCTCAGTGTAAATGTTTGCTAAATGAATGAAAGGATAACCGAGAAGGGTACCCAACCTCCTTTCCTCTCGCCCTCTGCTTCATTTCTCTTCCCTAGCACCAAGTAGAGGGGGCCCAGACCCAGGTCTGCACTTCACTAAAACCAGGCTCCTAATGGTGGAAGGCGGCCTCCCTCCTCACCCTGCCAGTGACACAGACAAGAAATCGCTGAGCCCTTCTGCCCATCACCCCCTTGATAGGAAGCTTGCAGGTCCTAGGCCAGGCCAGCCTGTTGCCTCTGAATGCAAGCAGAGGGTCTGAGCTGGGGCCAAGAACAATATTGTATCAGTGAGTCTATTATGAAAATAATGGAATAAAAGAAGCCACCCTCAATAAGCCATTTCTAAGCATCACAGCCTGACCCAGAGCTGAGATGGCCCTTCCAAGATGGGCATTCAGCCAAGAGCTTTAAATAATCATTAAAAACACATTCATGATTTATCATTAGGGATCAGGCAGGTAGGGGGCTGCTCACAGCCTGGCCTCTTCCCTCTTCAGCTCTGACACGTGGGGAGATGGGGTTGGCCACCCTTCCCTAACCTTGTAACCCTGTGCTGTGAACTTCCCCAAGAAAGGAAGAATCTGACTGTATAAGGTCTGTCTCCCTCTCTCCCAGGCAAGAGAAAGCAAATCACAGTCCTATGTAATATTTCCTGGGTGTTTTAAGTGTTATTACCTCACTTGACCCTCTTGACAACACAATGAATTAGGTACCATTATGATTGTGCCTATCTTTAAACTGATAAAACTGAGGTGCAGAGATGTAACTTGTTCTCAGTAAGGGGTGGAAGAGTGGGAATGAGAACCTCCTGTGTGTGGCTGCAGAGTGCCCTGAACTGGGATGCCATGTTGCCTCCCAGAGGAGGGCAGGGCAGGACTTACTTCCATCTTCATCCCAGTATCACCACCAATCACCATCCTCCTTGGTGCCCTATGGTGTCAGGACAGAGGGAAGCCATTTAAGCCTCTCTCAAGCCCTAGTGTTTTTGATCATTTACATCTTGGGTGTGGGAGACACTGAAGTCCCCACTTAGCCCAGCTCTCCTTGCACAAAACTTCAATTTCAGACCCCTTCCTAAGCCTCTGCTTAAACAAAGAGCAGAGAAAATCCCCAGACTGAAAGCTGGCCAGCCAAAGAGTGAAGGATTAAACCAAAGGCCACTGAACCCAGTGTACCTAATACCTTACGGCTCTCCAGGAAGCTAGAGGTGAACACCTGCATCTGCTTGGCCACGACCCCTCCATGGGTTCAGGCAAAGAGGTCTAGCTGGGAGTCAGGACAAGGGAGTCCCTCTCCCAGTTCTGCTCTGGGCTTGCTCATGCTCATGACCTTGAGCATGTCACTCCCCTCCCTGGGCCTCAGTTTCCTCTTCTGACAAATGATTGTAAAAATTTTGTTTTACCTCCCAGGGTTTGTAAGGAAGCTGAAGTAGGAAATTAATTGAATGGTGTCACCAGTGGACGACTCCTTGTACAACTGGACAGACAGTCCTATCTCCCCCAGACACTGACCTTGTCCCCCTAGAGGATAGAGGGAAGCTGTAAGGCTTCAGCAGGTAATGCCTAGTCTGCCATGGTCAGCAGTGCCAGCTCCACTCCAGGAGCTCATCCTACTTTTTTGCCTAAAAGCTGTAATCATTATCAAAGTTGCCTTGCTTTCATGATCTCATTAACTCCTCAAAGCCACCTGTGTGGTCTATATGGTTAATACTTCATTCTCTAGCTGAAGAAACTAAGGTTTAAAAGAATTAACTAATTTGGGTACAGTTGAGGCTATTCCTCCACCTCCCAGTCCGTAATTCATTCATGCATCTGCCCCCTACCCTTCCCACCACCCATATCCATCCTTCATTCATAATCTCATGTCATCATTCGGTCATCAAACATTCTCAGGTACATGATCCTGTGCTCAGCCCTCAAGAAGCTCAGTCTAGTGAAACACACACTGAACTTTTGAGGTCACAACTCTGAACAGCACAGTGCTGTGGTCAAAGACCTGGGTCCTGGTCCTGACTCCACTCTATGTCCCCCTCTCTGGGTACCACCATCCCCTTGTTATCATTTCCTATTTAGAGGCTATTTCTGCCACGAGACCCAGGGACTCTGAGGACACAGGGACTGAGTCTTAGTCTGGATGATGATGATAAAATAATAATAATAATAATAATATCTTGCAACTATTAAGCTGAAATTCTATGGTAGTTGTCACATAGCACTGTGCTGAGCTCAGCTCACCACATAATATGATATTATGGACTGAATTGTATTCCCCCTCAAAATTCATTTGTCAAAGCCCTAACCCCCAATGTATTTGGAGATAGGTCTTTAGGAGGTAATTAGTTAAATGAAGTTACAAGAGTGGGGCCCTAATCTGATAGGATTGACTCACAAAAGAAAGGCAATATGAGGACACAGCAAGAAGGCAGCTCTCTACAAACCAAGGATAGAGATCTCACCAGAAATCAACCCTGCTGGCACCTTGGTCTTGGACTTGCAGCCTCTAGAACTGTGAGAAAATACATTTCTGCTGTTTAGACCACCAGTATCTGGTATTTTGTTATGGTGGCCCTAACAGGATTAATATATGGATTATCCCATTTCATCTTCACAGTGATCCTAAGACACAGGGCCCATGATTTCCCCTTTTTACGAATGTGGAATCTAAAGCTCAGAGAAGGTAGATCAGATGCCACGGTTACACAGTTAAAGAGTAGCAGAATCAAGATTCAAATTTTGGTCAGGCAAACACCTGGCCAAAGTTGCTGCTCTTAAGCTTGTGTTTTACTGTCTCCCTTCAGCAGTCTAGTACCAGCCAAGGGCCTGGCCGCTGTAGGAGCTGTGTGAATGCTTGCTGAATAAATGAATAAATAGGTGGATGGTTACCCACCACCGAGACACGTAAAGATGTCTCTTCTATTCTAGGCCCTTTAAAGAAGGGTATTCCCCCAATACCCACCTTGCAGTCTTAGGAAAGAGCCATAGCACCCAAACCAGCTGGGTCTTGGGAGGTGACATCCAAACCGAAAGGAGAAATTAGAAGAAGCTGAATGAAGAATGAGGGGAAGGTGCTCCAAACAGCAGTGTGAGTATGAGCAAAGGCTGGAAGGCAGGAGACCAAGCAGAGTCACCCTGAGGGGATGGAGATTGGAGGAAGCAGGAGAGGAAATGCTGACAGACAAGCTAGAGAGGAAAGCAGGGCACTGCAAACCTTGGCATCAGAGAACCAGAGAATCAAATAACTTCGGGAGTGCGCTCAGGCTTCTGGTTCCAAATCCAGAAGCCACTGAGCAAGAATCAGCTGACAGCTAGTGTGCAGCTCCACAAAGATCTAAAGGCAGATGGAGTTGTCAGCACATGGACTGTGATTCGTACCACAGAAGGACCTATGATCCCCAAGTGGAGAGACAAGATGTACAAGGATGGGGTGAGAATGAGATACCATTGCAGGGATGGCCACCATTTTTCAAGCACTTCTGTGGCCCAGTTGCTTTATAACCCTGAGAAACAGTATGTTTTATGCCCATTTACACATGATAAATTAGAAACTAGGGTTTGGAGAGATTAAGCCATTTGTGTAAAGGCACCTGGCCGGTGGGTGGTGAGGCTGAGATTTTACCCCCAGCATGTCTGATTCCCAAAGCTTCAGCCATTATGTATGCACTGTGCACAGTTGAATGAGCTTGGAAACTATAACCCAGTGATCCACTACTGGTCAGGATACAGGACAGTTTGAGACATGGTGCCAGGCACAGTGTATCAAACTGCTCTGTGGACATGGTACCCAGTCAGTCAACACTGAGGAACTAAATAGCCTCAAGGTGGTTTCTCTGACCTTCCTCCAACTCATATCTATCCCTCCATCATCTCCAAGTGCCTCTACCCTTGGAATTCTTCCAGGAAACATCACAAGATCATCCTCTAGTGAGGCAGTGAACTCCTTGTCACTGAAAGCAGAAGCAAGTACCTTAGGAGAGGCTGGGAGAGATGTTTAATGAAATTCCTTCCTGGGCTACTCTGGGACTCGCCCTCACTCTGCCACCCAAGAATCCACCATGGAGACCCATTGCTTTTCTCACCAAGTCTCAATGCTTTTCCAACTGTAGCTAATGGCTACCAATTTTCAGCATCAAGGGTCTCCACTCCAGCTAAACAGGCTTCTCTGTGGCTCCTGTCAGCTCTCTGCCACCCCCATGCTGCCTCTGACTTGTCCTCTTATCCCATTTTTTAAAGACAAGTTCAACTCTCATCTTCCAGGAAGTTGTCCTGATGGTTCAGGTACAATAGAGACCAGAAACACCCTGGACACTCACCATCTGGGCCCTTCACTGGCATCCATAAAATATTCTACCTTATTGGCCTAATAAATAGTCCATAATTAATCCAACTTTCATTGTGCAATTTCTGTGAGACACAGCTCAGTGAGGAAGGCAAGAGCCCTGTCCTTGAAAAGCTGACAGACAGTGAGGACAGATGTGTAGATGAAAAACAAAAAGGCAGCATGAGCAAGAGATGTGTCCTTGAAGATGAGTGACCTTTGGGGAAGTGAGAATCTGGGGGCTTGGGTGTGGGTGTTGCAGCCAGTCAGACCCAGGCATGAATCTCTCCTCTGGAACTTTCCAGGTGTGTGACCTCAGGCAGGTAACTTTACCTCTCAGGGCTTAAATTTTCTTATCGATCAAAGAGGACAATTGTGAGAATTAAGTAAGAGGCTGCTAATGTACAGCATGGCAACTGTAGTTAACACTACTGTATTGTACATTTGAAAGTGGCTGAGTAGATCTTAACAGTTTTCAAGAAAAAGAAAATTTGTAATTATGTGTGGTGATGGATGTTAATGAGACTTATTCTGATCATTTTGCAATATATATATATATATATACACACATATATGTATATGTATATATATATAATCACCATGTTTTACACCTAAACTAATATAACGTAATATATCAATTATATATATATACACAATATATTGTGTATATATATATACATATATATGTATATATAGAGAGAGAGAATCACCATGTTGTACACCTAAACTAATAAAATGTAATATATCAATTATATCTCAATAAAAAGGTAGGGGAGAAAATTAGTAGTGAAAGGAGTTATAACTAAATATGCAAAAATTTACTTAAAAGAAGGTATTATGACAAATTTTTGCACATAAATATAAAAAATGTAGATAAAATGAACAAATTATAATTTGTCAAAACTGACCCAAGAAAAAATAAAATATCTAGGTAGCTCTGCAGTCATGAAATGTTTTAAATCTCTAGTTTAAAATCTTCCCTAAAGGAAAATCCAGACCCTAAAGGAAAATTCAGTTTTTACTGAAGGAACAAGTAATTCTAGTCTTACATGGCTTACATGGTATCAAAATATAGAAAAAGAGGGAATATTCCCAACTTGTTATATGAAGTTATCATATACTTGATATCAAAACCTGATAAGAATAGTATGAGAAAGGATCATTTTCAGGCAAGATAACATAGAGGCAAGAATTCTAAATAATATTAAAAAGCTAAATGCAGAAATTTACAAAAGGGATAATCTATTATGACCAAGTTGTATTTCTTATTCATCAGATGATTTCACATACAAAAAAGTTTAATGTAATTTTTCATATAAATCGATTAAAGGAGAAAAATAATATGCTCATCTCATTAGATGTAGAAAAGTACTTGATAAAATGTAACATCCATTCAAGATTAAAAACTGAAAAATTCTTTTTAGCAAATCTGGAATAAAAAAGAAATTCCTTAACCTGAAAAAGATGATCTACCATTCTATTAAGGCGAAGAACAGTTCTGTTCACAAGTCTGACTGGTTGACTTTTTCTCAGTTACCTGATGTATTTAACCAGGACTTCCTAAAAGCAGTGACTTAATCCAGAGGAGTGAGTCTAATGATAGGAATTTCTAGAACCACTGTAGACAAGCTGAGGAAATGTTTCATTCAGATCTGGTGTTGCTCTTCAGGTATTATTAATATGTGCATACTATTGTTTATTTATTTTCATTCACCCAATAAACTTATTAAATATAAAAAGTGAACAAAATGTCAAACATAAAAATAAAATGTATATTGATGCCTGATCTATCTCCTCAGAATGATGATAAATAGTCTATCCCTGCATTAGAAAAAAATCTAAAGGATGAATTCCTAGAATCTCTATGTGGTATGGATTACAGGTAAATTTTATTTTCTTATTAGAGCTGTTCCTTCATTTATTAAACAAATATTTATTGAACGTATCTATTAGGTGCAAGACACTACGCTCGGTCTTGGGATGAAAAAGAAATACAGAAAATGGTTAGGAGTGTGAATTTTGGTGCCAGACTGAGTTCATAGTTGGGCTCTGCTACTCACTAGCTGTGCAAGCTTAGGTAAGTTACTTAACTTCTCTGTTCCTCATCCATTTGCCCATCTGTAAAATAAGGACATAAAAGAAAAAAAAGAAAATGCATATAAATTGCCTGGCCTATAGTATATGAACAAAAATGGCAACTATTATTATTACCCAGAAAGAAAAAGTGGCATGTAGCAAAAGAGAGGGGCAGATGAAATGCTCTGTGTGCTCAGAGAGGGGATGAGAAGACACCAGAGACAAAGGAAGAATGAAGGAAGGCTTCCTGGAAGAGGTAGCATCAGGGCTGTGCCTTGAAAGCTAATTATTCCAACAGGCAAAGAGGTGGAAGGGCATTCCACCTAGAGTGCACAGCATGAGCAAAGGCCCAGAGACAAGAAAGTGTCTGGATTAAAAGCACTGGTCTGGTATAACCAAAGCACAAGGGTTTGATTGTATTAGGGTTGATTCCAGAGGCTTTATTGCACTCCATGTTAAATGTTGCATGGCAACCACACTCTTCCCCTCAATTTCACCATAAGTAGATTGAGGCAGATGGAGTCAGTCACCCCTGGGCCCCAAGCTCCTCCAGGACATTTTATTCTACAGCGCCCAATCGCCCGGAATCCTAAATGCTTCCACATGTCAACCCTGACCTGGCTCCTTATCTTTGCCAGCAGAACACAACCAGCTAGCCCTGCTTCCGGGCCTTGGATGGCCTCCCCATGGTCCTGGAGCATACAGCTATTTTAGGGCCACCAGTCATGTGTCCCCCACTCTAAGAGAAACATTAGCCTCACTTCCCTCCTAGGGCCTCGGCAGAGGAACTCTGAGTCCCGTTCTCACTGCTTGTTCTCCCCCCTCTCGGCAGATGCCTCAGGCTTCCCCAGGCAAGGAGGTCTCCCTCCAGCTCTCATACCACCAAAGGGTTCCCATTTTCAAGAGAGGCTTCAGGTTTCAGAGAAATGAAGTAAGTGCCTACAGGGGCAGCAGTGTTTTTAACTGCTGGAGTGGAGGGCTGAGCAGGGCTGAGGGTTCAAGCTGTTTGTGTCATTCCCTCGTGTCCTCTGACCCTCACCCTCACAGATGGCAGGCATTTGCTTCTTCCCTGGAATATGAGAATGCTAGAATCTTGGAATCTGAGAATTCTAAAATCTTCAAACTAATAGAAACTTGGGCTACCAGGAGCTTAAGAGTTATGGAATTTGGGGCTTCCTAGAACCAAGAAATTCTAGAATTTCAGAATCAGAATCATATGTCCAGGGAAGAAATGGGTTTTATTACTTCCTAGATATATGACTTTAAATAAGTTATTTAACATCTCTGTACCTCCCTTTCCTCATCTGTAAAATGGGGTAATAATAGTACATACTTCCTAGGGTCATTGTGTTGAGTTATGTTAATATGTCATATGAAAATATGCGTAAAGCACTTACAACAGTACCTGAAACATTGTACCTGAAACAACAGTACCTGAAACAAAGCACAATAGAAACTATGGCTATAGTTCTGAGATCAAACGGCAAGGAATATCAGAGTGGGTGCTACAATCCAGGTCCCTGCCCTTCCCTGTCTAGAATTTTCCCCATTCAGCCATACAACCTCTCAAGATAATTAGGAGGGGACCAGCCTTGGGACCAAATAGACCCTTCAATGATGGCACCAGCCCCCACAATAGACACTCTGCTATAAAAGAGACAGGTTTCCCATCACCCAGAAATATGACAGGCAGAACCATGTTTCCTCCAATAAAAGGAGCATTTGGCAGGTAGAATCAGTGAAAAGATCTAGGATAATTTCCTACTTGCAGTGGGTTGACTAGGCTCAGCTAGTTGGTTCTTCTGTCCCACCTGATATCAGCTGGGGCTCAACTGGGCTGGAACATCCAAGATAGCTCACTTGCATGTCTGGGATTTTGGCAGGGATGGCTGAAAGGCTGGACTCACCTGGGCCACTAGGGAGCCTGGGCCTCTCTCATCCCAGGTAGTTTCAGGGCCTCTCCCTCCCTGGGTGCTTCTCCACATGGTTTTCTCAATCAGGTATCTCAGGATTCTCAAAGTGACATGAGTGGAAGTGCCAGGCCTTCTTAAAGCTGGGGCTATTGTGATAAGTAGAACTCTAATGGCCTTCATGTTTCCTCACTATAAATGACCAGAGATGGAACAAAGTGAATACCCTCTGAGGACACAAAAGGTTGATTTCCTGGGCAGTGTTTTCCCAAGGGAAACCTCAGCTCCTGCTTCCTGATGAACTGTCCCTCTCCCTCCAACTAAGGGTCTAAGCTTCGTATCATTCCTGTCCCTTTGCCCTTCTCTTTCTCCAGTGGAAATAGGAAGCCAAGAACCAAGGCCTCTATCCCTAGGAATTCCCAGAATTCCTATCCTTCCTTGCCCAAATGCCACCTTCTCAAAGAAGTCTTCCCAAACTAGCACCTTCCTTCCTGCTCTGTCCTCTTCTGCTCTTTTTTTAAATGGCACTTTTTCACTATCTGAAATTATATTAGGCATTTATTTGTATTCTTATCTATCATCTATTTTCTACACTAAATGGTAAGCAAAGCTCTGTCTGTTATTTACCACCATATCAAAAGAGTTGACAGATAGTAATGCTCATGTATGTGTTAAACCAATGAATGAATGAATGGAATCAAGACTAAGCACTATACAAAACTTTAATGTTATTGGTCCAGGGGTACTTGTGTCTAAAATACCAGTTTGTAAAGTGAAGAAAATAATGTGCAGGGAGCCTGACCTGAGCAGCCCACCCCACACTGGTCCCTCTCTCCTCTGGATCCTGGTTTCACTTAAACCCTAAACCCATCACTCAACGCTGACTTACAAACTACTAAACAGTGCCTAGACCGTTGATGTTTTGGAATGAGTGAGCTCTGTAAGTGTGAGTCTGGTCTCTCTCCCAAGCTTACTGAGGGCATATTCATCTTTGTGTCCCTCCCCAGAGTGCTTAACATGTGCGATTTGAGTGTTTGTCCTTTGATGAATTAATGAATGAGTAAATAAGTGAGTGAGTAAATGGATGGATGAAAGAATGAATGATGGATGGCCAGACTATTGGATGAATGTATGGATGGTAGATGGATGTTAAATGGATGGAAGAGTGGATGGAGAGATAGAGAGATAGAAAAATGGAGAGAAGAGTGGATGTATTGATTGATGGATGGATGATGAGTGGATAGTGGATGAATAAATAGAAGAATGATGGAGAGATGGATGGGTGTATGATGAATGGATGATGGGAGGATGGATGGATGGATAGATGGATTAGTAAGTAGATAGATTTGACATAGCATATTTTAGACTTTTCAAAATCATGGAGTAGACAGAGCAGATTTGCTCTGTGGCCCGAGAGGTCAAAGTGAGGGTCACTAAGTCAAAGCTACAGGAAAGTAGTTTTCAGATCATTATAAGGTAGAAGCTTCCTATCCCAGAGATGTGCACATAGAAAGTAAGCACCACCCCCATCAGGGCACTGGGGCAGGCAAGAATCCAGATCCTAGTTTGGAGGCTGAATTACATGACTTTTTCCTTCAGATGTAGAAACTGTAGGATTCTAGAGGAATCAGAAGGGAACTCCCCCACCATCGTGTTTGGTGAAGGTTGGGCCCTCATTCCCTACCCTGAATCCTGTGGATTCTCTACTTTGATATCTCTCCAAGGGCTGAAAACAGAGTCAATGACAATTGGGCTAAAAACGTGAACACTTATTAGGTACACTCTCAACAACAATCCATGAGGTTGGGATTGCTTCACAGTTCACACTCTCCATCTGTCTGCTATTTCCATTTTGTCTTGGCTGCCTTATAGGCAAAAATGTTAAAATTCCAGAACCTTAAAAAAAAAATCAACTCTGTAGCCTTGAACAAGTTATGACCATCTCTGATCTTCAATGGTGTCATGTGTAAAATGAAGATAACAAAGTCTTCCTATAGTGTTGTTGGGAGAATTAAAAGAATTATGTAACGTGTCTAGTGTATTGCTGAGCACATTAAAAGCCCTCAATAAATGATAGTATTGGAACTGGTATTGGTTTTAGCATTGATGTCAGTATTCAAATCCACATGTATATCTGTATTTATATCACCGTGGTATTATATGTATTACATATTATTACCATAGACTCATAAATCTAGAATCACAGATTCACAGATTGAAATAACAAATTATTAGAAACTGACCATCCCAGAAATTTAGAACCTTAAAATTACCAAGCTTTAAGTGCCATGGATGATTCATTTTGGCAACTCCCAGAAAAGACAAGACCTCTGAGGTCATGAGTCTAGTCACCCCAACCAACCTCTACCCAGGGCAAGTGCCTCTCTCCAGTGCCCTCCTTCACCCCACATCTCCAGGCCAAAACACCCTCTGAGCCTACCTTGTTGTGCCTGGATGGACCCTTTGGCCCTGTGCTCTTGTTCTCAGACAACCCAGAATCCCAAGAATTTGCGACCACAGCAAGTGGGGGCCTGGGATTGGGCCCAGGGGATGATGAAATATGGAAGCTCCCTGAGTTGGGCCTGGTGGGGAAGACCACATTTTCTGTGTCATGTTCTATTGCACGCCAATCAATTACAGTGTGCCCTATATAAACACATCATGAGGGCTTTGACAGGGGGCCGGGGTGAAGTTGGGTGTCAGGGTAAAACAGGGGATAATAAAATCACTGGAGATTTATTTCTCTAAATTGGAAACTTCATGCTTACACCTGACTAAATCATCAGGCTGAAATTGGAGCCGACTCCCACGGAAAACACATGTAACCTTATCCCATCTTTGTTTAACGGCGACCCATCAAGCCGCCTGATGGATTTTGCAGATGCGGCCAGAGTCCTCCTTTGGCTCCTTGAGTTCTCGGGGTCTCAATCAGACCTGTCTTCACTGTGCTCACCCTGCTCCCTGGTTGCTCTTCCAAGGCTGGCCAAAGCAGCCTCTCCTACAGATGGGTGTCCATGGTGGTCTTTGGCCTCCCAAGCAGCTTGCTCCCATGCTCAAAAGTACCATTCATGTGCCCAAGATCCATCTATCTAAGAACCTCCTTTTCCACAAATCCATTCTTCCTGAGAAGAGGAGCAATGTGGAAGACCAGCAGAGGCAGCCATGACTTAGAGCTCCAAGCTAGAAGTTGTCTGCCGGGGGTTCAAATCCATGGTTCTGTGATAAAATCTCTTTGTCTGGATAAAATGATTTTGCAACTTCTTTTAATTTCATCTCTTCTCTCAGAACTTTTATGAGGATTTTGATGAGCTTTACAACTTATAAACTGATGGCATATAGTATAGAATTTTTCATGTGAATCATGAAGCTCCATATGTAGTACTGGGAGGCAGCATGAGTGACCCACCCTGGATTAGAAGTTTCCCCTTTTCAAGGAGTGACCAGCCAGGGTCCGGAGGAAAATATCAGAAGAGAATTTAATCACTAAACCCGCTGCTGGGCACTAGATTAATGTAGTTTATACAATATTTCATATGCTCCTCACATCTTTGATAAGAACTATACCCACTCCAAAGATGATGAATCAGAGATCAGAGAGGTTACCTAACTTTCCCAAGTCACACAGCTGGGATAGTAACCAGGGTGTCAATCTAGGTTTGTCTGACTCCAAAATTCATTAAAATGTATGACAAGTGCTCTGTGAAGGCTGAGGGAGAAAAGGCGGGCAGTACATTTCAGGGCTTAGTATGGGTCCTACACCTCTCCCAGCTCCTCCCTTCAAGTCCATGAATTCTTTGTACACACAAACACATTCACCTCAGGGCACGCTGCAGGTGGTCAGTGGCTGGGAGGCAAAGGGCTGAGGCTCTCTGCTCAGAACAGTACTCCAGGCTCACACCTCCACCATTGCCCTTTTCTTGGAGCAAGCAGGGGAGAGCAGGAGGAGCCCTGTGTGTCATTTTCGGCAGCAGTCAGCAGAGCCTTGCAAAGTGCAAGATGGCTTTTTTAGCCCAGCATAAGGATCTAGTTAAAAACCAATAAATCAGCAGTGAAATGTGCATAGCAGCCTTCTCCGTAAAATCAACATGGTTTGCTCCTCTGCAGGGAGCCCTCTGACGGCCAGGCTGAAGCCTTGGGCTCAGGCAGAGCCTCTTCTGTCCCACAGAGATTTTGGGAGACAGGTCTCCAACCATCCCCTGAGAAGATGGAAGCCAGGCAACCTCAATCCTGCCTCTGAGGAGCCTACACTTGAGACATCCCTTTTCTAGATACAAAGATCAAGAAATGAGTAAGCAGGGCCCAGACAGCCCTCCACCTCCTCCACACCACTCCACTCCCTCGACACAGAAAATCGAATTATGAGATGAATGGGCTGGAAAGTGGATGAGCCCAGAGAGCCCCAGGGCGGCTCCCCAGCACCAAATACAGAAACTATCTGCATACAGGGGCTCAGACTCCCTTGGGAAGTTGTGCCTGGAGAAGACACCCCACTGACCTCTGATAGAATGGGCAACCCAGGCCTCCCAGTGCCCAGGCCAGCCCACCCCCACCCACCCCCAACTCCCGGCGGGGGTGGGGATTTAAGGAGGCCCCAGATCACCCTCAGGACGGTATTTAATATCTGTAAAACTGCCACTCGTGCAGCCAAGGTAAACAGCATCCCTGGTAGTTCAAAGGTGAGCCGGTTTAAATGTTTCCCCTTCGCCTGAAAGAAATCCGTGCCAGGCCTGTGGCATTGGTGTTCCCCGAGGAGGCTGGCCCCCCGCGCGCCAGCCCGCGGCATCTGTGCACACAGAGGGCTGCGTCTCCCACACAAATACTCAAAATTTCTCATTAAAACTTATGACTGTGTCAACAGCACAGGCTGGGCCCCTAATCTGGAAAAGACATTTCACCGCCTGGCCTGTCGCACGCGCTCCCAGACTGACAACAGTTCCCCCCACCTCCTGGGCCTCCAGCACCCGGCGCCCTGGTTCCCAGGCACCGGAAGCTGGCACCGTGTTGACACAAAGCTAGATAGATGCACAGGCCTCTGCAAGCCAGGCAGTGTCTCACCTGTGATTTTCCGAGCCAGGTAACAGTGCTGGCTGTGATGCTTCCACTGGCCTTGGAAAGAGCTTTCTCCTAGGGAGGGTTCGTTTCAGAGCTGGTAAATAGTCCTACCTCCAGTTCATCCCCCAAACCTATTCCCAGGGGTTCCTTTTTGCTCTTGTCAGGAAAGTTTTAGCTCAGCCTGTCCCCCAACCCACCCCCAGATACCACGGAGGAGCTGGCAGACCCCAGATGTGAACACAGGGACCTCTGGGCTCTCAGCCAGGGAGGTTTGGAAGCACCTGAGCAAAGGTTGCAAGAGAGGCTGCTCCACTAAGCAGGAGGGTGACCTCCACTCTTAGTAGGACTAGACATGCAGTCTAGAGAGATAGAAATCAGAGAAACATTTGGGAGTAGGAAGAGTACGCTGTGGGTTCAAATCCCCGCTCTGACATTTATGATACTCCCCTTTCTTTATAAAATGAGACAACAATAGAAAGTTACTACATGGACCCACCTAATCCAGTCCCTGGCATACCATAAGTACTCCATACATAGTAGTTATTCTTTTGGTTAATTCGTATTTGTTAGAGACCCTCCTAGGTAGAACCACAAAAAAAAAAAAATAGCTAACAGTCTAAGGGTAGACAGCCGAGCAACTAGAACAAAAGAGGCTGAGGGTTATAAAAGGAGATATAGAGGATGCTGAGCAGGTGTTTGAGGCAGGAGTCTCAGAGGAAGGGATAGATATATAGTGACTGAAAGATGAGGCATGGCAAAGGTAGCTGGTGAAATACATTCTAAGAGAAGGAACAGCCTATGCAAAGGCCCTGAGGCAAAAGAGTATGTGATCACTGGTAAAAGCACAGAGACAGAAATGAGGCAGATGACTGGAAGAGAGGAGTGAGGGGATGGATGAAAAAAGGAAGGAAATATAGTCAGTAATATTGTGATAAGTTTATACGGTGACAGATGATAACTAGAATTAGTGGAGTAATCACATTGTAAGGTGTAAAAATATCAAATCGCTATATTGTACACCTGAAACTAATATAACCAATATAAGATTGTATATCAACCATACTTAAATTAAAAAATTAATTAAAAAAAAGAAATGAGGCTGATGAAGAAGGGGCAAGGGGAGTATAAGTGCTTACATGATATGTGACTCTCAACGAGCACTTTTAGATTTGATTCTTTGTGTGTGTGCTTACTTAAACATTTGTGAGTACACACTTAATGTATGTGCATCTGAATATACCTAAAAATGTGCACCTACACATATGCCTGTGTAAAACATGTATGTCCTTTTGGATGTGTGTACCTGTGCCTGGGTAAGCATTTAGATGTGCATATGGACATATTTGTGTGTGTACCAATATATGTGACTGTGTGTCCATGCTTGTGAGTCTGAATAAAAATTTGTACAGTAGTGTCTGCACAAGCACAAATACCTGTTGATGTTCTTTGCACATGCACTTGTGCTCACACACACTGTAACAAATACTGACTCCCCACTTCCCATACCTTGCATTGTGCATCGGAGCTGAGGCAGCCTGGGTCCTGCATACACTCTTACCTTGCCCTGGCACTCATCAGTCTGATGGACCTGCGTCTTTTTGAGGCAAACACAGACATTCTGTTTGCCCCCTCCAGGGAAACAAGAAAAGAAAAATGTCAAGATTTCTCTCCAGAAAGCTGAAATCCAGGCACCTAACCTCCCACCTCACCATCTACCTAAGTCAAGGTCTGTGTAAACACTACCATGTGGAGAGTAAGAGTACCTCAGCACTGTGTGTGGGAAACCTGCCCCAGCCCATCCCAGCTGCTCTGCTAATGAGCTGTGTGACCTGGGACAAGTCGCTTTGTCTCTCTGAGCTGGAGAAAATAAAGACCATGCTCCTTGACGCCTTTATCTTTCGCTGAAATAGAACACAGACAGGGATGTGGCAAGAAGGTGACCATCCCTCCGTATTTTTCACTGGGTTAGCGCTTAAAAAAAAAAAATCCTTAGAAAAGCCTCATGAAGTCCAAAGGGTCCTTCACACATGTTACTATTAAAGGGGTAAGAACTTTGCCTTTATCACCTCTGTATTCCCCTTCGAGAACAGTATCTCACATATAGTGGGTGCTCGATATTTGTTGAACTGATAAATTTGTTCATCGAACTACTCGCTTATTTACTCACTCAGCAAAGAATCCCCAGCCCTTGTCCTGTCCCCTCTAAAGAAGAAATTCTCTTGCTTACACTTTAGTAAAATCCCGGGGAAATTTGTACCACCTTAAATCCATGGCTGCCCACCTCCTTCAAGATTCAAACTGCCGGGAAATGCAACTGTTTTCCTGCTCCTTCTGCTCCCCACAGTGATTGTTCAAATCTTCCCCTCTCCTCAGAACCTCCAGCCTGTCTCTTCCTTCCCCCGCCCTTTCAACAGGTGACCTTCACAGAGAAAACAAAAGCCATCGACTTTCAGCCACAAAACCTACATATTTACCTGTGCCTCCTCCAAATCTCATATCCTTCCCTCCAATTGGAATGACAAATGAGACCCCTCCCTCATCAGAAGTCAAGCCCTCCCCCACCACCCAGGTGGCTTACCCCACTGACTCCCTTTCTGTCCATACCTGCTACCTCTGGGTTTCTCAAACTGACCACTGTGAGCCATTCAAGCGTCACAGGTTCAGTTTGGGGTGTTGTGACCAGCAGTTTTAAAAACTAAAATAGGAGAGAAAATATCAGCATGTGTCACACCCAGTAAAAGTGTGTGTTATGAAGCTTTTGTTTCCCATGTGTGTCTGTGCGTGTAGATGTCCCAGGTCTAGAAAGAAATGTATGTCTGACTGTATGGGTTGCAGTCTGGAAAGTGGGAAAGGCACCCTCTACCTCTCTTTTCCCACCCTCCTCCTTCCCAACAGTGGTTAAACATCTTTAAGAATCTCACAAATAGCCTCTCTCTTAAGCCTACATTCTCCTCCAATTACTGCCCCCCTTCTGCCTGACCACCCCCCAAATGTCTTCACAACTAATCTTCTTCATTGAGTTGCCTATACTCAATATCTACACACCCTCACCTCCCATTCCTTGGCAAACCAGCGCACCCCCTGAAACCTCAGGGAGAGCCCACCCACTGCCTGCTGCTAAATCCAGCAAAAGCTTTGCCTGAGGGCTCTCAGGACACAGTCCCCTTGGCTCCCAAGCCCTCCTCTTCTCCTGGCTTTCTTCCTCCCTCAGTGGCCTGCCTTCTTCATCTCCTCAGTGGGCTCTTCTGCTCCCACCCAGATCTTCACATGGGTTTTCCTGGAGCCCATCCTAGACCCTCTTCTCTTCTCATGCTCCTTCATAACAGTGGTTTCAAGGTCTGCAGGCCGATAACACCCAACTCCATCTCTGCCCCCCAGCTCTCTTTCCAGACCTCAGGCTCACCTCTATCTTCTGGCATCTCTACTGAGTATCTCACAGGCCCCACTACTCAGCTTCAAAGGGAACCAGCTTCTTCCTGCACCCTCTCTAATGTTCTTTGTCTTTGTCCTTGCATCGGCACCTCTACCCACCACATCACCGAAACCAGAAAGCTGACATCACTCTGGACTCCATTGTGGTCCAACTGTCCCGTCAGTACCTCCCAGCCTCTCTCTCGTATCTCTTCACTCCTCTCCACCCTGCAGTCACTGTCAGAGTCAGAGCTGTCATCATTCTGCCTGAATTACTTCCAGAGTCTTCTAACCAAGAGATTTCCCACCCATCTTTCTAACAGGACCAGCCATGTGGCTCTCTGCTTTAAGCTCTTCTCAGCTGCTGCAATAAAGTCTAGTCTCCTCAAACACAATTGGAAAGATGTGTCCATCTTGACCCTCCAACTTCAGCCCCTCTAGGGGCCCATTACTGTCTAGCCCCTCGACTTACTTTGCCTCCCTAAATGCCTTCACTCTCAGGTTCCTCTGGCCAAAGCTGGGCTGACCCAGGGCACCCCAAGCTCACATTCAAAGACTCAGGACAGGCCCAGCTGCTCAGCCCCATAAATGGGGATTAGGCACCCCGCTTTGAGGCGGGCGGGTGGGCTGTGAGAAGAGCTGGTTTGGTATAGATTTTATGACAGGATCACATTTCGTCATCAGACCCCCCTCTGAAGCCGGCCAAGGGCAGGTCAGGGGCAGGAGAGTGGGAACCTGAGCCGTTTCATCAGCCCACAGCACAGAGCTGCTGGCGGGGGGCGGTGGGGAAGCCGTGCCTGGGAGTCATGGGCCCTGAGTTCCAGCTTCCCCTCTGACTCACCCCCACTGTGTGAACTTGGGCATGTCCTTCCTTTCTCTAAGCAGCAGTCTGTAAAGTGGAGGCCTGGACTAGATGGGCTCTCAAGCCAATTCCATTTCTAGGCCCTCAGGGTCTCCTCCCAGTCTAAGCCATGACAAAAGCATCACCTTTCCCAAAAGGGGATATTACATGCTTACAAACTTATAGATTGGGCTTGTTAGGTAAAATACAGGATGTCCAATTAAACTTGAATTTCAGATAAACAATAAATAATTTTTAGCATAAGTATACCTCAAATATTGCGTGGACATACTTATATTAAAAATGACTTGTTTACCTGAAATTCAAATTTAACCAGGTATCCTATATTTTTATTTGCTAAATCTGGCACCCCTACCTTGGATGCACTGAGGTTTAAGGGCCATGGTCTCATGGTCCATCTAACTGACACAGGTCAACTTTTGACAAGTTAAGTGATCTTGGCAGAGATTTGTGGTCAAGAACTAGTTGGGATTTTGTGGAAGGGTGCTCCAGGCAAAGGGAACAGCGTAAGCAGAGGCATAGAAGTGGGATGGTACTAGATATGTCCAAGAAAGGCTGATAGCAGACCAAAGTGTGGGATATAAGTTGTAAGTGGCAGGAAATGCACATGTAAAGAGCAGCTGGAGTCAGATCGTACCATATATAATCTTTACTGCTGCTCATATTAGGAGAGGAAGCCAGAGGAGATCTGAGTTGAAGTAAGATCAAAGCCGGATATCAAGGTACAAGGAGCAGGATTCAGCCTCCCAGAGATTAGGGTAAGGGAAACTGGCATGGTCTTGGGGGTAAGGACCTCCAGGATCGTGCAGGAAATTTGAGTTCAGATTTGTTCTATGTACAGAATAAACAATAAACAGCAATCAATAAGCTGTAGCTGTTGGGTTGTCACTATTATCAGACACTCAAGTAAAGCTATGGTTTAATATCCGCTGACGTCACCCCAGACAGTACCCATAGAACCAGGACCATTTCTTACCTGCTGGGAGCCCAGATATGATGGAACAATGACAGCTACAAGATGCCCACATTCCATTCATCTGTGCCGTCCTTCTCTCCTTTGTTCACTGTCAATGAGAGGTAAGTCACCAAGGAGAATATTATGGATGCAAGGGCATTTCAGGGACCCAGTGTAACTTACCTAAGGGAGAGGGATTGGTTTATAAGAGCTACTTACATGATCTCTCATGTCATTCTCACAGCAGTTCTAGGAGGTATTTAAGTTTCATTTTAGAGATGTGAATACCTAGGTCCAGATAAGGAAAGTGTCTTGTCCAAGGTCCTTAACAAATTGTAGGGAGCAGCTAGGTTTAAAAATTCAAGAACTCTTTTCCTTACATAAGACTGAGTATGGATCAAAGCAGTAAAGCCTGAGCTCAGTGCCCATGTCAGCCTGTGCAGGCACCTTCACCCCTGATGAGCCTAAACCTCTCACTACCTGATCCATGAGGCCTAGGACCCCATCTTGCCTCCAGGTCACACACACGTTTTTTTCCATAGTGCTGTGAAAAGACTGGAGAAATCAGAAACCTTACATCCAGTCTCTAATTCCCCAGTTCTTGGCTCCATGGTTTCAACTTTCTGAGCCTGTAACTTCCTCATCTGGAAAAAAAGGATAACAATACCTTCCTCTCAGCAATGTTCTGAGGATCCAATATGATAATGTGCAAGAAAGGGCTTTCTAAACTGCAAAGGATAATGCAGACATTTGGGTTTCATTGCCCAAATCACAGAAAAATAATATCACCCTACAAACTTAAAAGCGTTCTCTAGTTCATGTCTTCCAGATTCATAGGAAGGCTTCTGCTCTATCAGACAAGTCTAGCTCACAGCTGATTCACGAGGCAGGAGTGATCATGACACTTCATTTATTCGTTTACCAAACATTTGCTGATCTCTTCTGTCTTGGGCCCTGTACCAGGCAATGATGAATAAAGACATCGTTCTTGCTCTTGGGCAAGTGGTCACTGAGAGAGACAAAGACAGACAATAATGACACAGTTAAAATCAGTGACAATGTATAAGCAGGTATAAAAACATTATAACAAGTAAGGTGCACCTGTCTGAGAATTGGAGGAGGCTGCTAGATAAGATTTCTACAACGGGAATATTTGCACAGGGTCTTACATAATTTATTTATTCCTTCATCTAACAAATAATTATGGATCTCTTCTACAGTGTTGGGATACATCAATGAACAAAATAGTCTCTGACTTCAAAGAGCTTAGTGGAGAAGACACTAAGATAAAGATAGAAGATAAATCACAACATAAGATCATATCATATATAGTATATGTATTGTAATATAATTTATAAATACAGTATATCAGGTGTTATAAAAAATGCATGGTAAAGGGATAAAGACTGGTAGGGAAGAAGAGACTATTTTATATGGATTGGAAAAGAAATCTAAGAAACTGACAGTTGAGCATAAACCTAAATAAAGAGAGAGCATGAACATTGAGTGACAATGAAAATACAACATAAAATGTGTAGGATGTAACTTAAGCAATGCTTACAGAAAATTTTATAACTTTAAATGTTTATATTTAAAAAGAAGAATGGCTTAAAATCCATTATCTAAGTTTCCATCTTGAAATTCTAGAAAACGAAGAGCAACATAAGTAGAAGGAAAAATATTTAAGTAAATAAATAAGAAATAAATTTAAATTAAAATTTAGAAAGAAATATTAAAGATAAGAGTGAAATGCATTGAAATAGAAAATAAACATTAAAAAATGAAATTAAAATCTGGCTCTTTGAAGAGATGAATAAAATTGATGAACCCCTACCTAGACTTATCAAGAAGACACAAATTGTTAATATCAGAAATAAAAGAGAAGGCACCGCTACAGATCCTAGGACATGAAAATGATACAAAGGAATAATTTTATGCTAATTAATTCAACAACTTAGATGAAATAAACAAATTCCTTAAAAGACACAAATTGCCAATACTGACACAAAAAAATTAGAAAATCTTAATAGCCCTATATCTTTAAAGAAATTGAATTTATAATTTTTTAATTCTCACAAATAAAACTTCAGTGTTTCAATGGTGAATTCCTTCAAACATTTAATGAATAAATGATACAAAACTTAACCGTAATTGAAAAAAAATTTTAAACTCATTCATAAAATATGGAAGAGAATTTCTCCAATTCATTATATAAAATTAGCATAATTCTGATACCAAAACCAAAGGAGAACATTATAAAAATAAGAAAATTACAGAGCAATATTCCTCAAAAAAAACCTTCATAATTATTGTCAAATCTAATTTATATATATGTGAAATATATGTGCCATATGTATATAATATATGTGTAATATGTATGTACTACACAAAAAATACATATAAACATTACAAATAGATTATGACCAAGTGGAATTTATCTCAGGAGTGCTAGGTTGATTTATGCAATTTTCCACTTAACACAATAAAGACAAAAATCAAAAAGTAATCACAATGCATACTGAACAATTATTAGATAAAATTTAACACCCATTCATAATAAAAACTCTCAAAAGATCTAGGAATAAAAGAGGAATTTCTCAACCTGATGAAAAGATATATTTGAAAAAGCTACAACTAACACTGTACTTAATAATGAAATATTAAGTTCTTTTCTCCCTAAGATCAAGATTATAGTGATAATCCTAGCCAGCACAATAAGGCAAGAAAAGGAAATGAAAGGCATAAAAAAGGCAAGAACAGAAGTATAATTGTCTTTATTCACAGATGCCATAATTCTGAACATCAACAGTCCCAAGGAGTCTATAAAAAATAATTAAAATTAAGAAATGACCTTTAGCAAGAATTCAAGATACAGGGTAAATATTAAAAATCAATTTACATATATGCAATGAACAATTAGAAAATGAAATTTTAAAAATATCATTTAAGATAGCATTGAAAAACATAAAAACTTAGGTATTAAATTTAGCAATATATGTACATGACATCTATACAGAAAATTAAAAAATATTGCTGAAAGAAATGAAAGAAGTCATAAAGAAATGGAGAGATATAGGATTTTCACAGATCGATAAGCTTAACATTGTTAAAATGTCCTCCAAATAATTGATATTTTCAATACAATCCCAATCAAAAATCACGATAGCCTTTTTTTGAAGAATTTATGTGGAAAAGCAAATGACCTAGAATTGACAAAACAATTTTATAAAAGAACAGAGTTAGTGGACCTAAGACTACTTGATTTACCATAAAGCTACAGTAATCAAGATAAGTTGGAACTAGCATAAGGACAAACAGATCAGTGCATTAGCATGGAGTCTAGAATAGACCCATACATATATTATCAATTGATTTTTGATCAAGTCAGTTCAATAAGAAAAGGAAAGTCTCTTCAACAAATAGTGCTAGAAAAACTGGATATCTGCATGGGAAAAATTAAACTTCAACCACTACCTCACCTCCTATTTAAAAAAAATTAATTCAAAATTAATTATAGACCTAAATTTAAAAGCTAATAGAAAGAAAACATAGGAGAGTATATTAATGACTTTGGAATAGGCAAATTTTTCTAACACTTAAAAGCACTAATCATAAAGTAAAAAATTAACAAATTGGACTTCATCAAATTTTAAAACTTTTTTATCAAAAGATATTATCAAGTAAATCAATATAGCTTGTCTATTGTATTCAGAATGTATAAGAAATTCTTAACAATAAAATGACAATCTGATATAAGTTGGGCAAATACTGAATAGTCACTTCACAAAAGAAGATACACAAATAGCCAAAAAGCACATTAAAAGTACTCAATATCATTAATCTTCTGTAAATGCCAGTTAAAATTACAAAGTAATACAACTGCACATCCAGTAGAATGGCTAAAATGAGAAAAGACTAACATTAGCAAATGCTGGCAAGGTTAGTAGCAAATGCTGGAGCAACCAGAATGCTCATACATTACTGGTGAAAATGTAAAATGGTACAACCTTGTTGGAAAACTCCTTGGCAGTTTCATATAAAGTTAAAAATGTGTGTACTCCACTCTCAGATATTTACCCGAGAAATGAAGACATGCCCATTTCTCTTATACAAGAGATGTTTATAACAGCTTTATTCATAATGGCCTCCAACCATAAACTACTCAAAGAAATAAATAAACAAAAAGTGTATATTCATACAATGCAACACAACTCAGTAATCACAAAGAACAAACCACCAGTCCACCAATGACATGGATGAAGCTCAAAAATATTATGCTGAGTAAAAGAAACCAGACACAAATGAATATATACTGTTCAACTCCATTTATACAAAGTTCAAGAATAGGCAAAAAACTAATTTATAGTGTTAGAAGTCAGAACCCTGGTTGCCTCTGAAGGGTGGAATTGATTGGAAAGAGTCATGAAGGAGCTTTTTGGAGCGATGGAAATGTTCTGTGTCTTGATTTAGGTGGTGGTTACATAGGTATACACCTATGTAAACTCATCCAATCACACTTATCTGCACATTTCACTGTATGTAAAATAAATCTTAATTTAAAAAGATTTAAAATGTGTGATGCGATCCAAGCAAAGGGAGCATGAAAGGGGCCTAGAGAAAGGTATGACCCGGGGAGGCTGCAAGAAGGAGGTGGCATTTGCATTGAGTCTTGAAGAGCAGACAGAATCTGGATAGGGGTGTTGTGAGAACCAGAAGAGATGTCAAATGTGAGGGAATTTAGGGAATTGCTAAATGCAAGAGATTACTTATCTCAATCACTTAAGCTTCCTCAGAGCAAAAGAAAGACCAGAATAAGCATTTGGGGTGGGGTGACCACATGTTGCTCCATGCTGCTAGAAAGAGATTGGGCAAGGCCAGGTCCTGGAGACTGAGATATGTGTACTCCTCAGGGCATGCAGCAACATGTCAGGGATAGACTCAGCGCCTAGTCCACTGCTGGGCACATAGAAAGTACTCGATAAATGTTTTTCAAATGAATGAAATATAAATACAGCAACTGCTAACAGATCTGAGCCTGAACAATGGCTTGGAACCCCAGAGAGGACCCGGGCTGGCTCTGGTTCACCCTGCAGAGAAGCCAAGCACAATCCTGGAGTGCTGAACTTGGATACATTCTATCACGCAGCTCAAGCTGCCCTGGGGGCGCCATATAACTTTATTGTAAGCTCGTGCAATAACACAGGCAAATGTAATAACAATGTAAAGTTGGCTTTAATTAAAATGAAGGGTGTTTGCTTCTCCCTCCTTTTCGTCCTAAGCCAGGGCAGCCTGCTGAGCTGTGCAGAGCAATCAGAGAAAGGTTTCTGAATTAGGAGGCAGCTCCCCTACCCCCAACATTTGAGTGGCCCTTCCCCCTCCACACTCCCTTCTTATATGATCCACATGGCAGAAGGGCAGGAAGAAAGAAAACAGGATTCCTGATGGCTTTCTAAGGCCACCAGGAAAGGAGAGAGAATGTTGTCAAGCAGTGTGGGAAAGAGAAAGGATTCTAGATCCAGAGAACTCGTTCACTGAGCCACTCTTCAGATGCCTCCAGAACTACTATGTGCTAGACCTGTGCTGTGTGCTGGGGCTGTCCTCAAAGGACTCACTGTCAGGTAGGAGCGCATCAGTGCAGAGAAGGTATCCACCTAGGGAACCATGAAAAAGCCATGAATCCAGGGCTTCATCTATGTGTCCTGACATCTAGAAAATAAAGTTGTTGCTAAGAATTTGCACAACCACCAATGAAATAGATACTTCTATTATCCCCATTCTGCAGATGAGAAAACATTCTGCACGTGAGGTTCAGAGAGGATAAGTTACCTGCCGGAGATGACATAGCTAGTAAGAAGCAGTAGCAAATAGCTGTCATTGTTGAATGCCCTCTGATATTTGATTATTTCCTGCTTTATGAGTCCAAACTTCTCCAGGTAGAAGCCATAAAAGCCTCATCCTCAGACCCCTTTGTGACCCAAGTTCAGACATGTAGTCCAGGTGCCATCAATCAGACACACATATGTGAAACCTGGATTCAGAAGAAGGAGGCAGCTAGGTTTTGGTGAAGATGGGTTAGAGCTTGTGGCCAGGGCGGTGGCAGAGGCATCCAGTCCTTTGGGGACAACAGTGACAGAGTCTCTGGCATCTATCCCTAAATACCATAGGAACTGAGAGACAGGACAGCGGTGTTTTCACTAAAAATGCCCCCATAGTTTAGTCAGGCCTCATTCCTGCAGCCCTCCAGAGATTCTGCAAGCTGGCCAACATCCTATAATAAATTCTTTCTCTGCGTAAAATAGCTACAATGGACTCTGTTGTCTGCCAATAGGAACACCAATAAGATGGTAGATGCAGGGGTCAAACATGGCTCCAGAACTCAGTGCCACACAGCTTCATTTTTCCCTTTTTCCCAACTCTATAAATGACCCTCTACTCCCATTTCACAGATGAGGAAACTGAATCTAAAAGAAATAAGACCAGCTGCCGGATTTTAAAGTGAGCCACATGAAACAGTTGCTAGTCAATAGTTTTTGGCCTAGAAATTGGAATTTCCTATGGTTTTAGGATTTTAGTCTAGATCTGTCTGACTCCAAAATCCTTGCTTTGTCCACTGCCTCTGCTTTATCACCGTAAAACTTGCTCATGGGGTCTAGTGAGTGAGAAGCTGCATTCAGGTAGTACAAGTAGAAAAGGTGAGGAGTGAGTGGAGACAGCAGAATACACTTTTAGTCAGCTCAGTGCCCCTTTCACATGCCTCTCCTTGTACCCAGCCCCAAGCTTATCACTTCTGCAGAGGGCACTGAAAAAGAGGACGTGGTCCCTCCCTGCCTGGAGCTTAGGTCAAGGAATATTGCACAGGCAGTATTACAGGAGAGATAGCACAGGACAGCGAGAAGAACGAGGGATACTCAACCTTTTGGTGTGCAGGAGGAAGGCCTCCTGGAGGAGGGGAGGCTGGAGTGGATCCTTCAAGGATGGGTATGTTGTGCAAATCAGTGGAGAGAAGTGGCCAGGCATGAGGCTGTAGAAACAGCAAGAGCAAAGGCACGGAGGCTGGAACAAGTGCGGCTGTGTGCAGGGAAAGAAGAAAAGCAGCTTAGGTGAAGCATATAGTGTGTGAAGGGGAACAATGAGGGACCAAGTGAAAGGCTGAGAATGTCTTTCACTCATTCTTCAGCTTGTCCTGGGCACCACTATGTGTCAGATGCTGTGCCAGGGATACAGCTGGGAACCACAGAGACCTACTGGGTCTTATGGCCCCACAGGGTAACCATGCGCTCAATAAGTAAAAATCCAGATAATTAGCTAATTGTGATTTACCTAGATTTTGTCAGCATGAAATTCAGAGAGCCTTGAGAGCACCTAACAAGGCGATGAGACCTGACAAAGCCTTCCTGATCACATGGCATTTAAACTGAAACCCAAAGAATGATATAAACCTGGCAATGGGGAGTATTCCAGCAGAAGCAGCAGCCCATGGTAAGGCCTGAGGTGAGAGGAGCTTGTTACATGTAAGGAGCTGAAAGCAAGCTGGTATGGCTGCTGTGAGATGAGTGAAGGCCAGAGGACAAATTGAGTGGGGCACCGGAGCCTGGCTATACATGACCTGGTAGGTCATGGTAAGGAATATGGATTTTTATCTGAAGAATCATGAAAAGTAATGCAATCAGCTCTGGATTTTTCTTAATGATCACTTGGGCTGCCCTGGGAAGAATGGCCTGGAGAGAATTAGGAAACAGTTGGAGTACCTTAAAGAGCAGCAATGTGTCCTGGGTGGGGTCATGGCAGAGGAGATGGATGGATGTGGAATCTCCAGCTAGATTTTGGAGGTGGAATCAACTCAGCTAAGCTATACAGTGCAAGTCCTGTGGGATGTAAGCTCCCCCTTACTTGGTTCTCCCATCTGTAAAATGAAGCCGTAATAGGACCTTACTCATAGTGTTACTGAAAGAGTATTTAAGTGAGTTGATACACTGTGAAGTGTGTGAAATGTTGAAAGTTATCTGTGATTGATACGGCAGATTTGGGGGGGAGGATGGAGGTCCCGTTGTGGATGCACTCAGCTGGAGAGGTTTGTGGGACATTCCAGCGGAGATGTCAGGTAGACTTCTGAACCTCAGGAAAGCAGTCTGGAAGAAGCTGGGGAGTTACTGGTGCGCAGATGGTATCCAGAGCCATGGAGAAAGAGGACATGTCCCAGGGGAAGCATGCAGAGTGAGACACCAGTGCCCGGCTGAGCCCTGAGACCTCTCTCAGCTTTGCATGCCAAGCTAGGGCATCAGGGCTTCTCCTGGATCCCAGGAAAAGTATTGAGAATGACAGTGGGTTTGGCAGTATCCCTGGAGACACCAAGCAATTCCTCCCGACTCTGACCCCAGCAGTCTCAGCTGGTGGCCTTTCCTTGACTCCCGGGGGAGCCAGGCCTGAGTCAGCTCCTCCAGGCCCTGAACCTGTCTGAGCCTTCAGACCCATGGCTTAGGCCACTAAGCCCCAGCTTGTGCTGACAAATCCCTTCTAATGGGGAGATCAACCTTTCAATACGACTGCTGCTGCTCAAGAGACACGTCCCAGGGCAGCAGCAGTCGGCAAGCTATGTCCAGGTCTGGATTGGTGAGAGAGTGGGCATCCAAAACCGTGGCTCTTCCAAGGCTCTCTGGCTTGTCACCACCCTGCTCCAGATGGAGAGAGCAGATGAGCAAAGAATCTAGTCCCAGCAGGACTGTCCCTGTCTTAACACCTCAAGGGCTGAGAAGACCAGACTCCCATCAAAAGGAGCTCTAGAGCCCAAGGAAGCAGGACGGCTTCGCATACTCCCACCTCAGGGTCTCTGCTCTTCCCTCTGCCTGGAACATTCTTCCCCTAGATGTCCGCAAGGCTTAGTCCATCACCTCCTTCAAGTCTTCATTCAAAAGTCATATTCTCAGGAGGCAGTCCCTAACTTCTCCACTTAAATTATAAATGTAACCCCTCCATTCTCCCTATCCCCCTGCCTAGCTTGATTTCTGTCTATAGTACAATCGTCATCTGCCATACTTTATATTTTACCTTATATTTGTAGTTGTCTGTCTCCCCGTCCGCCCCAAAGAGAAAGTTCCACAAGGACAGAATTTTGTCTCTGTTGTTCACTGATAAACCCCCAAAGCCTGAAACACAGCCTGGCACAGTAGATAGTGAATAAATATTTATTTATTGATTGGTTGATTAAAAGATTGTCTCTTAGGTAAGTTATAGGACCTAGAATCAGAGTCCAGAATTTACCTAATTCTCTCTTATGTGCTTTGTCAAACACACCCTCTCTCAAAGCCTCAGCCTCCATATTCATAAAATGAGCATTTGCCACCTGCTCTGGCTCCCATATAAGAAGAGGCATTGAAAATCTATTATATTAAATTATTATTATCATGTTACTATATAATATTTAAATAATTTTATTAAATATGTAAAGGAGGGACAGAGAGAGAGAGAAGGCAGTACAAACTGGGACCAGAGACTCTAAGGTCAAAGTGCAGAGGTCTGGGGTACTCGGGCAGATGGTGTTGTTAGCCAGGGGGTCAATTGGCCTGAGGCTAAATAGAGGGGAGATCTTTATGGGAGTTCCTGAAGGGCCATCTGATTCATCTCTGAAGCCTCAACGTCCAACACTGGGGAGATCCCTTCCTGGGTCTGAGCCCACTCTGAACACACTGTGCTCAAGTCCTGAGTCATCCTCCAGGAGGGGCCCCTTCTTCTTCTGAAGGGAGGACTTCTCATGGAGCTGGAAGAACCCAAATGCCACATCCAAACAGCCCAGGCACTTGGGAGAAGAGGAGAACTTCAGGGGAGTGGCCTGGCATTCTGAATTCCTGACAGAATGGCCAGCTCCCAGCACTAAGGCAGCTGTGGGGTGAAGCAGGAGCCATTGCTCCAGACCTGCCCACTCCCCACCGTCTGCCTAATCTTTAAGACTCAGCTCCAACACCGCTTCATCAGGAAAGCCTTCCTTCACATCTCCCCAACGCACACACTTAATTGCACCCCAGGCAGAAGTGACCACTCATTCATTTGTATTCCCTGTGTCCTGTCCAATAGTTCATTCTCCCCACTAAAAAAAAATTCTGGAGTGTCCACTATGCACTAGGATGTCCACTGCCCAAGGACTGAGGATACAACAGCGAAGGGGACAGATGAATGCAATGGCCTGCCCTCACAAAGTTTGCAAACACTACCCAACATTCTACCGGCCTTGTAGATCCATGCCTCCCAACGCACGGTGAGCTCATCAAAGCCAGAAACTTCTCTGTATCATAGCCCAGGGCTCTGATATAACTGGTACAAAATATTAAGAGGCTTCTGTACTGAACACCCCAAACTCTTTAGCCACCTACACTCTACCCTGAGACTTTATGGACCTGCCTCCATCCATCATCAAAGCATTAATGGTCATAGCTGTTGATCTAATGTTCCGATTGGTCAGTGCTTGTGCCTACTGCTAAGTATTTTTAATGTCACTCATTCCTGCACCTAGAACCATATCTGGCACACATAAGTGGCACTTGGCTGGTATTTGTTAAAAGAAGAAAGATAGGAAGAAAGGAAAAAAAAGAATTGATTCCGGCTCTGCCACCATTTATCTGGGCATACATTGAGTTACTCATTCTCATTACTCAAGTGTGAGCCACGAGTCTACAGCATCAGCATCACTTGGAACGTTGTTAGAAATTCAGACTCTCAGGCCAACCACAGACCTACTGAAAAGGGATCTGTATTTTAACGAGATGCCCAGGTGATTCTTAGAACTGAGAAACACAGTTATAAGCTGTGAATAGGATAGTGCCAACCCTGTTGACCTCCCAGGAGAGTTAAGGGAATTGAATGATGACTAATGTGAAAATGTTTTGAATATTGGAACATGCTGGGAAAATGAGATAGACTGCTATGATTTTTCTTATGATTAATAATAGTCCTTGCAGAAAAACCACTTTATAGTTCTGTCTTAAAACCTCATTAAATTCTGTTCAAATGTTCTATTAAAAGTTATGTTCTAGTCCACTTAGTTTTGTAAACCCCAAGCCTTTTAAACAGAATGGAGTCTGGGCTCAAGGACAGGAACATAGGCCCTGCTCATGATGGTTGCCATGGGCATGATTGAATACAAATTTATTTCCCACAACACCCTGCCAACTGATTGATCCTGGGGCAGGAGGAGATGTTGGGAACCCAGTTCCTTAGAGAAAGGAAAAACTAAGTAGAGGCAGAGGGTGGAAAAAGACAACCATGGGTTTCACGCTGGTTTGTGGAGTTGAACTGCATGCCTGTAATCTTCTGCCTTTCAGCCTCTGCCAAACCATGTGGAAGGAAAAGAAGGGCGCTGAAGAGAAGGGAGCAGACTCTGGTGGGGAATTACCTCAGCCACAGGCTGGGGCAGTGGGAGGCTGTGGAGAGACTCCTTCAGCTGAAGCAGCCACAGTTGCAGCTGTAAGTTACTACAAGGGCTTTTGATGCGAGGCTGGCCTGAAGCCCAGGGCTCTGCCAACAGCCCCATCGGCTTTTGGCCCCAGGATAAAGGCTGAGAGTGAATTAGGAAGATGCGTCTTGGACTAAAGTTTGGGCAGCAGGCAAGAGACAGTAAGAATCATGATTCAAATAGGTGGAGATTGACAACTGGTCAGGACTGGTGAGAATAGTAACAAATATCAAGTGTGGCATGCCAGTCCTCTCCTGCTCGTAGTTACATCTACATGCTCTACCTAGGCTGGCCACCCCGGGGTTGGCCCCTCCAACGAGAGACAGCAAGCGAAAGCCCCAAAGTTAAGGGAACTTTCCAGCTGGGTCCCAAGCCTAAGGCTCAGCCTATAAACTCTGAATCTAGCTTTACAGTCTCCTTCTCTGCTTACTCCCAACCTTTCCAGTTATAAATCTCCCAGCCTTCTGCTTGGCTCACACTGCCCCCTGCCAGCATGACCTCTCAACCCTTCAAAACCACAACATTGATTCTCTCAGCCAGTCAGTCGTCAAACATTCCCTGGCACTTTCATTGGACCAAGCCTTGTGCAGAGCGCCAGAGACATGGAGATGAATTAGACCTCAAAGACCCCACAGTCTAGTGGAGGAGACCAAAGATTACTACACACGCAGGTAAGTTCTATTACAATGGAAAGTGCAGGGAAGATTAAGAGAACAAAGGGGAGGCAGGAAACACACTGAAGAAGAGCAGTCAGGGAAGGCTTCCCAGAGAAGGTGCACCTGTGTTGCGACAAGGATGACTAACTGGACTTAATCCACATAAAGAGAGAAGGGAAAAGACAAAAGGGCAAACAAGTAAGGAGTGACACTCAACCTCACTTTTAATCAGAGATATGCAAATTAAAACTATGAGATACCATTTAACACCCATCAGATTGTAAATGTAAAAGTTGAATAATGCCAAATGCTGGTAATAACATAGGGAAACCTGAACCCTTGCACGCTGCTAGGTGTACACTCAAGCAGGACTAAGGGAGATTAAATCCAGGCATGAGCCCTCTGAACAATGCTCCTTCTGGGTATTCACCACAAAGAAACTCATGCCTTGTCCCCGAGAGGACAGCTACAAGAATGTTCATTAGAGCACCATTTGTAGTGCTGAGGGTATCACTAAGGAGTGGGTAAGAAAAATGCAGTGTCTGCATACAGCACACATGCAATTAGAGACAATAAACTGGACTCTAGAGGGACATACAATGATATGGATGGATTTTAAAAACACGTGTTAAGTGGGAAAAAATAAGAAACAGAAGGTACTCTAAAGCAAAATACCATTTATATAAATTAAAAACATACACAAAGAAAACAACATCATAAATTTTTCAAAGAAATGTGCATTTTCAGGGTCCTATACCAAACATATTAGAGTGGGGACCTATAGGGAAGAGTGAAGTGGGAGGAAGTGAAGGGGTAGGAAAATCACAAATACAATAAAACAAGAGTAGGGCCTATCAGGAAAGATCAGAATAATGGCTTGCTATGTGGGAAAGGGTCATTAACTAAACTTGTGCACCTACCTGACACTTAAAAAGAAATAAAAAGCAAGAAGGAATCAGAGTCTAGGCAGAGAGATAACCACAGGTGCAGAGACCCAGAGGAGAGGCCTGTGGAAGAAAACAAAGGAAGGCACGCAGTTTAGACAGAGCTCATGAAGGTCAGGGGAGGCAGTGGGGGTGACGGGGAGGCTTCGGTGGGCTGTGGGCCATGGTAAGGACTTTGAACTTTGTCTTACATCCACTGGGCAACCCTGAGAGGATTTTAAACTAGGAAGGGACTTGCTCAGATTGGGGTTGTAGATATTCTCATAGAACCACAGATTTGTGGAATGTCATGAACAGAAGGGACCTAAAGATCATACAGTTCACCCTCCCCCTCATTCACATATCTCCAAGGACAGGAAGGTCACCCTAGCACTTTATTGTCCACAAAGCACTTTCACACTCACAGTCTCACTAATCCCCATAATACCCACAAGAAAGGCAAAGCAGATGTTACTATTACCCTTTAACAGATGAGTTCATTGAGGTTTAGGAAAGTTAACGAATCTTATACTCTTCAAATCGTAGAATGGCAGAGGTTACAAGATCCAAAGAAGTCTTATGAAAGTTGAGTTGAATTAAAGTGCATTGAGCTAAATATGCTAATTAGGATTAAATCAATTAGCATTATGCTCAGTGAAATACAGTCATTTAAGAAAATCGTTTTTAAGTGCTTACTGTGTCATGTGTCACGTGTGTCGGATGCAGGGAAGGTAGCCATGTCCAAGACAGTCACAACCCTCTCAAAGCAAACAGGAGAGGCTAGCAAGAGAGACTGACTTTAAATGAGTCTCTTGGATATCACACTGTTCTAACCACATAGGCCTTCATGTCCCTTGAATGTAACATAATTCATTCTTGCCTCAGGGCCCTTGCACCTGCTATATCTTGTTCCTGGGAAACACTTGCCCCAGATAACCAAAGGGCTTGCTCCTTCACTTTATTCAGGTCTCTGTTCATACATCATCTCCTCACAGGGACTTTCTATGACAACCATATTTCTTAATGGCCACAGCATCACTGCTCCACCACCCGCCCCATCATTCTCTACCCTTCCCCTTGCTGTATTTATCTTCACCACATTTATCACTACCTAACATAATACACACATCCATATGTATACGCATTTATATATTTTATTTATTTTTATCTCTTCCCCTAATGTAAGTTCAAGTTGCACAGAGACTTTTTCAGCCTTTTTAATGCAATACTCCCAGCACTGGAATCCTTCCTGGCACATAGTTGAACAAATATATGAAATTTTTTACAAGTTGGATGGTTGCTAGATGAGGCTATAGAATCCAATTGAACTAAAACAAACAAGTTGAGTTACAAAGAGTTGGTTCATGTTGGGCCAGGAAGGGTTCATTCGATAATTCATTTAACAGATATTTATTGAGCATCTACCATGTATCAGGCACTGTTTTATGCATTTGGGATTCATAGGTGACTAAAACAAACAAAAATCTCTGCCCTCATAGAGTTTACATTCTAAGGAAAGTTACTGAAGGGTTGAGATAAATAAAATCCAGAAAACTTTAGTTGAGCCGAGTTGAGTCAAACTGGGTTGATGCGAGTTGGCCTGAGTAGTTTTGGACTGGGTTGGAATCGATAACCAGGGCAGTGCCGGGCTAGTCTTCGTCCGGCTGACTTGAACTGTCCTGAATTAAACTTAGCCAAGCTGACTTGAGGTAAACTGAATTATTTGGGGCGGAATTAGGTTGGTTGTATTGATTTAAGTCAGGTTGAGCTGAGGGGAAGAGTGAATTGAGTAAAGCTGAAAGTGTAATCTGTGCTGAAAAAAAATTGTTTCGTGCCAAACTCAGTTGAAGTACTAGTTAAATAGATATGGCATAGATTGAGCTGAGTGGAGTTGAATTCAGCTTAGTGAGTTGGAATGGATTGTCTAGAGTAAAGTTTGCTTAAACAGGGCTCCACTGAATTATGTAGAAGGGAGAGAGTTTGTGCTGAGTTTCTGAGCTCTGTCAAGTTGGGTCATATGTCAGTTTCCCTGAGCAGAGCTGGGTGGAGTTCAGATTAGAGGAGGTCTGAGTAAGTGCAGCTGGGCTGAGCTGAGCCGATCTATTGAGTTGATGGACTCTGCTGAATTAGGCTTCTTAGATCTGCGAGGACCTAAAATAATGCAGCCATCAACAGAGCCCAGTCTCAGGCAGCCTGGAAGAAGAGCTACTCACCTCTCCACACAGTGTGCTCTAGAACTGGCCACAGCCCTCAGAGGACCATCTGCCTTCCTACCAGGCTGGTGAAGGCCACTTCTCTAGTTCCTCATCCTCAAACCATCCTCAAACTGACAACTTTTCAGATATTCATTTCAGACAAGTCCTTTGGGGTTCCCCAAACCCAGATCCATGAACCATCCCCTACCCAGATCCTCTTTCTGCAGATGTTGGCAGGTAGTGTGTGCACAGACTTCTCTGTCCTTCAGCCCCGCTTGAGCTCTCCAACCTTGACTGCTTGCAGCCGAGTGATCAGGAGACTCATATACGGGGTGCTCTCAGCCTTCTTGGCCAAGTACAGCATACAGCGGAGCTTCAGGCAGCAGCCTCCAATCCTTGGATAGTGTCAGGGGCCTCCTAGAGCAGTTTGCCCTCAGTGTCTGATCCCAGGACACCAGCAACAGCACCCTGTAACCAGTCAGCCCAAGACAGCCTCCTGTTCGCCTTTTAACTGAGTGATCCCTGAGCAAAATCACAGCCATGCCTGGCCGAGGGGTACTTCAAGGTTGGAAAGGCCTCTTCTCACCTTCTTATCCTTCCAGCCACACACTAGCCCCAAAGCCTGAGCAGGACTGAGGGCTGGTCCTCCAACCTCTGGCTAACTGACCATGACCACTAGCACCTACTCTTACCCATACTGCCTTCCACCCACCCCAGTTTTTGCCAGGATCCCCCAATCAACTATCAGAACAGGGTAGGATTTCCCTGGGGCCTTGGGGAGGCCATGACTTCATGGAAAACACACACACACACACACACACACACACACACACACACACCCAACCCCATCTAGGTCACCTGCACTGAGAATGAGTTAGTTTGACACAGATCACACACACACACACACACACACACACACACACACGTGTGCGCACGCACAAAAAAAAACTCTAAGGAGAGGGGAGGTAGATAGGGGTAAAAGCAGTCAAATACGTGGCGATGGAAACAAATCTAACTATGGGCAGTGAACACACAATGCAATATATATACAACATACTGTTGAATTGTATACTTGAAACTTATTGGATTTTGTTGATCAATGTCACCCCAATAATTTTTAATAACTAAAAAAAAAAAAACTCTAGGTTTTTCACTCCCAACAGACACTGATAGGAAGCAAGGGGAAAGACCCAGAAGGAAAGGGAAATGAATAAGATATAAGAAAATCCCAACTATCACCTGTCATATGGGAGAAAGAAATGGGAGAGAGAGCCCAAGATACAAGAAATATCCTAATGAGGCTCTAAGTGAAAGTACAACACCCCTTCTCCAGGTTCCTCTCTGCCTCTTCCACTTTTGGGGGTCGCAGAGAACAAAGGAAAGAAGACCAGGTCTGAGCATCCCAGGTACTGTAAGAGGCACTTTCCAAGGATCAAATGAGAAGGGGGCTTGTCAAGTACCCTCAGGTGGCAGAGCTGAAATAGTCCTCAGATATCATTTGTGCTCTCTCTGCCCCCGGGACCTTAGTACGTACCATTTCCTCTGCCTAGAGCTCTCTCCTGTCCTTACACACACATGCTCCTTCCTTCTGCATAACCAGCTCCTACATATCCTTCAGGACTCACTTAGATGTCACTTTCTCAGAAATGCCTTCCCTGACTCTCCCCTCCCCCCATCACCAGTCAGTCTTAGAGAGTTCTGTGCCTCTCTTTTGCAGCATTCATCATAGTTCTAATTACTTATTTGTGTATCTCTCCCATTAGTATGTAAGTTCTACAGGGGCTGGGACCTTGTCTCTATTGTTCATCCTATAGCCCAGCACCTAGTACATAGTAGGTGCTCAACTAATATTGATGAATGGATAAATGAATCCAGTACACACACACATAATTTACAGGTAAGTAAAGTAGGCCAGGAGCCAGGGAGTGATCCCTAGTTCATACACAGAGTCAGTAGTGAGCCAGGACTAGAACTCAGATTCCCGCAACTACAGAGCCATGGGACCAATAATTCTCCAACATCTGGACAAGCTAGCATGATCTCCAAGCAAGGAGATCAAGGCAGGGTAAGCTCCAAGGCAGAGGCTGATATAAATTAGGGCTCCCTGCCTCCCTTCTCCCTCCCTTATCTCTAAACTCCTCTCTTCCCCAAAGTCACTGGACCTGGCAACCCCTTCCAGCCCTAATCTATGATAGCCACCATCAAAGCCCCACTTGATTACCTGCTGCAGAATGGCAGGCTTGAGGCAGAATGTAACAAGCCTTCTGTGTTCAGAAACAACAGTTTTGACAATTCATTCCAGGTGGGGATTCACATCCCAGCCTATGGAACCCTGTCCTTCCTCTCTTTGCTCCACTTGGAGGTGTCCAATCATTATGTGCCAGGTCTACAAAGGCATTACTGCATCTCATCTTCACAAGGATATAAGGAAGTAGATCATATTATTTTCCCCATCTTACAGATTAGGAAACAAAGGCTTAAAGAGGTAAAATCATTTGCCCAGGATCACACAGCCAGAGGAAAACAGGTAGGAACTGGAAGCCACATTTATGTGACTCCAAAGCCAGTGTGCCACACCACGTTCAATCCCGCTTTTCCTGGGCCTGGTATCAGGCTCAACACACAGTAAATCTCATAGATGTTTATGTGGTTCAACTTCCATGGATCAGTGGGGCCCTAAAGACTCTATGAAAATCTCTGGGGGACACTCCAGAGCGACAGGGAACCTAAGTGGCCAGAGCCTCAGAACTCAAGCCAAAGAACATAGTTATGTATGCATGGAGATACATGTGCACATATATGTGCCACCCTCCATAAGAGCAGGGCCAGTCTCCACTGCTTTTCCTTGTAAGATGTGTCTGAACAGAAGGTTCTGCTGTGAAAACCCATCTGAGGGGCAGCCCGTTACCTCCTGAGCCTCTCCAGGGAAAGGGTTCCTAGTTCCCTTGTGTTTTCCTAGGGGGCAGGGCAGGGCAGCCTCACCACGCCTCCCATTCTAGTCCCTTGTTGCCAGAGTAGGACTTCTTGCTGACCCAGCAAATGGGGCTGGGAATGGGGCCGAGAATGGGGCTGGCTATGGGGCAGATGCAAGATCTGGTGAGGTCAAGGGCAAAGTATGGGACAATGATGTGGGTGGGATAATCCAGAGAGAACAAGGGAGAGGTTGGAGTCAGGGAGGAGAGTATTCCTGCCAAAAATGGTTATCCCTAATCTAAATCACAAGGAAACCCTCAGACAAATCCAAATCAGGGGACATTTTGCTAAGTAACAGAGCTAGACTCCTCAAAAATGTCAGTGTCATCAAAGATGACAGAAAAGGGCTGAGAGACTCTTTTAGATTAAAGGAGGCTGAAGCAATATGACAACTAAAATAAAATGTTCTTGAGGACATTATTTAGAAAATTGGGAAAATTTGAATGTAGACTATGTATTAGATAATGATATAGTATCAAAGTTAAAATTTCAGGGCAATAATTGTATTGTGGTTATGTAGGAGAATGTCTTCTTTTTAAAAAAGATATATACTGCAGCTTGAGGGGTGAGGTCTGTTATTTACTTACAAATGGTAAGGGGAGAAGGAGAGCGAGAGAAGGGGGTGGGGAGAAGGAGGGAGGGAAGAAAGAAGGAAGAGAGGGGGAGCATGTCCACGACTGGTTAGATAAAGGGGATAGGGTGTTTGTCATATGAATCTTACCACTTCTTTGTTCTTCAAAATTTTTCAAAATGAAAGGGGGGAGTAGCTAGACTGAAAAAATGAGAGAGCGCATCCCCAAAACAGAGATGAGCATGACTACGGATTGATGGAGAACACCACAGGGCTAACCTTCAATAAGGGTGAAAGAGAGAAGGAGAGTGAGCAGAGTGGGTTTTCTGAGTCACATGGCACAGGGCTTTGAAATTCAGGAAGGAGTTTAGCCCTGGTTCCATGGAGCTCTGAGTGAAAGAGAAGAGAAAAATGAGGTCTAAGGGCAACTTGCAGGTAGCACAGTGCTGAGAGAGAGAGAAAGAGAGAGGTAGAGGGAGAGGGAGAGGGACAGGGACAGGGACAGGGACAGGGAGAGTCAGAGAGAGACAGAGAGACAGAAAGACAGAAAGACAGAAAGACAGAAAGATGGGAGTAGAGAGGAGCTGAAAGAGGAAAAGAGGCCTGACCAAATGCCATGGGACAAGATGGACCAAGGTGAGTCTGAGAGCTCCCACATAGGCCAGTCCTGTGGAGTGGCCGAGAGGCGAAAGGGGTGGTGAAGGTCATGGGCTTGGTCACCAGCTCACCACCCCCCACTGCCATTTTGTAGCACACACACACTCAGGGTTGGATGGAGCTTGGTGAGGTAGCCAGCACCCACCCCTCCACTACTCAGTGCCTCAGTTTCTTCATCCAGGAAAGCAGGACAATAGCCATGCCCACCTTATAGACTGGTTGCTATGAGCGCTTAGTGAGCTGGTGGACATGAAGTGCTCAGAAAACAAGTAATAAATATTAGCTGTTACACTAACAACCCTACTCCCTCTCATCTACAAGGTGAGGATGCCACATTCACTCAACAAAGATGTAGGGCTCTTGCTGTGCACTAGCACTGTTCTAGGTGCCCACCAATGCCTCTATGAATGCAACAGACAGAAACCTTGCCCTCAGGAGAAGCAGACAATAAACAAAATAAATAATGATGGAAGATGGTAGAAAGTACTACGGAGAAGAATTAAGTAGGAGAGAGAGACGGCGTGCTGGGGAGAGGTCATGGTGGGGTTGCCATCCAGGAAAGGGCTTGCTGAAAGGGTGACCTTTGGGCAAAAACAGCCAAGAGGTGAGGGAGGGGGTCTGCCAGATCCTGGGGGGACCGGCCCAGGCAGAAGAAACAGTAAGTGCAAAGCTTCTTAGGCTGAGGTGCAATGGGGAGACCAGTGGCTGGAGCAAAGCATCCAGGAGCGAGTGAGGGGAGGACATCAGGGTGGGAAGCTGTGGGACAAGTCACGGAGGACTTTTAAACGACCGTAAGAATTTTACTTTACTCCGAATGGCTGGGAGGCCACGGGAGGGCTGGGGACACAGGAGTGGCATGATCTAAAGAACATTTTAACAAAGTTGAAAACAGACTGGAAAGAACAGGGACATAAGCAGAGTCCAGTTAGGAGATTAATTTAATAATCCAGAGGGAGATGATGTTGTCTTGGACCCAAACAGTAGCAACAGGGTCTGAGAAGTGGTCGGATTATGAACTAGTTTTTAAAGGTAGAGTCAGCAAGGTCTCTGACAGAGGGTCATACAACCCTCCTGCCTGGTTATTGTGAAGTCTGGAGAATGTGTCTGGAGGGTCTCCATGTTTATGCCATATTGCCACAGGCCTAACCCACCTAGCAGAGGTAAATGGGGCTGTTTGGACCAGGTGGAAAGCACCTGACCAGGAACAGCATTCCACCTAAAGCCTCTCTATTGCAGCCAAGCAAGAAAGGGGTGTCCCCAGGCCTGTGAGCCCCTCCCCACCACTCCCTGCCCAGACAGGACCGCAGAGGCCACAGGTTACGGAGAGGGAGCTCACACCCCGGCAAAGATTGATGCCTTTTAAACAGACCCAGAGTGAGAAGGACAGAGAAAGTCAATATTTGTCCGAGCAAGCCAAACAGGCAGGCTGGCCCAGGAATGTGAGGGAGGGAGGGAGGCCCGAGCCCAGAGAACATTATTTCAACAGACAGATATTTGGAAACCGTCGCTGTCCTGGGTGTGGGGGAAGGGGGCAGTTTCATCCAGCCCTGTTTCTGCCCAGGGATGGGTGGGGCCAAGCCAAGCAGCCAAGGGGTGAGGGGAAGCTAAGAGGGGAAGGCAGACTCTCACAGTCATGGCAGAAGAGCTGGCCCACTTCTTCTCTTGACTTGAAATTGAGGTTTAGCAAAGGGGAAGGATTTGACCCAGTACAGACAGGTACCCCTCCCCCACTGATTCTTCACATCTATTAGGTTGAATGGCAGCTGTCTTAGCTGTTCCCTGTGGCTCTCCATGATCCCGACCTGCCGATCTGTCCCTCTCACCCTCAAACTGTCCAGCCAATCAGAGCAGTTTATGGCCCCCAAACATTCTGGTGCTGCATTCATTTTCACCATCATGCTTTTTCACACACCATTTCTCTACCTGAAATACCTTTTGTTAACTCTGATTCATTATTTAAAACCTGGTCCAAGGTTCATCTGCACCAGCCTATTTCTTGTTTTGAGGTTCAGAACTTGAAGTCTGAGATTTGCCAGTTCCTGTCTGAATGACTTAGGCGAACTTTTTAACCTCTATAAACCCTAGTTTTCTCATCTATAAGATGGGGTGGCAGGCTGAAATACCACCCCCCAAATATATTTGCATCCTAATCCCTAGAACCTCTGAATAAATTACCTTAAGTGGTAAATGGAATTTTGTGGGTGTGATTAAACTAAGGATTTTGAGATGGAGATTACCCTGGATTATCTGAGTGAGTCCAATGTAACCACAAGGCAGGAAGGTCACAGTGAGAGAGTAGGAAATGTGATGACAGAATCAGAGATTGAAGTGATGCAAGGACCACAAGCTGAGAAATGCAGGCAACCTCTGCAGACTAAAAAGGCAGAGAAATGGGTTCTGCCCTCATTGCCTCCAAAAAGCACCAGTCCTGCCAACACCTGACTTTGGTCCAGCGAATGGTTTTGGACTTCTGACTTCAGAACTGTCAGATAATAATTTTGTGTTGTTTTAAGCCACTAAGTTTGTGGATTACCAAACAAACTTGTTTGTTGTTACAGCAGTAACAGGAAATGAATTCAGATGAATACGACATTCATGTCTATCCACAGGGCCTCTTGTAAGGACCAAATAGCATTCCATACAGAGACCCCATAGCATGGCACCTGAGACAGAGAAAGGGCTCAGGAGTGTTGGGTTGCTGCTACCATAACCCCTGACCTCTTCATAATCCCTGACAACTTGATTTTAAATGGCTTATTTACATTTCTGTCTGCCCCTCCAGACAGGGAGCAACTTAAGGACAGGCTCACAGTGTCATATCTGTCCTGGTATCTACAACTCAGTTACAGAGCAAGTAAGTACTTAATCAGTGTTGAATGAATGAATGAATGAATGAACGAATGAATTTTAGCATTTGTCCATATATAAGGTGGCTTTAATTATACATTAGAATCCTAGACAGAGTAAGACAAAATTCTAGAATCCATAGGACCTAACCTTAGACTCTAAACACCAGAAGAGGTCTCTAGAAATGGCTGGGTCCTTCCTGCAGGGCAAACGGGTAGATGTTCAATCACAGACTATAGATTTCTAGGTGACACCTCTTTACTGACAGTGTGACAGGCAGTGCCTAGAGATCCAGGTTTGCACATCTGACTGCTGCCTCCAGATCAGAAGTGGTGGCTCTCAAGGCAGCACATGTGGTAAGCAGCCTCAGGCCTGGATCCTGGTGATGGTAAAGTAGGTGGTCACCATCTAATGGCCTTTACTATGTTCCAGACATGTTGTAAAGCACTTTACATCATTATTTCATTCATGCTTAAGTGTCTATTATTACTCCCATTTATCAGGGAACAAATGGGAGTTTTGACAGGTTATATGATTTGCCCAAAGTCACACAGCTCACAAATAGCTGGGCCAAGATTCAAACCCCAGTCTATTTGCCTTAAGAGCTCATTCTTATAACCACCATCCTCCACTGCCTATCAACTTGCCATGTTAGACTGTGCTGCCTCTTCTTTAGAAGCTGATGGGACCTCAGGACAGACAGCTTGGTGTACTTGTCCGTGTCCCCTTCCAGATTCATTCAACGAACATTATTGGTCAAACCTCCTCTATATCAGGACTTGCTCTATAAACGGGACAGAGAGGCAACCCAGCCTTGTGAGGGAGACAGATCCTGAACAAACAAGAGGTCATGAGGACACAAGTGTGGGCACCAAAATCTGATGGGCATAAAGGGAATAAAGCTTCCTTGGTAATAGCCAAATACATTGTGGGTAGGAGGTGGGGGGAAAGGAGGTACATCTTTGAAAAGGGAACCCCCAAGCCAAGGAAATAGTATATGCAAAGGCCCAGAAGCAAGAGTATGGTACATTCAGAAAAACATAAATTATTCTGGGATTGCCAAAGGGTAGTGGATCAGGGAGTGACAAAGCTTGAGCATGAGCAGGGTCCAGAGGCAGACTCCAGAACTGAAAATGCACTCCAGCCTGAGGACAATGGGACACTATGGGAAGGGTCTAAGCAAGGGAAGGACTTGATCAAATTTCATCATAATAATAATGACAACATCTATCACTTATCCAGTACTTGTTACATCTCAACCACTCTTCTAAGTGCCCTACATGGATTAAATCAGTCAATCATCACTACAACATCATTACTAACACGTAACATCACCAGTTTACAGATGAGGAAACTGTAGCACAGACAGATGGAATAACTCACTCAAGGTCACAAAGCTAGTAAATAAGTAAATAAGTGTCAGAAATTAGATTTGAACCCAGGCGATCTGGCTCTGGAGCCCAGGTGCTCACTTAACTGAACTCTTCTCCTAGGGGGCAGGGTTTAGATCTGTCTGGATGACACCAGGACCCAGCGCAGGGCAAAGCAACAAGACGCGTCCAGGAATTCTGTCCTAGGCTGCCCAGCAAGTGGGCCTGGCTCAGGGAGAGAGATCCTGTTCCCCACACTGCAGCCGGTTATCTACATACATCCCAGCCTCCCCAGTACTCACTCTGCCATAGCGCCCACCCGCCTGCCAGCCCACAGTGCTGCAAGTTCTCAGGGCAGCGCCTTATCTTCCCAGATTTCTTTGGGGTTTCTCCCAGCTCTGCTTTCCTGGAAGTTCTTTCCGCTTTGCTACAGATCCTATCACCTCCTCCACTGTTTCTCATTAGCAAAGCGATTAGCACTCATTCATTTGCATAAGCACCCCCCCCCCAGACCAGAGTGAGTGGTGGCCTCTGCTTGACTGAAAAGGGACTTCCCCTGCACGACATGTCTGGTATCTTGACAGTGGCTGCTGCTATCTCCAAGGTGCCTCAGTTTCTTCATCTTTAAAGTGGAGACAACAATATCACGTACTTCACCAGGCTCTTGTGAGGACTACCTGTGATGTTATATATGAGCAATGTGCCGATATGTAAGTGGTACTACTATTATTGATGTTATTGTCATAACATCTAAACAATCATTGCAGTTAAAACAAAATGAAGTAGAGTGAAAATTCAATTCTGTCACAGTCATTCTGAAAGGCAAAAAGGAACAAAACCACATTAGTCACTGAGAGGCTGTTAATTGGCAGATGGTGAGCCAGGAGCTTTCATATGTTCTCTCATCTAACTCTCACAATTTCTCTGTGGGATAAGAATTGTCCCCATGTTACAGATGAAAGGACTGAAGTACAGAGATGTGAGGTCACTTAACAACCAAGGTCACATACCTTGAAAGTAGCTTTGAACTCAAGTCTGCCTGGCTGCATAAGCCTGGACTTGCTCTACTGGGCCATGCTGTCCCCCCAGACCCATCCTACCTCAGACTCAGGTCTCCTCTGAAATATAGTGAAAGCAGTAAACATTTGTGGAGCAGCCACTGACCCCACTCCTAGGACTCATAAGACAGACTGATGGCAAGTATTGTGCAAAAGAATACAAATAAGAGCCAGCATTTATTAGACTCTTACTAGATGCTAGCATTCTCATGAATTCAATCCTCACAACAACCTTATAAGGGAGGTTATCCCCCATTTTACTGAAGAGGAAACTTAAGCACAGAGAGGTGGTATGATTTGCCCAAGGTCACATAACTAGTAGCAAAGCAAGATTTGAACCTGGATAGTCTGTCTCTAGACTTTGTGCCCTTAACCTTAACCTATACATACAATACTGGAGGTACCGAGAGGTAAGACATGTCCCTCCTAGAAACACACACACACACACACACACACACACACACACACACACACACACACACATTCTCAATAAGTGAGGTCACAATACCAGTTCTGGCTTAGCCCAAACTTCTATTATATTATATTCAGGACCTTCCTGGATGAGATTACCTGATAAGCACCCAGGTTCTAAGGTGCCAGGTTCCCAAGGCCAATAGTGGAAGGAGCCATCCCCGATGCACAGGCAGCCTCAGGGCCCCACTTCACTGTCAGGCCTTGATGCTAGTAAAATTCAAATACTATGGGCCTCAGACTGTGCTCATGGTATAAGGACTTGCTACTGCTTCCCAGAGTCCTCACCATAGTCCATCTCTTACCTTTTAGAAGGGACTCAGTGGTCCCAGCTGAGTTGCCGGGGAAGCCGATATGTGGGGCTGTAAGTCTCCCCATGCCCAGCAGGCATGTGTTCCCAGCTTTCAGGCTGTCTCTGAGGAGAGAAAAGGACTCCAGGCTTCTCAGTCTCCTCCTTTCCCCATAGATCCTGGGGGTCTGGGTCCGGCTCCTCTTTTCCAGGGACAATCTAGGAACCTGCCAGGTCCAGGAAATGCTCAGTACTCCATCCATCCAGTGCCCAGAGCCATCCCCTCCCATCTTTGGCATTCCTATTAGCCATGTTCCTCCCAAATTCAAGGGTTCACTTGAAAACCCCAACACAGAAGATTCAACACTGGTGGCCTTTGTAGAAGATAAAGCCTTTCAAGGACTCTGCTTCTGGACACCTGACTAACTGGCAAAACTGAACAATACAGGCCCTGTCTATGCAAGTAGCCCAGTTTGGAAAAAGAAGGAAAAGAAATTCTCTGCAGGTATAAATACAACTGCCAGAAAAATAGTCTACTACTATAAGAAACCCAGGTCTCCATCATCTCATTTATCCATTTTTTCCTCATATCAATGCTCACTGGACAAAGAAGCCAATGAACTGAACTCAACACAAGCTCAGAATTCTAGCATCCAAGTTCTGTCAATGGCTTCCTACGTGACCGTAAGAAGAGCTTTCACTCCCTGGGCCTGTGTGAAATGAGGTCTTGGCCTCTGTACCCTCCTAGAACTGAATGATACAGATGTCAAGGGCTCTGGTCCAGCACGACTGCTCAATCAGCTCCAGATTCTTGGAGAAACACTCAGTAGTGGCCAGACATGATCATAGAAAGTAGTTCCTCCTCATATCTCATTCCAGTTTGCCCACTTCTTGTCCCTTCTGGTAAGAAAAAAGAAAGAGGCCTGACTTCAAGATAGTCTAAGAGAAGATTCACAGGACATCATGGATCTGCCAGGGGTGGATCTGTTGGCTAGAAGCCCCCAGCCCTCAAGCCAAGCAATTGTCCCCTTAATTAAAGACATGTCCTGGATTATGGAGACCGCCAGTGGGGACTGACTCATTTATACTCAGACCATGAGCCAGGTTCTGCTAAGGAGCCTGCTCTGGCTCAGGAAAGAAGATGGACCTTTTTATGTAAATGACTTGAGCTTTGTTCCCCCTCAGGAAAAACATTTTTTTTTTCTGTGTGTATAGTAAACAAAATAGGATTCTGTTGTAAACGCCAAATCAAGAAGTTTAAGTCTCATTCCAACCTCCTTCCCTGGGTTTCCCTCCTTTGTGGGAGTATGGGCTCTGGGGACTGTCAGGCATAAAGGGATAGAATTCCTCGGATAAAACTTCAGCTTCCATACCCAGAAGCCCATGAGATGTTCCAGAAAATCGTGGGTCAGGATAGATAGGCATCACTCCATCCCCAAAGTTTATTGCCTTAGACACCCCCATTGGTTCAGCTCTATGGAGTCCTGCCCCCTTCAAACCTCTCTAGTCTAGCGAGGCCCAGACAAGGCCTCAAACTCTAGCCTCCTGGCAGCCCCTCCAGATGTCCCGCAAATACCTCAAGGTCAGCCCATTAGCATTGAACATATCGTGTGCCTCCCCAGGGTTCCCCACTGTCCTGTCATTCACCTCAGCCAGAAACCTAGGCTTTCTCCCCAACTTCTCCCTCTGCCTTACACCCCATGCCCAGTTGGTCCCCAAGTCCTGTCAATTCAAACTCCAACAAGCTCAAAAAATGATCTATTCCCTCCCCCTCAACAACACCACCCCAACCCAGGCAACCTGGCTCCTTGTCTGGGCCACCACCATACTCGACTGCACTCCCTTACATCCCCTCTGGTCCTACAATGCATCCTTCACATGGGCTACAGTGACTGGGCAAAAGCCCAAATCTGATCAGATCTCTCCCCTTCTTAATGCACTAGTGCCTCCCCACAGCCTTGAGGAATGAGATAAAGCAGCAGTCATGGCTTTACAGGCCCTGTGGACCTGCATCTCCTGACACGCCATCACTCTGCATGCCCTAATAACACTCATCTGTTTGTAGCTCCTCCAAGTCCGTGCTTCCCATCTTTATGCTGTTCTACATACTCTTCCCTCAGCCAGAAATGCTTTTCTCCCTCCTCCTACAAGCTCTATTTGCCAGGCTCTGTGTCATGTGTACAAAAATCAATTGCTTTAATAGAATTACAGAGTGAAGTCAAGAGTGACAAAGTAATATCTAGCACCCAGCAAAATGCCTGGAACAGACTTAGTATTCAATAAGTATTTGAATGAATGAGTAAAATGAATAAATGATGAATGGCATACTAAAGGTAAACTCCAATTGCCTTTATCCAGTGAACCACTAACCATCCGGGAGTGACTGATTTTTAATCTCTTTAGTAAAAAGTCCTGATTGGAACCTCCACTGCTCCTCTTTACCTGTAATTTATAGGTAATTTATTCTCCTAACACTAAAAACGGCCTTTCCATGTAACCAGAATCATTCCTGCTCTCTTGGATCCTCAATTCATCTTGTTCTTTCTATGGACAGGGACATTCCTGCCTGTCCTGCTCCCTACCCCTTCACCTCCCTGATCTACACAGCTGGACCTATTTGGCCTTACTGAAAAGATCTAGATCCCTTCCTGGCCTGAAACTGGTCCTTGCTGACACAGCCATGAAGGAGGATCTCTTCCTATATACAGTCTCAAAGGACTTAGCTAGAGTTGAGATAAGCCAACCTTGGCATTCCTGCCCTCACTTTCCCTCAGGGAGCCCTGAGTCAGACAAGGGGAGACATAGCCAGCCTACCCTAAGGAGAGGGTGATCGGAAATCAAGCCCCACACACTCAGGAGCAGTAGATGTATCTGCAGCCACAGACAGAGATGACAGGTCCTGAGAAAGAAAGGAGAGGGGAGAATGAATGGGTGGGGGTAGGGTCCTTGCTCATCCTGTTTCTAATGACCCAGGCAAGAGGCTTGCCAAGGGCCCCTTCCCACTGAAAGAAGCAATCAGGAGAACCACATGTGTATTTGCATAATGTTTGTGTTCAATTTGCTTCCAATTTACATAAGTTCCCTAGCCTGGGCCCATCTTGGGAAGTTCTCCAGGAGAACATGTCCCTTCAATCCTGGAAAGAGCCAGCCTTGTCTCAGCATCTCTGAAGTCTCCTCTCTTAGCCACATGATACATGGGCTGGAGGGGGCTGGCTTCCCAAGGATCACGCCTGCCAGCCTGGCCAGTGTTCTGCATAAGGACGCATAGCTACAATAGAACTTAAGAAGAAGAGAGGGGAGGAGAGGTGTCATCAGTCTCCACATATCACCTCTACCTACTACCCTCTCCATCTCCCCCTTTCAGCAAATCACTAGGACAATTAGAACAAGGAGTAGAAATTCTGACTAGGGTGACAAAATCAAGGAAGATTTCATGAAGCAAGTACTTAAGCAAAGCTTTCAAGGAAGAGTAGGATGTGAATAGGAAATGGAGACCACAGTGGTGAGCAACAGAGGCTCTCCACCCACAGTGGACTTAGTGATTCACCCAACAAATTAGGTGAATAGGTAGATAGAGATAGATAGGTAGATTGATAGGCTATAGATAGATAATAGACAGATGATAGATAGATAGATAGATAGATAGATAGATAGATAGATAGATAGATAGATGATAGATAGATGATACATGATCATAAATATAAAATAGATAAATGATTGATTGATAGCTAATAGATAGATAAATAAATGATAAATGATGGCTAGATGATGATAAATAGACAAACAGATAGATAAATGCTACTGCTAGCCCAGCTCTATGCCAAGTACCAGAAATGCAGTGATGGGTTAAGCATACTCCCTCCAGCCAGTGAGACAAACAAGCAAGCAATTAATTAAAATTCAGAGTGGTAAGTGCTATGCTAGAGAGATGTATAAACTGTTATGAGAGCACAGAGGAGGGAACTATTAATTCAGCTGGGAAAGGTGGTGTGGAAGAGACAGTATCACAAAAGAGTGATGTTTGAACTGAGTGTCCTGAAGGATAAATAGAAGGTCACCAATAGTAGAAGGTGTAGGGAAGAGCATTCTAGAGGAAATAGGGAATCAGAGGAAATTACCTGAAACAAAGCATGAAGGTATAAATGAAATACAAAAGGCCAAGCAGAGAGGGAGAATTCAAGAAAGAGATGATCCTGAAACTCCAGAAAGCAAACTAGGCCAAGGAGGTCCCTAGTGGAAAGACAACTGCAAAGTCCAGAGAAACCCCTCTGAGCTATAAAAGGTGGTTACAGATGCTTCGTAGAAGGTATTTACAGCCTCAAAGGGACATTACTATATTTGAAGTTTTGGAGAGTGGGGAGCCCATTCAGAGAAATGGTTTAGCTGAGGTGAAGAATTGATATGGAAAGGAAATAGTGACTGGATGGATGGATGGATGGATGGATGGATGATGGATAGAAAATTAGATCCATTATCTAGCCTATCATCTTATAAATATTAGGTGGATTAAACTGGTGAATGGGTGGTTGCTGGTGGATGGACCAGCATATATGATAGAAGCAGAAAGAAGAGAAGAAAGGAGAAGAAGAGAAGAAAGGATGAAGGAACAAAGGAAGACAGGCTGATTGAAGAGTTGAATGTGGATGAATGGATGACCTGGGTGTAGAAGAGGAACCTACTCATCTATAAGGAGATTTAGGAAAAGAGATTTAGGAAAAGAGAAAGGGTCCCCAGATAGATAGAAAAGATAATTTCTCACCTTGAGGAAGATATAGAAACCTTATTCATAATAATAAGGTTTTATTATTATGAATAAAATAATAAAATAATAAAATAATAATAATAAAGGTAACTTTGAAGATAACTCTTAAATTTATCAAAAAAAATGCCTACATATTCGTTTTAGTTCATCGAAAAATTTTCAAAGCTGTAAAGCTCAGGTTTGATGCCCTATAACAACCTCATTTGGAGGTTGTACAGCCATAGGGAAAGGATTTTCTGAACTGAAATTCAGCACACCTGGCTTACTCCAGCTCTAGGGAACAGAGTGACAACAGAATGGAATAAATGGCATAGGCATTGTCCTGGAGAATCTGGGAGTGGTGGCGACTGTGAATGTGGTTTCAGTCCACAACCAGTCAGTGTCAGCAAAGTGCTGACCCACAAGAACACTCTGAATCAGGAAATGTATGGGAAGAGGAAGAAGTGTAGTGAATGATGAGGGTACATGAAAGAGCAAATAGAGGCACACACATATCCCCTAGACTAAGGCCACACAGAAGTGCCAGGCCAGATAAGCCTGACATGACCAGAGCTAGGTGAAATGAACTAGGGAAGCTTCCTGGAAAATGTAACACCTCAGCTGAAGTGAAGGATGGTGTCTTTCCCTGAGACAGGGACACCAGAGGAGGAGCAGTTTGGTGAATGGGAGAGGTAGAGAAAACTGAGGGTACACAGAGTTGGAAAATTATAAATTCAGTTAGCGCCTAATTGATCCCAAAGTTGTTCTGTCCATGCTTTTGCTTCTATAGAACTTGCCCCCTAATGGACCCACCCCTCCCCTTCTTTCTGTCTGCTCCATCTACCTAAAAGTCTTGCTATCCTCGGAGCTTTCCAAGGGCAAGGATGAACTGGTAAGGGGTAACTATGGACCATACCCTGGAAAAGCAAATCCACAGCTGGAGGGAGGAGGCTCCACCCACATCATGGCTCCTGCTGGGGCTCACATGTCTTCCTGCACGTTGTGGTCCAGCTCAGCTTCCTTCCCCTCTTCCTCTTCACCAGATTTCCCAGTCAGCACTCCCAGATCCCCACATTCCCCAGTCCTCATGGCCTAATTGGAAAGGATTCCTGCCTTCTCCTTCCAGAAAAAAACATGGTTAGCTGTGTGAGTATGTCCAAGTCAGGAACCTCTCTGGGCCTCTATTTCTTTGCCTATAAGACAAATTTAATATTCTCATCCCTGCCTGTCCCTCAGGGCTCTTATAAGAATGAAATAATTGCAAATTGTCACCTTTTGTACATCTGTTAAAGGTAAACAGGCTATTTGTGTTTCAGTAAAAACCAAATATGACATAATTACATCCCACTGATTTTTCATTTCTTCTCTCTTGGCTTATGGTAGTTTTTAATATTTTTATAGTGAATAAGAATTACTTATTTAATGGGATGGGGAAACTGAAGTTTGAAAAAATATACTTAGAAATTAAGAAAAGTTTAGCATCTTAAAATTATGCTGGGGCATTTTCTGATTTGCTATTTCTTAGATTCTCTTTAGGGGTATTCTTATTGTTACCATCATCATTACTGATAATGGATTATTAGCATCCTGTTCCAGATGAGAACCCCAAGACTCAGGAAGATCAAGTTGCTTGCCCAGACACACATAACAATTTACTGGCTGAGCCAGCACTCAAATCTTTTGTCTCTAAGTCTAGTGGTCTTTACACTAGAGAACAATCACACTTTTGTATGCCATTTTTCTAATATTATCATTGCTGACATTCAATTTTTAATTATCATGTGTGTCCTATATCTAAATTATCATGTATACCACATATCTAAATACATACATTGAAACTTCCTCTATCTAGAACCTTTGATTAAATACATTATTCCAGATATCTGAGTTTTTGGATAGCCACAGATTTAAGCAGATTTAAGCAGCAACTTTTTTTTAAATTTTAATCATTCTTAGAAATTGTTCTTTAAAAATATGGTACTCTTTCCCTGACTTCTTAATCAGAATACACAGAAAGTCATACAACTTTTTCTTAATTCCTAAAGCCAGCCGTTCTAATTTTAGCTTGGCTTGAGTGTATGTTATCTCATCATATACTTTCTTCTTAAAAGTAATATTTACTGAGCACTTACCACATGCATTGTTCTAAGTAAGTGTTAGTGCATGTAATTGGCCTAACCCTGAGAGGTGGATGGTGTTACTCCTGTTTTACAAACAAAGAAAAGGGGGCACCAAGAGGTTAAATAACTTGCTCAAGGTCAAGAGCTGGCAGGCCATGGTGCCAAGATTTGAACCTAGGCCATGTGACTCTGGAGATAGGACCAGGTACTTCCAGCCTAGGCATGTAGGCCTCAACTTCCAAGCCCCAAGAGGTTTTTGATGGGCACAGATGCCTACCCCCAGCACAGCCAAGGCTCTGGGGAGAGAGCATGCACCCTCCTCCAGAAACTCCACACAGCCTTGCACAGGCCACCATGGAGGCTTCACAGAAATTTTTTTTTCTTATTTTTCCCCAGTTCCCAACTGTTGCTGCAGCTGATGAAACTCAGAGATCCTCAGCCCTTCTGTCAGTCCTCCAGTCCTGCCAGTTCTGAACTTTATACCTTCAGCCTTTTTCTGGCTCTTGACAAATGGAAAAAAAAAATCATTCTTAGGGTTGGTGTGTGTGTCTGTGTGTATATGTGTGTGTATGCGTGTGTGTCTGCCCATAGGGGGAAATAAATGACATTTCTGGCCCTTCTCTCAACTCCCACTTGCATAACACCGGAAGAGACAAGGGACTGGACAGAAACTCAAGGAGGTGGTCACAGCCTCCTGCCCACCCACCCCATCCCACCATGGGCCACACAGCGAACCCCTCTGCTGCCCAATCTTTCTCCCTACCCTTCTGCAGGGAATTACTGTCACAGCCTCAAGCCCAACCTGGAAAATGTAGCATTCCTGCCCACCTTCCAACCTCATCGCCGCAACTCCCTGGCACAAGCCCTTTTTTCCAGACAAACCAGTCTCCTCATTGATCTCCACACATGTTTCAAGCTTTCCTACCTCTGTGCCTTTGCCCACACTACTGCCCCTCCAGGAATGCCCTCCCTTCTCCTCTCCCTATGTCCAAATCTACCATCCTTCAAGACCCTTCTGGAGACAAGCACCTGACTAGTATCTACTGTGTTGGTGCTGGGGATACAGTTACAAATAAGGCAGGTAGGGCTCTTGCTCTCAAAATAGTCATTAAAAAGTAATTCCACAATTTCAAACGATGAAAAGTGTTTCCTGGTACACCTTTGCTCATATCCCCTTTGCCATCACCTGGCAGTGCTCAAAAATAATGTCAATGTCTCCCTTCTACCACCATCTCCACTTATGTAGATGCTCTTAAATCTTTAAGGCCTTCAACTAATGCCTGCCTTCTCCAAGGAGCCTTCCAGAATCCCCCTGCCCAGATACAATCACTCTCTCCACTGGTTTAGGTGGACCATCTCTGTGGGCCAACCTGAATCTCATCATTGAGCTTATACAGTGTGTGTAATCCCTGATCCACACAGCCCCAGGGCCTCTGGCCAAAATCCCCTTCCACTTACCCCAGCATGCCAAACAAAGACCATGACATTCTATGTGTGCCATATTGTGGCAAGGTTTGGAAGCACATCGATGAAGCCATGATGTTTATAGGGCCCATGGGATGTTGCAGTGTGCTGCTGGTCAAGTCTTAAATGCTTGAATGTCAACTGCACAGATCCAGAAGTCTGTACCAACCACTGTCATTCTTATGGTTAAGTTAGGTCACTTTTAATTTTTCTATTTTGCTTAAAATTATCATGTTGGGTAGTTTTTTGATATATTTTTAATAGTTTGTAAGTGAGTTTCTTGACAGACAAAGCAGTGTGTCAAACAAGATACAGTGTCAACCAGCAAAAATCATCTTGCTATTTACTATCCCCCAAATTGTTCGGGAACTGGAATGATGAAAATTTTCATTAATGACTGTTGTTCAAAGATAATCTGGTAAGACAAGGTAAACTCGGTAAGGAAAAGGCTAAGTCAGGGTAAGGCCATGTTCACTATAGAGTAAATTTAAAAGGAGGTAAAAGTCAAATCAAATTCTGTAATTATGATGGTCACTGAGAAGGAGACAACAGCTCACAAAAAATAATGAAAACCCAGTCTGGGATGCAATCGTATCTTAAGATCCTTGGAGAAACTGTTCAGTCTTCCCTGGATATTAGTTCCTCAGAGGAGGTTACTGCCTGGCCCTCTTTTAAACAATATGCATGGGTATGTGAGCTAGTGGGAAGTAGGGAAGTCTTTGCTGTTGAGTGAAGTGGTGGTATAGTGTTGCTGCCAGCCCACGATACTCTCCTCTGATGATCTTATGTGATGACCACCCAAGCAGCTACAGAGGGTGTCCACCGGTAGCCATTTGCCACGCTGAGGATGATCTGCTCTACTCAACCACTTGCTTTTGAAGCCACTGTCCCAAGAGGCAGAGCACTTGATCTCACATCAGAGGGCAGTTCTTGTGGTTTAAAGATCCACCTCCTTCTGTAGACTTGTGCTTGGAACACCCTACACCCATATCTATGTGCAGAGAGTGCTCAAGACTTATCCAACAGACCTGCAATCAAAGGTCCGGATGTTAGAATGAAGCAGAACACACCTGGGAAGCCAAGGAGTCCTCTAAGATGGAAGACTCTATCCTGTTGCTTATAGCCAAGCACTTATACAAGATACCATGACCATAGGAAGACTTCTCATGAGTAAATTCAACATTCAAAAGCTGATAATTGAAAAAAAAGCAGGACTGCTCACAAGAGCATTAAGAAAGAGGTTTTTGGGGAGAATGGGAAGTTGTAGATGGTTGTACTTATTATTATTAACTATTGTCACAATTGTTGGCTTAAAGAGGAGGAGCAGAGAGATTCACTGCATCTTTACAAAAGAAAGCTAATATTCTGGTGACCATCAAATGACTTGAGCTATGGAGAATGGGGCTTCTGGAAAATGTGGTCCCTTCCATTTCTCTATGAATCTCTTTGCTTGAGTGTATCTGGTCTAAGGGCTTCCTATGATGCAGGAGGAAGCCAACAATAAAAGCAATGCAATCTCAAGACCTAGAGGATATTGTAATAACTTTTCATAAAAATGTAAAAAAAGATGTTTGCTACAATATTGTGATCAGATGATGCAGTATTCCCTCTCTCAAAAAATTAAAACAGGATCTCAAAAACAAAAAAAAATTGAGTATAGACGGAGCAAAATCTTGATAATAGTTGAATCTAAGTGGTAGGTCTATACAAAATTCATTGTACTGTTCTCTCTACTTCTGCATGTCTTTGAAAATGTTCATAAGAAAAAAGATTTTGAGTGGTCTCAAAAATTCAGAGGCCTGATACAGCCACTGCTTCCACCTTTTAAACGTTGTTGAAATCTTTGTAGTTGAGGTAACTGTTGATTACACTAGCCTAAGAACTACCCTCTTTATAGTAAATGTAGAGATTCTTATGTGCTTACAGAAAAAAAGGAAGAAAGGAGGGAGGCAAGGAGGGGGAGAAGGGGAGAGGAGGTCAAAAAAGGGGAGAGTACAGCAGATAGAGCATGAACTTTCACATGAGCTAGACCAAATTCCCATCCCAGACCCACCACACTCTAGCTGTGTGACGGTGGGTAGATGTGTGGTACTCTATGTGCATCTTCATCAGGAAAATTAGGATATTGTCCCTCATAGGCTTATTGTGAGGCTATAATTAAGTAACGGATGTTGGCAGATAGTAAGCACTCAAAACATCCTGACTATTACTATTTTATAAATATCTGTATTTTATGAAATATATATATTCAGGAGATTTTTTGCTTTACAAAAGAATTCACCACAGGGTCCCTTTAAGCCCTCAGCCCTGCTAGTGCATTTTAAACGGGATTGAGCTTGCAGAAATCCATTTGCACATGACTTTTCAAGAACGCAGCAGCCAAGGCACTAATGAAGACAGGCAGGTCTACAGAGAGAGCTCCCTGGGCAGACTCTCTCAGATCCTGTCCAGCAGGATTCTCTGAAAGACTAGAGACCGAAAACATCTTCTCTGAAAACCCACAAAGACCCACTGGCTGCCCTCTGGGAAGCCTTTTTTTTCCATTCATATTTGGAAGGGCTGTGGTATCTCCAGCTAGGGATCCAGCCTTATGAAGACAATAGCAATAGGCAAACAATATTAGCTAGTATTTATTGAGGGCTTCCTATGTGAGAGGCACTGTGTTAATTCCCATGCATTATCCCCCACAAGGCAATAAAAGCTAGAGTCTGTATAACCACAGCAAGTGCTTTCAGATGAAAGAAGTTCCTGTAATTCCTCACGAAGATCTCACAGGGTATTATGATCTCTGTTGGTTGCTTTATTTTTTCAGAGAAACTGAGGCACAGAGTAGTCAGTCATTTCCCCAAGGGTATCCAGCTGAAAGTGATAGATTATTAGAACCAGTCTAGCTTGGAAGCTCACCTCATTACAGACCCACTGCTCTGTGCCCCATACTCCTCTCCCCACCCCCAACCACCATCACTAGATCCAGCAGAAACAAGACTGTAGGGGCAGAGGCTCCCTGCTAGACACTGCCCGTCCCTCTGCTCCCTCCCCATCTCACTTAGCCCTCCACAAGCTGTTGTCAATTGCACTGAAGTATTTACAGCAACCAGCAACCGCTGACACCCCTGTCCACGTGGGCTATAATTTGATGCTCAAGTTGTTAAGCAGCCGCTTTGGAGCGCTGAGCTCTTCATCCATGAGTGTCTCTCCCAAGAGCCAGGTTGGCTGCCTCTCGGCTGCTCCTGATGTTTGCACACCTCTCTTGCTGGCCCCAAGCATGTGCACATATGCACACATGCCAAATACACCATCATACAGACACTCCTCACAATTCCCATCACAAAATGATCCAAGATCCCTGTTCAGAACACACCCCCCAACACACATTATATGTATCGTAGACACCCAACCCTCCCAGTTCACACACCTCTTGTCATCAACATGCAACTCACAACAAAGATAATGGTTGAGGATATTCTGTGTAAAGCAAATGGCACATGTGAGTGGTTGCTAGCAATACCCATCCCATGCATATTTCCACAAAATATGTTCTCCCCACATAAATATTTATGGGAATATTATCCACATGCTCAACTCCACAACAATGTAACCAGAAAAATACTAAATATATTTGTTCACTAACTTGTGCTAAACACTGCTGTCACTTAGATGTACTGTATCTAATCATTGTTTTATCTATGTTTTATCTAAGTGGTGGGTGTATAGAGAGTTCATTGTACTATTCTATTTTTGCATATGTTGGAAAATGTTTATCCTGGGGTATATGCCTAAACCTCTGACTCTACATCTGTGTGCCAGTGTGTGTGTGTGTTGTGGGGTGGAGCAGAGGGTTGAGAGGTGTGCATGAGCTCACACACTAGCACATCTGCCTCTCTGTGCCTGTTTGCACAGAGCAGACCCAGCACTTCAGCTCTGTTGAAGACCCTCTTCCCAGGGGTTCTTTGCAGAGTAGGGCTGCCCTCTGTATAACTATCTAAAAGCAAACGCATCAGAAACCAGATCCCCACAATAACCCACTCCCATTAATGCAGCGATGAGTGGGACAGTTCTGAAAGAGTAGGGAGGGGAATGAGAGGAGGTGAGGGCCATGAGGGCAGAAGAAGAAACTGGGGCCCATCAGCCCAGAAGAGAATAGGTTTTGAATACTTGCTCATCTGTAATCACTGAGGAGATGGCCCAAAGCAGGGGAAGCTGACAGGTTGAGGACACAGGTTTCCAGCCTGTCTGGGACCCTCTTAGGTCCCCTGGTCTGAGAGAAGAGGGATCAGCCATAACTTCCTTCTTGGAGGTGCTGAGGTAGGGGTGCCTAGAAGGCTCCGTGGGGAGGAGGCAACAGAGTCAGTCTGAACTGAGAAGGCGCCCCGCAGAGCTGCCTGCTTATGGAGGTCTGTGCCTGCCCCAAACAAGGTGATTCACACTGGGCACAGAGATAAGCCAGAAAGATAGATGGAGAAAGAAAGAAGAGGAAGAATAAGGGAGGGAGGAGGATGGGAGGCAAGAAAGGATGTGAGTAGGATAGATGAGAAGATTAAGGCCCAAAGGAGACCCAGGGCTGCCCTAAGCGATAACTGACAGGAACACTCTTGCAGCCACTGATGAGACATGGGTCTCCCGTGTGGCTACGCTACTGAGTCCTCAAGGAAAGCTCTCTGGGGCCTGGACCTGGCAGAGCAGAGGGAACGGGTGAGCACAGCTCCCTTAGCCACCCTGCAACATGACCTGACTGGAGGCCCAGGTCGGAACAGGAAGCTGATAGGGGAGGAGAAAAATAATACCTTAAAGTGGGAGGTGGGGGAGCATGGGGACCCACAGTCAGAAAAGTCAGAGTTCAAGTCCTGATGCTGCTATTTACAGTGCAACTCTGCCGCAGCCACAGTACTGCACCAAGTCTCATCGGGAAAACAGTAACTACAATGCCCAACTCAAGGCCCTGTGAAGACTAAATAAGACAATAGGCATAGATATGCTTCCTGGTAAAGCCTGTGAGTCTCCTCATTGATGGCGGGATCGCCAGTAGATGAGAAGCCACGAGTTTCAGGTAGAGATGGCAGAGAACAGTTACCTGCCCACATGGAGAATTTATTATTAATACTTATGTGTGCTTGTGTGGCCTGCCTCATTCCACAAAGAATATGAGTTGGCCAAAAGGGAAAAGTCACTGACAGATCAACTGAAGAACAGATGAATCAACAGAGGAAGGAAGACGGAGGCAATAACAGGGCAAGAGACCTCCTTGGAAATGTCATTCATTCAAACATTTGAGTCAGCACTTATTTACTAAGCATTTATTGTGTTTGGTTTTAGGTGACTTTACTCAGGGAGAGAGGTGTGGATATATGAGTTTATTTCTCTCCCTTCCACATACACTCATAAAAGCTTCTTTCGTGCACCTGTGTGCCACATTCCAAAAGAAGAATCAATCCCAAGTGGAGCAGATGAAACAGTGTTGATCCATTGGCCAGTCTCCATCTGGGCATCCAACAGCCTGCTGGGAGCCAAAGCTGTTCTGCATCACCTCTCTGCACAGGGTGGGACATGGTGGGGCTGAGGTGAGAGGAGGGGAAAGGGGAGAGGGGTACTTGGCTCCAGGAGCCACTCAACACAGACTGGAGCCAGAGGTCTCTGTGTTTCCTCAACTGAACTTACTCAACTTAGGACTAAGGAATAGCTCTCTTTTTCTCTGCCTTCCTTTCTCTCCTTTTCAAGATATAGGCATGGTGCTCTCTGTATTTTCCAACAGAGCCAGAGTCTCTCACCTGGATCTTTAAAAAAAAAAAAGATTGGAACAGAAGACTCAAGAAGGAGGCATGGCAGAGGCAATGTTGTGTGGTCACCAAGGCCCATCCCTTTCTCCTGGACACACAGCTAGACAATATTTTCCAATCTCCCCTGCAGTTAGGTGGAGCCAGATGACTGAGCTCTGGCCAAAGAGAATGGTCAGAAGTGATATTTACCACCTGCAGACCTGACTCTTTTTAAAAAAATCTCCCCCAGAATCTTCTGTTCTCTCCTCCTCCTCTGCTGAGTTAGGAAAATCCAGTGGAAGATGCCAAGGGCTTGGAACTGGGGTCCACAACCCTCAAAGGATCAATGGATAGAATTTGTTGGGAGGGCAGTCCATAAATTGAGATGAGAAATTTTTCTTTACTTTTATAGACCTCTAAACTGAATTCAGCATTTTATTCAATTATTAATGGAGGCAAAAAAAAAAAAAAAAAACCCACAATACTATTCCCCATACCTGTAATTTTGCCACCCATAGAAACCACAGGCATTTTTCTATATCATGTTAAGTTGTTACAGAACTACCCAAAGGTCACTTATGTTGAACTGTAATTGTACTGTTAATCCTGTTGCTCTTTTTTATTTAACTTGTTATATTATTATATAACAAATTTTGTCTATTGTTTTATCACACATTATTACATTACAAAAATTTCAAGATAGTTTGATACTTAAAATTCAACATAATTGGTTTCTTTTGGAGTCCTGTGAACTGGGTCTTATGCATTGAAAAATCTTTATTCTTAGGAGTCCATAGGTTTCACTAATCTGCCCAAGGGGATCCACAGGACAAAATAGATAAGAACTCCTCCCTTAGAGAATGATGGAGCCCCTAGCTGGAAGGCCCTGGGTCTCTGCAGGACTTTGTAAAACAAGGTGCCCCGCGCCTACTACCACCACCTCTAAGCCAACATTTGGATTATGAGACGGATGAAAAATAATCTAAACTTGTTAAACTCGAGGAAGAATGCAGGATAGACTTCTCAGCTAAAATTAACTTTGGACTCATTCATAGCTCATAAAGGATGGGATGCCCTAGATTCCTGTACCCAAACTTCTACTATCTAAATTCTCCCAAACCTTAAAGTCCCAGCTCAAATGCCACTTCCTCCAGGAAGTCTCCTATGCCTACTCCCTCATCTCAGAACTTACTGCCCCTGACCTGGAGCACCAAGACCTAGCAACATCAGAAAATGAGCTTCCCCAGGGATGAGAAATTAGATAAATTCCCATCCTGCTTCTCACCCTACATCCCACCCCTACTGTGGGCCTAGTCCAGGAATGCCCAACCACAGTAGGGCTAGTAAATTTTTGGTGCATGGGAGGCAGATGGGTGGTCAGGGAACTCTCTGTTCGTTCAGCTCTATGCCCCCTGACACCCCAGTCCAGGTCCACACAGAGTATGCATGTTTAAGGAAAATATATAATGAGTGTGGGGGAAGACTAGTGCTTTCCTATAATGGGGACTCAATTTTCTTCTCTGAGATTATTTCTGCCCCAGCCTTGACTTCCAACCAATATATATTGTCCTCTAGGTCTCTGTAGTTTGGGTAGCCAGGCAAGACTGGAAGTCATGAAAGAGTTAAAAGCAAAATGAATTCTCTCCAACCCCAGTTGAAAGATAACTCCTGTGGGTCCCAGCTGAGTCAGCCTCTTTGTCCCACACCCTTGAAAGCCACTCCCTCTGCCCAGCTCATCTTCTTCTTCCACCCTGCCCCACCCCCAACAAACACTGGGAGCCTCTGCCCTTGGGCAGGGAGCACTCATCTTCTCTGTGCAGCTCTAGAGGTGCAGGCCTGCTCCATAGACAGCTGCTGCACTGGCAAGGTGGAGCTGTTGAGGAGGCAGCTCTCTAGCCCCCTCCTTCAGAGGGCCCTGCCAGACCACTCTCCTTTTGGAATGGAGATGAGAATGGAGATGAACTAAGCTTGAGTAAAGGCCCCATCTCTCCCTTCAGGTGTCTTGTTACATTGGGACTCAGGGTCCCCAGGCCCTGCCCAGAATATGCCTGTGCTCCTTCCCTCTTCCCCACCACACCAGGCACCAGAGACCATTATTGCTTTATTAAGGGTCAAATTTCTGAACATTAACTCCTTGTTTTTGGGTAATGCAACACACTTTTGGAGCACTTCAAAACTGTGGTTGATTCTTTCACTCACATGCCAGACCTTGTGCCATGTGCTGGGAAAGAAGTAATGCATTGGATTCAATTCCTGCCCTCAAGGAGCTCCCAGTCTGGTGATGGAGGTAGAGTAGTAAGCAGAATTATATACCACAAAGTTCTTTAAAAGGGCCAGAGGTTGTAGGAGCTCAAAAGGCAGGATCTAAACCCAGGCTTGGGAGGAAGGGAACAGAGGAGAGAGAAGGCTTCCTGGAGGAGGTGACACCTGAGTTTGGAGTGAAACAGTTAGGAATAGAGAGAAGGGACAATCAGATACAGGAGCCATAGAATCATTGGCTCTTGGGCTCATCAAAGGGTAGACTCAGACTCCTAGAATCATTCTTTTAATGAACAACTATTTACAGTGCCAGATGCCATGCTAGGTAAACAGTTCTCAGAATTAAAGGAGTCTCATATCTCAAAGTGAGCCCTGCTTCCACACCTTGCTCTTGAGGGGCAGAGTGCTACTTCCAACTCCAATGACCTTGGGAAAAGGGGGTCTGAAGATACTCTGGGTGTAAGAATGAAGGGTGAATCCCTCCTGGTGGTGTTCAAAGAACTCTCTGGGACAGAAAGTGGCACAGATAGAGGACCCTGGATCCCTGCAGCTATAGTGACTGGTAAGCCCACCAATAAAAGCTCTGTTGACCGAGGTCAGAGTCAAACAGGATAGAGTTTTGGGTGATGGCCACTCTTCCCAACAGGTTCCAGCCTGCCAGAGTCAGGGAGTGATTTACCTCTTAATTACATCCTCCAGCTATTCTCTCTCAAAGCCCTAGCTGTCCTCTGTTCAGAGCCCATATTAGTTTTAATTAGCTATGCACTTGTATGCTTCTTCGTCTCCTCCACTAGATTGTCACCACCCTGAAGCCAGGAACATCTGTTTTGTTCACCACCATCTCTTCAGTACAGGACAGAGACTAGGCCCAAAGTGGGTAATGCACTTGTTGAAATGAATTGAGACTGGTGGGTGGATATGGAAGAGCATTCCATCAAATGAGGGGCAGCCTGGACCTGGTAATGAGCTCATGTCATTCCACAGAGAGGGACAATGAGCCCAAGAGAGGATGGAGTTGCCCAAGATAGAGGTGCCAATGTATAAGGAGGTGGGGTGGGGAGAAGCAAGGCCTGTTGCTGGGGTGAAAACAAAACACAGGAAGGCACTCATAGCCCTAGACCCGGAGATATCCCAGCCTCCACAAAATCAGTTCCCTTTAAGAATTCTCCCTCCCCACCCTCACCCATCTTCTAAACGTTGTAAACGCCTGTCTCAGGGGCTGCAGGGCATGCCCAGGCTTCTCTTCAAACGGAAGTCCCAGAACTGGCCTAAAGGGACAGATGGGGGAGGGATGGAGCAGCCGCCAGGTGGGGGTGGGGAACCCAGCTTCGGTGCAGCAGCTAGGGGACCTACAACGAAGAATGGACAGCCTCAGCACCTAATCTGTGCAGGTAAGCCTTGATAGGGAGAGCACAGAGCCAGCCCGGTTCCCATGCCCATTCCCTTAGCAAGGATCTGCCCAGTCAGTTTAGGGGCACGCCTGTAAGCGCAGGGTCAGGCCCGCTCAGAGCAGAATCTCCCGGTTAGCGCAGAGTCACCCCTTTCGATGCTAGGTCGGCCCGCTTTGGAGTAAGAGCGTCCCAGGTTACAGAGCAGCTAAAGGAGGGTCAGACCCGGCGGGGCGGGGTCACCTTGGTCTGCGCCGGTAAGCTTCGGGTACTTCGGGGCCAGCGGCGCCCCCAGGTGGCTGGGCCCCGCCTGCGCCCTGGATCCGGATCCGGAGGGTTTCGGGAACCTAGCTCCTCTCATGCCCCTGCTGGAAGCCTCGTGGACTCAGGTCCCGGGCCTCAGCCTTCCAGAATTGCTTCTGCAATTCTTTGTACGACGTTTGGTGCTCTTTCTGTTCATAGAATGTAATTGGGTGCGGAGCACATCTGAGAGAGAGAATCCTTGATGCAGGCAGAGAGGAGACAAGTCACCGGGAAACCCCACCCCCAGCTCCAGGGAAAGCGACGACAGAGCCCAGCTCTCCCTCTCCAGCCCTCCGCATTTCTCTGGTCCTTGTCTGTGGACACCCGTTCTGCGGACTTGTCTCTGACAGCAGTGGTCCGTGCCCCCACCCCCAGACTTTGGGTACTTTCTGATACAACCCCACAAAAATCTGAAGTTCTCTAGATTGTCTTCAGCTGGCGACATTGAAAGAGGCAGAGTCACAGCTCTTTCCCCACTCCACTTGGGGGCTGTTCTCCCCACATGACCATCACCTACACATGTTCTAGTTCACCGGCTCCCATGAAGAGCCCTGTGTCTCTCACCTCTCCCTAAACACTCAAACACTCCCCAGAGCTTCCCAGAAGGAAGAGCAGGGTGAACAGAGACAGGAGCAAAACGTAACCCGGGTAGAAGCTCCCTTTCACAGTTTGGGCCAGTTTTCTCCTCCATACCCCTCTACTCCAGTGCCAGCCCAGAGACACAATAGGCAGTGTGAGAGCTAAGCAAGCTGCCAGTTGGCAACTCACCTTCATGTTCACCCACATTCCCCATCCTCCACAAAGGTGACAGGTTCATACAGAACTGAGGGACCAAGGTGTCCACAGACATTTGGCCACCCCTTTATAGCCCTGCCACAGGAGGAGAAATCCCACCGTCTGGAGTGGAAGCCCCTTGGGTCCAGAAAAGAGGGAGCCAAGCCACCCCACTGCCCCTGTATGCGGTGGAAGCCCCAAGGCAACTACCTGTGCTGTGTCTCTGGAGTCCCAGCACAACCGGTGGCAGGCCACCACTGTCCTATGGTACACCCTTGTTGCGGAGGGAGCTGAGGAAGGAATAAGAACTCTTCAGCAAATTAGAGGGAGGAGCTGGGAGAAGTCACTGACCCCAGACCCTGAGTCCACACTAACATATTCCAGCTCCATTTCTCACACAGAAAAACTGAGGCTTAGTGAGGGCAGGAAGTATTGGCCCAAAGTCACAGAACACCAGCAACCTGGCTAGAATAAGGAATCTCCTCCCCTCTTCCCCTTCTCCGCACCCAGTATAATTTTTTTATTAGTTTCAGGTATACTGCACAATGATTAGGCATTTATACAATTCAAGAAGTGATTCCAGTATTAAGTAATTAATCATCTTCAAGGTAGGTGCTAAAATGAAGACCCATAAGGAAGGGGAAAGAGGCATCAAAGCTCTGGTACTTTCCAGGGGTAAGTATAATTTAGAATTCCTGCATTGCCTGCATGAATGCAACACATGTATACACACACACGCGCCCGCGCGAGCGGGGGCCTACTACATCCCCCACCTCCATCTCTCTAAGCCCTGAAGTTTGGCCAGCACATCCGGACCCAGAAAGGAATGGCCCCAGCCAGGACAGCCTCAGGCTTAGATGGCCAGGATTTTCTTCATTTATTCTCCACTGTGTGAAAGTTCTAAAGTCAAATGGGGCACTTGGAAGCAAGACTTGGAGTAGCTAGATGAGCGAACTGGCTGACAGATTCACCAACAACACTTTTAGGAGGCAGAGAGGGGTGCTACTGCCTGGGACAACTGAAGAGAAAGAGGCAGTTTACTGGAAAACTCTGACCATTCCCCCCATCCCTTCCTAAAAATCAACCTTTTGTGTGGCCTGGGGCTGGGGGAAAAACTCAGCTGCCTTCCCTAGCCCAGGAACCCAGAATAAGGTGGAGCACAAGATCCTCTTGCTCACCCACACTCCTCTGAACTGCTGCCAGCACCTTGTCCGCCTAAGGACAACCTATTTCATGCCCTGGCTTATCTAGATAATTGTCTGCTCTTTCACACCTTGACCTTGACTTTCCTCCCATCCTGTCACTGGGAAAAAAGGAAGATTCAGAATTATCTTTAGCCCTGACAACACTTAAGATTTCTCTAAAGTACAAAGAGATATACTGGGTTTTTATTTTCCTCAAAATATCTAGCCAAATGCTTTAATTATCAATGCTGGCACATAGAGGCTGCAGGCTTTAACTTTCCTTCTGCATCCTGTGGAGCACCTTTGGATAAACCCCAACCTCACTTCTCCAGACCTGTTTCCCCATAGGTTCCATGTTAGCTTTGGAACGTTAAGAGCTCTGATGTTACAAATTGTACCTAGGTCCTCACTGTTGGACAATAGTTCACTGGGAATGGAAGAGAAAGCTCCAAAGCCCCCTAGAATCACTGATGAAGCCCCTCTGTGCAGGCTGCAAAGAAGGGGGTTTGCAGCACCTGGCAGGATTGCAGGTCAGAGGCCAAAGAATGAAGTTTCTTGGCCATCCATCCTGAACCCAAGACAGGCCAAAGGAGCTGGACACCAGGCAGCAGGAAAGGGAGAAAGCTGGAGCTATAGGAGGGAGTGGCCAAGTCACTGTGCCCCTCAGTACCTTAACTGGGTGCTCCGGGTTCTCAGCTTTGTCTGCATTGGGGAAAGAAGTAGGGAGAAGGTGGACAGGTCCCAGTTTTTGCTAAAAGAATAAGGGAAGAGGCTCAGAACTCTGGGCCTCCTCCCCACCCCACCCCTGCAGACACCCATTCCTAACTCTTCTATCCCAGTCCTGCACACCTACAGCTCTCCAGGCTCTCCCCAGCCACTGAAAAAAGAGGACCACACTCTCAAACTCACACTGATAGTCACAAATATACATGTTAGCACACACAGAGCCACCCACACACACTGACACATACTGGTCCCCTCTCACACACATATACAGTCACAGACCTCCAAATACCCAAAAAGTACATACACACTTGTGGACCATAATACCTGAAACCATGATCATAAAGTGGAAATCTACCATTCCTAACCCTGAAAACATCAAACATATTTTTTTTACCTCAAATATGGTGATAATCACTGTTTTGCCTTTCCTTTGGTTCTCAACTACTGGAGTTAGATTGCTTGCAATGAATGTAGGCAGATGTTCACTGCTTGTACCTTCAGTACAAGCCCAGCACAGAGTAGGTGGTCAGTAAATATTTGGGGAAAGAAAGAGCCAAAGAGGAAAGAGATCTCCAGGGCTGGAGGCAAATTAACTCGCTTGTGCTTGATTTTTGCCAGGTAACTCCTTAGGCAGGAAAACTGTTCATGGGCCCAGACTGAGCCTTGACGCTGGCCTCACATTCTTCAGATGGTCAACAGAGGGACTGAGGTACCAAAATGCGAGGTGCAGATCAGAGGCCAGAGCTGCTGCCTGGTGTGCATCAAAACCTGGAAGCGGCCTCCCAGTTCATCTGCCCACGCATTGGTATGTCGAAGACCCATGGGTGTGCAAAAGGGCTTTAGGAATGGTCCTCCGTACTACAGCCTGCCTGGGCCTCCACTAAGCATGGCTGGCTGCAGCGGCCAGGTCGTCGGGAGCTGGGCACAAAGCCGGCCCACCAGCGCCTCCATCCCGGGGACCCAGCTCCTTGTACAGAGAGTCCAGGTTCTTGGATACACTCCCTGACTCCGCGGCGGACCCTCTGTGTGATCTGGGCCTGGTCCCTTCCGCTCCAAAGCCGAGAGTGGAGCCGTATGGTCTTCCAGCGCCACTAGGCTGCTGCCACCTGTCTGGGTCCGCAGTGATAACTTCACCAACTGCCTTCTTTGACTGGGTTGACTTAGGGCATGCGAGAATTAGCTCAAAAAGACTTTTGCACGAAACTCGCCATTGAGACGGGAACCCACAGAGCCCACCCAGGAGAAGAGGCGGCTCCGAGGGAAAGTGCAGACCCGGCGGGGGCGAAGAGCGTCAACCCACACTCGCCCGCACTCGGCACATCTGCATTTGAATGGATGGTTATCTAAGCAAGAAATCCTAATGGCACCGACACCTGCTGGGAAGGAGGGGCGCGAAACGAGGCCCCTCCGTAAGCTGCCGCGAATTAATTTCGACAATAAGCCTCACTCCTGCACCCTCAGCGCCTCTCAACCCCACCCCGCCACACGAACAGTTTGGCAGTATCTACACAGATCATTTGAAATACACTTTTCAGTGCCGTGGTGATTTTTAGAGATCGGAGATGAATTTAAATGTTTTGTCAACATCCCCTCCCGATAATTCATTTTCAGTCCTAAGATCCGTGCAACCGCAATTCCAAAGATACTTCTAACTGCGTAGACAGAAATGCCCCCGGAAGTGAGACCAGCCTGAGAGGATTTTCCAATATCGGGGAAACGAGCAGAGAGCACCAAGTCCCTGGCTCCCTGCGGCACAACGCGCGGGACCCTGTAGCGGCCGCTATGCTCGTCTTCCTTGTCAGCCGCGTGTGCCAGGTCTGATGCGCGCTCCTCCGGGCCGCGCAAGTCCAGTTGGTTGGGAGGGAGAGGGGGAGGCACGGGACAGGTGAAGACCAGGACCCTGTTGACCCCCTCTAGGAGGACGAAATTACAGCAAGGAGGCTGGCGTGGGCGAGAGGAGAGTACCCAGCGCAGACCCCTAACGCACGGAGACAAGCAACAGTGCGCACAGCGAAAGACTTCCGCTTGGAGTCCGCGTGGAGCGAAAGGAGAGCGCTCCGCAGAGACCCAGGACTCAGAGTTGGGAGTGGAGCGAGCGTCGGAAAACAACCCCGACAGTGTCAGCGCCCAGTCCAGCCTGGGGGCACAGGCACCAGAGACGACTGCCTTCCTTCCTCAGCAGTCCGAAGCTTCGGGGACTCCCAAGCGGCCGTAGCCTTCCTCCTCACGGCTTGCGGGGCTACGAAAGGAGGCGTTGCCCGCTCCGCCCCGCGCGGCGCCGCGCCCACTAGCTGGCGGAAATATTCGTTCCCAAAACCAGAGCCCTATAGGAACCCCTGTCCTTCTTACAGCTTTCTGTTAGGACGTGTCTATGCTGACCTTAAAGAACAATAATTCCGCTCATAAACTCCAATTAACATTTGTTTTGCTCTCAAATACCCTGACAGATGAAAAGCTTCAGAGGTCAAATTATCCTGTACGACCTCTGCCACTTTTAGTTCTCTTTCACTATTTCTCCAGAAATCTCAGAGAACCAGCACCCTGGACGATTGTGAGCTGGGTCTCATCATCCTGGACGGTCCTGGACACATCTCCAGGTCCCAGCCTAGACAACCTGTTGGACCATGTATCCAAATAATTTAGGCGCAAACCTAAACTCTTCTCGCTTCTCTTTGGCCGGATGCGCGGGGTTTGAATTATACTCCGAATCTGGCCTGTAAAGACCCTATGAGAACAGCCTCCTCCCACCACCCCCTAAATTCGAAATCCTAAGAGGCACGCTCCACACTCAAAATCTTTACTCCCTTTCTCCTGCAAGGTCTCTCGTTTAAACAACGTCGGCGCCTTTATTCGCCTGACCCAATGCGGAGGAAAACCGGCCCGATCGGTCATTGTCTGGTCCGCGACCGCCCCCACCCCCGCCGCAATCAGTGTCACAAAACGGCCCTTTCAACAGATTCCAAACCCTCTTCACCCGGGCTCACCGAGCCTTCAACTTCATTAAGTGCGCGCTGTGGCGGCGCTGGAGGAGGCGAAGTTTAAATAAACCCGAGCGGAGAAGGAGGAGGGGTGAGCCTGGGGAGGGTTGCTAGTTGAAGGGGAGAGAGTGAAGTGTTTTTGAAAAGGGGAAAAAAGTCATCAGGGGAAAAGCGCTTTGTAACCACGAAGACGCGCCTGCTGTGGCGAGAACAAATTGGATATGGAGGGGAAGTGTCCGCCCCCACCTCAACTCCCGCTCCTGGGTGGTCCGGGGTGCCCCAGGAGAAAGAAGGATGGGGAGGAATCAGCGGTGAAAAGAATTAACCACTTTAATTGGCCTGCAAGAGAGAAGTAGGAAGACGTTCACCATGTGCCTCGATCACCCAAATCAAATACCCTTCAATAAAATAATACAAAATAACTGCCCCTTCGCCGTGGCAGAAAGAATGTCAAAGTTTGAGAATCGAGGCTGTTCTCAGCCACAGAAAATAAATCTGCAAGATGGGAGAAATTCTGCCCGGAATGACCCCATCCCCCTCCTTATGGCCTCGGGCCTCCAGGCACCGGATGAAAAGGAATCAAATTGAACGAAATTGAACGAAATGAAGTGAAATTGACCAGTGAAATTCGCCAATTTTCTTCCCCTTTAAACTGCCCGCTCTCGGCAGCACTCTCTGAACCCCAGTCCGATTTCTTAGCATTTTTTTTTCTCACCTTGAGAGATAAAGGTGTGCCCTGGATATTTTCTTATTATTGTCACCAATTGTTGGGGCCCACCAGGGCAAAGCTCAGCGATCTCCACCCAGACACCAAGGGAAACCACAGCAGCAGCTGGAGCTGGGATGGCCTATTTCTCCTTCCTGGTGGCTTGCCTCCTAAGTAAGCAGCCTTACACTGAACACCCACCCCTGTGCATTCACAGGGTGGGAAGGAACCATTTATAGAGCCTCTCTGGTCTGGGGAAGAACTCTACCAGACAAATCTGCAATTTCCTCATCCTTCTCCTTGCAGCCTCCCTACAGTCTAGGTCCCAGGTGAGCTTTCACCAGCTCCTAATTAACAAGTTCCTGGCCCACACAACCTAAAGGAGTCCTGAATTCCAAACACCTTTCTTTTCTCCACCTTCAGCATGCAGATCTCTCAGCAATTCTTTTTGATATTTTTCAAAGCCAGTTGGGCATCAGTGGCTTCTTTCTGGCCCCCAGTCCTCACCCATAATTATATCTGGCCCATATCTGGCCTTCTTTACCCCCGGGGAAACCCGGGTCTGAGTTATGGGTCTGGGGTCCCAAGCTCCCTAGAAACCCCTGAAAGGGTGCATCTCACTCTTCCCCAATCCTTTTATTTCTGCATTTTTCTGATACAGATTCTCTGACACACACATAAACACAAAGCAATACACTTAGATAAATTCACTCACACACACACACACACACACACACACACACACACTTTCATTAAGTCACATTGAGGAATCCAAATCTGCTGCTTCTCCTGGAAGGTAGTAGTTATGGGATTATCTCATCTATCTATCCACCATCAGATATGAATTCTGGCTGACTTAATTTTCTTCTAGAGAGGAAAAACCAATTGATAAAACTTTTACTTGAAGCTCCAACCTAATATCTGGGAGTGGCATATTCATGGTAAATGAGATCATATAAGCTACAAAGTGTTTTACTGAGGGTGAGCACACACAGTCATGTTCAACCTTCTTGAAGTGAAAAGAAATAAAATCAAACCCAGCAACATAAATCAACTAAGCAGCCAGCTAGAGACCATGATCCCAGTATCAACAGATACTCCCTCTTTTTTTACCATGGAATCTAACCTTACTTCTCCTGGGCTATTTGATAAAATCGTGGGGAAGTAGCCAATTGAATTCAATCTCCCTCCACTCTGCAGTCTCTCAACAAGATGGAAGAGAGGGCACCTCACCTCCAACTGAAGGGCTGCATTTACCATATGCACCCTAAACCTTGTCTGAGGAATCCCAACCACTCCTCCTCAGCCCTGGTGCATCCTTCCCACCCTGATCCTGACCTTTTTCCTACAGGGCACTTTGTCCTTGTCCTCCTTTCCCCCTACTATTGCTAATGCCTGGTAATCTGGTTAAAGAGACCTGTATGGCTTCTCCCTACCTGCCTCTCTCAAGTTCTCTACATGTGTCTTCTTCCTTCTGTCACTTGTCTCCCAACCCTCACCCTCTGCATGTGTCTATATTCTGTAAAAGCTGAATTGTGTCTTCTGTACCTCCATATTTTTCCTCTCCATAACCTCAGCTGAGTACACAGAGAAAGAGCCATAAAGTAACCATCTTTGTTTCACCCAAAGCATCACCTCTCACCCAACATGCTTGCAAGTCTGGCCCCTGGGAATCCCGGGCACAGGCATCAAGCTGGGAGGGTCAAAAAGCTTATGGAAGAGTCCAGCCAGCCCCAGTGGCTTTGCACTCTGGCAATAAGTTCTATTTATGAGCATGGACGTTTACCCTAAGTTCATGGCTATGAGAGGAGGTTTACCCTAACGGAGTAGGACTGCACTGACTTTCTCCTTTAGCACACAGTGAACCTCTAATCTCAGACTGGAAAAGAGAGGGGTTTCACAGTTCCCAATTCAAGCCTTTCACTCCAACTGTTCCATAGAGGGTAGGGAAGAGGGTATCAAAGAAGGCCCCACAGTGGCCAAAGAGAAACATCTCTCCTCTTAGGGACATAAAAAGAGTAACAGAGAATCGCAGAGACACACATTCACGAATACACATAGAAATAAAAACACAGATATCCTGAAATACAAGTCACCCCCCTACAAAGAAAGACAATAAGGCACAGATACGTGATGACCCAAACGAACACAAACACAAATCGCAAGCTCCATAAAATCCTCCGCAAACAGAAGCACACAGAGGGCACACAAAAAAATGCATCAAGAAAAACATGCACTTGAATTGTACTTAATGGGTGTAGTATCCATATGCACTGGGCACCCAAAATGCCGAGGCCACTCTAAAGTCTAAACTCAAAAAAAAAAAAAAAAAAAAAAAAGACTCCCCAGGTGCACGTGAAACAAAACCTCTCTGCGGAATCTCAGGCAGAAACCTTCCTGGACCAGAGTGAAAATGAAAGTGCTGGAGGGGTTACAGGCTTCCCAGAGTCCTGGCCCATTAACAGTGAAGGCCCATTAACACAAGGCCATAGTATCCCCTGTACCTGATAATAAGCCCAAGCCCTCCTCTGCCTCCCTGGGGCTGGCCAGGGCTTTACCTTGGTCCACCTCTGCCTGGAAGCTGGGGGTCTTCTGGGAGAGCCCAGACTGGAAAAAAGGGGAGTGCAGGCAAGCAGACTGAGCTGGTAACTGCTGGAGTTCACATACATTTATTCAATTGACACCAATGGAAAGTTGGGGGAGACAGATTTTTCTTTTCTTCCACACAAACCATCAGACGATTTCAGAGTCTCCCTGCAGTGGAGAAGTCTAAATCAATGCACACCCAGTGGATGGAGAATGCAGATAGCAGCCCGCTGTACAGATATTTACACATAATTACAGGACCCCCTGCCACAGGATGCGCCCTCACCCACCCCATTCCCACCTCTCCAGTCCCTGACCCAGACCCTCCTCTCCCACCCCAACCTCATTGCCTTTAGCCACAATAAATATCCCAGGGCCTGGGACAGAGCAGAATGCTGAGAGGGCTGCTGGCCCTGGTTGGCTGGACCCAGCCGGCCATGGAAAAGGGGGAAAGTTCCTTCAAAAGCACCCCAACACAAAAGAGGAAGGATGTTCCCCAGTGGAGTGGGATCCAGGGTTTCCACAGGGATTGTGGAGACTCCTCCCTTCACATCTCCGTTCAGCTTCGCCTGTGCAGACAGAGCTTTAGGTTTCAGAGATAACGAACTTCCTTGGAAAACAGCAAGAGTAAAAAAAGTTGAATTTTCCTTTAAGCACAAAGCGGATAATAGGTATCTTTAAATTATAATATTAGACAAACAGGGCCTCAAAGTAGGCGAAGGAGTGAGGGAGAGGCAGAGAGGAAGACCTCTTTGCCCAGTTGGTGTTTCTGGCGGGATCCGCAGGGCCCGGGCGGGCACCTCTCCGGGAACGTTTTCTTCCAGGGCTGCCAGAGACGCAGAGGCTGGGAAAAAGCGAAGACTCCCCACTCCCCCTTTTACAGCTCAAAATGGAATGAGATCCTTGCTTGCGACCTCGTCGCGTAGACCCGAGCCTCTCCCTGAGCGATGAAGCCCGCTTCGTCCCAACTATCAGATTCTGAGCGTGGAGCCTTAAGTGCCAAGTCATGCGCGCCGGCCCAAGGTCTTCATAAATAGACTCCCTGAGTTCTGCTTGGGACGGCAGGAGTTCCCGGGAGAGGCTGAGGAGTGAGGGCCTAAGTGGCCCTGAGCACGACGGGGTTCAGAAGTGGCAGCCACTGAGACCGACTTTGCTGGCAAAGGGGGGGCCTGAGGACAGGAGCGCGTCCCCGGGGTGCGAGAGGCGGATGTGGCCGGCCACTGGAGCCAGGGCCGGGGCAGTCAGCATGGCCAAGACCTGGGCTTGACCCCCAGGGCCCACCGCCGCCGCGAACGGCGATCCCGGCGAGCCCTCGCCTCCACCCGGGGGTGCTGCCCCACCGCCACCGTGGCCCATGATGTGGTCTATAGAGAAGGAAGGCCTCTGCCCGGCCCCAGCACCCCCGCCGCCCGCACCACCACCCGCGTCCGTCTTGAGGCCCTGGCGCAGAAGTGCGGTGGACAGACCAGCTGCGGTGCCGGCTGCGGGAGGGCTCAGTGACGCGGGATAGAAGGCTTTGGCGCAGCCCAACTCCGCGCCCAGGAAGGAGGGCAGGCCTGCGGGGCCCGGGCCTGGGCCCGACCCTGTGCCCGGGGCAGGCGCAGGGGCCGGAGCCGAGGATGCGCCCGCGAACACCGAGGCCGTCGGAGGTCCGGGTGGAGGCGCAGCGGCACGGCCTGGGGGGACCGACAGCTGGCAGGGCGCAGCGGCAGCTGCGGCAGCGAAAGCGAAGGCGTGCGGGTGTGGATGCGGATGCGGGGTCGGGCCTGGCGGGGGGGCGCCGTAGGCCGGGAGCGCCAACCCGTAGCCATAACCGTAGGCGCCGTAAGCCGCGAAGCCCGGCAGGAAGGCGCCGGGGTCCCCTGCCGCCGCAGCTCCGCCACGCAACAGCAGCTCCGGATGAGGGTGCGTGTGTGGATGCGGCGGCGGTAGCGGTTGCCGCTTGAAGCGCTTGCGGCGCCGCAGGAAGCTGCCGTTGTCGAACATGTCGGCGGACTCCGGGTCCAGCGTCCAGTAGTTGCCCTTGCCCGGGTTGCCCGGCTCACGGGGGATCTTGACGAAGCAGTCGTTGAGCGAGAGGTTGTGGCGGATGCTGTTCTGCCAGGCGGGGAACTTCTCCCGGTAGTAGGGGAAGCGGCCGCTGATGAACTCGCAGATCTCACTCAGCGTCAGGCGCTTCTTGGGGCTCTGCAGGATGGCCATGGTGATGAGGGCGATGTACGAGTAGGGCGGCTTCACCAGCGGGCTCCGCGTCGCCGCGCTCCCCGACGGCGGTCCCGGCCCGGGCCCAGCCGAGCCCCGGGCCGCCGCCGCGCCTGGCCCGGGGCTTCCCGCTGCGGCCGCCGCCCCCCGGGGCGCTAGAGCGCGGGGTTCGCCGTCCGAGCAGCCGCCGGACTCCTCATCTTCAGCTGCGTCCGCCTCGGCTTCCTCCGAGGGAGGCTCGGGGCCGTGCGGGAGCACGTCCCGGGGGGCGCGGGGCCCGGAGCGGACAGGGAGCTCCCCCCCACCGCTGCCGCCGCCTCCGCCCACCACGTCTATGTCTGCTTCGGCCTCGGACAGCGCGGCCGGGGAGCTCTCGGAGGACATGATCTCGCAGCAGCAGCTGCCCAGGGTCATGGTGCCGCCGCCGCCACCGCCGTTCTCCGGCTCCGCTCCGGCCGCGGCTCGGGCTCCGCCGCGCTGCCTCTAGGGCGAGTGTGTTTTGCGCGCGGGCGGGGAGGGGGCGGGGGACTGAGGCAAGCAGGGAGGGGTGTCCCCCAGCGCCGCAGCGCCCCCTCGTGGCCCACCTCGGCCGCTCGCACCTCTCAGTGAGCACCGGACTCGCAGCTCTCTCCCCTGCCCCGGGAGCCCCAGCTCGGGCCTGCACCCGGAGCGCGAGAGGAAGGAGCTGAGGCCTCCCCTCACCCTGACCGTTCTCGGCCCCCAGTCCTTCCCGGGGTGGGGGGTCGGGGAATTCGTCCCTCCCACCCAGCCGCTGCCTAAGGCGGAAGAGCGTGAGCCCGGGGCGGAGCTCCCTGGACCGGGTGGGGCGGGGCGGGAGGGAGCGGGCGGAGTGCCTCCGCGGAGGGGCCCGGCGGGAACGAACAGATGCCGCGGCGGGAGCTAGGCTTGGGTGGCCCGAGGCGGGTCCTCCTCTTCCCCGCAGATCCTGCAAACGCCTCCATTCCTTGGAGTCCCTGCCTTCAGTGTGCTCGGCCCCTGGATGTTAAGGTTCACGCGGGCGCCAGTCAGAAGAAGTAGCGACAGTCCCCACCCATCATCTCTCCCCAAGGCAGCGCCCGGACCAACGCCGCGGGAGCCAGGCCTGCTGGAGCCCGAGCGGCTTCCGGCCCAAGGGGAGACGCACTTGAGTGATCGCAAGGAGCAAACTTGGCGCTCTCCTCGGGCCTCGGAGAGGTGAGAGATTTCGACTGCTCCCTCTCCTTCAAAGGCGGGAACCCCGCCACCCCTTGCCGCGCGGTTGGACTCTGGACGCGGGAGTGTGCTCGGGGAGAGCGGGTGAGTGCGCCGCCTGCCCATCGCTCCCTCCCCGAAACCTGTGCGGCGCCCGCATTCCGGGAGCGCTGACCCGGCTGTCGCTCTGAGTTTGCCTGTACTCCGACTTTTTGTCTCGGTATCCATTTGTCTCAGTCTCTGTGACTCTGTTTTTCTCGCCTTCGGTGAATTTTTGTCTCCGTTTCCTGTGGAAACCCTGCATTTGCCTAGATGTCTCTTCGTGGGTCTAGGAATCCCTCCCTCAGTTTTCCCCTCTCCCCCACTCGTAGTCTCACTGAAGGGCTGCCCCCCAACTTTCTCGCTGGACTTGTTGACTCTACTGATAGACAGCAGGACCTCCTGCATAGAACCCTGACCGCAGCCCCAAGCCAGTTTTGTCTTCCTCTCTCAGAATCCTGTGCACAAAAGGTTGGTCCTGTGTCTTTTTTCTCGTCGACCAGGTTTCTTATCATCCCGTTAAGCCTAGTTTTCCCCTGGCCCCCCTTCTGGAACCCAGCAACGAGTAGCACTGGCTCAAACTGAGCCCATCTCAACCTCTGGGAGGTGAAAGGGGAGATGGGCACTGGACGTGGGCAAGAGCTGAGCGGATGGACCAGCTGCTGCCCCGACAGCGCCGCGCAGTGGTCAAAGCTCGGGCATGCGAGGCCTGAGACACAGCTGCGCTCCACTGTCACAAGGCTGTATGACAGTCAGCAGGTTACTTCACCTTCCCAGCCTCAGTTTCCTACTCTGCATAGTAGTTAAGAGCAGAGACCCTGGAGTCAGGCTGCTGGAGTCCCAATCCTGGCTTCACTATTTAACAGCTCTGTCACCTTGGATAAATTTCTTAACTCTTTGTGTCTCTGTTTCTTCCCCTGTAAAAAATGAGATTAAAAACGCCTCCATCGTGACTAATATGCAGAAGTAACCAAATCACTCTGGGCTACTTTTGAAAAGAGTATTGCAAAACTTTTCAGACTTGATGAGAGAGAAAGGGTTTGGGTGTGGTGTAGTCTCCCACCTGATCTCAAGCCCTGGTCCAGCCATCTCCAGTCACTGTACTGAATTAGATCCCCTGTAAATAAGCGCATTGGGAATAGAGCGGGAGGGAATTTGCATCCCCTGATGATAGGCTGTATCATCAGGGTCTGTGTGAGGGTGGATGAATTCTCCCTTTCACCTAACAGCAGCCTCTAATCTATGGAATAATCTAGTGTAAATCTAACTCTCCCATTCCATAGGTAGGGCAACAGAGGCCCAGAGAGGGGAAGGGCTCCCCTAGGCTTCTCCAAGACAGAGCAGGGCCTGGTGCAACCCAGTCAGGGAATCCTCTGATAGAGTTCTTCATTCTCCTGCGCCAAAGGAGGGTGGAAGGCAGATCTGGCTGTTTGTCTCCTGTGAGAGCAAGTCCTCTGCCCCCCCTCCCGCCCTATACACACACCTCAAACCAAGGAGATCCACTTAGTGTGCTGGACCTGCATAAACACTGTCCTTGGGAAAAGAGAAGAGGTCCAGTCCTCAAGCTATGGACAGGAAATTAGGCAGGGACTAGTGGCCTTGGAAACGGAATTGCCTAAGTAATAGGGCTCTCCAGGAAAAAAAAAAAAAAAAAAAAGGCTTTGGGGAGAAGTTTCTTCTATGAGTCCAGATAAACTCACACACATAGGATTGCTAGATTTAGTGGATTAATTTTATGTGGCAACCCTACACATCCCCCAAGCTTGCTTTTTATTACACAGAGCTCTCCCTCACTTCACAGACAACCAACACTGTTTACCACACATCAACACCAACTGAGCTCATTTCTGCTATTATGCTACTGTCTAGATAAATGGAGAGAAAAACAGGAGTGGCACTATTCTACTCCATCCCACCTTCAAAATGTCTTCATTCCAAAATGGCAAATGTGAATAAGTTGTTTTCTTTCTTGCCAGAGCTCTCCTGGCTCCCCAGACTCTAGGCCCCTTGCCCTGCTTCAGGGTAAGACTAGCTGACGCATTTGCTGCCTGGATATCCTGGTTCTAATGCTCCAGGCAGGGCTCTACAGAGCAGCCGCTGCCACCAGCCCCTGCCTCTGCCTGGCCCTGCTCCACCGGTGCTGCCGCTGAGACCCTGTATCCCCTTGGGGAAAGAGGATGCAGTCTCCCACAGCCCCTGTTCGGCAAGGTGGGAATGTACATTATCTCAAGGAATCATCCAACCCCATCAAACACACACACACACACACACACACACACACACACACACACACACACACACACACTTTTACAGGAGTAGAAACTGTGGCTCAGGAGATCATGTGACTTGCCAGGCTTTTGAAGGGCTCATAGTTGGGTTGGACCCGGGTGTGTGGACTCCTGGCCCAGACCCAGCCTGTTTATCCAAATGACTGAAAAGCCCCTTGCTGAGCTCCACTCTTGCCTGAGGAGAGGTGTTTCTGGGAGCCTCTCACCCCTCCTAAGGTTCTGGGCCAATTTGTTTTGAACCGTCAGGAGTGAGTGTACCGGGGACTGGGAGAAAGGAGACTCGGGATTCTTTTGGTTTCTGCCTTTCTCCCGGGCTCCAGCCTTTACTGCCTCTGCGACCCTGCGTGAATCTGCCACTCCCTTCCGCGAAAACCTGGATGCTTTTACAGAAGCTTGGGCTCCAGCACCCATGCCTGCAGCCTCTAAGAAACAAGAGGCAGCGGGCACTGCGGGTCTTGATTACAATGTCACTGGTTGTGCCTCAGCCTCTTTCTTCGTCTGGTTCACTGTTTGGCCACCTCCCTTGAGCAGCTCAGAAATGATTGGGAAGAAGCGTTTGGGGCGGAGGGGAGCTCTTTGGGAGTTTTCCCGCTCCAAAATTTTCAGATAAGCGGGGAGAAGTCGTTGCGTGTTTATTGAGATGTGTTATCTGTGGCGTCTTTCTCCTTATGGCTCCTCCCTTCCCTTCTTGTGGTCCGGGTAGACGTGCTGTTCTCGACTCGGGGTGGGAAATGAGCGCTCTCTGATGATTGTGAGAGTATAAGTCAGTCGCGAAACTGGCGAGGCGCGGCGCTGATCTAGCTAGAGGTGGGTGGCTGCGCAGACCGACCGATCGCACGCGGCCTAAGGTTCGAGTTCCGCAAGCGCAAAGGTCCGCCCATCGGTGCGGCTGGGCTGCAAAGAGCAGCCTGAGCTGAGCAGGGGGATACCACGCCTGCACACTTCTTTCATTTTATTCATTAACCTGGTCAGCCCAGCGGAAAGCGGCGAGACCTGCGCAGCCGCCCCCTCTTCCCGCCCCTCCACGGAGCTGCAGCTCTGGAGCCAGACGGTTGTTTGGCGGCAGCCGCTACCTCTCCCGATCCCAGGTCTTTGCCTGCTTCAGAGCGATCGGCACCCTCCGCCCAGCTGGGACGCGGGAGACTCCAGATTGTGTGACCTGCAGGGCGAACCTCAGGCAGTTGGGCTCCTTACACACAGCGGGACTCCGGATAAGAGTTCAGGAGAGGCCGGACCCTCTACAAGCACAGTATTGACTGGACCTCCAATGTGTGCACTTTCACCGCTGCAGCCCACCTGCCCACCCCCAGGCTCCCGCAGGATGCCTCTGCGGCATCCACTATATTTGCGTACCCTCCACTTCTCAGAAGAAATATCTGTCTTTCCTTACGTTATGCCTGGCCATGGTCACCTCCCAGCCCCACCTTCCCTGGGACTACGAGGTGGGGGTCTCTCTTAAGCACCCTATGGCCCGCGCACTGCGCGGCGGTTGAGACTAGGGCTAGCTGCGGGGCCTGTCGACTTTGGTTCGTGGGAAGAGGGTTGCGGACTCATGAGCCGGTGAAAACAGCGCAGCTCCCAAACCGCCCTGCCTACGGGCCGGCAGCGCAGCGACCTGGACAGGGCCGGCTCCACACGCTTGGGAGCCGTGCACGGAGGCAAGGGAGTAAGGCACGCGTTCAGGTGCGTCGGAGAGCGAGCTTAGGTCTAAGTGCCCCTGATGTGTAACTGCGTCCTGGGTTTCCCGGCCCGAGGGTCTCTTTCTCTATCCACGTGAGCGCTTTGGGACTGCCCCTCTGGGTGACGGTGGCTCTGAGCGCTCCAGTGAGTGCTTCCCTGAGCGACCCGCGTCTGTCCCGAATCCTCCCCTTCCGAACGCACAATCTGTGCTAGGGACTGCCCTTAAGGACTTGCCTTTACCCCAGGGCCTGAAAGGGCGCGACCTGGTCGGAGGATTCAAACCCATTCCGAGCACGCAGCGAGACCTGGGAAGGGAAGGAGCTGTGAGGGTGCGAACTTGTGCAGAGGTCTGGGACAATGGCGGGGGCAGAGGAGAGAGAGAGTACAGGGACCGCGCTGCGGTCAGCCAGACCGACTGTAGCGGCGGCCTCCTTCCGACGGATTACGCGCCGCCTGCTGGAGCAGCAAACCTCGGGAACCCGACGCCCTTCCTGAGCCTTGAATTGGTGTGGAGTAGGAAGGAGGAGGGGGCAGAGCCGTCCGAACCCGGCCCCCTATGCAATACACACAGGCGCGCGCGCGCGCGTTTAGCCTTTTGGATCCCCATGCAGGTTAACCTGTAAGTCTCGCCTGGGCGGGAAACACTGCTGGCTGCCTGAGCCCTCGGGAGAGGATGGCGAGCTTCGTAAGCCCCACAAAAACAGCAAGGGACCAGCGAGAGTTCTGGCCTTGCAGCTCGGACGCTGGTGAGGGATTCCTAGAAAACAGCGCCCTCTGGAGGAGCTGCACATCCACGCAGAGTCTGGACCACTAGGTCCAGAGCTTCCCTTCACACCATTCCTTAGGCAGTTATCCGGAGATTCATAACCTTCGAACTCCTCTTTGCTCATGCTTGCTTCCTTTTCCAACCTGTACACTTGCTTCAAAACACTGCTCAAATCCCGCCTCCTCCAGAAAGAAGCCTTTTCAAGAGCCCAACCCATTTTCCCCTCTTCCTGCTCTGGGCATCTCAGAACCTGAACCCTGAACCCTCGACTTCAGAACTCGCACCCCTCACTGCACAGTCGATCTGCTTCCTGCCTCGCCCTTCTCCAAAGAAACTGTTAATCTGTCCACTCCACCCACCCATTGCATTGCATACTGTTTTTCTTTCCCCTAGTAAAGTAAAACTGAAGTCATTTATTCCAAAATGGGACTTTTTGGTTTCAAAGTGTATTTCCTATATGGGGAACTTGAGACTTTGCCCAACGTCATACAGCAAATTGGTAGCAGAGGTGGAACTAGATCCCTAGTCTCCAGTTTAACAAACCAGCTCTCCATGTCACCTGGATGAGGAGCAGGTAATGTGGGAAAGCGCTTATTTTGAGGAGGGAAGACTGGTTGGGGGAGTTTTGACATAGGATGGGGAAATGCAAGACGGAAATTGGTGAGTGTGTGTGTGTGTGTGTGTGTGTGTGTGTGTGTGTGTGTGTAGTGAGGAGAGGGTCAGTGCTCCAGGATGGGGCAGTAAATAAGGACAGTCAGGCTGTTCCTTCTCCCAAACCCAGCCCAAATGAAGCTACTTTGATGGGCTTCAGATTTCAGGGGTTGGCTGGATGTCTTACAACAACAGGCAGGTCAGCTGGAGGCTGGAAACAGCTTCAATTCAGGCAAATACCACCCTTCCTTCTGCCCTGGGAAGGGAGGGTTGGGCCTAGAAACTTCTGCTGCTAATACACACCCAGAGGGTGCTGCTGATCTCTAGATCAGTGGAGGAAGCCTTCTGGTGCTTGCAATCATGAAGTTAAGGGAGAAGCTGGGAGACTGATTTGCATGTGATTTGCATGAGGCCCCAGCTGACATCTGCCCTGAGGTTTGAGGCTTTCTCAGAGATGCTACCAGTGCTTGTTCACACCCGCTACCAGGCAGCCTGGTCCCTGCCTGTATGTCCAGCCTCACTTCTAACCCCTGTACCCCCCTCACACCTGATTTGCTCTTTTTCACCTCTTCACCTTTGCACTCAGCTAACTCCTGCCTGGCCTAATCCTCCTAATTTTTTGTCCATTTCAAATGTCAAGCTTTATGAACTGCTTCCCCCAACACCACCACTGGCCAGGCTGTGAAGGGCTCTGCCTCTGCGCTGCCAGAGACTTAACTCCCTATGTTGTTATGGTTTGTTTTCCAGTCTGTCATCCTCTGTCAACTGTGAGCTCCTTGAGAACAGGCATTATATTGTCTTCGTCCTCATTTTTCCTCCTCTACAAAATGGGGATAAGAATTGTACCATCTTTTTGAGTGGTTGTGAGGATTAAAAAGAATAATGTATATAAAGCACTTAGCCTAGAGCCTGAAACTTTGAAAGAGCTCAATGAATGTTTCTCATCATTATCATCATCATTATTAATCACTCTATATTCTGCCAGGCACAAAATTCAACACATAGTAGGTACTCAATCAATGTTAGATATTTGGACACATGAATGAATGAATGATATGACATATCTCTTCCTCTTGTCCAAGCCTCCCCGGAAAGCTAGCTTACGCCATCAATAGGAATATGTGTTCCCTAAGGACAGACATTGTTTTTCCCCCTCACCCCTGAAGGAAGAAAAACATGTTCCCCTATCAGAGAAAGTTTTTTTCATGGTCCCTGACCCCAGCAGTCATTGGATTTCTCTCTTGTACTTTCTTCCTCAGTTTCCTTTTTTTAAAATCGTACTGAAAACCTTCCAGTTATAAAATAAGTCATGTAAAACATACAGAATAGAGTCAATAACATTTGTAATAACTATGTAAGGTAACAGATGGTACTAGACTTATTGTGGTGATTGTTTTATAAGGCATATAAATGTTGAATCACTATGTTGTACACCTGAAACTAATATAATACTATATTTCTATTAAACTTAAAAATAAATTAATAAATTTTTAAAAAAATAAAATGGTTATGACCAGTCATACCAACCAAACCCTGCCAAAACCTTCCAGGGTCTTCCCATTGCTTATAAGATAAAACTCAATCTCCTTAGCCTGGTGAGCTGAACATGTTTACAGTTTTGGGGTATGCCACCTGTCTGTTGGGTAAGACATTCCCTCTCATAGTCTATCATAGTCTATGTCACCCTGATGGGAATGTCCAGTCACCATTTCCCTCACACTTACCTCCAGGAACAGACAGGTAACCTGGCTGGATGGAAGAGCTTTGCAAGTCCAAAGCCCAGTAATTGATCCAGGCAGCAGTAAGTTACCTAAGCCAAGCCAATCACTCCTACCAGATTTGATATATGGACTCTGGGACCTGGGAGGAGTGCTTCTTCTTTTGGATCAGAAGACAGGCATGCAGGCTTAGCTGCCAGCAGCCATCCTTCCTGCAGAGCACTGTTTGACATGAAAGCCTATCCATAAAGGGAAAATGCCTCAGGAGAGAGACAGAGCTTAATAACAGTGTTGAGTCCTCCAGCTTTGCTGGAACTAGAACTCTTAACTTTCCAGACATTATCGGAAATATCCCCCCTTTTGCTTAAGCTAGGTTGAATTGAATTTCTTCTAATTTGAGTTGAATTTCACAAATAAAAGAGCCACAAGAGAGAAAGGTTCTGGATCCCTGAGATCACTGAGGTGCCATACCACCCAAACTGCCTGCAGAGACTCTTATGTGAAATGAAAATAAACTTCAATCTTGGTTAAGCCACTGTTATGGAATATTCTTTGGGGGGTGAGGTGGGTGGAGTCTGATACTCACAACTGAACTTAACCCTAATTAATACAGGGAGGATGGGGAAGTGTTCTGTAGACAAAGAAATGATCTGGGGTTGTTAGCCTAGAGAATACAGGGCTCAGGGTTGACATGTCCACCATCTCCAAATCTGTACAGGACTGACCTGGGGCAGAGAGACCAAGGCAAAAGGGAGCCTGAAAGTTGTAAAGAGATGCAATTTATGAGATTTCACTCAAGGAAAACATTCCAATAGCTGTCTCTCAGAGATGTAATAGTCTACTTTGGTGACAGTGAGCTCCCCATCACTGGAAATGTGTGATTAGAGGCTGGATAATCATCAGGTAGGAATCTTAGAGGCACGCAGGTGCAACAAACAGAGTGCAAGATCTTAGATCTTAGAGTCGGGTTCAAATTATGCTCCCATCACTTATACTTTCAGACAAATAATCACTCTAAGCCTCAGTTTCCTCATTTGTAAAGTATCCAGATAGCTGGATTGGAGACAGAGACCAAGAAAATATCCTGGCCTGCCACCTTGCAGAGACTCCTGAGACCTCATATTGTAGTTGGAGCCAACTATGGGTCAGCATGCCTCAGTGAGGTTCATCACTCTCCTCTCTGACCTTGACATTTTTGAGGGAGCCTGCTCTAACCTACCAGGAGAATGTACCTCCCTGGTTTGTTCATATAGCTAGAGAGGAGCGGTGGAGCCTGAGCTGAGAGTCCTGTCCCTGCCTTCCTGTATAACCTCAGGTATGCCTCTGCCCCTCCCAGGTCCTCAGTTTCCTCACCTGACGTGAAAAGTACTTCGTCTGTCTGAACAGTCTGGCTCCAGAATCAGGGCTCTTATCTACTGTGCCCTACCTACAGTTCCATATGAGGGCAATTGCCATTCACGGCAATAATAATAATCATGTTTCTGCATGGCCTTGCCCTGCCTAAGCTCCTGATCATTCCCAAATGGTGCCAACTGCTACATGAGCCAACATCACAGGTCTGGGCCAACACAGAGGTTCCCTGGCTACTGAGGGCCTTGTGTGCAGCCGTGAAGTTTGGATCCCCCTAAGTCACAGGTATGCCTCTCATAGAGGCTCTGCTTGATGTATGCCTCTCACAGGGGCTCTGCTTGATCTTTTTCCGTCATCTCCTTCCTCCCACAAAGCTGGGACCAACTCAGAGTTGAGGGATTAGAGACAATGAAATGGGAAATCCAAGGCAGAGGGGAGTGGATCTTAGAACATGATCCTATGATCAGCAGAAGGGAGTCAGAGTTGGGGTCTTGGATGGGGCAGGTAGGGAAGAGGAGATAGCCGTGTTCGGCAAGGGGCAGTTGAGGGCAGAAGAGCTACCTCCCTATGCCTGCCACTGATGCCCAGGGCTTGGAAGTAGAAGGGAAAAGGAGCCATCACCCCTCATCGATGGCTACGGCACAGACCCCACCCAGGGTGGAGGTGCCAAGTACCCAGGCTTCCCAGATCCAGAGGCCAAAACACCTGGTGAGAGACTCTGATGGGAAGCCCACTGGGGAGGAGGGCAGTGAGGTTTGAGAAAGTGAAATTCTGACTACTGTCACCAAAGACCCCTTTGAGAAATAAAAAAGGACAGCTGCCAAGTAAAGCCAGTATGAACACACAGGGAGCTTGGTGTCCTGACAAGGGCTGTGTGGAAATGCACTTTAAGAATTTTTTCTTGCAGATATACCTGCACACATGATATATGTACAAGGATTCATTGCAGCGGGTTTGAGAATGTCAAAAGGTTGGAAATAATGTAAATGTCCACCAATTTGCTTAACTGGGGCCAGTTAAGCAAATAATGGGCTGTCTGTATAAGGGAATAGTATGCTGTGTAAAATAAATAAGTTTTTTATATGTTGATCTGGAAATAGCTCCTATATGTATTGCTGAGTGAAAAAAAAATCAAGATAAATAACAGTGTAGACATTCTTCCAATTGTGTGGAAGAATTGTATGTTTAAAGGAGAAAATAACATTTGTTTTGGTTTGCATATGCAACAAAAATATCTAGAAGGATGAATAAAAACCTAATAACTGATTATCTGTTGGGGCAAATGGGGAACATCAATGAAAGAGAAACTTTTCACTGAATGCTTTCTTACACTTTTAAAGCCAAGTATAGATATTACCTATTTAACAATTAAATAAATACTTTAAAAGAAACAAAGCAGTTGTGCGAATAAATAAGGCTGAGTGTGCAGAACATAAAATAAAAACTGTTATATGTGATGAACACATTCTATAGGCTCCAACCTGAAAATATGGGCAGTGGCTGTAGTGCCAAAGGCAGGGCCCTGAAAGCCCAGTTTAGTGGGTACCTGTGAGCATTGATTTGATGCCCTTCAAGTAGGGATGTAAGTGAGTCTGCCAGCTAGGACCCCAGATTTTCTACCTTGCACTGCTCTTCTCTTCCTACCCCTGTCTTTGGCTCCTCTTAGCCCCATCTAAATTGCTTTGGAAAGTTAGATTTTTCAGTCTGCCAAGCTGTACAGGGATTAGGATGAAGCAAAGGGGTTTTCATAGGAACTAGAGCAGCGGGCTCTCTCTCCCTTCCTTCAAAACCCAAACCAAAGCTCACCTTCTTCAGGAAGTCTTCCTTGCGAAGGCCATAAAGGCCCCAGCCCTTCCACAACTCAGGAAATGACCTGGTGCCCCGGGTAGGGCCTGTGTCTCCCTCTAATAGGGTCCAGGCTTCTTGTCTCTAATTCTCTTCAATCCCCTAAATCCCAAGCCTGGCCTCCAGACAAGAAGTAGCTTAGACCAAGGCTTGGTGTGCCCAGCCCTAGCCAGGCTGCCCAGTGAGGGAGACAGTGGACAGAGTAGAAATAGGCCCAGTGCTGGGATACACGCAGGCTGGCAGGATAGAATATCCTCACCCATTATTACAATGGCTTTAGCCATTAAAAAGGCCATCCCATCCAGGAAGAGAGCACCGGGCACATTCTCCCTGTTTCACAGGAGTCTGAGGCTAAGTCTGAGGCAGAAGCCTGAATCAGTGAGTGACCAAGGTAACCTAATAGTTGCCTCATCTTGTCAGCACTCTGCATGCTATATTGATACACATTGATATTTGAATCTCCGAGCAAGGTAAGTGTCTAATGCATCTCTGAGTCTTCAGTTGGAGAGGGGCACATGATCCAGGAGCTTGAAGAGAGTTGCGAATTACTGTGAAGGTCAAAGGAAAGGCCTTGCCTACGTGTCTGACAGGGGTCTAAACCTCAGGTTTCCTGATCCCAGCCCAGCACACTTTCCTCTGTTTCCCTCTTACAAAGCAGATCAATTCTCTGCACCTAGGACTGGCCATTCCAAGCTTCTCTACAGTGGGGCAGCTACCAATGGATGCCAAGAAGAATAGAGGAGGACAGAAGATCTGGGAGGGCTTCCCAGGGGAGGTGGAAACGCCAGCCAGTTTTCCTCTCCCACACCAAATAATTGGGTTCTACACTGGAAAAAGTGCCCTTCAGCCACCTGAAGCCACCCCCAGCTCAAAACAGCATCCAAGTGGATCTTGGCCTCATTCCACTGATTTCCTGCTCAAATCAGGTGCACACAAGGTGGCCAATAGATGGCGCTTTTGTCTCCATGAAATTGATGAGAGAAAAGGCAGGGAGGGGGACAGTACAGGAAAAAGGGAGGGAGAGGGGAAACATGCAAGATGAAGAATGTGGAAAACTGAAAGAAAAAGGAAACCAAACTCGTCACTTGGTTTGGAAGGGCATGTTTCCGGATACGGACTATGGGTGTGAGTGGGTGCAGGAATATTTAAATTAACCGAGGAATTTTATTGGTGCCTGGAACTCTCTGTACAAGTTTCCACCTCAGCTGGCCTCTTCAGCTCAGAGAAAGAGAATGACTTTGGAATCAAGCAGACCTGGGTTAAGTTTTGAATCTGTCATTTTGTAGCTTGATCTGGATAATTCACTTTGCCTTTATGAGCCCCAATTTCATCTATAAAATGGAGCTAGTAATTCTAATAATGCCACCCTGCATTCTAGAAATAAACTGTATTTGATCATGCATTTTTGTAATACTCCACCGGATTCAATCCGCTCATATTTTGTTAAGGAAAGCTGCATCTTCTTCTGTATGTGAGAATGACTAGGTTTTGTGTGCTCAGCCCTCCTTAACCTTAATCGGGTTTTGATAACATAATGAAGTAGACAGAACTGGGATGACTTTCATTTTTTTCTGTGTTCTGGAACAATTTATATAACTAGAAAAATAAGTTCCTTGATGGTTTGACAGAATTCGCAGGTAAAACCAGCTAGCTTAGGTGCCCTCCAGTGGGTTCAATGGAAGAACAGTCTGACAGTGTTTTGTGTTTGCTCTCTACTAACAGATCTATTAGCCATACCAGGGTGTCTACCAGCCAAATGACCACTCCCAAGCTTTCAGGGTCAGCGACATGAAGCTGTAATTAAATGGAAAAGTTAGTAATCTCCATGAAATAGGATTTTAGCCACTGGATGATTGTTTCTCTATCTTTGTATATCTACTTTTCTCTATCGCCACTGTACCTCCACCAAGCCACCATCCTTTCCTGCCCAGATACTACAGTAGCCTTTTAATTGGTCTCCCAACCCTAGATCCCCTTTAACGGCATATTTGAGGCTATGACATTTCCTCTGAGTACAAGTTTGACTATATCCTATGGATTTTAATATGTACTGTTCTCACCTTTATTAATTTATAGTCTGTAATTTCAATTTTCCTCTAACTTAAGAGTTATTTAGATAAGCATTTTAAAATTTTCAAATGCTTAGTTCAAAATGTGGTCCAAAAACATATACATGTAGGAATTTAAAAACATTTTTGAATGTTGTGTTCTTAAAACACATTCATATAGCATATTCTAGGTTACTTAGATGATCTCCTGATATATCATAAAAGCAGAGGCCAGATATTCAGTCTTCATTTACATTTGTTATCAAGTGGTGCTACTTGAGCCTTGATATAAGGCAAAAAACAATGTGGACTTTATACGTAACTGCTGCATTTGGGCTAGTTTATGGCATGGCCTGCTATATGAAGGAATGCTTGCAGTTTATTCAAAAGAAAAAAATGGTGGATGAATTTAGCCATCACATTGCTCAAGACATGCCAGGCTCCAAAGACCTAAGATGGGGCAGTCAGGGTAGGCCACATTCAAGGTGCAAGTGATTTCATTTCAGCAAAACAATATCTTCTCTCACATTTGGTTGTTATGAATTTGAATTTTTATTTTGCAGCTGTTTGAATTTAATTCTTTTTAATTCTGTTTTATAATTGCATAAGAGATACAAGTCTAAGGATTTTATACTTGCCCATATTAAATGATAATGTAATAAAAAAAAATAAAGACAATACTAGAGGTCCATGGAATTTTTTCCTTTAAAAGAAGACTACTTTAGTTTCTTGTATATTGCAAAATCCTCCGCCCCACCCCGCCCCCTCACCACGACCTCATACTTCTAAGATATCCCAAAGAGATACTGTACATGGGCTTAAAACCAACCCAGTCATGATAATAGAGGGTTCTGCACCTTGCTCATTTTTCCTTCTGCCTTCCCAGGTGAAGCTAACAGCCGTCAACATTGCCTGAAGGAGCCTCTATTATGTTGTTATGCTTCCATTGTCCCTGCTAAGGATGTCACTTCCCTGTGTACTCAATTTTCCATGTGCCAGTGATGTTGGCCTCTTTCCAGCAGACCCTCTAACCAGCTTGGCACCATCCTTACCCAAAGTCATCCTTCTTGTGCTACAAGCCCCCTAAGTTGGTAAGCAGCTCTCTCAATTCATTTACTCTTATAAGGAACTCAGAACCATTCCCCCTGCCTTCATCTTACTGCCTTAAGCATGCACCTTCATTTTCATAACAGTGAGCCACCTTCCCACCTTCCAGAAGTTAGTGAGCACTGAACCTAGAAAACAACCTCCCATTCTCCTCTTCCTCACTCCCCCAATAAAAGGCGCAAAAACACAGCTTTAACTCTACCATTTCATTGTCAAAGTACACTGTACACACTCAGCTTCTCATACTAAAATAATCATCTTAATTTCAGGTGTGCAAAATTTCCCCCCAACTTACCTTGACTGAAACAAAGAAATCAACAAAGAAAAAGGGAAATATGGAATCCAGAAAGCAGAGAATACAACACAGGATAGAGATGGAGGGAATTCCAAGGAATTCCAAGAAAAATAGTGAAAGGATATTATAGGTCCACATCTGTGCAGCAGACATGGAGAGCAATCAGCCCAGACTGGAGCTGGACAGAGGGCTAGGGGAGAGGTGCACCCAGTAAAGGAAAACATAACAACCAAAAGCAATGATAGATTTCCTGAGAAATTTGACCATGTCAAAATTGTACCACAATGCTATTGGAAAATATGGAAAGATTTAGCCATGGCTATGAAGAAGGGTCAGCAAATGAGAAAATAAAACATTGAACATTAAGAAAAATTAAAAGTTGCACTCCCTCCACCTCCTGTAAATTATAGTCATGGTATATGGGTGGCTTAACAGAGAAGAACATTTATATGGTAATAATATGTAAATGCTAAAAATGAATTTGACCAAAAGTTGATAATTTGGGTGGGAATGGGAAAAGATAGAGATTTTAGAGATAAATGATCATCTATCACAGTAGGAAGTTAATCATTACTGTTTCAAGAGATTCATATAAGCATGGAAATATGGAAGTATATTCCAAAAGAGACAGATATGAATTGAAAGTAGATGCTCCAAAGGAAGAAAGCAGAGTCCTGAGAATGGGCAAGGGATCCTTAAAACCCCTTAGTTGCTATTTGATTTGTTAGATTATATGCTTGTTTCAATTAAATAAAAACAAAAATTAAGTCTTAAAAATGTGTCCTCAGATTAAAGATGACTTCTAGGTTTCTACAAGAATGAAAGGACAACTATTTGCTTAACATTTCTGAAGCTTCCATTTAGATTATCCCCCCACACACACACACACAAAAAAAAAAAGAGAGAGAGAGAGAGGGTGAAAATAATATTGAAATCTTGCTTCTAGATAAAAGTGCTTAGTGCTTTGTAAAGACAGAGTTGGAGCAGGGCTTTGTTTTGTGTTTTCAACATCTACCCAAGTGTCAAAATTCTTAGGGCATTCTATGCCATAGAGGTCTCCAGGCAATGAATTCCAAGGGCATCAACAATCTCATATTTGTGTCCGTATGGGCCTCAGAGCCCAGCATAGGACCTGGCATACAATGAACCCTCAACACTGTTGAGTCAAGGAAAATTAAAGAGGCATTTCAAAATAAAATCTTTCTGGCTTTCCAATTCAGCAGTGACATTTCTAATATTTTCAGGCAGACACTTCCCACCTTGTCCATTATTCCAAGATCCCAGGGACAGAAACCTCAGGGCAGTGGCAAGAACAAAATTCAGAGCTCAAGAAACACTTCTTGTTCTCAGCGCAGTGAGAAGGATCCTCTCCTTCCCTGGAAATTTCTTGGAAGGAATTTATCAAGAGGTGCTCTGAGACAGGAGGAGAGGCTGTAAAACCATTTTGAATAAAAGAAAGTTTGTGTTTTGTTCTTTGTAGAGCTCTACTTCTTAGAGAACCAAGCTGGATCTTTGCTCCCTGCTGGGCCCTAGGGAGGGACAATTTTCTCATCAACAAATGGGGGAAATAGCCTCCACCTCCACCTCTTTTGCAGGCCATGGCAAGGCCTGCAAGTAAGCATGGATGAGATGTGCCAAAGTACAGTCAACCCAGTTATTATTCAGTAAGTCAGGCACAATAGACACTAGGGATTCAGTCAGCCAGTCATTCAACAAATATTAAGTGAAGGGCTGCTTTTACATCAGGCAAATGAGATCTGACTTTGTTCAAAAGGGTTAACAGCTGGGGAGGGCATTTCACACCAGACTATGCGTGCCTACTGCCCCACCTCCAAAGGCTACCTTCCCTGCCTCAGATTTCCTGCACCCTTCTCCTCCATGAGCTGCCAGCTTTCCACCCTCATCCTGCATCACCACCCTAGAGCTTTACACTCTTGTATCTAAGCGAAGTGCATCAGGCTTATCTAACATGCAAATCACATTCACCCTGGGCTAAAAGCTCACCAGTCTCTTTCCCCAGTCGTTCCCCACAGCTAATCCAGGCTCTACTAGACTGGGGAGCTCTGGGACAGAGGAGCTCAGGAAAGCCTGATGCTTAGCATTTGGGTCCACCAGAGAGTAGGACAGGGTCAAGAGCCTACTCCCTCCCTCATACCGCAACCTCTGAGTCTCTGCTCAGTGCTGCCCTGTCCTTGGTGCTGGGGATAGTCACGAATCAGCTCAAATCCTTGCTGCCCCAGCTCCCAATTTAGCAAAGGAGGTTAAGACAGGGGTCATAACTGATGGTGCAGGGCCCAGCTCAAGCGCAGAGGGGACACGCAGGATTCTGTAGCCTGGTCCCACCCTTTAAGTAGGGAGTTTTAGCCTTTCAAACTGATTCCCCAGTCTGGGTCCAGTGCCTTTCCTCCAGAATAGCGTGCATACTAATCTGTAAATTTTGTTAAGATGATTCATTGGATCTAAGGTGGAGCCTGAGATTATAACAAGGTGAAGCATTTCATCTCAGGAGCTACTGAAGGTCCATGAGCCACACTTTGAGTACAAGGCTTTAGGGCATTCATCTCATTTCTTCGAGGGGTGATTGGTAGTGTGTCTTCCCCACTGGTCTCTAAGCACCATGAGGCTGGGATCTTGCTCATTGTTTAGCGATGTATTTACTCCCAGTATCCGACACAGTGCTTGAAACATTCAATAAGTACTTGTTAGAGAAGTGGCCAATACTCTCTTATCCATGGATGCTGGGAGTAATCCCACACAGCAAACCCACTAGCCAAATACACTCATGTGCACACCACATCTCATCTCTACCAGCCTCTGGGATGCAGCAGGTGATGGTGTTTACTAGGCCTACTATGTGCACAGCTATGGTTTAATCCCACCCTAATTACTTCACAAACCTCTTTCTGAGGACTCACACCATGTGACAAAGTTCACCCACTATCTCCCCAGACCACTCCTCCAAGTCACCAGCCAGCACACCAAGCCCAGATAGAGGTTTCTTCTTTCTTTTTAATCAAACCAGGTTTAATTAAAAAATAATAATAACCTAATAAGTCCTAAGTTTTCCAGATGGTGGGGAGCTCCCCCTTTCAGTCAAGAGCCCCTGGTGCTGCTTGTCTCAGAAATTTCGAAGAACTGTCCTCAGGGCTTGGAACAGCACAGCCACGTGTGTCTGTGTGGAAGGGGAGCACTCTCCTAGTAAGAAACTGAGGACAGACAGGTAAGTGGGGTTGGGAGACAAACTTGTGGGGAAATGAAGGGAAGAGAGCGAGAGTCAGAAACCCAAGGAGTCTGACCTCTAATGTATTGTAAAAACATGAGGGAAGGTTGAAGAAGTAAGGAGCCAGTTGTGGAGGCGCCTTGAGATCGAAGGTCTGGCTTCTGATGGCTTGCAATTCACCAGAAAAATGGGGTGGAGGCTCACGTGTGGTGATCCAGCTCAGGGACATGGAACCAACAGCAGTGCTGGGGGAGCGCACAGATGGGGGATCACAGTAAAGGGAGAAGAAATGAAGGGCTCACACATCGGGGTGGGGGTAGGGGTGGAGGGTTCAGTTCAGTGGAGAGGTGGTGAGAACCTTCTCAGGAATGCGGGGTCAGAGAAAGAGGTAACAGGTGTGTTCAGTACAAGAGGCAGAGATAGGGAAGCTCAGAGGTGTGCCCAAGCCAAGGGGGAAGGGGACAGAGTGAGGGGGCGCTCCCTGGCGGCGCCCAGTCCTGAAGGCTAGGGACGCCCAGGAGGCCCCTGTCGGTGGTGGAAGGGCTCACAGGTAGCGCTCCAGCCCCGGCGCATAGCCCGGCTGCCTCAGGTAGGCCTCCCCCGGGCCGAGGGGGCCGAGCGCGCCCGGCGGCCCCGCCAAGGCCAACAGCGGTTCGGCAGGGAGCGGGCCGGGGCCAGGGCGCGTCGGGGGCAGCCCCAGACGGTCTGGGGCGGGCGCGTACAGCGGCGGGGAGGCGGCGGCTGCGCAAGGCGGGAAGGCGGCGTCCGGCGCGGCGCAGCAGGGCGGCTCCGGGGCGCCCAGCGCCGCCAGCTCGGGCGGCAGGCTCACCAGGCTGTCGACGCTGAAGAGGCGCGCGGGCGGCGCGGGCCCGGGCCCGGGCGCGGCGGGCGGCGGCGGCGCGAGCAGCGCGGGGCCGGGCGCGAAGGGCGCGTAGGGGCAGGGCGGCGGGCCGGCGGCGGGCGCGGGCGCGGGCGCGGGCGGCGCGGGCGCGGGCGCGGGCAGCTCGGCGCGCTTGAAGCGCTTGCGGCGCCGCAGGAAGCTGCCGTTGTCGAACATGTCGGCGGCCGCCGGGTCCAGCGTCCAGTAGTTGCCCTTGCCCGGGTTGCCCGGCTCACGGGGGATCTTGACGAAGCAGTCGTTGAGCGTGAGGTTGTGGCGGATGCTGTTCTGCCACTTGCGCGGGCTGTCGCGGTAGAAGGCGAAGCGCTCGGTGATGAAGCGGTAGATGGCGGCCAGCGTGAGGCGGCGGCCCGGGGCGTGCGCCAGCGCCATGGCGATGAGCGCGATGTACGAGTAGGGCGGCTTCCCGCGCTGCAGGGGTCGCCGCCGCCTCCGGCTCGGGCCCGGCGCGGGCGCGGGCGCGGGCGCGGACTCTGGCTCTCCGCGGCCCGCGGCCGCCTCCTCGGGCTCCGGCCCGGGCTCGGCTCCGGCCAGCGGCGACGGCGGCGGCCCCGACGGCGCGACCGAGGGCAGGGCCGGGAAGCCCGAGAAAGCAGCGGGCGGCTCCATGTCGCTGCGCCCAGTCATTGGGAGGCGGCAGCCCCTGCCCGCGCTGCTCAGAGTGCAGGGGCCGCTGACCCGCCTTATATGGACACAGCTCCCCTCCCCCACGTTCCCTGACCAGGGCAGAGGGCTCAGACCTTCAGGCTGACCAACACCTCTTTCCTAATTTGCTGTTCCTATACTCTTACCGTGCTCCCGGCACCCCGCCCGACATATGCCCCTCCTTCGGTCTCCTCCCTTTAGGTCAGTCTTTCTCAGACCCATCCTCACCCCTTCCCCATCTCCATTTGGGTCAGGCCCTGGCCTTGGCCCCATCCCACCTGCTTCAATCAGCTCTCTTTCCTTTCCATTCCTCCCTCAACCTCTTCCCTTTTGGGTCAATGCCAATCACAAATCCACCCATTCAGCTCACTCTCTGGGTCCCCTCCCTATTATGCTGCTTCCAGCTCTGTCCTGTCCCCTACATCCTTCTCTCCTAGCTTCCTCCCTGTCCCTCCAACCCCAGCTGGGGCAGAGATGAGAGCCTTCCAGGGCCGCTTTGCCAGCCTTCAGTGTCCTAACACTGTGCTGGTCAGGGTTGTGTCAGGCCCACACTCAATCATTAGGCAATGGAGAAGGGTAGAGTGGGAGGGAAAGAATAAGCCGGCTTTGTCCCAAGAGAGTATATTTGGTGGCTTCAGGGTCACCATCTCTCTCTCCCACTTCTCCATGACCCTGTCCCATCTAGGGCACTTGCAAGTACCCCCTGAAGGAACAAAATCATGAAAAGTGGCAGAAGACTGCTTTAAATTAAGAGCCCCCAGAAAACATAATTTGGAGTTGTCTTTTCTCCATGTCCCTTCTGTTCTAGAAAAAGGGCTCCCTTATGCACACACAACATTCACACTGAGAAGATGCACAGAACATAGGCCCACATAGCCTAAAGTTCCAAGGAGCAGTTACTGGGTCAGAGAGAGACCCCCAAGGGCTTCAAAAGACTGGAGGTCTGAGACAGCTGCTTACTGATGAAACTGCTACACTCACATTTCACTGGGGCTTGGGGTGGTGGTGGGTCTTTGCAGTTGTTGTTTTTTTTTTTTTTTTTTTTTTAATTAAAAATTCACTCTGTGAAAGACCACCAACTACCACCATCCAGAGATGATGCCACACTGGGCAGGAAACCTCTCCAAAGTGACAGGAGAGCTACCCCTGGCTTGGAGAAAACCAAAGGGTGAAAGAGCCTTGTCTTAAAGAGGCTTGTCTTCAGGACAGGCAAGATCACAGGAGCAGGGCTGGTAGTAGGTCAGATAAGTGCAGTGCCTAAGGCCTAAATTTAAGGGGGCACTCATTCTCAGGGTGGTGCAAGTGAAGGGTAGGCACTTGAGAGCCATCGCCTCCTTAAATTTGGTGCCTTAGGTGCCTTACCCTAGTTCTGGCCCTGATGCAGAGTGCCCTTGGACACAGATGACTGAAGCTAGCCACACTAGGCCTGTGGCCTAAGGCTTCAAAATCTGAATGAGAGGCTCAAGAACCCCACTCTCCCAGCTCCAGTCTCAGCTGATAATATACCAGCCATCATTACTATTAAACATTTTGTATGTGGTAAACACTTTATAACCATTTAAATGCGAATATCTTCCGAGGTAGGTACTATTATTATCCCTGTTTTACAGATAAGGAAACTAAGGCTTTGGAAAATTAAGTGACTTACCTGACTTCACACAGCTAGTAGATGGCAGGGCTGAAATTAAACCCAGAGTTCAGAGCACCAACACCAGACTCTTCTAAGAATACCATATTTTAAAGCAAAGACTGTAAAAGTAATTTACTGTAGAGTTCTTCCAGCCTATAGAGTTCTGATGCCTAGCCTCACTCCTGACCTCCAAGTCAGCATATTCAAGTGTCCACTACATGCCTCCCAACCCCATACCTGCTCCCTTTCCAGCAAATGGACTCCTTGCCCCTCACCACTCAGATCAGAGAAATGGACATCATCTTAGGCTCCTCCCTCCCCCATCACTCCCCACAATCAAGCAATCTGCAAGTCCTGTCAATTCCACATGGACTCCAAGTCCATCCCTCCTTCAGTTCTCCTGCCTTAGTGTAGCCCATATCATTCATCAAGCACTTTTGTGCCAGACACTTTGCCAGGAAAGACAGATGAGAAGACTTACAGTCTGGTGGAGAAATGGACACACAAACAGTTACAGCCATGAAAGAGGTGGGCAGAGGGAGCTGCAGAAGCAGAGAGGAAGGAGATGACACTTGAAGATCTAGAGACAATCTTCCACCCCACAACAGTGAAGAATCAGCTCAGTTTATACACAAACAGGTCCCACCTCATACCCTCTCCACCGTGCAGTCTACTGCCTCAGCGCAGTGAATACAAGACAGGGATGTCACAATGAACAGCTCACCAGAGGAGGCAAGACAAGCAACTGCAGCAGCAGGGGATTCTGTCCCAGAGCTGAGTGACCTAGGGCCACTAGCTCATTCCAGCTCCAGTTTCCTCACCTGCCAAATGGGGACAATAATGAACTCTCATGGCTTTGTTATAAGATTCAAAGGAGATCATGTATGAAAGGGCCCAGCCCACACTGGCACTTGGTAATAGGAGATTTTTTTTTTCTAGTATGCAACTGGCATTTCCAGAATTAAACCAGGAGGGAAAGGAGAAAGGCAGAGCCAGAGAAGTGATTTCAGAGCTTGCATATTTCCAACTAATTCAACCAGGTGCAGCATAATTCTGCAGTTAGATTCAGGCACAGATCCAGAACCAACATCTTTCCCACCTTCCCTCCAAAGCCCCCTACCACAGCCTCTGTCTCACACCTCCAGATGAGGGGGTAGAGGTGGGAAGTTCTTATTATCTCCCATGGCAGACTACTACTTTCAATTTTCCAGTCCATATGTAAGAGCCTGGGGCATAGTATATGTTCAATAAATGATACTGAATGTACAGTTGGCTGCGCTAATCCTGGGGAGGGTGGGGGCAGGGAGCTGGGCCAAAGGGGTGAGAACCCAGACTTTACCAGTTCTCGGTGCCTGCCTGACCCTCTCCATTGGGCCTGTTTCCCGGAGCCAAGAAGGCCAGTGTCAGAGGGTAGCCCAAGGGCTAATCCATGTTTTCAGCGTGGCTGGGCCCTCTTTTCACAGGCCCTGGGCCGGACGGGATGTGGCTGAGCATCCGGGCATAAGACGGCCAGTGAAGGCGGCCCCTTTCTCATGGGCCTGGATTCCAGGCGGCCCAGTGTCTGAGTGGAGCCCCTGGGGCGGGAGGAACACAGTGGCTGGGCTGGGCAGTCCTTTGTCTGACCATGCTGGGTGGATATTCGGGCTGGCAGGAGGGATTAATGGCCAGGGATTGGCCCTGGGGCCGGCCTTCCCACTGCCCTTTGGAGGCCAAAGGCCCAGGTCAGGGCACACAGCATTGATGGCTCCCTAGATAGGAATGGAAATTCCCACCCTGTGCAAAGCTGTTAGCATTAGCCTGCAAGGCTCCCTGCCCCCAGCCCCACCTCTGCAGAGATGGGCTTTGAGGCAAGGCGTAGAGGGGAGGGGGCCAGAGCTTTCCCACCACTCTGCCTGGGAGACGGGGCTGAGGCTGAAAGTCAGTTGAAGGTCCTGACTTGCTGAAGGTCCTTGCCCTGAGATTTGCAGCTCCTCTAGGAGGGCCCTATGATTGCCACTCTAGAGTTCTGGGGAGAAAGAGCTATATTAACACAAGAGGCCAACCTGAGCTGTCGCCAGACCCCATAAGGGTCCTGGAATATCCCTCAAACACCTCTAGTTTGACACTGTTCCATAGTCATTTATTCCTAAAGACCCCATCATAGCATCCATGTATCCCATAGCCCAAAGGCTATAGAAGGATGTGGGAACCAAAGGAAATCTCAGAAACATCCCCATCCCACCCCCTGCTACACAGGGACCCTGAGAGCTGCTACAGGACCCTTTCCTCTTACCCCACATCTAGAGCTGCCTAGGATACTGCTCCTTCCTCAGAAGCCTGGAGCAGACAGTTCCCACCTGGCTGTGGGGTATGCTGGGCCCCATTCTGATGTAGCCTTTTCTAACCAGGCTGCTCCTGAACTAGGGTTGAAAGCAGCAGCACCAGCCCTGTCTGTATGGCCTGATCACTGTCAGGTGCCCTCTGGAGGGGGCAGCCATATAGTCACACCTTGTATGGGGTGATTGGTGTGTGATATGGCAGAGAAGAAACTTTACTGTGCTCAGGAGGGGGCAGCCATGTAGTCACACCTTGTATGGGGTGATCGGTGTGTGATATGGCAGAGAAGAAACTTGCAGGAGCACAGAAGAGGGACCTCACCCAGTTTGGCGAAGTCAGGGAGGCTTCCTGGAGGAGTAAAACTTCAGCTGACCAGGTGGTGCAGGCCCCAGGCTGCATTAGGGGCTCATTGTCTGTGTTCTCAGCACATCTCTGTCACTGTCCTTACTTTATCGATTCTTCCTGTGTCTGTCTCTGGCACTAGACTCTATGCGTTGAGGACAGGTACCATGTTTCACTTAGGACAGTGCCTGGCACAAGGTGATGGTCCATAAGTAGGTATCAGGTGGCTAGAAGAACAACTGGATACCAAGACAAGAAAACTATGGTGCAAAGGTCTGAAAGGCAAGAGAGAAGTCCATTCTGAGATGTGCAAGACTTTCAGTGTTTTTCCACTAAGAATAACATGAGCTAATATATGTAAAGTTATTAGGACCCTGCCTAGAACATATCAATTCTGTGTAAGTATAAGCTGTTGTTTTTGTTATTGTTGTTGCTATTATTCACTATGGCTAATGTAGAGGGTTAAAGAACCAAGACAAAAAAAGTAGACGAGGTCAGATTGTAGATGATCTTATTTGCCAGCCTAAGGAGCTAGGGTCTTTCTAGAGGTGACTGGGAGCCTTTAAAATTCTTCAGCAGGGGAGTGACGTGGCCACCTCCCTTGTTTGGATCAGTGTGGCAGCAGATAGGTGAGAGAGGGAAGAGACTGGAGGCTGAGAGAGAAGGGGGGAGCCTGGGCATATGATGAAGTGTGAACCAGGACTCTTGTGGAGGGGCGGGTGCGGGGTGGGGGGGCATACACCACACCCTTCGTTCTCATTCACTCCAGACCAGAATGGAGAGAGAACCTCCAGCTGTCCATCTCAGATAGTTTAAACATTGGCTTTGTCACACAGTCCAGGAGCTGGCTATCATCCTCTACTCCTTTCTCTCTCTCTCTGACCACCTCCAGTCACGAGACCTGTCAATTTGCAGAAGTTTCTCTCAGGTCCATTCTCTTTTCTTGTCCCCTGCCTCAGTCCTTGCTCAGGCCGATATCAGCTCTCACACTGCCAACTGCAGTAGCCTCCTGGCTGGGCTCCCTGCCTCCCCCTCTGATTCCTTCTTTACTCAGCGGCTGGTATGATGTCTCATCTGTTGCGACTGCTTAAACACCTTCAGTGGCTCTCCATCACCTCGGGAGTCAGACCAAGTCATTAACATGACCTGACCTGTGGTTCCTTACTGCCTAACTTCTCACCAACCCCTTGTGTCCTGTTTTCCCTGCAGCACACCCATGTTCTATACGGAGCTACTTTCTGCCAAAGGCCAGATCCTCTCCCACTCTGAGCCTTTGCTAATCCAAATGAGCACAACCCACTTTGACAGCTTTAGATGCAAATAGTCTCATTTACTTTTCCAACCCGCGCCCCCTCGATCTCCTAAGATCTTCATTAACAAGAAGTCCCATCTGTCCCTCCAAAAGATTCCACCTCCATATTGTCAAACAAATAAGAAGCAAATAAAAACCCTGAGCATTTTCCATCTTGAAGCAGAGAAGAAATTCACCCCTTATCCCACCCGGCCCCTCTGCCAGAAGTTCCTGTCTTCCCTGACCTGCCTAGTATAGTCCTACTTGTCCTTTGAGAATCACTCACAGAAAATAACCACTTCAAAAACATTTCCAAATTTCTCCTTTCTCTTTCGCCAGGCAAAAAGCTGGCGCCTCAGGCCTGACTATACCAGGAGAGACTTCAGCACATGCTATAGTCTGCCTCCCTCTGTGCCCAGTCCACCCTTGGACCTTATGCCAGGCTGCAGAGCTGCACCTCTGAGCATTTGTTGAGTGATGGATTACCTTGTTGAATGAATGAATGATGAATGAAGGAGCTAACGAATGCCCACATGTGTCTGGAAAGACAAAAGTTCCCTGCCCCTGATTTCCGGCTGGGACTCTGCCTTTTGCTCTTGCTGCCTCTCTGCTCAGCTCTGTGGCCCAGGGCTGAGACCCCCCATGTGGTCCTTGCCTTAGCAGGGTTCGGACTCTGCTCAAGCTCAGATTCAGACAATGTAGGCTCAGCCCCGAGGGTGTAATTCCAGCCGCTCCTAAACCACACACCCGGCATCTGAAGTATGTTCTGTGTCATTTCGGGCTGTCAGCATTCTGCGTTCTGCCATCTACCTCAGCCTGCACTCTAGGCAATCTCAGAGCTCTCGGATCTCTCTGCTTCTCATTTCCAGGGAGACTGAGGGGAAGTGGTGCTGTCAGCCAGGCTGGCTGAGCCAAGGGAGCCCGGGCTGGAGGAAAGCGCATTTGAATCCACCACTCATTTGCTATGCGATCCAGAGCAAGTTGCACAACTCCTGTGGCTCATGTTAGACACGTCAGCCCCTGGTGCCTGAAGAACTCTGAAATGATCTAGGCCAGTGATTCCCAACAGATGGGCCCCTTAGCGAAAGCTAGGCATCTGGAAATCACGTGGTGCCCAGGGCTGTCTGTGAAGAGGATGCACAATGTGTCTCACACACATAAATATGAATGTCTTTCAAATGGATGTCAATGCTGCTGTGACTGGTAAGTACTCACATTTAAAAGCTTTGCAGTCATTTTGATTTTTAATCCATCAATGGATACTAAAAGCACAACTACAATCATATGGTGTAGCTGAGAGGTTTTTTTAATCCACATTCTTCAACTACTGCTCTGGTCCAACATGTCTTCTTATGGCTTGGGATATTGAGGTCCAGAAAAAGGAGTGACTTGCCTAAAGTCACAAGGCAGATCATTGCAAAGCCAAAAGTGGATTGCAGGGCTCTGGCCCCCCACCTCCTTCTTCTCTTCATTTATTTAACAATATTTGTAAGTACCTGCTTTGTGACAGACTCTATGCTCAGCACCAGGGACCAGTGATGAAGACCAAAGCTACTACCCTCAGGGGCTGACATTCGTGCAGGAGGGGAATAGGTAAAATGCAGGGAGAAGAGACACTGCACAAAGACTTTATCCTAACTGCTAAAGGAAGCCACCGTAGGACTACAATCAGGAAGTGATGCAATAAGATTCTTGTTGTATAATAACCACTACATTTGCAATGTGGACAGTGGACCAGAAGGGTTTGATCATTTTAGGATGTTTTTGGTTTTAAGTAACAGAAAGCCTCAACTCAAAGCGAGTTAGGATGTAGGGAAATAGAATTTCTCCCTAACAAGAAGGTCAGAGGCAGGATGTGGTGAGGGCTCTGGTTCTCCTGTCATGTGATTCTCCTGGCTCTGCTGTCCCTCGTGGGTTAGCTTCACCTTCAAGCTGGTGATAAGATTCTTATAGTACCAGAACTACAATGCCTGAGTTCCAAGTCCAGAAGAAGAGCGATGTTTGTTTCTATGCCTATTTTTTAGAAGAGAAAAGCTTCCCTTCCCCCACCCCAGTGTCTCCTCAGCTCTCATTGGCCAGAATTAGATCATTTTCCCATTCTTAAACCAATCACAGGAAAGGAGGAAAGAGTTACAGGTTTGACTAGGACTAATCAGAACCTACTCACCCTGGGGGGTAGGTCACTTGCCCATCTAGCAGGTGCTGTATGGAAAAGTAGATACTGGAAAAAAATATATGGGTTTCCTTAGGAAGGAGGAAAAGAACCCTCAGCAATATCTGCTACAAAGAGAGAAAAGAAGAGATTGGCAGCCCAAACTGGAGGCTACTGAGCAGAGCAGCATCTGTAGAGCGCTCAATTCTCTGCCTTGTGTAAACCACTCACAGATGTCTGCCTTCCCACTTAGCTCTCGGCTCCTTGGGGACAAGGCCTGGTACTCATCCACCTGTGGATTCAGGCACAGGTATCTCCAAAGAGGTAGAGGAGTGGTTAGAACAGACGGTGTATAGCAGAAAGCAGGAGTTCCCATCTGAGAAGCAGAGGTTTCCAAGCAGGGACCAGGGAATAATACCCTGTGAAGGGTCATCTGGCCAGGTGACCTGGGCAGTCATCTTGACCACCTCGAGCCTCAGTTTCTTAGAGAACTGGGAAAGGATATTCTCATTCTCCAGGAACAGTTACCTCCCACGAAATGCTCAGTCTATGTTCTATCACCTTGGATGAGGCTCAGGGTGAGGAATTCTTGGGGAGGGGTTAAGAAAAGGGAGACTTGAGCAGGTCAAAAGACAAGAACTTGGGGTGCTGGATCAGCTTGTGAGATTATGTGAATCTCCTCCCAACTCTGTTTTCGGAGACATGTTGGTATTTTGAAATTGGCCATAATGAGAGTTTTTATACCACAGAAATTAACAAACACTACAAATCATACAAATCAGAACCTACCTTCCACCCCCAAGATCCAACTGTTAAACAGTCACCAGCCCACCACTTGGCAAGACTCCAATGATTAAAATAATTGAGCTCAGACAAGACAGAGACTCTTCTTTGTGGCTGTCAGGAGGCTCCAGGGAGGGATGGCCTAGAAGGCAGGGCCTCTAGGAGGAAGAAAAGCAGGTTTTTCCCTGTCCTTTCTCTGAGACCCCTTAGCTCACACTCGTGGAGCCCATGTTTGTGACCAGCACTAGACCAGAGCCTTATATAACATCTCTAACACTGTGGCCCTATGAGTTAGGCCAGACCCTCCCTGTTTCATCCTGAGTTTTAATACAGACATGTGTCACTTAAAGATGGAGATATATTCTGAGAAATGCTTCGTTGGGTGATTTCGTCATTGTGTGAACATCAGAGTGCACTTACACAAACCTAAGTGCTGTAGCCTACTGCACACCTAGGCTGTATGGTATAGCTTATTGCTCCTAGGCTACACGCCTCTAGAGCATGTCATGTGGCCAATACTATAGGCAATTACAACACAATGGTAAGTATTTATGTATCTAAACATAGAAAACGTTCAGTAAAAATACAGTATAAGAGATAAAAAATGGTGCACCTATAGAAAGCACTACCGTGAATGGAGTTTGTAGAACTGGAAGTTGCTCTGAGTGCGTCAGGAGTGAATGTGAAAGCCTAGGACATTACTGTCACTGCTATAGACTTTGTAAACACTGTCCCACAAGCTTTCCTCTGCTTCCTTCTGACAGGGTCAGAAATAGAACATTGAAGTGGTCAATGCTGCTCCATGAACAGGGAGGTGGGCTGGATTGATTGGAAATATTGAGGAGAAACTGGCCCGGTTGGGCATAGATCACCATAATAGCGACTGTTAGCAGGGAGTGAGAGGTGGCCTGAAGCTCAGTAGGAATAAGAAACCAAGATGGAGTGAGAAAGGAACACAGGAGATTGTCATGGCAATGTAGTTTTAGCTGTTGCATATTGCAGTGGTCAGATTAAGGAACTTTGTGTTACTCATAAAAAAGAAAAGGGTGTTTAACGTGAAGAGGGGATAGAACTGAGGACTAAGTATTTTGACTTTGAAAACTTATTTTTTATTTCATTGACCTTATCTGTCAAAAAGGGCTCTCTCTCTCTCTCTCTTTGGCATTAACTTGATGGAAGAAATAAAACTTGTCTACACTTTACATCATTACAACCTAAAAACATTTCCAAAGTTCAGGAACAGGCTGGCTCCACACTACCACAGAAAACTTTTACTAAAAGTGGCAGTGGCATGTAGTACTTGTTAAGGCAGCTCCTGTGGACCTATGTCCTTGTACAGGATCTTATGTCCTCAACAAAGAATTTGCAGCAATGTACTTGGAAGATCATAAAGCTAGACCTGGGAGGGCTGTAGCACCCTCTGAATATGTAGGGTTGCGGGGATAAGGCTCTTCTGTGCTAAACAGGTCCGTGGCTGACCGATTGGGATGCCATCTGTACACTCAAAATTGAGGTACCGTGAGTAAGAGGGAGTCTATTGCTAAGCCTCACAGATATTGCTTCCATCAGAGGAAAAAGAAATTCCTCCTGAATCACATATCTTTCTATATCTTACAGGGAATTCAGCTCTATGATGATCTTATGGGACCACTGTCATATATGCAGTCTGTCATTGACCAAAATGTCATTGTGCAGCACATGACTATTCTATAGATGGTACAATTTGATTCAGTAATTCCCCTGCTAGGAATTCATCTTGAGGGCTGTACTCAATGATGCATGTTCAAAAGATGGTCAACACTGTGTTATTTATAACAGGAAAAATTGAACCTAATGTCCTGCAGCAAGATTGGGTTCATTCCACCAGAGAAAAAAATGCTAATTTCAGAACTATCCCCCATTTACAGATGAGAAGGTGGAGCTTCATGGAGATGGAGGGCGCTGCCTTGAGTCACTCAGCCAAAAGACAGTTCCAAACCCCAATGCTCGTCCAATTCCTGAGTGTGTTTGGCACTTCAAGTTTGCAAATTATTGCTTCCTTACAGATATAGAAACTGAAAACACTCAAATTAGAGCCCACCTCCCTCAGCTCTAAGTCATTAAAGCACTGGCTTCCTGCCTACCACCCTTCTCCTGCCACCCCACCCAGCAGACAGGCATAGTCTCCACAACAGTCTATTAAAGCAAAAACCCCTAGACTGTTACTGTGAGGCCCAGAGAGGGCAATCACTTACCCAAAGGCCCCCCCCAGCTGACCATATGTCTCCCAAAAGGCTAGAACCCACAAAAGAGTCCAGAATTTTTTGGGCGGAAGGAAGGAAGAGCTCTCCTAGAGGCAAGAAGCAGCATCTGGAATAGTTTTTGCTTTGGAGCAGGCGTGCAGTCATTAGTAGAGTTTTGGCATGTTTGGGGACAATAACTGCATATTTTCTGCAGGGTGCATTATGAACTGCCTTTGCTCAGAATGTAATGAGTATGTTTTCTATGAGGGAATGAAATTTACGCTCCTCCCAGGCCTGACTGGGCTGCTTTTCTGCTGTCTGCTTGGTGTTAGGCTAACTATTTTTAGATGGGTCCAACAGACAGGACCAGCTGCTGGATGTGACTGTGAGCATGGCTTCCCTGATGGGACAGAGGATCAGTGGGGCAGCCTACTGAGGGAAGAATCATTCGCTCCAGTACTTTACTGTGGTCAAGAGTCACTTCTTTTCATCCCTGTTCAAAGACTCCACCCTGGGGACTTTCCAAGCTTAAAAAAATGGAGGGCTTTGTTTTTTTCTCCCTGAAGTTACATGGATGGAAAATACAAATAATTTCATCTTTCATGTCCCTTCTCCTCTGGCTCCAGGCTGCCACTTTCTCTCATTCTCTTTTGTCTCTTTACAAAGGTAGGTTCTTCTGCCTGGAATGCCCTTTATCCTCTCTCCACGCCCACCCTCATCTGAAAAAGTCAACTCATGCCAACTCCTCCAGGAAGCCTTCCAAACAGGGATACTTCTCCTTCTCTGACTTCCCCACAGCACCTGTGCTTCCCTCAGTCAAAGCCATTTACCCACTCAGTACTGAATGCTTGCTTAGCTCCCTCTTCTGCCTAACTCTAAGTCTTGAGAAATGGGGATGTGAATTATTTCTCTAGCAAGAGTTTCAGTGTCCAATATGAGACCAGGGACAGACAGAACAGTGGTTGCTGACTAACTGATGGAGTGAATAAATTGATGACTAGTGTAATAGAGCATCAGAGATAAAGGGGATAGGTTTCAGGAGCTCAGGGAAGGGAAAAGATAGTATCAGGGGTCATTGGCTGCTGCAAGTGACAGAATACCAACTCAAACCAACTTAAGAAAAATGAGTAGGGGGTGTTAACTCATAAATCATGGCAAGGATGAAATTGAATTTAGAAATATCTGGAACCAAGTACTAAAACATTCTCTTCACGTCAGCTTCACTTTCACAGGCCACTTTCTCCATGATGTTGGGGACCTGGGTATTGGCAGCTTCATGCTCCCATCCTCACAGTTCCACAAATGGACACAAAAGAGCTGCAGTTGGAAAAAAGCTTCAGAGAAGCACTCTGAGTGATCCAGTTTGAGACCCATGCTCACCCCTTGACAAATCACTGTTAGAGGATGGCAGCTCCGAATTAGAGGAGGAGCAATTCTCCCAAACACATGGGGGTATCACAGCCATCACAGCCATGACTTTTGGGGGGAGATCATTGTGATCTGGTCAGTCACCCAATTTAAATCTAGTAGAGTCACTAGATTTCTTGAGCATCTCTCTACCCAACCCATGTTAGATATTTTCATGCCCAGTGTCTTATAATAACTCTGTGAAGTGGATATCATCACTCCCATTTTACAGATGAGGAAACTGAGATTCAGAAAGGATAAGTAACTGGCCCAAAGTCTCAGAGAGTTAAAAAGCACAACAGAACACTTAGCTCCACCCTCCTCTGTATACAAATGAAGAAACTGCAGCCCCAAGAGGATAGGGACTTGCCTGAGGTCAGTAGAATAGTTTGGAACTGAAATTCATGAAGATTTATTTAGCCACATGACATTGTAGATATGTAAGAGGCATCTTTGGGGTATCTGTTATGCTCATGACAATTTTTCTTCTCTCAGAGCAGCTTCTATCCCCACCAATGAACCCCAGAGGAGTAGCCTGGCAGCCATGTTAGTACTATGTGACCCCACTCCCCTTCCCAAAGGTGATTGGGCCAGAGTTGGACACCTGCATCAGTTGGGCCAATCCCCTTCTCTTGGGAATTTGGAGATTTTTTTTCACATGGCAAGACCCGTCAGGTGCTGTGGGCAGCACATAAGGCCCATCTAGGAAGAGAAACAAAAAGGCAGAGATAGAGGCTGGGAGGTACCTCATCCCCTGAGTTTTACGTTCAAGTGGATCAGATGCTCCCCTTCCTCATACCACTCTCCAAGGCTCATGAAGGGCCAGATATAAAGAGACTGGATATTAAGGGGTTTGACAAAAGGGAAAGGAGCAAGATGTGAGCTAGCACTTGCTAAGTACCTACAAATTCCAGCTCTGACAAACATATCAGTTGTCTCTCGCAACAAGCCTACAAGCTATTTTATCCCTTCTCTGTCTCACAGAAAAGGAAAAAGTGCTCTAGCACTGAGGCAGCTTGCCCCAGGGCGAACAGCTAGGAAGTGGCAGAGCGGGGACTTGAACCCAGTTGGTAGATGGCCACCCTCTCATCCTGGAATCCCATTGCCTTTAGAAGGTCTAGGCAACCTGACCTTCTCCAGCACATTTTCCTTCCCAAGCATCATGTCCTCAAAATCTCCTCACCCTACACGTCCAGTTCTCTCATGCAGCTCTCAGAGTTCCTCAGGCTGGCCTCTCGGCCACAGTCAGATCACCCTCATTACACCGGCCACTTACCCTCCAGCATTTATCACAGTGCAGTTCTTAGTCCGGTGGGTGACTATCTACCTAATGTCTGCCTCTACCTGAGACTATAAGTTCCACGAGGGTAGGTAGGGACTTCATCTTTTTCACTGCACTATCCCCATTTGTTCATTCCCTCAACAAATGTTTACTGAGAGCCCATTATGTATGTGACAGCCACTGAGGTGAGTATTTGGGATACAATAGGGAACAAGAACCACAAAAATTGTTGCCCTTTGGAGCTTACCTCCTAGTGTAGACAGATAATAAGCAAACCTTCTAGTCTTCGAAGTAATAAGCATAATGGATAGAAGTAAGTAGGGGTGGCTAATAGGGTGGAGGTGAAATTATATAGGTGGGCCAGGAAGGGCCTGGAAGGAAGTAAGAGAGGGAACCATTTGGGTACATGGGAGAAGGGCATTCCAGGCAGTGGGAACAGCAAGTACAAAAGTACTGAGGTGGAAAGGTCCCTGGCATCTTGCAGGAACAGCAAAGCCAGTGTGACTGGGAAAGGGTGAGCAAAGGGCATGAGAGCTGCGCTGGACGCTGGAGGGGTTTGGCCTTCCCTTTGATTTGGGAGACCACTGGAGAGTGATAGAGGAGTAACTTGATCTGATTTAGGTTTGAAAAGGACCACTCTGGCTCCTGTTGTAAGAATTGATCATTTCTGACACACGTTAGGGATTAAAGAGAGATTTTTGAATGAATAAGTAGAGGACAGTGAGAAGGAAGAGAGAAAGGAATCGCAATCAAGGGGAGAAGCTGGAGAGGCAAACCTAGAGGGCATTTCTAACCTTGACACTCAGGGATTCTGAGTCCAGTTATGAGGAAATGAAAAGGAACAGATATCTGCTGGGCAGAGGGTGAAACTTCTTGCTACCAGGATATCTTAATAAATGTCCCAGGAGGTCATAACATCTCATAAGAGAGGCCCATGTCAAGACTGGATGGCCTCAGAAGAACCAATGAGTCGTGGCTTTCCATAGGCCAGGGATGGCCTGTGTGTTTGCTGACCTCTCCTCCTGTCCTCTAGCTCACATGTTACACGTAGACTGATCAAGGCTCCCGTTTCCTCCATCAGGCCCTCTGTCTGACCCTCAGAGATGGCAGGCCTTCTTGGTATGTTGGTCTACCTCCTTAGGCAGTACCAATGACAGACGAGCCCCAGGTAGCAGGCTTGTGAGGAAACTCTGGCAGCAGAGCATTTGGAGCAATATTTGTCTTGGGCCAGCAGGCTGTCCAGGGTAGCAGCCTCTCTGTGGGCAAAGTCCTGGATTCCAGGGAGCCAAGGCCAAGGCAGGCCAGGAATTCCTTGCCTTAATTTTGCCTCTAATTCCTCCCAGAAATGAGGCATGTCAGTCATCAAATTCTCGGGTTTTTATGAGGCGATTATGGTGATTACTATAAACCTCCTGTGTGTTGTTTTCAAAGGAGCAATTAAGTGGAGGAACCAGACACCATTTTCATTTCTCATTAAGTGATTAGGGTTTGTTTGGCAAATCCCAACATCTGTGGCTAGAGGCAGGCTCTGCTGAGCTTGACTTGGGCAATACATAGCCTCCACACACATCAAGCATCCAGCACTTGCCTTCTGCCCTGGCTTCTTATAGCCTGAGGGAATTGGGTGGAATCTTTCATTGTACAGATGATGGAAAGTGAGGTACAGAATGGGGAACCGACCCACCAATATTGCCTCACTAGCAAGCAGTAGAGCCAGGTTCCACCTCTCACAGCAAGACTGCAGCCATTACAGCATGCTTCCTATCTAAAGAAGGAACTTTCAGTAAACTCCTTCTTAATAAGTAAACTGAGGCAGCTTTGCTTCGGAAAGAAGCAGTGAAGGCTCTTTCTTTAGCATGGGTCATTTTCCCACCTGATTCTTCTTTCTCCTAGAACAACTACCACATCAACTAGTATGGTAGACATTGTTGGTTGCCCACCCAACAATCATTCCCAGCCTCTTTTTCTTTTGCCTACCTCCCACTAAAGAGACTGTACCCAGCCTCTCTAATGGTTAAGAGAAACTACATGACCCAGTTCTGGCCGCTGAGGTGGCCATCTTCTAACTTGAGGTAACATGCCAAATCATCCAATCATCTATTGCTGCATAACAAATCACCCTCAAAATTCAGTATCTTAAAACAATGATTTATTATTATCCATCACCATTCTGTAGGTTGACTGGGCTCAACTAGAGGGTTTACACTTAAGGTCTCTTATGTAGTTGTAGTCTGATGGAGGCCGGGCCAGGAATTATCTGAAGGCTTGACTGGGCTGGATGTCCGGGATGGCTCACTCACACAGCTGGCAGTTAATACTGAATGTCCAGCTAGGGTTCTTGACCAGGATACCAGCACATGGCCTCTCCATGGGGCATAGATATCCTACAGCACAGTAGCTGGTTTTCAAGGGCAAGTGTTTAAGCACTAAGCATTTTAAAAGGCTCAAACGCTGCAAGGCTTGTGAATGAACTTTGAAAGTTCAAAGTGTCATTTCTACCACATTTTATTGGCTAAGCTGGTCACTAAGTCCAGCCCAGATTTGAGAGGGAAAGCATTAGACTCTACCACTTGAGGAGCGAATAGTAAGGTCACATTGCAGAAGACCAAGTAGCATGGGAAATACTACTACATCCATCTTTAGAAAATATAATCTACCGCACCCACACCCTGAGGAAAATGACGTGGTAAAATGGAAAGAGTCACAGTTCTTGTGATCTATGAGCCACTGTACCAGCACTGGGCTATGCCCTCTGGATTTATTAAGGAAACAAATGTTCTAAAGAGTTAACCCATTACGAGTTGGATTTTCTGTCAAAGATCTTCTGGAAAAAGTGGGACTTAAATTGGACGTTTTGAGACCATTTAAAATTCTTAGACTGTGGCATCAGATGCTTTTAGGTTTGAGTTCTATTTCTACTAGTTGTGTGACTCTGGACAAGCTAGCCTCTCTGAGATTCGATTTCCTCATTTATAAAAGAAGAATGATAATACCCACCTCTAAGGTCCTTCTGAAGATTAAAAGAGATGACACATACTAAGAGCTTAGCATGAGACCTGATGCATAATAAGTGGTTCGTAAATGTTATTTATCATCATTATTTTATCACGTTATTGAGATGAGAAGAGGAACCCAACTTGATTTCTGTGATTTCTGAGGTCATTGCTGGGACCATTGAGGGGAAGTAACAGGAAAGCACTGTGAGGGAGGCTGCCTCTGGATGTGCCCAGCTTCCATCTCCGGGGGCACAAGCAGAGCTGAAGGGCTGTGTGAGAGAGGCTGCAGAGGAGCTTCCACCCTAGGTGCAGCTGAACTGTCTTTTACAGCTCATCTATGAGAAGTGAGCCTCTATTTAGGAATTGGTTAGAGGAACCCATTTGGGACCCTGGGCAACCAGCTTAGAACAGTCAGTGAGGCCCCAAACCTTCCTCTGTGGAAAACTGCCTGAAGTTGGGGACGTGGGGAAGGAGGCAGGGGAATAATAGTTCTCTACAGGTAGAGTGACTAATTTTTCCCAGTTTGCCTAGAACTTTCCAGTTTCAGCATTGAAAATCTCACATCCTGGGAAGCCCCCTCAGTATTGAGCAAACTGAGCAAACCTGGATGGTTGGCCAGAGCCTGTGAGCAGGGCACCCTCTAGGTGGAGCCCTCTAGGATGCTGGGACACCTGGTGAGCCAGGCTGAGGGATGGCACCCAGGTCTAGCAGGCCTGTCCCATGCAGACCTGGGATGCAAGGCCACTTCCAGTCTTTACAGTCTCATAGGTCAGGGACAGCAACAGCCCCCTCAATGAGCACAGGCTGCATGTCCAGGTTTGGGGATGGAGAGTGTAGTACAAGGTAGCAGCAGCCTCTCCCCAGCCACAGCTGGCCTGTCTCAGGCAGGAGAGTCACTCTTGTGTTATTATCACCAACAAGTAACAGGAGATCATTTTAGGGGCTCAAGATATGTGGGAACTGTGCTCATGCCTGATATATAGCTTCCTCAAAACAAGTCCTAGAACTGAAACCTCACTATTTACTCTTCTTTTCCTAGGTATGAACCAATAGAGACTATGTTCCTGGAAGTCCTCACATGACAGGCACCCTCAGAGTAGAGGGGTCTCCAGTCCTTTGGGAGGAGGAGAGAGCCTTGAAAGGTGAGGAAGAGGTGTCTGGGGCTAGGGGAAGAGAAGTGAACATGGGGGTCCTGAGACATACTTTGAGGATGTCACGTTTGGGACAGTGTGGTAATGAGAGTGATAGAAAAAAGAGGTTAGGCTGACATGTCACCAGAGGTGATAAATTGACTGCTCGTTCATCCTCCTTTTTTTCAAGTCTTCTTAAGGAATAAAAAGGATATAAACCTACAACAATAAAGATAATGGGTGAAGTAACCTCACTAGACAAGATATTACAACAAATTTCAGGACAACAGAAAGCAGATGGAGAAGTGGTAACTGATGTGGCAGGGCAGAGAGAGCCTTCGTATAGTACAGAGAGGAAGATATAGCCAAGAAAGGAAGTGCTGGAAGAACCAGCAAGACACAGAGCTTAAAAACAGGGATTCACTGAAAATCTGTACATTGGACAGTCTCTCCTTATACCTAGGCACGGAGCACCAAGACTCCACGAAATACTCTCCAGGTGGGAGATCAGGGGGTTTCTGGAGAAATCTAATGTCCTCAGAAGAAAGACTTTCATGTTATGTCATTGGGGTGGGAGTGGGGAAAGAAAGTCCCTTGCTATAGTTGTTCCTAGTCAACTTAAGGCATACTCGCTAATTGGCAAGCTTTTTAGTTCTCTGTTCTTAAATATAAATGGACAAAGATTACCACACATTTGAAGAAAGCCTCCAAACAGAAAGAGAGTTAAGACAAACAAATAAAATGACCTCAGAGGAAATGGAAAAAATGGAAATGGAAAAGAAAAAAAAATTTTTTTTTTACATTCTCCTCCCAGAGATTCAAGAGGTATATCAATAAAAACTGATGGTATGAATTAAAAAAAAAAAAAAAAAAAAAAAAAAAAAACAAAGAGCAAGAGAGAGCTCTTGAAAATTTAAGTGTGTGTGTATATATATATATATATATGTATATATGTATATATGTATATATATATTTAAAATTAATAGATAATAGAATGTTTTCAAGTTATAAAAATTTCTCAGAGTGAAATAAAAATGAGGTAGAAAATGAGACATAAAGGAAGTTTAAAATCCAACAAATGAGAATTCCAGGGAAACAGATTAAAATAGAGAATTATTTAAATGTTACATATGAAATTTTCTCATAAATAAAATTCATAGTCTCCATATAAAAAGTTTAATATGTGCCCCAAAAATGAATTTTAAAAATGGCCCACACTATAGTACAATATCCTGACATTTTTGAACACAGGGATAAAGAGAAGATCTAAAAGCTTTCAGAGGAGAGAAATGGAAAAAAAATTTTAAAGGCCACAAAGGAATCATAATCGGAATGCCTTCAGCATTCTCAGCAGCAGCACTGGATGTGAGAAGTCACTGGGAAATGCTTCAAAGTGCTGAGAGAACATAATTTTCAATCTAGAATTCCACGTAGGCTGAACTATCAATTTTAAGGATATAATAAAGACATATGGAGACATATAAAAAGTCAGAATATATATGTCCTGTGCAGCCTTCCTTAGGCAGTTACTTGGAGGGTGTGCTCCATGAAAACATGGAAATAAACCATGAAAGAGGAAAACATGAGTTTCAGAAAAGAGTGGACTCCATGCAGAAAGCTGTGAAAGGAAGTCAGTGTGACAGATGTGCTGCGGGGTTGAACACTAGCAAACCAGACTGGAGTAGGAGAGTAGAGGGTCTTCGAAGGAAGTCTCTGGGGAGAGGAACTGTGGATGAAAGAAAGATTGGATAAACATGAGGGAAAGCTAAAGGCAGGAACTGCAGGAAAGAAAAAGCAGTGTAAGAAAGGAAATGCAACCTAGTAACTACCAGCTCTGCAGTGAATGATACTAACACAATTACGTGAAAAACACAGTTTCTTAGTTTCTAAATTTTAGAGTGCATCTATCACCAAACCACAGAAAACTCAATGATCTGACTAAGGAAATCAGAGCTTGGAAGCACGAGGAAGATCGCATCTGCCTTTGTTGTTTGGAAAATGGAGGGGGCACATGGAAAGGACCCGAGCCGAGCCTTTAGTGCCAAGAGTGCCCCACTAATTCTAGTGCCTTGGAATACACAACTCTTCTCTTCCAGTACAAACCAGGCACCTCCTGATCACCAGCAGCATGACCATCAGTCCTACAATCCCGAGAAACTGAATTCTGCCTATAGTGTGGGTGAGGTTGGAAGTGGATTCTTTCCTGAGCCTCCAGATAAGAGCCAGGCCCAGCTGATATCTTGATTTCAGCTTTGTGATACTGTGAACAGAGAACCCAGACTTCTGACCTACACAACAGTGAGGTAACATGAGGGTGTTAAGTCACAAAGTTTGCCATGGCTTGTTACACAATAGAAAACTAAAACACCAGCATGCCCTTCCCCACCTTGCCTGTCACCAAACTCTTGTTTTGTTTACGTCATAAGAGGTATTCTGGACTAGTGGTTAAGTTCTCAGACTGCAGACAGGAAGACCTGGGTTAGAATTCTTCCTCTAGGAGGAGTAACAGTCACAAACACAGTAAACATTCAACAAACAGAACTGTAATTATTGTTCTTATTCATTTTTTGAGTCTCTGTTCAGCTCTCACTCCCTCTGTAAATGTTTCCCTGACTCCCTACCTCACTTGCTGTATTATTACATGCTGTACACCTGGTTAAAGGCCCTCACCAGACTGTTAGTTTGTTGAAAGGCAGAAGTCTTGTATGTTCAGAGCCTGCCACAGCCCCTGTCATGAAGAAGGAGCTCTGAGAATGTTTATGGAGAAGGAAAATAGAGGAACTTTCTAGAATTATGAGCCACTCAATGAGGACTGCTCAGAGAAGGGCGAATTCTCTGTTTCTAGGATAGCTGCCTGTCAGGGATGCTGAAAGGAACTGATTTAATGACATTTTGGACTTTCTATCCTAGCCTGTGTTTTGAAGCCAGGATTTGTTTCATAGAATCACACACAAAAAGAACTGGGAGGCAGGTGCCAGAGGATGAGAGACCTCTCCAGCTGGGGTTAGTAGGGAAGGCAGAGTAAGGTGCTGAGCTAGGCATTCATTCATTCATTCAGTTATTTTACCATGCATTGTTAACTTTCACAGTCCATCACTTGGAGATGCTGAAATTGACTTTGAAAAATAGGTGGGATTTTCACAGCTGCTCCTGGAAGAGAAGGTTTTGGGAGAGGTTACATTATGATCAAGACCTGACAGATTTGTTTCTCCAAGTAGTAATCTCAGGACTGAGCAGGGGGCTCTGCAGTATGCATTCAGCTAGGAGGCAGAAAGGATGGGGAGTTGTGGTTTTTTCAGTGGTTTGGGAGCGGGAAAAGGTGAGAATGAGTACATTGGATCCTAGAAGACTGGGACTGGAAGCCAAGAGCCTTCCAGGCTTGCAGTGATCGGGAACAGGAAGGTACAGGCTTGTGAATGCAGAAACAACTGACGGGCTGCAGAACCAGGGAAACATGGCTGCAGGATGGATCCTGGGTGCCCCTTGGTGGCCACACTGAGTAACTACACCTGCTACCACCCAGACATAGACAATACCCAGCTAATTGAGTGCTTCAGTTACCTCTCGACTAGGAGGACCCACTTTCCTACCAAGGAAGACTACTCATTGCAGCAAAAATGACTTTTGAGAATGTATGTGCCTGGGATTGTGTGTCTGTGTGGCTGTGTTACCCAAATGTGTAGTGTATACATGTTTATGAGTGTATGCATGTGCATTTGTGTGTCTGTGAGCATGTATATCGGTGCCAGTGACTGGGCTCATGTGTGCAAGTCATGCATGCATGAATTTACTAGGTGCTAGTACACAAGAATGCATTTGTGAGCACTGGTGCCAAAATGTTCATCTGTATATTTGTATGTGTATGTATCTGTTGCTTGTGTCTGAGTGCATGTGTGTTAATGTAACTTTTGGGGCCTTGGCTTTCTTTTCTGTTACACATTGAAATAGTTAAGCTCTATAATCTTATTGTTTGTTTAAAGTTTGCTCTTGGATGCAGTCCTGTTCCAGAATAACTAGCAGATGCGAAAAGCATCCATTATGTATTTTTGCAATTAGCCGAAAACCCAGAAACTTTTCTTAAATAACAGACACAGTTCTGTAGGTTGCTTATTGCTGGAAGCCACCTCCTCTCCCCAGCTCTCCTGAGCCGGCGGGCCATGGACCCAGCCCCACTCAGGCCAAACTAGGGACGGTTTGCCAACTGTCCATAGTGAGATGGAAAAACCATTACAGGGTTCAGAATAGAACTCAAGGGACAGTTTACAGTAAGGAGGAGAAAGGAGAATAAAGAGGGGGGAAGGAGGGAAGTAGGGCAAAATCTGAGAAGCCTTTGTCAAACTGACTCATCCAGCCTGGCAGTTACCCAGTATTCTAGTCTGGACCCAGCTAATCAGATACAAGACAAATCCAGATTCCTTTACCTGTTATTAAATATATTTTCCCACTTTTGCATATTCCAATCTCCCATTGTTTAGTACGTGGACTCCCACCCCTCCAGGTAGTTGTGTCTCCCTCAGTTTTCACTCATCCTCACCACCAACCTTTTGCTTTTGCTGTTTTCCTCTCCCAGAATACACCACTCTTCTCTTCCAATACAAAACAGGAACCTTCTGACCACCAGCAGCATGGCCACCAGCAAACCGTATTGAGTACCTGTCCCAGGGAGGCAAAAACAAGCTAAGGGAAATTTCTCAGTATTTGGGTTCTTATGGGAAGGCACAGACTCTTATGATGTTCCCTAGCCTTTCTTCTTGCTTCCATAGACAGGGAACTGGTCTGTGTCTTAGGTTCCAAGGGGGCCCAGAGAATTTTGGCTAGGGTTCCAGGTGGATTTAAAGAGTTAAATAGTGACAGCTTGAACAGAATGGTCCCAAGCCACAGAATCACAGGGCCACAAGACTCTAGGACATCCTGCCAAGTAGGCATCCAAGTTCTGCTTGCATACCTCCAATGATGGGGAACTCATCATATCTCCAAGCAGCCCAATATTGTCACTGTTGTGCGGCTCTAACTTTCAAAGGTATTTCTTGCATTGCTTCCACTGCCCTACCTGCCCTCTGGCCCACACTGACCACATCTACTCCATCTCCCTTCAGAGGTCTGGAGATTGACAGTGGCCCCTGAGCTCTCCTCACTTTTAAAGACAGTGGCAGCTGCCAAGTGAGATCAAAGCAGTCCTACTATGTCAACTTGGTCTTCATTGGACTTTAGTGGGAGAACATTTGTGATCTTCTTGCAGTACTTTCCTGCCTCAAACCATGAGCTTCAAGGACAAGGCGACTGTTTAATTAGTGAGCTTTCACTAAGGTCATTACCAATTTGTCAGTTTATCAAGCACTATGTAACTAGTCTATCCTAGGCACTGGATACAAAGACCAAGAAGGCTTGGTTCCTTGCCCACAGAGATGCAGGGCCGGGAGTTTCCAAATGTCTACTCTGGTTACTTTGTTCAGTACAGTGGTTCACAAAATATCAATATCAGCATCACCTGGAACTTTATATATAAGACATGCAAATTCTTGGACCATACCCCAGATCTACTGAGCCTGAAACTCGGGGGGTGAGCCCAGCAATCTGGGTTCAACAAGATTTTCAAGTGGTTTGGATACACTTGAAAGTTTGAGAACCACTGGTTTAGATTCACCTGGGGAAACTTCAAAATAAGGTTAGAATTTCTGGGAGTAGAGCCTGAAGCATTGGTTTGTTTCTTAATACAGTTTAAAGTATATGCTCAGCACACTGAACGAAGTGGGCCTGAAACATCCCAAGATACTACTTTGCTTTTCCAGGTCCCTGCGAGGAATGATGGAGGTTGAAGCATGCTGGTATTGAGGAATGGAGCCGTGAGGAAGGCAAGCTGGATGCTAGGCCTAGTTCTGCTTCTAACTACTGTCTGCAGGACTTTGAGGTGGACACTCTCTTTTTTTCCATATACAATAAAATGTATAGGCAATATATTAATCATAAAATGTATTAAGAATCTATTCCATGCCAGGTCATTAAGAAAATAGAGAACTACAACTAAGACCTGTAAAACCTCTTTCCCAAAGACTCCATTGATCAAGAACTAAAATGCATAACCACAGAGGAGAAAGCAGGCTGAAAGCTTCTCACTTCATTCTTCCCCAATTCAATAAGTACAGCCAGTGAAAGCCAAGCATGTACTGTACTCTTACAAGGTTTCCTGTAGAAATGTATACTAAGCAGCTTCAGATCTGTAGCATGGTCAGAAACTATAAAAAGTCTTTCTAAAGCAAAGATTTTATGTCATAACACAGTAACACTGAAACAGAAATACAATAGGTCAAAAATCTATCAACTAGATTGCACTATGGATGGTTGGGTGAGATTTTCACCAAAACATTGCTTTCTGGTCCCAGTTTTTCCTTGCTTTCCTTCCAAGATGGTCACACTTTAAATCCTTCTATGAGTTGTGTGCTAAAAGTAGAGAGGCTGATGGGGTCGAAAATTCATCTCTCCTCCCATCCCCAGTATTTTATGGTTATCGACTTCCAATCTGCAGGGGGAACGAAAGGGGAATCCTAAGGAGATTGCTAGCAGACCCAACTGGGATCCAAAGTTTGGTGAGTCAACCTGTAGCTATAGCAACAGTCAAAATATGTTTCCTTTTCAGGTTAGTTTTTCAACAAATATTTACTGAGTGCCTACTATGTGCAGGCACTGGAAAACAGATGTAAAAGACAGACATTTTTGCTGTCCTGGCACTTACAATCTAGCAAGGGAAATCAACAATAAGTAAACAAAATAACTTCACAAATTGCACATGTGTGCAATAAAGTAAATAAATAAGGATAATAGGCTAGTCACTGAGGAAATATGGTGGGGTCTTAAGAGGTCACACTTTAAAACTGGGCTTTATTACAGATAGGCAGCGGGAGCTGCTAGAAAGACAGGAGGCAGATCTCATAAGGCCTAGAGATCAGGGTTCCAGTTCCAGACACAACTATCTAGCTGTAAAAACCTTTCTTTCATTTAAGCAAACAAACAAACAAAAATGCGTAGAAGCAAGGAGTATTTAATTTAGCTAAAGTATGCAGGTGAGGCAACTGACTCAGACTTCCTGGGCCTCAGTTTAAATATCCATGAAACAGGAAAATCATCATCTCAATTTGCTTCATTGGAAAACAAAATGAGATCACAGAGGTAAAAAAGTTTGCATTAAAGCATTAAAAGCACTATACAGAAAGACAATACAGTTAAGAAACCACTAGACTTGAGCTTAAATAGTGAGCTTGTTGAGGGCAAGGGTTGTTACTGATTGTTATATCCTTAATAAATCTGTCTCAAACATATCTTGAACGAATGGCCAGCCAGTTTTTTGTAATGTCATCATGTTAGTGCTATTGTCATCTCCTAGTCTCATGACACACTGCCCAAGGAAGATAACAGATTTCCTGTAATAAAATCTCTGATCTCAGTCACAAGAGTTAGTTAGCATCTCTGAAATCTCACTTGCTAATGTAACCAATTAGCTAAGATGGCAGATTCTTGCATGAATGTGATCATAGACTGTAATAATGCCTTCTATATGCATCTAGGTATTTTAACAATTGACCATAATCTGTGTATCCTTACATAAAATAATTTAGCTGATGACTATAAACAGCTAATTTAAGTCAAATACACAAGCTAAAATCAGAACTATCCATAAAATTACTCAAATCACAAGTTAAAGCAAAATGAAGATAGATGGTATTAAGGGAGTCACATTCCTGAAACCCAGTTTCATAAAATACTCATGGAGAAGAATGGGAATCTGGTCTATGACCATGAGGCTTTTGGACAGATTAGGAAATGGTGTTTGGTGCATGTGATTATGAGTAGAATAAGTAAGCTCCTATGAGACCCATCATGTATGAAGTAGAACTGGACTAAACCAACTGTTGCTTCTCTATTCAAATGGTTTTACCCTCCCTACCCTCATCCCATTCCATCCCCTAAATTTCTGCATCTTCCATTAGCACATAGTAGCAACAGCCCCAAGTCCAGTAGTTAGTTAACTTCTTTCCTTAAAACAGCACTGATCCAGACCTAAATAAAGGCACTTACTTAATAGAGGAAGAAATACAGATAGTCTTTGTTCGATCATGTTGGATACTGGATATGACACAGGCATTGACACAGCACTTGATGCCAGGGAGATTTTGATGCAGCTGTTTTAACTTGGTCATCTTGACGTGGGAATATTTTGACCCAATCTTAAAGTTAGCATTCTCCCTCCCCCACCTCCCACCCGCCTCTGCCAAATAATGTAAATAATGTGTCCATCTTGACCGCTATCCCAGTTGAGGATAAAATAATGGTGGTGTCTATTGTGCGCATTACCTGGTAATTAAAAAGAAAAAAGGTGTACATTTTAACAAGGCCATTTTGATGCAGCCTTGTCATGATCATAGATCTCTGGCCAGGTTCTTGAAGCTGCTTTGGAGCCGCTTGTAGAAATACTTCTATACACCAGATAGTCAAATAACATTTTGTCTAACATCATTAACATTGATGGGATGTTGTAGAAACTTCTCATTTTTGTCAATTAGTCTGTGGTAAAACTGGCTTCATTATATATCATTTTACTTAAAGTTGTTAAGTGAGGACTTACTCTATAAAACTAATGAACAACCTAGGGTAAGCCATGCACAACAGCTTTGTGCTTCTAAGTACTAACTGCTAAACTAATTCAATACCTTTTCCCGCTAGCTCTGGAGCCAGGTGGCTGTGAGAGGACCAGTTCCACTCAGAGTCCTCAAAGGACTGCAAGGGTTTACAAACTAGCAAGGAAACTTAATCAACTCAAGGGTTTTCTTGGGTCCACTGTATCAATTTTTCCCCATAATTTTATAGAAGCAGCTACTGAGAGTATATTTCTTCCAAGAAGCCTCTATAGGATAGCATATGAGCATCCCAAAGCTCACATACTTGCCTTTATTTGAATTTTACTTTCTCTTTTTAAGTGTGGTTACTAAACCAAATAAGAATACATCTGCTATTTATATGGTATACAGCTTAACTGCTTGATTCCACTGTGCAGAAGACAGTTCTTAAAGTTTGCCTGGATTATCTATCATTAGGGTGGAATGTAGGACTACCTCTGCAGATGCTTTTCCTCTGGTTGGTTAAGGTGTCAAAGGCCAGTGTTAGGAAATTGCATAGTTACTACAAAATGCATCATAAATAGAAAACAATTTTCTCTGGTTGAAAGAAACTCACCTGGAAAAATGATTTGTTACCCTGTAAATAGTACAAAATAATTAAGCCCTCTTATCTTATGCCAGGGTCTTAGGAGGACAAGGTCATGAAAGAAGTCTCTTTGATGAAGAAGGACCCAAGAGAAGTAGGTTCTGGTCAAATGAATGAAGACAACAAGGCTCCCATTCAAGTCTGAGCCCTGGTGAGAGCCTGTAGTCGGTATGGCTGACATGGGGTATAAGGAGGTAGCTAGAAATTCCACTTAATTCTTCGGCTCTCCCCAGGAAAGATAGTGACATACAGACCTTAACTGAGGACCAGAATTAAATACATCACAATAACAATAACCACACCCATTCAAGGGAAGCAGACCTGGATCCACGAGAGTATGTACATTGAGTCAAGAGTATGTACAAATCACAGGGATAGGTGATTAGGATCTTTTTACCTTTTTCCTTTGGTACACAATAAATGAACTTTCTTTCATTAAAAAAATGTTTAGAATAAAGGAATATTTAATTTAGTTGAGACATGCAGGTAGACTAGGGAGAAGTGCAGTAGGCTATACAAGAATGATTGAAGTGATCCAGCAGAAGACATCTGAAGGTCTGTCCACATCAGAGTTTTAGTTTTAGATAGAAAACTCTTGGAAGGCAGAGAATGTGTCTGTAGCACTATGGCTTGTGCAATTCACATGTGTTTGAAGATGAAGGACCAAACATCCAGGAAAAGGATGCTGATCCAGCCTGGCTAATACTTCTAGCCACTATTATCTATAGGGACCACTGGAATGTCAGGCAACCACTTAAATTACATAGACAAAGCCACAAACCCACAAAAAAAACCCGCATCCTGAGATACGCTACCTGCCGCCAAGTTCCTCCTCAAAAAGACAAGGAATTGATGCTGCAGGCTGGTAATGAAATAGGCTACTTGTGCCTCAATCCAGATTACTTCTTGAAGGAATGGGATAAAGTCATGCTTTCTGCTTAATTCAAGACACACAAACAGAATACACAGAACACAAAATTCTCCTGGATTCTGAACTCTGCCTTTGCTATGTGAGGACCCACATGTTAAATATACTTCTTGATCTTCAATAAGCTTGAGAGAACAGAAATCTGAACCAGCAAACAGCAAAAGCCATGAGCACAAAATTTATTGGGATTATTTACTAAATAACTCATATATACCCAACATCATTGAATGAAAATCATGCAGTTAATTTTTTTTTAAATCCCAAGACCTCCACTGGGGTCTTTCAAGAAAGTCAAAAACTTCTTGGTTGACTCCATCTTTAACGAATGGAATGACCAAGCTAGTGAAGTCAGATGCATCTCAATTAACTCCTAAACTCAATATTTCCAACATGTTTCTCTACTTAAAAAGTAAACAAAAAGCAAAGCTTCGTAATTTAGTAATATGTTTCTTGGTTTTGTTTTCAAATGCCGCAAGAAGATATTAGATAAAAAGCAAAGCACCTTATCTCAGCATTCTTCTTACAAACCTTAAAGTTGCTTTCACAATATCAATATAAATATTTAGATCCCTATCTGATAGATTTCTTCACTTATAAGTAGGAATGAACTCAAAACCTTAAGTCTTTACTCTTATTTCATACTAGAGCTGTTTGATTAAATTACCAGTAAAATCTCTTTATTGGCTGGACTGAATCACTAGATAAGAATTTATTACAATCTCTTCTAGGAAACCAAGGTAATGTCAATACAAATTTTAGTGGCTAATATGTTACAGTACTTATGGATACTTTGTTTTCTAATGGTGAGTATTTTGAAAATTTGTCATTAATAAGTAAATTTCATAACACACATAGAAATCAATCTATTACAATATAAGACATCCATAGGTTGTCCTCACTATTCCCAATGACTTTAAATATAAAATCTAATTATACAAAGCCAAAATTCCTTGCTTGATTTAACCCTGTATACCAAACAGTATAAATGTTGAAGATGAGAAATATTTTAATAAATCTCATAATAGTAACCTAGGATACCATTTTGTATTAATGATGGCAGAAAAAAGTAAGAAAGAGAAAAACAAATTTCTCAGAGATTTTTTAAAGGAAGAGTAGATTTAAGAAAAAATTATTTTGGACTTGATAACCTTTTTTTATTTTGTACCTTTCCATGCTTCAATATGATGTGAAAGAAAGAAAAGAAACAAAGAAAAAAAAGAAAAGATAAGAAAAGGAAGAAAGGGATGGAGGAAGGGAAAGAGGGAGGGAGGGGGAGAGGGAGGGAGGGAGGGAGGGAGGGAGAGAGAGAGAGAGAATTTACTGAATAAAATTAGCCAGGAAGGAAATCAAACATTTATAAGATATATTTATTATTTTTCTGACCAAAGTGCAATGATTTTTAAATCTTCTTAAACAAATAACTATGAAAAAAAAGTATTCAAGAAAATAAAATACAAATGGGACATTTAACCATTAGATTCCTTCAACTTTATACTAACCTTATATTTAGTCAAGAAAACAAACAAACTAAAAAACCATTTTACCATAAACCTAGTACATGCATTTTAAGATTCCACTGCTAGGAATTTTCTTAAGATCAGTTTGATTATTAATAACACTAATAGAGCATGAGGAACACGTTATTAAATGTGATCCTTGCCCCTTATCCTCAGATTTATGTTAAAATAAGGTTGACAATTCTGCCAGGCTCTGAACCCCCAGTGCCCCCATCCTGATCCATGGAAGCAAAGACTATGCCCTGTCACACAACTTTGTACAAGCTGTAGTAAAACAAAGCCTAACTTTTCTTACCATCCTAGAGAAAATGGTCAGTTATTTGATAAATACTAAAACACTTCTAGGAATTCATTTTATGAGTTTGTTTACCAAACATATTGTGCAAGAACTAACTACACAAAAAGTTCCTTTGAAATTTGGTCCACAAATTCACTTAACAGGTTGGAAATTTAAAACCTGCAAGAAAAAGAGGAAATGAGGAATCCTTAATCCCGACATGTTGTAATTACTAAAGGGAGATACATATATACTAAAAAGTTTTGCTCACAGAAGGCACAAACTATAAAAGGGATATTCTTTCTGAACAAAAACAAAGAACTAGCTAATACCCTTCTTTGCTTTGTGAGCACCATGGCTAAGATAAAGTTAGACCTGAATTCACTGTCTATTCCTGTGACACCCCCCAAAAAAACTGATAAAAACTTTAATTTGTTTTACTACATACTTTCTAGCCATTAATTGTGATGTAATTATGAAACATTAAAATTGCCTTAAAAAGGGATTGTGACAGCAGCTCTATCAAAGCAATATTCAAGCATGATTTCGAAGATGCTTTCAGGTTTAGAGTTAGCCTTCTTTGTCAAAAATCTTCACAACTTCATCAAAAACCTGTAAAGGAAAAAGATAATAATAATTTTAAAAGGAGATATTATTAAAACACCATATGGCTTAAAAATATATCAATATTATATTAATTTTCAAAGTGTATCATTAAAAACATGATTTCTTAGTTTCATCTATTTTACTTAGAAGGTAATATAAGTAATGCATGTAAAGTTATGAACACATGCAATTTTATTGTTTTTAGGATAAAGCAAAACTATTTGATAGACCACCAATAATTTGATAAAATGTAAACTGAAGTGGCTATTTTCCTAGATCTTATTCTAAAACATTTAAGTTTGAGATGGATTACCTCACCACTACAGAAAGTTAGCAATAGATCAAAACTAAAAATAACTATACAATAAAATAGAAAGGTCCAGAGAAAGAAGATTCAGGTGAGTTAAGAGGCACTAGAAATAGCTGCTGGGCATTGAGGCCTTGCTAACCACATTTTTTTTTTTTTTAGTATAATGTCCTAACAAAGCAAGCACTTGCAAATCAGTTTCAAGACCACTGATTCATGAAGGAAGAGAACAGTGCTGAATCATGGAAACTCTGTACCTCTGGAGCTATGTGCTCTGTGATGGAAGAGATGAAGACAGCCTGGGGCTCCTGAGCTAGATGACTTGCTACTCACATTATAGATTGTTAAAAAATGATTATGGTCTGAATTACAGTTCTCAAAATGCCAATTTCCCAGTGTTTGAGAAAAGAGGTTTGGAATTAATAAACCACCCACTTCTTATGAAGAACAAGTGTGAAGTTATAAAACTCATTTTAAACTCTATTCAAAAAAAAAAAAAGAAAAGAAAGAGAAAAAGCCTAATTTTGCATTTAGTTTCCAGTGTCTTGAAAAGCAAACTAATCTGTCATAGTATTTCTCCTGCCTAACCCATGCCCCTTCTCCAAACTACATTTTTACTTGACTTTTTTATTTTTAAGGCAGGCTAGGGATACTCACTTCATCAACAGATTTAGAAGCATCTATTTTCTTGACTTTCCCCATTTCTTCATATAAGTCAATAATTGGCTTTGTTGACTGAAGATACGTTTGAATTCTGCCAAAGAAGCAAATATTGCAAGGTTCTAAGTATCCATCCATTCTCCCCCATGTTATAGGACAGTTCAGAGGACCATACCAGATCTGACCCAACTGACTCCTTTATCACCTTCTTAGACAAGCCATTTTACATATTTAAGCATGACAGTTTTTTCTTTTTAGACCAAAATGAGACAAGTATTTAATCTGCTACTCAAATTCCAAACTGAGACTGAGATAGCTATGTGTAAAAACTGCAAAGTACCTCTTTTCTAAGCTTTCTCTGTTGTCATCACTCCTACCACTGCTCTTTCCCCTCTCAAGACATCGTTCAACACAGATCTAAAAAGAGAAATAAATGAAAAATTATTTTTTAAAAAAAGATATGAATTTGTCATTCTTTTAACCTGAAAAGAAAATGTTTGAAGTTTTTTTTTAAAAAAACCCTACATTAAACCCAATGTGTCTAATTCATTAATCAACATGCAAAGTCCATTTAAATTTAAACATGTGGTTCAATTTATATATACTAGGCTAAATAAGTACAGTGTATAATAAGAATTCATTCATGACTCAATTTTTCCTGTGTATTTTTTTTCGAACCGCAATAAAAAGATCTGTATACGGATGGTTCCATCTAGGATATATTATTAACTTATTAGGTATGAATTACATGCCTTGAACTTTGTTCTATTTTTGCTTACTTTTCAATAATTCCATAAATACCTAAATATTTAAGAATCAACATATTTGCATTTGAATAAACTATCCCTTGTTAATCGTGAATAAACATTCCTTAGTTATAAAGCTGTGGTAACATAAAGTTAACTTTGAAGAATAAGTGAAAACATATTTTTGGGGGTTGGAAAAAGAGTTACATTTTAAAACAACTCAAAGCCTGCAGCAAGTCCCTACACCAGAGGCACATCTGCAATTCAACCTAAGAAGAACCAACTTCCTTCAAGGCATTACTTAAGATTTTTATTCTTTCAGGCTGTTGGCATTCACTTAATGAAGTTTACAGGTGTCAGTCAGGACTTTTAATTAAATAATTCTGAGAAATTCATCTAGTTATCCAAAGGCATGTCTGAGTATGTTACTAGAAATGCCAGAAAGAAAAAGAACTCTTTCCTGCTTTTTTTCAAGATCATCTTACTCTGAGAAGACAAATCAGGCTGCCTTGTATGTTTCCTTTAAAATCAAAAGTTTTCCCAACTTCCCAGAAATGTGTTTCCTTTCCAATAAACAACCATCCTAAGGCAAGACACTCTCTGATAATAGTGCATACTAAGTAATATTACCTAATATTGGACAAGTCAATTTTTACTTAAAAACAAACAAAAAAAAATGAAACAAATTCTTGTTATTTTGAAAATAAAGCTAATTTTAAGTCCATGAGGTTGATGTCAAATAGTGTTTAACATTCCAACAGAAAGACAGTGCTGTTCTGACCACCCAGTGTCCCAATTCAAAAAAGTACTGCTGCCAATATAAAATGTAAATATAATTTTAAAAATCACTTTATATTTCTCTAACAGTTGACCATCGTTGCTTTCTTACCTCATTATTACAATCGAAAAACAGAACAAAAGCTACATCTGCCTCCCCATCCATGGTCTTGTTCCAACCTTGAAGGTTGTCTTGATTTCTTGGAAACCCATCAATCAAGAATTTATTCTTCTGAGTATTGGTAGCCATTGTCTGATCCATTTCCTCAAGGAAAAGGAAGATTTAGGGTCAACACTACATTAACAAAATACAATTTTTTAAGCTGGGTGGTGGATATACTGGTGTCTGTTTTATTATTATTCTTTAAATCATACATAAAGAGTGAAGGATGCATAGAAAAAAAGATTTTAAGGAAATGATCCAAAGTATTAATATAACTGCCTCAAGTGGAAATATGGGTATGTACCCCTACCCCATTTTATACACATACACTCATAATTTTTTCCTATAATTTCTGAATTTTCTATGGTAAGCACAAATTACTTTCACATATACATTCACAAAGTTATAAACAGTAAAAAGAGAAAAAATAAACATTAACCAATATCTTTGCTCTAGTCAATAGAGACCATATCTTGCCTTCCCTTTCTTCTTCCCAAGTCATTTTGCTATGGTGGGAAGTATACTACTATAGGTACTCAGATTCTCTGCAATAATTCAAGTCCAACTGCAAAAAGTTTTGGACAAAGATAAAGATATTGCTAGCATTAATTATTAGTGTACGAATCATTTTTCTTTTTAACTGAAGCTGATTAAATCTAAATGTCACTGGCTACTCTAAAACACAGGCAGCAAAGGAAACACATTCAGAAAGTTGGTAAGAGAAACACATTTCACCATCCTCTGTGGAAGTCTGAATTTAAGTAGAATGTGGGAATATGTGAATGGGAGATAAGCTCTCTAATTTCCAAATTCTTACCCACTACCAACCACCATGGCATAAGCACAGATGCATTACTCTGACAAACGCCAGAGGAGCCTCTATTTCAAGGAAAACCTATATCCAGTTCCCTCCATGTTCCAACTGTTTCCTAGTTCAAGAACAATGGCTGTCAGAACCCCTGATTCATTTCTGAGGGCTGTCTTTATCCCAGCATATAGCTTCTTCATATTCACAAAACTTCCACAGAACACTATTAGGCCTCTGCTATAGTATTTCTACCCCAATTATGTTAGTGGAAGATATATTAAGAGGTACATAAATATTCTACTCACTCAACACACATTTATTTGAGGTCTACTTGAGGGAACATGAGGAGCAAGGTCATGGCCCCTGGGGAGCTCACAGTCTAATGAGTGACAAATACATAAGTAAATATGCTAAGTTCTAGGATGCTAGAATAAAACGAAGAAGCAAGCACAAAATACCTGGAAACTCAGAGAAAGCTTTACCTAAGAAGTGGCAGCAGAGCAGAATTGGTACTTCAGACGGTATAAACTAAATGAATAAAGGCTCAGAAATGAGAAAGCATAACAGCTTTGATGAATCTGAAGTAAGCTGGTACAGCTGAATCTTAGGATGTGTGTAGAAAGCAGTGGGAGCCATGACACAGAAAGTATGTAAGGGAAAGATTAATGAAGAACTTGTTATGCCACCCTAAAAATCTGGTTTTTATTCTGGAAGCACTGAGGGATTTTAAGCAGAAGAATATGCTTACATCACCTTTTAGAAAACAATCACCCTGACTGCACCATGAAGGATGAATTAGAAGGGGACAAGGATGTTTAAGGCAAAAAAGACTAATGAGGAAGTTCTAGTGATGGTCAAGAAAAAAAAAGGATCTGAACTAAGGTAATAATGGTAATAGAAAAAAAAGACTAATAGTAGAGAATTAAGAGGAAGATAAATGGAAGGATTTGCTCACTGAATGGATTTTAGAAAATGAAGGAGAAGTGAAAAAAAAGGAGGGCACCCAGACTTCTGGCATGGGCATCTGGTAGATGGTAGAAATATTAACTGGGACAGGATATAAAGGCAATCACATTTTAGATGATACATTCAGTCTATGACATGTTGATTTTGAGATACCTGTTAGACATTCAGATAGTAGTTCGTTAGAAATATAGGTTTGGAGTTCAGAAAAATGATTTGCGCTAGAGCTTTGGATTTTGGCATCAATAGCGTAGTGAAAGCCTTGGGTATGACTAAAACCATCCAGCAAGAAATATATAAAATGAGGGGAGAACCAAGGATGAAACCCTGAGAAGCATATGGTTTAGGAAACTTGCAGAACTATCAAAGGAGACATTAAGAAATAGCAGTTATTGAAGTGGGAAGAGAATCAAAAAAAGAAATGGTGTCACAGAAACCAAAAGAATGAGTTTCAAAAAGACAGTAAGTAGAATTAAATGCTATAAGAAAAATGACTAAAAATATCTCCCAGATTTGATAGAGAAGCAAGAACATCAGCAAGAATAGTTTCGATGAAGATGACTAGTTTCAATAGTTTTCAATAGAAACTGACTGCAAAGGGATGAAGAGTAGAAACTGAAAAAGTAAAAATTGTAGACTAGTCTTTCACAATGTTTAGCTATAAGGTGGAGGAAGGGCATTATAACCAGAGAATAAAGAGGATTTATTTACTTTGAAATGAAAGCAGATTACTCCAATCTCTGAGACAACAATATGTGTGATGAGCTACTCTTCATCCTCAGGCTTCTCTGATTCTATCCAGATGCTCACATCTTCAACTATTTCTTGCTATTTCCACTGTTGCATTTCTCCTTCACTCTTTCTTACATGTGAAAATAACTATTAATGACTACAGCCTTGGGAATCTATAGTGGAGAGTTATCATGAAAATGCAAGGTATCTGTTTTTAAGATGGGACATATTTTAGTTTAATAGCTGTTAGTCTTAGCATTTCACAAGATGGTGATGCAGGTACCAGAAAAGGAGATATCAAGACTGAGGGAATAGCAACAATGGAAAGGTCACAGGAAAGTGGGAGAAAGGGAGGGGGGGATGGGGACAGAAGGGAAGGAAATTTTTAAGAAAACAGAAAAGGGAAAGGAGGATTGGAAAGAGAAAAAGAAGAAGAAATAGAAATGAAAAGAAACCGATATCCAGCTCCCTTGGTGTTCGAACTGTTTCCTAGTTCCTCAAAAACAATTGCTGTCAGGACCTCTGTCTGAATGTTGGGAGGGGTCAAGTGTACTCATATGAACATTAAGTGGAGCTGTAGCTGATCCCAGATGAAGGCACAGAATGCCTGCTACTACCCAACTTCTTCCCAGGTAAAAGTCAGTCAAATACATGGCCATTTTCTACAAGCAAAAAATTCAATGCCCTGATTTTTTTCATTACTTAAAAAAAAAAAGTAGATTTCTTATATTCTTGCTGGTTTAAATTGGCTGGCATTCATACTCCTTACCCTCTTTAACAGACTGATGGTTATTTCAACTGGCACAATCCTTCCATCTTTAATGTACTTTTCAATGAGTTCACCATACTGTGAATCTGGGTTCTTCCTTTCAACACGAAGAAGTTCTCCTGCAGAAAGGTGTGTATAGCCGTACTTCTGAAAGAAACAACACACAGGAAAAAAAATCAGCATACATTCAAGCCAGTGGTAGGACTATTGGTTTTTTTCCCTTCATGTTAATTTCTAGGTTCCAATTTTTCTTCCCATAAAAAAGCGTTGCTTGTATATTTAATAAATAATTTATAAATTTAAGAGATATTTCATATAATTTCTCAGTTTGCTTAAAAAAATGTCCCTAACCTACATAGGGCACAGAGCTATAATGTTCACAAAACACAAAATCATCTCCAAATTTATCTAAATATTAAAGACATTAATATCTCATCGTACTCCTCCAAAAACACAGTCAACAGTTAAATGTTGATTTTAACATTTAAATATTAAACATTTAAACATTAATAATGTTCAAAGAAATGCCTAACAAAAATCTATACAATTCAAGGCAAAAAAAACAAAAACAAAAACAAAAACAAAAATCTTACCACTGTTGGCTGTACCCACCTTCTACAAAATCTGCTTCCCTTCCTTAAATCCAACATGTCTAAACTGAACTCATCAGCATTTAAACAAACCCCATTCTTCTGTACTATTCCCTTTCTCAGTAAACAGCACAAGTCCTACCTCCTTCACAAAATTACCTTTCCTCATCATTCCCGAGAGTTGTCACATAATCAAATAGCGTCTTAGAGTATCACTGTCTTTCCACCTAGACCAGAATCTTCCTAACTAGTCTCAAAAGTCAAATTCCTACTTCTCTGTTTGCAACTAGATAGGTCTCATATTAAAATGGGAATATGATTACCTATTCTATAAGTCAGTGGTGATTATTAAACGAGATAATATACAGAAATTGCATACCAGAGAGCCTGACACAGAGTAGGGGATAAAAGCCATCAATTATCTTATTTTAAATAATCTGGAAGCATTTTTACATTTCATACACACACACACACACACACACACACACACACACACACACACACACACATATATATTTCATACACACACACACACACCATTTTTATATTATAATGTGTGTATATGTATTCACTTTAATGGTTTTGACAGAAAGTCTAATTAAGGGGCTTAAGGGAGATAACAGGTGAATATCTTATGAAAAGTCAGTAGTATAGTATTATAGTTGTGATAACCATTATCATTAAGACTTACAAATGATATATTAGGTCAGAGTATAGGGTAGTAGTTGAGCTAGGTCATATAAGATGCTATGGTGTTTTTCTGCCATTTCCCTAAGGTTGAAATCAGAAAACAATACATAATCTAAGAAACAATTCTGAATACCAAAAAGTTCCTTCCTCCACATGAACGTACACATTCCCTTTTATTAAATCAAAAGAACTATAAAATCTACTTTTAAAATGTTTTTACTCTCAAATGTCAGAAAATTCAGAACTATATTCAATGATCAGTTATAACATTCATCCCAAATTATTAAGAATTCCTAGATGGGTTTTTATCTTATCCACACATAGTAAGTTAAATTTCATCTTTAATTTCAATGTTAAGATTTGAGGCAGCCCACATTACTACCCCCCTTTTAGAGTGTTTCAATTGTATATTTTACAAAAAGTCTTTAGCTGTCCAGGTGAGTTTTCTCTCTCTTTTTTTTTTAGATTGCAAAAGCCATATATTCACTATCCCTTTTCTATTTTGAAAAATTATTGGCTAAACTTATTCTTGCCTACTAAAGGAAACTAACAGTGAGGTATTCAGCAAAGGGAAACAAATTCTAAACAATTTATTTGCTGACTAAAATTGGATATAAAGTTTGGTGAGAATAAACAAAAACCATAATATCATTCATGTCTCTCTTAGTCATACAGCATCTTTCATTAGGAGAAATCAAAAGTGTCTTTAGTTGTTGTAATAGGCTTCTAAAAAATTCCCATCATTTAAAGAAAATGGAAATATGAAAGTGTTTAATTATTTAAACTGTGACTTTAAAAATTATTTTCACACCACACCATTTTCAAATGTCTACTTTGATCACTAAGTATAAGCAAACTTTTGAAAGATGGGTGTGGAAAAGACTTTTTAAAAAAATGAGATGTGACCTACTTTCCCATTTACTCTATACAATTTTCAAAAAGCATTTTGCATAAATTTGTCCACAAATTTTTACAGCAGCTTCATTTCCCACTGCTTACTTTGACTCCTGCTTGGAAGTCTATGCTTGCCGGACGCTCTCAGCTGGTCTAGAGATTATAACATATGGTAATACTGAATAAATGCAGAGACAAACAGTACTAAAAAATGTCAAATGCTCAGTGAAACACCAATACAAATTGCTCTGTACAAATTGCCTCTGTTGTATGAACAACACAGACATTTAGAAGCCCAGCTTGTAATTTAGAAATTAGTACATGCACTGTTTCCCAACATTGCAGAGCTCAAATTTGCAACCTTCAATTGTATTAAAATGGATTTTGGCATATCACTTTTTTAAAAGAGAAACTAGTTATAAATTATAGAGGTATACAAATGACATTTTTAAAAACAATTACACAGTTTGTCAAAAGAGGGAGAGAACAACCTTTTCTGCAAAGTCCAAGGAGACAAGCAATCTAAATAAATATAAAAATGTCAAACCTATACATGTATCTATTTCTCATCCACATTCCATTTTTAAAAATTTTTTTTATTTTTAAAAAATTTCACTTTTTTATACTATATTTTTCTTAAGGATTTGCTGAAGCTTTCTTTCCTCTTATTACAGTTTATATAACAAAAAAGCAACTATCAGTTACGTACTAGTTATTATAGGATCTTACTAATAACTACACTTTAAAGTACATGCTTTCAAAGCATTCTGCTGTCATTAAGTAGTCACTGTTGCCAATTTTGAGAAAAGCAAGAACAGTTATATCCCAGGTTTAACCAAAACTTTTTCACATTCTCTGAAATTTCCTAGCAATTAAAACCTAGTGACCACTAACTGTACTCTTAAGAACAACATTCAAAAATCACAGCAGGTTATAAATACTATAAACTATAATAACTAAGGTAACAAGCTACTATTCAGCTAAAAACAGTAGTTTTATAGTTACAAATGTATAAACTCAATTCATTTAGAGTAACTGTCTAAATGTTTCACTTTCATTTTCTCATTTAAGAAGTTGAAAAACAAGTCAATAACTTATGAATCACATACTAAGATCTGGGGGAAGAAAAAAAGCATCATGTTTTCAACAAGTACAAAATGGTACTCTGTATTACTACAAATAGGCAAATGTAGAGAATTTTATGGTATGATATCTCAATCATCTTGGTCAATTTAGCTTACTTCTTAGCAATTGTCTTTCCTTCTTTCTAAATTTAGTAATGTGGTTCTATGTGAAAAAAAAACAATAAAAACAAAATAACAAATAAAAGTTCAAGGTACAAATGATGCATAAATGGCAAATCCTTGGAGGCAAGAAGAGATCCACATGCCAGGTGGCAACTCCTGGTATTGTGTCAATGAGAAAGTGCCATGGGACTGCTATTGAGCCTTACATTACATAGAAGGACTATAACATCAAAATATTAGATATAAATATATTTTTAAAGCAAACTATTGAGTTAAAACTATTGGGTGTCCTTTATATAGTTCACACAACTATGAAGCATTTAAGACTAAGTTTACTTTGCATTCCCTATAAGATTAGTGAACTTTAAAATCTAAATTCTGATTATCTACTACTACCAGTAATGTACCTACAGCAGAACACCTGGAAATGCTGCAGGTACTATCCTGAACTATCCAGACTTACCAGTCTGGTCCTTGTTGCAAACAACAGATTTAGAGCCTACAGCATCTCAGTAACACTTTATGTAAGGCTATCATTTATTTCAAAAGCATTTGCAATAGAACTTTTTCCTATTATGTTCAATGAGATGTCTGGTAAGAACTTGGGGAACTTTTCAACTATATAAGAACAGCTACACAGCGTATAGGTAGTATTTAAAACTGGCCAACTATTTAGGGTTCCTTTCAGTTCACCCACAGAGGGTTAGAAAAGGGTTTTTCCTATCATCACTATTAAAGAAAAGTTAACATTAGAAAAAATAAAAAAAGATTATCCAGTAGAAGAAAAGCTAAGTGCAATATTTGACTTAAATTGCTAGCAGATTTTCAATCTCATTTTTAGATGGCTCTCATTATATTTCCAAATGTATGCACTGCATTTGACCATGCCTACTTAACTGCAAATCTATCTATTAATATAAACTACAAAAGTTATAAACTCAGCTAAATCTCTTAAGCAAAAAGCTTTAGCAGACAGACTCCAAATTAACATGACGTATACTTCTTTCTCTAATTAAAGAGTGTTATTTTAAAAGCTTACATCTGCAAAAGAGAAAAGAAGATACATATAAATCAACTATAGACAATTATAGCACTATTTCATTTTCCTCAATGTTTTGCTCTTCATGTAAGAAAATCTTAATTCAGGCAACAGCTAGAACTTATTTTAAATTTGTATATATTTATGGAGTGTCTACAAGGCACCAGGCAACGTGCTGATTCAGGGAAGGTAAAAGGTTATATTCAAAAAGGATGTAATAGTGACTTGCCTTAATAAAGTAACTTGAGTCCTACTGTTAATTAATAAAGGCAATTCTTCATATTTGCATAACTTTCCCTAAGGAATTCAGTCTTTACCAGCAACTGTCTGCTTGGGGAAGAAGTTGATTCTTCAGAGGCAGTGGTAAGAAGACAGAACAATAAAACGTAAAGAAAAGATGGGTTAGAAGCCATCAAACAGGTTGTTTCCTCATTTGTGTAGGCCTAGATATCCCTCTAATATTTTGAAAAAGGCTTCTCAGGTAATTGAGGATTTGGGTATCTTATATACATAATAAATGGCCCCTATAGCAAACTGAATTGAAATTTTCACCTTCCAATTTCATTCCAGTTGGTCATTTCCAGTGTTTTTATTTCTTTTAATTCGTCTCAGGCCTTCTGAACCAATCTGCTTTCCTTAAATTAGAAGCAAACAGAAAATGGCCAAAAATGAAGACCAGGCCCAGAAACCTCAGGAATTCCAAAAGCTCAGGGGCAATAATTTGAAAACTTCTAATACTGATGGATAGGCATAGAGGTCTTGTTAATTTCAGGAAACACTCATCTGATGTTGTTAATTAAATGATCAATTCTTACAGTCACAGCAGAACCTGCAAACAACACACTCATATCACTATAACCCAAATATTGTTGCAGGTGTTCTAAGAGCCTAAAATTCAGTTAATTCAGTTCCTGTGAGAATACTCGGAGGATATACATCAAACCACTCAGCTGCAGCCTTAGCCACTGCTCTTTAAACTTATGAAAGAGGTTTCTTAAACACTAAGCAGGCCCAACTCTATTGTTTCTTATTTTAAAAAGGTAAATAACATTAAAATGAGAATATCATTTTACCCAGGAATACCAAAAGAAAGTCACCCTAAGAGATATACTCGAGAATACTTGAGAAAGAGCGTCATCACAAAATAACCACATTTTAATACATCAGGTTCTCTTTGAGAAATAGAATTTATTTGGATTTATGAATCAACACTTGAGAAAAATATATAAAGGACACCAAACTCTGAATTCAATAATAGATGCAAATATGACTGTCAAATATCTGCAAAATTACCAAACTAATGAAGGAATGCATTTAGAGAAACTCACAGAATTCAGCAAGGATCACAAGAACATAAGAACCTTGCATGAAGTCATATACTCATAACGCTGAATCAGAAGTTAAAAGATAAGGGGGTTTTATAACTATACTCTGTCACAAGCCAGTGTTAACACTGGGAAATTTATTTAACCTTTCTTATATTTCAGTTTCTTCATTTGCAAAATAGAAATAGCATCTATACTACCAGAAATAACAGCCATACACAGCAAATATCATTATTAGCTGTTACAACTAGATGCATACTGAAGAACATATTCCTAAAAAACGTGGTCTACGCTACTAGATTCAAGACCTACTGTGAGAATACTTAGATATATCAGGGAGGAGTCAGACAAACTTATACAGGTTATTCCTGGAGCAAAGTCCAAAATAATCAATGGCTAAACTACAAATTATATATGAATAAAGGAAAAGAACCACCAAACTGACTCAACAGCAAATGAAAAAATACAAGAGAAGAGCAAAGTCAACTACAAAACAGGTAGAGTATGATACAACAAAATCGAATTCACTCTGCAAATCACAGAGGGTCCAAAAATTGGTATCGTGGATATATTTGAGTACATTAAAAAATTTATGAGAACCAACAAGAATTTACCCTGCTTACTATCTTCTTATAAACAAGGGCTTTCCGACAAACTAAAAATGACTACTCTAAAAACATACATATTAAAAAGATCCTATTTAAGTCAATTATACCTCCATTTTTAAAAAAATCCTAATCAAAGCAGCAATAAAGATTTAAAGTTAGGGATGAACCTAAAACTAATGTAAAAACTCTATGAAGAAACCAGAAACACTTAAAACCAGTATCATAAAAAGAAGGCATTCTGCATTCCTGGGTAGATTCAGTACTGTAAATATTTAAATTTTCTACAAATTATAAATTTATTGCAACCACAATCAAAATTCCACTGGGATTAATTTTTTTTAATAAAACTTGATGAGTTCATTCTCTGGTTTATCAGGGTAATTATGAGAGAATAGCCAAAACTGAAAATATTAACAACTACAAATAGGAACTTGCCCTACCAATCATATATACTGTCCTAATAGGCATAAAATAATATACAGCTATAGTAATATCAAACAGTTTAATACTGATATAAAAATAGACAAACAGAACAATGAAACTCAACAGAGTCCAGAAACAGACCCAAGTACAAATGAGAATTCAATAAGTGATAGAATCAGCATCTAAAAATCAATGGAGAAAAGATGAACTATTTAATAAATGATACCTGTGCAACTGCCTACCATTTTGGGAAAAATTAAATTAGATCTCTGCATCATATCATATGTAAAACTAAATTCCAGGTGAATTAAAGTTCAAAACAACACAATACAAGCAAAAAGCTCTATGATAGTACTAGAGGAAATTAATCTTAAGATAGGGAAAGGCATTCTGAAACAAGAACCAAAACAGCTAAAAATTATGTTTGACCATGTAAATAATAAAAACTTCTGAAGAAAGATATAAATATTATCAAATGACAAGCAACAACTGCTTGGAAGTAAATGTTTCACCATACAAAGGTGACAAGGTATAAATACATTATATATAAAGAGATCCTACTAGCAAATAAAGAACAAGACTCAATACAAAAATGAGCAAAGGATAAGAACAAACAATTCACATAAAAAAAAAAAAAAAGGACAGGTGCTCAACCTCATTGGTAATCATGAAAATGCAAATTAAACAATGTGGTACCATTTCCCACCCATCAGATGAATTTAAAAAAGACATATCTGGCTATGGCAAGGATGGGAGTGCAAGGATATGCAACATCCTCATACTTTGTGGGAGTGTAAATTAGTTAAGCCTTTTTAAGAGGGCAATTTGGCAGAGTCTATCAAAATTTAAGTTTGCATACCCTTTAGCTCAGTAATTCCATTTCCAGGAATTGTGCTAACTGAAATAGCTGCAGGCATGCACAGTTATATGTACATGAATGTTCACACCATCAATTGTAAGTAAAAAAATCTAAATGCCCACCAATATATGAATGGCTAAATAGAAATTGTATATATTATGAATGAAGTAGAGCTATCTATGTTCTGATATGAAAAGCTATCCAAGATATGCTTGCCATTAAGCAAAAAATGGAAGTCACAAAATAATAGGCAATGAGTATGCACACATGTGCACATGCATTATATCTGTCTATAAATACATCAAAAAAGGATCAGAAAAGCAGACATAAAAAAGCTGATAAATGATTACGTAAGGAGAATAGGCTGAGTTTAAGAACTTCCGCTTTTTACTTTATTACTTTCAAACTGTTTGCATCTTTTACAAGATACATACATTTTTTAAAGCTTTATTTAAAAAACCATATATAGTATCTACACATCTCTAAATGGCAACTACCGCAAAGTAAGATTAATGACTTAAATGTTTTACTAATATCAAATTCTAAGAGAACAGCAAAATGAAATTCAAAGTAGCCTCACATTAAGGATAAAAATCCCTATACAGAAAACATCACCTGATTTCATGAAAAAAAGGAAATAGCACATGCACTATCAAAAACTTATTGAAAATTTAAAGCTAAATCACTGCAGAGAATAGCAGCAAAAATCAATTCAAATGTTTGGAAAAAATTTCTCTGGAAAGTGATCCAGTCCTTAAACAGAAGAGAAACAAAAGTATAATATAGCAACACAGAAACACACTGTATGGGCATGAAGTCAAGAGTTATAGAAGGAGACAGAAAACAGTCCAGTTTTATAGCCTAGAACCAGACGGAAATCTAGACATACTTAGTTGGGAGGATCCAAAAGGCACAGCAGCAAAGGTTTAAAAGGAAATGTATTTTAATGAAGCCCTACTCTAGACACTAGAGTTCAAAATTATAAGCAAGATGTTCTGGAAATGACACCTCCACAGCAAAGGCAATATACACTACTTCTGGTCTCCAGTCCAACTCCTCGTAGTGCTTTCAGAACTTTATTGTGCCACGCAACTTCTCTCAACTAATTTTTTAGAGAAACTTAATCTTGCTTAGAAACAAAGAATTACCTTCATTTTTAGTCCATCAACTTGTGCTAACAAGTGTGCAAAATCATTATCTGGCTTTAAAAAGTGGTACGTTTCATTTATTTATTTATTTTTGCGTAAAATTTACCTTCATGAATTCATTTTGTTCAATCAAAAGTGAAAGTCAGTATAAGAATATATATTTCTAATAAGTATAGCCATCAAATCCTAGCCCAGCCTGGGATTTAATGTTGAACATATATAACTAAATCCATTTACACAATGTAGAGCAGAATACTATGAAAGAATCCTGTTTCTTGATTAGAGCCTAACTTCTTCATGTAAGGGAAATGTCCTAAAAAGTGGTAAGCTTATGGGAAATTTTTATGGAAAATTTTCTTTCCTGCCATGACTACACAAGAGGAAGAATGCGGAAACCATTCTGCGAAATGGCCAACTTCTCCGGCCCTACCTAGCCTGATTTAACATGGACCCAATTATGCTCTGGAATCAATCAGTCAAGGAAGTAAGAAGAATCTGTTACTTCCACTCTTCATTTCCATCTAACATTATCCCCTCTTTCTTTCACCCTCAACTCTCAGTCCTGGAACAATACAGACACTTACCAGTTATACCTCTTTTGTAGTTTTGGAGTCACTTATTGGTCTTTTAGTTTCGGCACCACAAGCAATAGAAAGCATACTATGTTCTAATGTGCAAGATGTAAGACCTCATCAAAATTAATAACTTCTGTGCTTCCAAGGCCACTACCAAGAAAATGAGAAGAAAACCACACACAGGATGGGAGAAAATATCTGTAAATTATATATCTGGATAAGGGACTTGTATCTAAAATATATAAACAACTTCAGAACTCAATAATGAAAATATAAATAACCCAATTTTAAAAATAAGCAAAGACAATTTTTAAAATGTAAAATCTGGGGGTGGGGGGAGGACAAAGGATCCAAATAGACATTTCTCCAAAGAAAATACACGAATAACCAGTAAATACTGGAAAGTTGCCCAACAGCATTAGTCATCAGGGAAATGCAGATCACAAGGATAATAAGCTACCACTTCACTTTCACTATGATGGCTATTAAAAACAAAAACAGATAAGCAGTGTTGGCCAGTACATAGAGAAAGTGGAACTCTCATACCCTGCAGGTAGGAATGTAAATGGTGCAGCCACTTTGAAAGTCAGACAATTCCTCAAAAGGTTAAATATAAAATTTTTGCACATCATATATCTAATATGGGCTTAATATCTATACTATAAAAATAATTTCCATAACTCAATGACAAAAAGACAAACAAAATTTAAAAATGGGTCAAGACATGAATTGACATTTTCCAAAGAAGATATACAAATGGCCAAGTAAATGAAGATGCTCGCATCATTAAGGAATTGCAAATCAAAACCACAATGATACCACTTCACACCTACTAGAATGGTTATAATTAAACAAACAGAAAATGGCACCCTCAAACACGGATGGTGGAAATGTAAAATGGTGCAGCTGCTGTGGAACAGTTTAGTGGTTCCTCAATAAGTTAAATAGAATTATCATATGATTCAGCAATTCCACTCCTAGCTACATACACAAAAGAACTAAAATGTCTTTTTACAGTCAAGCAATGTCTGTATGCCAATGTTCGTTGCAGCATTATTCACAATAGCCAAAGTTACAAGCAGGCCACGTCCAAAAACAGATGAATAAACAAAATGTGACATCTACATACAAGTTAACACTATTATAGTCAGTCATAAAAAGGAATGAAGTTCCCATACATACTAACATGAATGAACCTTGAAAACATTATACTAAGTAAAAGAAGCCAGACACAAAGGGACAAATATTGTTTGATTCCACCTGAAGTACCTGAAATAGGCAAATTCATAAAGGCAGAAAGTAGATTAGAGATTATAGGAGGAAGGGGAAGAGAAGAATGGGGAGTTAGTCAATGGTACAGAGTTTTTCTCTGGAGTAACAGAAAAGTTTTAGAAATAGTGGTGATGGTTGCATGACACTGTAAATGCCATTAATGTCACTAAATTGTACACTTAAAATGGTTAAAATAGCAAATTTCATGTTTTATATTGCCACAATTTTTAAAAATAATGTAATATATCAAAATCATTAAATCATACACTTTAAATGGGTGAATTGTACGGTATATGAATTATTATACTTAATTAAGCTATTTCTTAAAAAATAGAATATAATCTCTGAAAAATCAGAAACAAAATTTCCAATAGAGAATTAATTAAATAATGTACCTAATCTATAGACTACAATGGGAATATAATGGTACCCAAAACCACTTTTAAGAGTAATCCAAATTCCTCTTTGATCTCTTTTCTATAGATCTTTTCTAAAATAATAAATGTTACCATTTACATATTTACATAGTGTTATGTATCGTGCTAAACACTGTAGAAGCATTATCTCATTTCATCTTTATAACAACCTACTGAAGTTGGCATTATTATCATCACTTTAGCAATGAAGATACAGAATCAGAAGTTAAGCAACATAGCCATAGACTGAGATTCAAACAAACATCTGATTTCAAAGCCCTAATATCTTATTTCTAAATATTTTTCATTAAAAAAATACACAATTGTTCTACTTCAAAAAGCTATTTCTTTTTCCACCTTTACACATTCTTTCTTACCATTCTGAAGTTCTATGTAAACATACAATGCAGCAGGAATTTATAATTCCTTGTTGCTCTCATTCTAGCACAGAATGGCAAAGAAGGTACACATATTCATAGTGATTCGGATAATTTGCCTCTAGAGTGTAACTACATTGGATTACATGCTATCTAACACTGATGTCTGTGGATATAGACCTGTTTTAGGGCTGGCAAGACTACCTACACTTCCATACCCCTCATTTTACAAAAGGAGAAATGGAGATGAGCTGACTTGCCAATTAGTGAAGAAGAAACTGACACTTGAAACCAGGTCTCCAGAGTCTCAGAGACTATTATTCTACAGCAGGCCCCTGAGGTAATTCCTAGGTAACAGAGGTGGGAAGTCTTTTGCCTTCAAGCCTCTGAATATAGAATCTGTTGGTGGAAATTAAAAAGGAGACTAAAAGTTGGTGGACTTTACCATTTTGTTGTTTCCTAGCATGGAGATAAGATCGGAACTTTATCCATACAGAGCCAGGCATATTTGACCCACCATTCAGCCTGATTCTGACCCTCTATGCTTCATCTGCTTCATTCTTGCCTTTCTCACTTCCAACACCATTACTGTTTCCACTTTCCACCTGTCTCACACCATAATCGTTAATCAAGAAACAAAAATTTCCACTACTTAAAAACCTAAATTAACCATTAAATCACTTCCCCATTACATTAAAAAACATCATTTGGGCTGTCTACTTCCAGTAGACACCAAAAAAATAGAAATTCATGTTTGTATCTGCCTAAACCATACATAATTATAAAGGTAAGTCCTATAGGTCAAATTAAACACAATACTTTCCAATGGAAGACATCAATGACTAATTCATCATCGAAGTTCCAAACAAAGTGGGCAAGGAAGCAGTCTTTTCTATAGCCCCATGTTAGACATATTTAATTGCTTGTTGATATAGGATATATCCTAATAATGAATGGAACCAACTTATGAGAAGACAGAAACTAGGCATGGAATATATGTTTCAGGGAACCCAGTCCTTCAAAGTGAAAATTTCTGAGAATGGTAGGTAACATCTGGTGCTTTTTCCTTTACTAAAGTGATGTTTTGTTAGTTTTGTTCACCAGACAGCATAAAACTGTCAGCAAACAATAAATATATCCAGTTACACCTGTTCTCTATTAAGTTCTAAATGCTCTTATCACATGTTTAGTCTGTAAAAATGTTCTTGATTTGTTAGGTAAAAGCAACTGAATTGTTAGAGCAAATACATTTTCATCGGCAGCTGAGCTAAAAGCATTAACTTTAAGGTTAACAAGAGTCAGTGTAATCAGGCCAACACGACACAAAAAAAAACCACAAAAAATACGACAGTTATCTCCTGTCTCCACCCTTTCTCTCCTACCTGGTCTAAAAGTCCCACTATTAGAATGACTTCTCTGAAACGCTCTTTCAATTCAGAAGGACAATAGTTAAAATACTGTACTTCTAAGGGACTTTGGGAGGTCTTCAGTGACTGCAGTCCTCTCCCATTAGCACCTTAACTGGAACAATGTTTAGATTAACCGATTATTGTCACTGACACTTTAACCCAAAGATGTAAGTCAAGTAGATTTCAAAGGGAGTAAGGAAAAGGGGAAGAACTGATATTGAAGAGGGGCTGTGAGCTAGAGTAGACTTAGGCAGAGGCGTCTAATTTTGAAGGGGGTGGAATATACATATGCATTCAGAGAAATCCCTTCCAGCCCAGCACACTCAACTAGTTGGATGTGTGGGTGAGTGTATTTAAAAGCATGAATGAGCTAGTAAAAAATTAGAAGAGTAATTCAGATTTAGATAAATTAGGAAAGCACAAATCTAGAGGACTGAGTGAGTGCTGGAGTTGTGGCTGCCCTGGGACCTTCATGACTCTGAAATCACTGATGGCTAGAGCCTGGATTTAATGGGCCACAAAGTAGGTAAAAGAGAAAAAAACTAAGGCCTATATAGGACTGGGGGTCAGGACAAAGAGTTCCACATAAAGTCAGGACCCTAAAGGATGACACCCTCAGTGTTTGAACTAGAAAAAACGAACTCGCCATGCAGAAAAAAGAGCAAAACTCCTAACCACAAGTCCATACTGATTAAAGAAATTCCTAAAGGATATACTTTAAAGAAGGAAAATGATCTCAGAAGGAAGATCTGAGGTACAAAAATAAATCATGAAGAAACTGGTATGCATGTGAGCTATTCTGCACAAACATTTCACCTTTGTTATAAAATGTTAACATATTTGTGGGGATTAAAAAAAAGTCAATATAGAATTAAAATCCTGGAAAACAGGATAAAAAATAGAGTTAAGTGTCCTAAGGTATTTGTATTGTTTGGAGGGAGAATAAAAATATTAATATTAGACTTAAGTTAAATAACATATATGTTTAAAATTTCCAGGGTAGGGTAACCAAGAAAAACAGAGTGCACAACTTCCAAAGCAGGGGGAGGGGGGTAAAAAAATCTCAAGTCAAAAGAAGGGGGGACAAATAGGTAAAATTAACACAGAAAATGATGATAATAAAAATGATATCTAACATTATATAAGACTTAACATGTGGCAGGCACTGCTCTAAATAACTTTACATATATTAGCTTATTTAATCTTTACAGTACCCCTGAGGTAGATACTATATATTATTCCCATTTTACAGAAGAGGAAACTAAAGCATAGAGAGATTAAATGATTTGGTTAAAATCACAGTTAAGAATTAGGGTGAGAGTCAAATCCAAACAGTCTCACTCTGGAATCTGAACTCTGCATATTGCCTAATAGACAATGCATAGGTATGATACTTGAACATTCATTTGTGCCTTTCAAATCAATTTTTTTCAGTCTAATAACTAAGAATGCCTACCAAAGTGTAGCTACTTATACTAGACAGTTCCTTCATCGGCTATTTATAGATAAGCACAGAATAGGCAAGGGGGACAAGACAAGTGCTAACATATACAAAATACATAATACGTATTAGGCACTGTGCTAGGACATTTACATGGGTTCTCTCGGTTAATCCTCACAATCTCCTTGTAGATTACTATCCCAAAAAAGCCGCACATTTAAGTAACTCACTAAAAGGCAGGAATCCAGGTCTGACTAGCTTCAAAATCTACTTTAAAAACCTTCATTGAGCATCAGTTTATTTATGCCAGACATTGTAGTAGGCACTAAAGATATGAGAGTAAATTTAGAAATCCAGGGTTTTCACCCTTGTGGAGCTTATGATCTAATGAGAGAGCCTTTTGGTTCCCAGACCCAATTCCAACGTGGTGGGGTGGTTTCACCTATACAATTCTTGGACACCAGCGGGCTGTCTGAGAATTCAACTCAGTTCTGACACACAACCCACCCAGAGATGGCATCAGATTCCATAGGTTAAAGGTTCGCTCCTATAAGGCTGTCCTTCTACCTCACTTCAAACACCAGTTGAAAATCCATGATGTAATGTGTACTAAAGCCAGTCCTCTTGAGTTTTTATAGAGGCTTTTTTACATAGCCATGATTGACTAAATCATTGGCCATTGGTGAGATTCAACCTCCAAGCCCTCTCTCTTCCCCACATATGGGAGTGTGGTAGGGGGTGAGGGTGGGACTGACAGTTCCATCCCCCTAATCACGTGGTCAGTTCTCCAGACAACCAGCTCCTTTCCTTAGGTGAGGTCCAAAAATCACCTCATTAACATAACAAGAAACACCTTTATCACTCTAGACACTTAGGAAATTCCAAGGGTTTTGGGAACTGTGAGTCGGGAACTGTGGTTGAAGACCAAATACAGTCAAGTTCAAACACAGTCGCTTAACTATGGGGATACATTCTGAGAAATGCTTCCTAGGGATCCATTTTGAAAAATACCTCGTTAGGTGATTTCATCATTGTCTGAACTTCACAGACCGCACTTAACACAAACTAGATGGTATAGCCTATTACACACCTAGGCTATATGGTATATAGCCCTTTGCTTCTAGGCTACAAACCTCTACAGTATGTTACTGTAGTGAATACTGTAGGCAATTGTAATACAATGGCAAGTATTTCTGTATCCAAATTAACATAGAAAAGGTACAGTAAAAATACAGTATAAAGGATAAAAATGGTGCACCTGTATAGGGCATTTACCATGAATGGACCTTGCAGGACTGGAGTTGCTCTGGGTAAGTCAGTGAATGAGTGGTGAGTAAATGTGACATGGCCTAGGTCATTACTGTCACTATTGCAGACTTTATAAACACTATACACTAAGGCTACGCTAAATTTGCAAAGCAACATGAGATTAAAATAAGCACAAAAGAAAATGATGCAACCAAGAGATATGGTAACAATGAAATGTAGGAGGCTGTTGCTAGAGTAACACAACTGTTTTATAGCAAATGTTTTTTTTAATATAAGTAGAAAAAAATAAGTAAAAATAAAAAGTGCAGTATAGTAAATACATAAAACAGCAACGTAGTCATTTATTAGCATTATCAAGTATTACGTAGTGTACATAATTATATGTGCTATACTTTTATATGACTGGCAGCACAATAAGTTTGTTTAGACCAGTATCACCACAAATAAGTGAGTTAGGACTGTTATATCATTGAGCAATAGGAATTTTTCAGGTCTGTTATAATCTTACGGGACCACCATCATATGTGTGGTCTGTAGTTGACTGAACTGTCAATATTAGAGCACATAACTGTATATATAAGAAATATATTTTGGTCATCTGAATGACCAAATATATTTTTCTTATAAACCACAATATCACAGGGAGACCATCAAATAATCATAAAAATAAAGGTGAATTACAAACTAAAAAATGTGCTGATGTGCCTGACAGCATACAGTAGAGAAATTTGACCTGTCTAAACACGTGAGGGCCAGTTTTGCTGAGAAAACATTTAAGCTCATGGTTCCCAAACTGTAAGTCAAAATGCCTGGAGCACAGCAGTGAATTTACAAGAGTGCCCTGGGTTTACATTTCTAAGGGAGACAGCAATAGTTGATGTGTATTAGATATCATGTGAACTAGCAGCTCAGGGTATTTCATGGTTTCAACGTAGATTATGGCACATTCTTTCTGAAGACCTATCTTTGTGATGCTGTGTTTTGGTGGGTAGTTGCTGTGATAAAAACAAGTACCACTTGAAAATTAATGTTGAAAAGGAAATGAGGTATGACGAGAAACTATGCAGTGTCCAAAAGGCATTTACATCCCATTAGTAACTGTGGAAAGAAAAGTGCCACCTTTTCTTTTAAATTATGTGTGTTATTTCTTCAAACAGTTACTAAATTGTTAGAAAATACTAAGTATTGTTTGATCTGATTAATAAAGATAACTATTAGATATTTATTTTGGACTGGGGTTGTGATAAAAAATTTTACTGAGACACTAAGGACACTATGAACTAAGAACTTTGGGAATCTGTATTAAACTGAGATCTGAAGAAGTAGGTATTTCAAACACCATGCAGAAGGAGCAAAAGACAGGAAAGACAAGAGTCCCTACCTTTGAAGACATCACAATCTATTTAGGAAGGCAAAACTAAATGGTAAAATGTTTTAAAACAATTTAATGTTAAACTTTAATATTTGCAGAAACCTTTCATATATTTTCTCATGGAATTCTATTAAGTGTGTCTATCTCCACTCTAAAATGAGAGCCCCTAGAAGCCTATATCCATTCCGTACACAGATACAACACAGTTTGCATTCAGGAAGTGTTTTCTAGGTCAGTCTCACTTTTATAGGTTTACTCCCATTAGGCTTTTCTCAGAAATGAAACTTCCAATTACCCTATGCATGGGTAACTTTAATTTAAGTGTTCTCCACTCGCCCACATCTCCCAGCTGCTTTTTTCTTACTGTCCTTCAGAATTCACCTCCCGGGGAAGACTTCCCTGACCCACTGGACTGAAATTTAAATGTCCTTTATCTAAATGGTACATTTGGACATATCTCTTATCATATGACATACCATTCTACCCTATAGTAGTCACTGATTAACTTCCTTGTCTGCCCACTCACCATAAACTTCTGACAGCAGGGTCTATGCCTTATTCATCTCAACAACTATCACAGTGCCTAGCTCTCAAAAATGTTTTCTGATAAATGACAAGTACAGGGAAATGTTTTGTTTTGTTTTGTTTTGAAGTCTAATTATGCCATTTCACCTTAATGGACTTCTTGGAAAACATGAGGAATTTATTCAGAAAACTTTGGAAAGGAGATTTACAAATTTGCAAAAAATGAAAGTGATAATCATCCAGGGCTGGTAGAGAATCATGCAGTGCTAATAGAACTGTAACATGCAACAAGTATAATGTTTTTGAAAAGTAATCTGACAATTCATTATCAATTAAAAGTGCACCTATCCTCTGACTCAGCAATCCCATGTAGGGGTTCTGAACAAGTCACCCCAAGATGTGCCTGTGTGGAACACAGATTATTTTGAGCTAAAGACAACTGAGACCTACTTTTAGGAACATTACTATTTTTAGGAACTTTACTTAACAAAAATCAAGTATCCATATGCAACATTATATTTACAAGAAAGTTTACTGAAGCACTGTTCGCTATAGCAAAATAATTTCTGGAAACTAACCAGAATGTTCATCAATAAGGAAATGGTACAACGATGCCATGTAACACTCATATTATAGAACATTCTGCAGCTACTAATCAGAATGAATTAAATCTATATGTAAAGACCTGACAGGACATCCATGATATCCATGATACATTCAGTAGAAAACAGAATAATCCTATCTGGAGATAAAAAAGATAAATATTTGCATTTTCATTTGTAAGAACCTTAAGAAAGAGAGGGGGAAGCAGTTAATACCAGACAGTTAATGCTAGTGACCTCAGAATTGGAGATTAATTTTTCCCAGTAAATTAGTAACTTTTGTAATTTAAAATAGGCAAATAAAATGAGGAAGGTTTCAAAAGTAAGGATAGTAAAATCTGAATATAATCTTCCCTTCCTCCAATGTCTTTTAAAAAATCCTGTTAATGAAAAGGTGGTGCTTCAGAAGAGCCAAGAATTCTGTGGACTATCTCCTTTATAATTTAAACTTTCTTTTCAAAAAAAAAAAAACAAGCCAAAAAAAGTATCTCTTACTCCACCCTATCCTTTCAAAAGGAGAAAGGTCTATTCTTACAAGCTTAAAGTCCAGTGGACCTTCCCATCTAGTTTCTTCTATGAGTGGTAATCTGCTTTGGGGATTTGTAATCAGGAGCTTGGAAATTTTAGAATGCTCATCAGATTTTCACAATCATACCATTTATTCACTGAGAGTAAACAAAAGTGTTACATGAGAAACTTGAGTAAGACAGAGCTAGGTCTCATTGAAACACTTCTACCCTGAAATTGGGAGAGCTAACTGCTACTTAGGCGCCCCCTGGGGATCATATGTAAATTTTTTTTTTTTTTTACATCTTTGAGACAAACTAGTGTCCTCTAAAAATATTCTGTCAGTCTACAGGCATGCCACCCTGAACAAGCGCGATCCCGTCTTATCTCGGAAGCTAAGCAGGGTCAGGCCTGGTTAGTACTTAGATAGGAGACCACCTAGGAAGACCAGGTGTTGTAGGCGTAAAAAAATAAAAAATAAGGGACTGTAAGATGACAAGGTCCTTGCAATCTGTGAGGTCTACCAAGGATTGCCTCGCCTAAAATAATAAAATAAAATAAAAAATAGATAAAAATATTCATTCGAAGAATAATTAAGCACTGACTATGTGCCAGGTACAATATTCAACACTTGAGACACAAATATAAATAAAATCAAGTTTCTGATTTCTATATGCTTAAAGTCAATATTACTGAAAATTTTCTAAGCACAGTAAGGATAGCCAAAGTATAAGTTACCCTTATAAGCCCTAGAGGAAGTTAAGACACAAAAGATGATTAAGAATGCTTTTGGGGTGCTACAGAAAGCAATTTGGCATGGATACAAGCTTTAGCATAGTTTGCTTATGTAAGCAAAATGTTCACCACCTTAAAAAGAGAAGATTTAAATATCCCTTCCTGCTAACATGTGCAGAATTGTAGTTGTTATTTTCAAAGACAAGTTTAGGCTACAGCACCATAATTTTTCTTGGGCCAAAACAATATACACAAGGCTTAGTTTAAAAAATTAAAAAATGATTCCGCATCCCCATCATGATTTTTTAGTAACAAGTTATTCCACAATAACTCCACCCTGAGCACTGAACTCTAATAAATGATTGCACTCTTAGAAAATGGCTGATTTTCAAAAACAAATTGAGTATGAGAGGACATAGAAAATAGAAACAATTAAGTTAGAAAATAAAAAAGACCCCTACAAAAAAAATGGAAAAAAGTCAACCCTAAAATCCCCCTCAAAACTCTTCCTCCCAGTTCAAAACACCTTCAGAGGATACTGTATCAGATTTGCCTTTTCTTCCTCAGAGTTTTGGAAAGCAAGCAGCAAAGGTAGAATTAATTGTCCAGAAAGAAAAACAAGTACTATTTCTCCTCCAGTTTCACCCTCATCCCAAAAAGCAATGCCGCAGGACATTAGAGGGCCAGATAGTCTCAGGTACTATATAGCCAAGGCCCTGAAATGTATTTCTGGCAGCCTGAGTTGGTAATCAATGTAATTTTCCCAAAGAAACAATTCTATTTCAAACACATTTCAGGTACACTGTGAGCTAAATTAGCAATGGCATGCTAGTTGGGAAATTTAACATTGATTTATATAACTTTTTCCCTACAGAAAAAAATTTAGTTTAAAATACTACAGTCTTCAGAGAGTCAGCTTATGTCTGCCTATACAATAAAATATTGAATCCAAATACAAGAGACTCACAAAGCAAAAATAACTGATGTAACTGACCATAGACGTTCCATTGTTTATTTAGTCAACTACAAGATAGCAATTGCTAAGTTATAAACTACTTGGAATTTATAGATATCAAGTTAATGTTTACAGCAATTAGAATCAGAAGCAACTCTTTTCATGAAAGATGACAGTTTAAAACAGTTTAAGCTCAAATAACCATTAAGTCTTAAAGAATAATACATTATGAGACATATCTCATCATGGAAATCTCGCAATAATCAACAAGTTTAAAATAATACCAGCTGTCAAACTGAACAGAATAAATAAATGCTAGTTACTGAATATGTAGAGTATTGTTAATCCAGTGAAGTAATGCTGGTACTAACAGTTTAGGTGTGGACATTTAAAGCCACATTGTGATTCAGAAACAAAATAATTAAATGTATTCAAATATAACAGTCATAAACCAATTTTTAAAAATACTACTTCAAAGTAAAAATAACCAATTTCATATATTTAGAAGTCTAAAATGGAGAAAAAAATTATTTGCATCTATATTTGCCAAAGACTGTATGTACTTCATTTACTATTCACAAATGCCATACTAGATAGGTATTATTTCTCTCTTTATACAGAGAGACTCAAGCTAAAAGTAACAACTTCTCTAGGACTAAAGAAACAGTAAATGGCAGAGTTACAGTGTGAATCCATATGTGTTTGACTCTAAACCTTCTATCATGTTATTTACATATAAGAATCACTTTATGTATCAAAAACTTGAAATCATCCAACTGTCGCTTGTCTTTTAAAAAGTGAAAAGAAAATGAGAAAAATATTTATGTATTTTTGGTTGAATTAGTTCCACTTTTATTACTAAAAACGATCAATGATAAGTACAGTACTAGAACACATAATGAAGCAGATATTACTGTCGGACTTTTTCTGGGTGCTCTTTAGAGATTAAAATATAGGATAGGAGTAGATTGTATGAACATAGAAGAGAAGTAAAAACCCAAAGCTAATATAAGCCACATCACGCAAAGAGGTAATTATTTTAGAAGTCCTGTGTCAAAACTTGTGTGGGTCACCGGTTTCACAGGGATTCTTGGGGTGTGTTTTACAGCACCACTGGTCGCCTCTTCTGTTTCTACTTATCTTGTTTTCCTTATCTCCTACATATTCCCCCAGTCTATCCAATAAGCACTCCTCAGCATCACTGAAGGAAACCAAGAATCTGTTCGAAAATCGTTAAAAGAATTGAACTGGTAACTTTACCACGTCTAGAAGTAAAAAACAAAACAAAACAAAAGTAACACACTTTCAGAGTTGGGAGGTATTCTATATCGAGTTTAAAACTGGGTGTACAGCCTCTTCTTAAGTTCTAGACGGGACGTGAGACTCGGGGAGAGGAAGTGACTTGGCAATGAACAAAGTGTGAGTTGGCAGCAGGGCCAGAGGTTGAAGCTTGATGTCAGTACTCGGCTCCATGGCTTTTCCAAACCACACAAACTTAGGCGGAGCCTCAGGACTGCTATTGCTCATAGAAGGGGCCAGAAAGTGCTATTGGCAAATCACAGAATACCTAAAGTAACACCCTGAATGCCGGGGCTCCTTTCTAGGATAAAGACTGGTTAGGTGAAAGTTCGGAGTTTAGAGAGGTTGCAGGAAGGGACGGAATGAAAAAACCGATTTCCCCTTCGGGCAAGCAGCAGCAGGCGCACACCGCCTTTAAGATAAATCTGAGCTCTTGCTGCCTTCACCACTCCACACCCAGCGACACATTAACCTCTGGGCGCTGTGTGATTCCCTGGAGGTTGACCCTCCCGGATCCCTCTCCCAGCCCACTCTCCAGACGAACTTAGTCCCCAAAATATAAGGAAAGAGGGCACAGGAACAAAGCGACCTCAAGCGGTTCCCTTCCATTCCCCGCGCCCCCGTGGCGGGTAACGTGGACTACCAGTCCCGAAATGCCGAGCGCCGGCGGACCCTCCACCACCGCTAAGCGGACGGCGCGATGGTTGCCGGGACTCGTAGTCCGTGGAGCCGGGGGGCGCAGACGACTGCGCGCTACGGGACAAGCTGGCCCGGCGTCCGGTCAAGCGCAGGTAGCCTGTCAGCTGCCGAGCCTCACCTCGACAATGCGGGTGCACTGGGTCCCCTTGCCGGCGCCGGGACCGCCGAGGACGAAGACGACCAGCGGCTTCATGAGGCGGTGAGGGCAGAGAATAAGCGGCCGGAGGGTAAGCAGCGGGAACCTAAGGCCCAGGACTTGCAGCAGCCGGCGGCCGCAGCGGCTCAGCATACACCACGTCTCTGCCGGACGCTGAGGGAGCTGACAGCAACCCGGCCGGCGGAGGCGCGGGGCGGGGCTGCGAGAAGGGGGCGGGCCGAGCCGGCGCCCGCCGCGGCCCCGCCGCGGTGACTGCCCGGGAGGCCGCGCCACAGCCGGAAGGGGAGGAGCTTCCGCTGCTTGCTCAGCGACAGAGGGTGGATGCCACCTGCGCGGGGCCGCGCCGCTTTCCTCCGCTCTTCTTTGGGGGTTCATTTATTCGTTCAGACCCCAGTTCCTTAACCTTGCGCCTCCTTGTGTCAGACCTGTGCTGGAGTCTGGGACTTGACACACGGGAGAGCAGAATCCATTCTTTACTCACAAGGAGTTTAAGTCCCAATGGGGAGACTTGAACAAGTCACACGAATAAGTAAATAAATACGAATAGCAATATGAGCTTTGGAGGGAAAAAAAAAACCTGAGGAATAGTGGGATGGATGTAATTTGGGTAAGATTTTACCTCCTTCCAGGAAGCTCTCTAAATTCCCAAGACTGGGTTAGGTGTCCCTCTTTCTGCTCTTACACCCCCCCTCCTCCCACTTACTATATCCCTTGTTTCCTTCTCTGGTAGCACTGTGGTGTATTGTGTATCTCCACACTAGATTTAGAGTTCCTTGAATAAAGGGACGATGTCTCATTACTCTTTATACAGTATGACAGTATATTACTGTTACAACACATTCACTCTTTTAAAGGAACTCCCGGGTTCTTGGAAGGTTTATACTAAATTGTGGTGAAACAGAAAATCTGAACAGACAAATTACTAGCAAGGAGATTGAATTAGTAATCAAAACCTCCCAACAAACAAAAGTCCAGGACCAGATATCTTCACTGGTGAATTCTACCAAACATTCAAAGAATTAATACTAATCTTTCTCCAAAAAATAGAAGAGGAGAGAACTCTTCCAAATATATTTTACAAAGCCAGCATTACCCTGATGCCAAAACCAGATAAAGATGCCACACAAATAGTTGCAAAAATCCTCAACAAAATATTAGCAAATCAAATTCAACAATACATTAAAAGGATCATATATCATGATCTACTTCTTATTCAACATAGTACTAGAAGTCCTAGCCATACTAGACAATAAAAGAAACAGGCATTCAAATTGGTAAGGAAGAAGTAAAACCCCCTATTTTCAGATGATATGATATATATAGAAAACCCTAAAGATGCCATCAAAAAACTTAGAATAAATGAATTCAGTAAAGTTGCAGGATAGAAAATCAATATACAAAAAACTAGCAAACTATCAGAAAGATAAATTAAGAAAACAATCTCATTTACAATTGCATCAAAAAGAATAAAATACCTAGGAATAAATTTCACTGAGGAAGTAAAAAAACCTATATATTGAAAATTACGAGATATTAATAATGAAATTGAAGAAGATGCAAATAAATGGAAAGATATTCTATGCTCACGGACTGGAAGAATTACTATTGCTAAAATGTCCATACTACCCAAAGTAATATACAATTTATATCAAAATTCCAAGGGTATTTTTCACAGAGATAGAGTAAACAATCCTAAAATTTGTATGGAACCACAAAAGATCCTAAATAGCCAAAGCAATCTTGAGAAAGAAGAACAAAGCTAGAGGCATCATGCGCCCTGATTTCAAACTATATTACAAAGCTATGGTAATTAAAACAGTATGATATTGTCATAAAAACAGATACACAGATCAATGGAACAGAATAGAGAGCACAGAAATAAACCCAAGCATACATGGTCAATTATTTATTATGACAAAGGAGCTAGTTTCCTTAAATGCAAAATCAGGATGATGGTACATTAAGTCAGACTAGCAAATACTTTCAGAGAATTTACGGGTGCGTTATTTGATTATTCTAGTCTTCATGCCAAACAATCCAAGCTTTAAAGAAAAAAAATAAGACAACATGATTTAGCACATAAATTGTTGTTACTTCTAACAAGAGCCTTAATTATCTCAAAGGAATTTTGCATAAATTGGCAGATTAGCAATCCCCTTAAAAATACCATGTTCCTTAAAAGTGAAACTAGTTTTTAAAATGCAGTAGTCCAGTTTAGCTTAGAAGTAAGTGTAAACAGAGGAAGGGAAAGTTGGGTGTGTAAAGAAATTTAGTAAATAAGTAACAGAACTGATAATCCATTCCAACTTCCCTGTTCCTGGTGATAACAATAGCTCTTTAATTCCCAGGTGTGTCAGCATTATGACACTGAATATAATACCTGGTCTAATCATAAAGCCCATGTCACATAAACAGGGACTGAAAGGGAAAAAAACATGAAAATGAAGACAATTAATGTGTTAGGATGTAGAATTTGGATGAATTTTCCCCTTTACAGTATTTTTCTTGTTATAGCATTGTTTGTGCAACAAATCTGTACATTTTTAAAAGTATGATATACTGGAAATGGTTCTCTGTTAAGAAAATTAAAGCACTTGCAAATTTGAAAAATAAGACTGGTAGCTTTTCTCTGTTAGAGCCAATAGCCATAGCAATTCCATACTGTCCTGAAATGACATAAATATATATAAATAGGGATGAAAGAATACCACGATATATATTCAGTCTATTCTAACAATAAATCATATTTTTTGGGATAATTACCTCTTATTACCCCACCCATAAAATTGTGCCTTCCTTGTTCTATGCTTGTCATGCCCTTCCAATTCTCCATACCATCTAGCACAAAACTTCGTGTGTAGTAGCTCCTAGGTATAGCATTTGTAGATTTTATTTCACTAAGCTTATTCTCTTTGTAATTTAACAAATCAGTCCCCTTTATCTCTATGAATGTATGGCAATGTGTTGCTCATTTATTAACACTGTGAATTGTTAGCACACCTGGACTAATAATATATAGGCAGCTTTGAATTAACTTTCACACTCATTATGCAGTCAATCTCTTATGTGATAATGTACAATATGCAAAAGAGGGAAATCAATCTTAGATTAAAAGGCAGAATTGAGACCAGATCCCCAAAGCCAATGCTTGTTATATTATATCAAGAATCAAAAAAAAAAATTTTTTTATTATCTAGAGAATAAGCCCTTTAGGCACCTCCAATTTGTGCTGAATATAAGGCTAAGTCATTCCAATCTTAAAATGAAGGTTACTTTTCTCTTCATTCAATTAAAAAAGTATTTACTGGATCCAAATCTCCACTGCTTTAGGTTTGCTCAGACACCAAAGATCTAATTGCAGCCATGAGCAGCAATAATTGCTTCAAGTGTGAACGATCTGGCCATGAGTCAGGGCACCTTGGGCCTAAAAATGCTCTACTGGTGGAGGCCATGGTAATTGAATGAGAAGCTGTGGTAGAGGTGGTTTTACTTCAGATAGAGGTTTCCGGTTTGTTTTCTTGTCTCTTCCAGACATGTTATCACTGTGGTGAGTCTGGTCATCTTGCCAAGGATTGTGATATTCAGGAGGGTGCTTGCTGTAACTGTAGTAGAGGTGGTCACACTGCCAAGGACTGCAAGTTACCCAAGAGAGCAAGAGGAGTGCTGCTATAACTGTGGCAAACCAGGCCATCTGGCTCATGACTATGACCATGTGGATGAGAACTGCTATTCTGTGACACATTCAAAAAGACTACACAAAAGTGAAGTGTTACGGGTGTGGTGAAACTGGTTATGCAGCCATTAAATGCAGCAAGACAAGTGATATCAACTGTTTACCTCTGTGGTGAGTCAGGGCACCTTGCACGATTAAAGCCACAGCTTAATTATTTTACTTTGTCAACACCCTGCGCTCTTATTCTGATTGATGTTGTATTATTGTCTCTGGATCTTCTTCACTGGCCAAAGGTTGGCAGATAAAGGCCACTCCAGGCCAGTAAACTTTACTTGTTATATAAAACAAGGAAAAAGGTAGAAAAAAAAAGGTCAACTTTCTGTATTGAACTACAAAAAAAAAAAAAAGTTTGTTTAGTTTGGTAGAGGTGTTATGTATACTGCTTTGTTAAAGAGTCCCTTTTCCTCACCATTTGCAAATAGGGATTGATGAATATGAAGAGTTGACTCAGCCCGGTAGGCCTATTCTGGGTTTCTTGAATATGTTCCCATGTAGGAGGTAAAAACTCATTCTGGAAGTCTCTGTGAACTTCCATAAATAACTTTAATTTTAGCATAATGATGGCGTTGGATTGTCTGAGCTCAGTAGCTATTAAATAACATCAAGTAATATCTGTATCAGGTCCTACATAGAACATACAGTTAAGTGGAAGTAAACAAAATAAAAAGACAAACATATGTTAATGTCTGTGAGAAAACCCTGGTTAAAAGCCTAAACAGGAACAACTTCATGGCGCTGATGCTGGATATACAGATGCTGATGGCAAAGATTTAGAACACATTTTTTTTTCAAAGACTAAATCCAAAACCCAGACTAAACATCTATGCTCAGAGTTAGCATAATTTGGAGCTAGTAAGGAATTGCAGAGAAATGCATTTTCACAGAAATCAAGATGTTATTTTTGTATACTATATCACTTAGACAACTGTGTTTCATTTGCTGTAATCAGTATTGAAAATTCAGATAGAAAAAGCAACTGAAGTCCTAGAAACAAAAATGTAATTTTAAACTATCCAATAATGCTAGAGGAGGAAAGGGGGAAAAAGTATCTAATCCTTTCATAGCATAAATGTATATTCTGCTTAGAAGTCCAGTAGTAAAATGTTTAATTGAAGTTCTTTTTTGGTATTTGAGTTATTATTAAGCAAAAAAGATATTTTATTGTTCAAAAAATTAGCATATGCTCCAACTCTCCTCTTGCCCTTTCCTTTTTTCTTTTTAACAGACTTTATTTTTTAAAAGTTTTAGATTTACAGGAAAATTGAGAACATACAAGAGTTCCCCTATGCCCCACAGTTTCCCCTATTATCCACATCTTATATTTAATATGGTTTATTTGTTACAATTAGTGAACCAACATTGGTATATTATTATTAATTACTTCATAGTTTACTTAGATTTCTTAGTTTTTAACCTAGTGTCATTTTTCTGTTCTAGGATCTCATTCATGATACCACATTACATTTAGTTGTCATATCTCTTTAGGCTCCTCTTGGCTAGTTTCTCAGACTCCTTATTTTTGATAACTTTGGCAGTTCTGATGGAGTACAGATCAGGTATTTTATAAGATTTCCCCTAATGGAATTTGTCTGATGTTTTTCTCAGGCTAAGACGAGGGTTATAGGTTATTGGAAGGAAGACTACAGAGGTAAAGTGCTATTTTCATCACAGCGTATCAGTGTATATACTATTAATGTGACTTATGACTGTTAATGTTGGCCTTGATTATGTGGTTGAAGTAGTATTGGTCAGGTTTCTCCCCTGTAAAGTTATACTTCCCCCCATTTTCAATACTGTACACTTTGGAAGGATGTCACTGTGTCCAGCCCACACCTAAGGAGTAGGGAGCTATGTTATGCTTCCTCTCTTCCTTTTTATATAACTCACATCATCTTACATTTCTCTTTCAGATAGTTTAAAGTAGTTCCAAAGAAAACCATAATTCATGAGGGGCCCACATAAAGTCCTTTTCTTTTACACCCTAAATGTAATCTGTAATCAAATTCCATTGATTCTACCTTCCAAATATATCCAGAATCCAACAACCTCTCATCGCCTCCATTGCCACCCTTCTGATTCAAGCTGCTATCAGTCTCTCCTCTAGGTTATTGAAGCAGCCTTCTAGTCTCCTTGCTTCTGCCCTTGCCCCCTTCAGTTTATTCTCAGTGTAACAACCATAGTGGTCCTTTTATGATCTAAAATCAGATCTTGTCAGTCTTCTTATTTAAAATCCTCCAGTACCTTGCTATTAAACTCAAGAGTGCAACCAAGTCCCTTTCATGGCCTATAAGGCCCTACATGATCTACCAACACCTCCTCACCCTTAAAATCTTGATAATTTCCTCACTCACTCTGCTCAGCACATATTAGCCTCCATGCTTTGTCTCAAAAATGCCAGGAAGCTTCTATCCCAGTCTTTGCACTCAAAGTAACCCATGGCTGTCAGACTGATGGTCTCTTGTGGGCCTTTAGGATCAGCCTTAGCATTGGCTCTTGCTCTTTCTGGGACCCTTCAGGCAATTACTGAACACAGCAAGGGTTCTACCCATTTCTAACTAATGTGGGACTCCCCTAAAGGGAAATTTTTGCTCCATGGGTCTCCACTGGGTTAACCAACACTTAGTCAGATAGGGGCGGGTGTCCGAGGCTTTTCCTGCCCTCACACCAGAGCTGAGGAACTGACCATCATTTCCCTTAAAATGTGTGCCCTAAATTCCAGGATTTTTTTTTTTTTTTTTCAGTAAAGTTGAGAATGACACTGTGGAACATATATTTCTTGGTTAGTTTGAAACATTTTTCAAAAACAGTGTTGTCACTCTTTCAAAAGGATGTATGCCTATTCAGAATAAGACAGCCCAGGAATGCAGTTCAGACCTTAAGACACTCCGATCTTCCTCAGGAAACTAACAAAAGTAGAATTAAAAGGAAAGTAAGTGGCATTTCAAATGCTGACTCTGCACTAACTAGCTATCTGTTCTTTTAAGTTCCCTCTTTTGTTGAACAGAGATAATACCTCTCTACTTTGGTTGTCAGGACAATTATATAAGATAACGGCAGAGAAGGTCCAATTACCAATACTAGTTTTGGAGATGACTATAAATCATCGTGCCAATATTAATAACATGCTATACACACAAAATTTTTAAACATGTTTATGTTATTGAGAAGAGAGGACGCTTCTCAAGAAAGAAATCTAACCTCTCTTCTGCTCATTCAAGTAAAGGGTTTCACCCACTTTTAATAGCGGAACGAAAACGAGGACAGCAAACACCTCTTGATTCCTCTGCCATCCTCACAGCAACCTAGCTGGGCTTTTCAATGCGCATGTGCAAGGCCCGCCCCACCCCGGAACTTAACCGTTGACTGAAAAAATCAAGTGTTTAAATCCTCCGGAACCTGATCCTGGAGCGCCAATGCGCCCTTGTTTCTCCAAGGAGGCTTGGGATTGGTCAAGTCCTGGACCGATGCGAGGCTCTGATTGGCTGGCGCACCAGGATGACCTGGAGACCGTGTGCGACGCCTCCAGCACCGCCCCTGCACCCGGATGGGTCGGGTTTTTGACCAGTCAGCAGGCGCGGCGCGGGCTTCGGTTTCACGAGCTTGTGTTTGCCGCCTCAGTTCCCGCGACCCCAACGTCCTAGGGCGGAGTGGGCGGAGGCGCTCCTTGGAGCCGACCTCTGTCCAGGCCCAACGAACAGACCCCGGCGTGGTGGAGGTTGCGGTAAGTGGGACTTTGTGCTTTGGCTTCCACTGAGAGGCGGAAGCGGGGCCCATGGGGAAGGATGGTGGGCAAAATTCAGGGCCCTCTTAGGGGTTCAGCTGTGAACCCATGATGTGAAGGGAATGTAGTGAATGGGAGAAATAAGAGGACCATGAGTTCCTTGGGGAGCATTTTTGCTTAGATATGTAAAAGGTTTTCAATTGATAACGTTCCATTTTCGTTGTTTTTACTGTGAATATTTTTTGAGGACTGAAACCATGTATGCTCGTCCTTGCATTCCTCACATTATCTGGCTCAGACAGCTATATAGTAAGAGATTAGTTAATGTTTGAAGTTTGTAGTCTGCTGTAAGTAATGTGTATACAAGAAAGTGTGAAAATGCAATGTGTATGAACAGCGGCGGTAGTAAAATCACCGTGGTGTCTAGGAGATGATTTCACAGAGGAAATGACTTTCGAGTTAGATTGCGAAGGATGATGGGGGTTTACGAGGGCATTCCAAATAAAGGGGACAGCCCGTGCAAAGATGTTCGAGAAACTGCAAGTAGTTAATTTTGATTGGGATGTAGGATGAGTGGATAGGGGGGATAATGTTAGATTAATGGGGTAGGGACAGATTGTGATTTTTTTAAATTTTGTTTATTAAGAGCCATCGACTTTTTAAAAAAGAGACTAAGTACATCAGATTAATATAGAAATATTTTTCTAGCAGCACTGTGGGGACTTTTCAATAAATCTGGTGAGAGCGATGACAGGAACTACTACGGTAGTAGGGACAGAAAGAATTTTTATAGGGGAAGAGGGAGAAAGGAGAGGTAAGGATGACTTGATGGTTTCCATTTGATACACGATGATGCCATTCCCCGAGGAGAATACGTTTTGCTAGGTATAGGTGTTATGTGGTTTTAACTTCACTAGCTTTAATTGCTTGCATGATACTGTCAGAATAAACTGCCTCATATATTGTTTTAAAATGAGAAATGGATCTCATTATCTTTTTATCCTAAAGCATAAAGGAAGAAGTGACATAATATGGAGTTTTAAGACCCTTCTGTTTAAGAAAAATGGCATTTTATATACTTCTAGAGTTAGTTACCAAGCTGAATACTGTTATCCATAACAACGAAGTGGCATAGAAGGACTTTAAAGTTTAAAATATACATCCATAGAAGTCCAGATATCTCCAAGAAGGACTTTTTAGTCAATCTTACAAAGGCACTTTCGATAGAATTTTGTTCTTCAAAATATTTTCAGCCTCTGACTTTATCTAAAAAAAAAAAAAATCTCTTTTTAATTACTTCTGCACCTGAATTTAACTCTTTCCTCCCTTATTTTAACTTCAGACAATTCCTTTTTTCTAAAATCGAAATAGAATGTATAGGGCCTAAAGAACTCTTAAGACTTAAAAGAATATAGGAAACACTGAAATGTAAAGAAAGAACTTTGAGGTCTGTATTTTGCTTTGATAATATTTAGTGGAGATATCCAGTGGTCAATTAGAAGTATGGGTTTGAAACTTAGAAGAGAGAGGGAAGCTGAAAGTTTGTTGTATACAGATGGGTATAGAAGCAATGGGAGTAGGAAAGAGTACCTAGAGAGGGCATGTGGAGCCAAAAACAGAATGCTGATTTTGCACTGATACAAGTCAGTTTGTGGGGATGCAGTGTTTTTCATTTCCACGAGATTGAAATTTCATTGACTTCATTATAGACCCAATAGATATCTAGCCCACATTGTACCTATCTGCTGCTTTTTTTTTTTTCTGTTCTTTTCTTTTTTTTTAATATTATGGGACTTTTAGTCAAAATCTCATATTAAATACTACCTGCTCACTTAGTCAATACAGTGATCTTGGGGCAGAATCTATGCCTTTCTTAATGAACAGATATATTAGTAGCTTTTGCTACCTAGAATAAATATTAACATTAATAATAGAATGACTATAAAGAATGAAAATGATCAGAACCCACAAGCATTTTCTTATTCTATAGATGAAAACAATATATAATTAACCTAATTTTGTCAGTAATTTGTTAATATGTGCTTAAATCATGTTTCTTCTTACTTGTTTTTATCACTCAGTAATATTCTCATCCTTAGGATCCTGAACAGTTGAAATAGAATAAATCTATCATGGAGCCTCCATATCCTCTTGCAGGACCCCAGATGAATACCAGGTATTGACATATTTTTACAAAATTTTTTTTCACAGCTACGCACGTAACTTGGGAATGTAGGTTGGAATAGAAGAAAAATACTTTAGAATAGGAAGATCCTGGGTCCATATCCCAGCTCTGCCACTTATTAGGTGAGTGACCTCGATCAAGTTAATTAAGCCTCAGTTTCCTCATCTAAAGTAAATTGAGGATAGTAACCTCTAACAGAATATTATTGTGAGGGGTTAAATAAGATTACTAAACTAAAGGGTTTGATACATAGTGGGCACACGGTAAATTTTAATGTTATTCCCTCATTCCTTTATTTTAGTTTCCCAAAGGATCTTTTTATTGATGGAAAATAGTACTAGAACGCTTGAGACTAAAATTTACATACATATTTATTTATATCCTAAACAAGTGGGAAAGTGTTTGGGTTCTTTCCCTCTCTAAACTCTAATGCCTTGATGGGAAAACTCTCACATTGGATATGCCAAGTTTCCTTAAATGTCCCTAAACCTTTTCCCACTGAAGTATATAGTAGGAGGAGCTTGCCATCTGTTACCTAATTTTCTCATTCTGTTAATACTTTGGGACCAGGCAAATTGGCTTGTGTTATTTGCCTCTTTGGATCATTTATTGTTCTTTTTTCCCCTGGGGAGGAATAATTAGTGCTGACATGTGATTTTTTTTTTTTTTTAACTAGAATTGCGTCAGTAAGTTACCTTTATTCTCTATATTATTTTCTTTGTGCCAGATGTTCTTGATGAAGACAATGGAAAACATGACCCAAAGAAGCTATCATATTTATTTCACTTAATTTTGGCCCTTCTGTTCTACTGCCACCTCTTATTCTTTGAAAATTTGTCGACTTCTGTTCTCTTTTTAAATTTATTATTGGGTCAGATTTATTCTTTACATTCTAGGTAAGATAATATACCCATTATACCCTTGTGATTTAAACTGATTATTCCTGGTATATTCAACTCTTTTTTTTTTAACTCATACTCAATTCTAGCTTTTTTTTTTTTGATTTGTTTTTAACTGAAACTTCTGGTTTTCAGTAATCTATGGGCTTTAGGGCAGCAATTCTGAATTATTTTCAGGTTTGACTATCTGATAGTCATGAATTTCATTTCCCAAGAAAAAGCATACACACACACACACACACGCACAATTTTACACCCAATTTAAGAATGTTTGTGTCTGCCCTGCCTCCAAAGTCTACTTGTGTAGTACCTTAGATTAAGAAAAAGGCTAATAATAACTCATATTGAAATCTTGCTGTGCCAGGTTTTGCATGCATTATTCTTAATTAATCTTCACAACAAACCTATAAGGTATAAACACTATTATTATCCCCCTCTTTTTGTCTTAAATGAGGAAACTGTAGCATAAAGTGGTTAACCAGTCTATTCAGTTGATAAATGATATAGCCAGGATTTAAACCTGATATGTCTTCTTCTCTATACTGCAGGGAAGTAAACCTGAAGTAGTGTAGTAGGTTGGGCTCTAAAGGTACTATGGACAACTGACAGCAAAAAGAAATAGCTAACACTAAGCACTTATAATAAGCCAGGAATTTTTCTAAGTACTTTACGTAATTGACTCATTTAATATTCAGTATAGCTATCAGGAGATACTGATATTATCCTGTTTAACTGAGGAGGAAACTGAGGCACACAGACATTGACTAACTTGATCATGATCACACAACTAGTAAATTTTGAAGCCAGATTTCAGACCTGAGCAGTTGATCTTCATACTTTTTGCTTTTAACTTCTGCCATGTCCAGCAAGTGATAAATCCTGCCATGTCCAGCGCGGCCTTGGAAAATAAACGTGAGTGGGAATGGTGGGAGATTGAGAAAAGAAAGAAGATAGAAAGCAGGGATTAGGAGGTCCACTTCCGCCTGGATGGACAATGGCCCAGTTTATTTTTTGCAAGCTGCTTTTATACAGGATCATACAATTGCTGCTGTATAAGCAGTTTCTCTAAAGCATAATAACACTGTTTCTTCTGTTTCTCTGAGGCTACATATTCTCCTGGCCTTCATCTTATTATCTGTCTGTGGCTACATTTGTATTATCTTGTTCTCAGGAGGAATTTGTAGAGGTGAAGTAACCCTTGGTTGCCTTCACAGTTTGCAAGGACCTTGTCAGCTTACAAACTGCTCTCCACAAACCTCTACATCATATTGCCTCTCAACAATTGGTAAAAATATATTAGATATAGAGACATAGATAAGCTAACAGTTTGTCACTTATCTTTGTGACATTGAACAAATTTCTTAATCTCAGACTATGTACTCATTTTGAAACAGGGAGATTAAAAATCCTTATAATGAGCTCAAATTGAAAGCTCACAGCTAAGAATGCAGTGGAGTCAGAATTTGAACCCAGGCTCTAAAGCACTACACCATAGAGCTGGAAGTATAAACTTTGAAATTAGCCACACTTAGATTCAAATCCCAGCTCTGCTACTTAATTGCTGTATGAAGTTAGGATAGTTACAATTTGTTATTTATAAAGTGGACGATAAAATTTTTTTGAAACAGTTTTAGTGAGAAACTTACTATATGTAAGTACATAGTAAGTGATCAGTAATATTGTGTACGTACATAGTAGGTAATCAGTAAACTGGGGCTAGTATTTTAGTTGAGAAGCTTCATAGATGACAACACATGAAAGTAAGATTTAGAACAAGGTATTCTTTGAGTTCAACCTTTTACACTTCGACACCGTATAAATGCCCTGTTGTAGGCAGCTTACTATCAGAGCTTTTTGCTTTAACTACAGGCAACTCTGGCTATTTTTTCCCTATTCCTTTCTTTTTCATTGTCTTTTTTATTGTGGTTTTCCTATGTTACTCACTTAGGTGAATAACTTTGTGATGGTACCCTATATGATCTAATATTAGAAGCTTGCTTTATACTGCCCCTAAGAGTTTTGTTGAGGAATTATTATACTGACGTCCTTTTGATGCTTCAATAATTAAACTTATGTGATCGGGCCCAAGATACCAAATTTGTAAACACTAAAAGACTCTATTAAGTTTTTCTGTTTTTCATAAATTTATTAGGTGTTATCTAGCAACTATGTAGAAATTAGTTTTGAAGGACAGATGTTAATTTTAAATTTAAATGTAAATTAATGGTTTACACTCATTTTTTTGTTACTTAAAGAGGACTTTTTAAGATTAATGCTCCCAGTTCTTTTTTAAAAGCTTGTGCGCATGTAAATTTATGTATGCCTAAGAAAAAAAAGATAGAAAAAACTATACCTAAATTTTGAATGCTTATTCTCTTGATAGTGGTAACAAGTGATTTTTTTTTTCTTTTGCTCTTTAAAAATATTTTTGGCTCTTCTAAAATTAACAAAAATAATCTGAAAAGCTCCATCATTTAAAGTAAAAATTTCTTATAAAATTTCTACTAAATTTGCTTTTCGTTGTGCTTTGATTTGATTTTTTTTTTTGTTTGTTTAAGGTTTACTTCAAGCAGGATGGTACCTTTTTACTTTCCTCCATCAAAATGTGCACTTTGGAACCCAATGCCAGTTGGAGATTTCGTCTACTTACATCTTAATTATTACAGGTATGTTTCTCTTTTTAAATCAAACCAGTATAAACAGGAGTCAAATAGATGTGTAAGGCAAATTGATTACTCCCCTCAGATGAAATAATCCTTTCTGCTGTTTTAATCTGTTCCCTGTGCTTTTGAGAAATAATCTTAATTTCACTGTTAAAATATTCTGTAAACCTGAAGTTCTAAGTATTATAAGAATTCAGAAGAAACAAAAATAATAAAAACTGAAAGTGTTTTTCATCATGCTTTAGCATGATATCTTTGTAGAGCATTGAGAAGACTGAACTGATTTTGAATTAAATAGACTGTTTTAGTAGTCTGTCATGATGAAGTAACCACTAGAGCTAAAGCCGACCCAGTAAATAGACCATTTTACAAGGAATATAAAATATGGTTATGGCAAGACATGGAAGTTTCTATGTCTTGAAGGAAAGACATAGAAACTTAGGCTTAAAGTAATAGAAAATAGAGATCCATTGAGTTTTTTTATGTAGGGGAGTTACTTGTTGAAAGCAGAATTCTAAGGCTGGATCATTGTGGGGAGAGCCTAGAGTCAGCCTAGCTGTGAGATGATTTTCTATAATCTAAGAAACAGATTTATGCCATAGTGGTTTAAGGTGCTATGATTGGACTCATACTGCCTAGAGAGTCAAATCCTGATTCTACCACTTCATAAATATGTGACCTCAGTAAAGTAGGCAAGGATCATTTTCCTTATTTATAAAATAAAGATAATGATACTTATTTCATAGTACTCTTTTAAGTATTAAATGAGACAGACTCTATAAAGTAGCAGTTGGCACAGTGCCTGAGACATAGGAAGTATTCAATAAGTGGTAGCTATTATAAGGATTTAGAGCAGTGTAGCAGTATTGAGATGAAGAGCAAAGAATGAAACAAGGCCATTTTGAAGGAACAGTTGATAGCATTTGATGATCTACTGAATAGAAGAACTAAAGGAAAGATAAAAGTCAGAAAGTATTTAAGTTCTAAACCAGTTGGCAGAGAAAGGTGATAACATTGACAGAAACAAGGGAGAGTCTTATAGAAGTTCAACTAAGTATTTGTTAGACTTGTTCATTCTTTTCTCTATGTCTCTTAACCTATCTTTTATATTTTCTATTGTTATTTTTCTATGCTATATTTTGAGTAATTTCTTCAGCTCTTCATTTTCTTTTTTGTTTTGCTTAGTTGCCATCTAACATGTTAATTTAGGTTTTTTTAATTGTGGAAGTATACTGTAAATATGAAAGATTGTTTATAACATATATGCACAGTTTGTAGAACAATAATAAACATTTGTTACCTATCCCCAGTAATCCACTGAGTTTTTAATTGATTATATTTTTAATTCTACAAGTTTTTTGTGGTTCTTTTCAAATATGCCTAGTCTTTTTTTGATAGTGTGTTGTTCTTTGCTCATATTTTAGAGTCTCTTTTATATTTCTTTGAACATTTGAATCATTTATTTATATTCTATGCTCATTAATACTAGTATCTTAAGTCTATAGACAATATGTAAACAAATGGATGTGACTATTTCAATCAAACTTTATTTACAGAAACAGAAGCCTGGCTTCATAGTTTCCTGCTCTGGTTCATAAAATTAAGCAAATGTCTGGAGAACAGCTATAACTTCAGTGTCTGTTTATTGCAGTTCTGGTTTCTAGACAGTCCTCTGTACTCCCTTTACCCAGCCTTTGACCCTAGGCTTTTCCTACAATGGTCTTTTCGTACATTTTTAAAGTTGTGTGCAATATTTTAAGCAGCATTTTATGGCAGGAAGGATTTTTAGGATATCAGATCCTCTGGATTTATGAAAACTTTTGTTATTTTTCAGAAATCCAAAAGTTGTGGTAACGGAAAAAACCATCCGACTTGCTTACCGTCATGCCAAACAGAATAAAAAAAACTTGCCTTGCTTTTTACTTGGTTCTCTCACAATAGATGAAGGTAATATACTTTTAAAAAGATGATTTTTATTACTGTAATAGAATTTATGTCTACTGATTCAGCCAATTATTGTAATGTAATTTGCGCTGATTTTCTTTGCTGTATTCCAAGGCTATGAAGATGTGTAAAACTTGACAGTACCCATCACAGACTTTACAGTCTGATCAGGTGGGAGAATATATATCCAAGTCATTTAGTATACTATTAGTATAAACACAATGTTTCATTATAATGTAGGCTTGCTTAGTTGATTTCACAATTTTTATTGGCATGCTGTATAATAACTGCTGTTTTTGTTCTTCAGATGAAGAAAGTGTAATATTGGCAGTAGATCGCTTTGATCCTGGTCGAGAAGTACCTGAATGCTTAGAAAGAACACCTACTGCTTCTCTTCCTGGGGACTTTGTGATTCCATGCAAAGTTTATACTCAAGGACTTTGTTCAAAAGAAATAATAGTTCACAATGAAGATGACTTCAGTTCAACTTTTAAGGTGAGATTTATTGATATTCTTAATTCAGTATAATCAAACTATGTATATTATGTTGCATGATAATAAACCCATATTTAATAATTATTCATAGTAATTTCCGATTGCATGTTTGCTGACCTAAAATGTAACTAAACGTGGTACCTGAGGGCAGAAATCCTAGGTAGATAATAGAGATAGTGTTCCAGAATAGGAAGCAGTGTGACCAGGATAGCAAAATGCAAGATATGCTCAGGATGATATTAAGGTTGTATATTTTTACTGGATTTATGGGCAGTCAGACTGAAATATTAGTTTGGCCATTTTATGGAGAGCCTTGTGTACCAGGCTAAGAAATTTGAACTTCATCGAATGGGCCGTGTAGAGTCATTGAAAGTTTCTGAAAAGAGGAAATACCCTTAAATCAGGGGTAGTTAATCTTATAGGGCAGATGACTGAAGTCGGAATAGTTAGGCTGTTCATTGCAATATTCAGGTGTGTATTAGACAGGTACATTGTAGCCTGTAGTAGAGTGGTGGCAGTCTAGTTTAGAGACTAGAAATGACACAGTTGGCATGAGCAACTACAGAGGAAGAACTTACTTGACAATTTGGGATAATAAGAAAAGAATCAGGATAGACTTTAGATTTTCTGAGATTGAGTTAGAGTTCTTTATATCCATTTTTCCCCATGTAATATTCATTGGAAGTGACATTCTCTAATAGAACTTTGAAATCCTGCCAAGACCTCTAAGTTGGAAAGATATGGAGCTTGGTACAGTAAATCTTATTTGCTTTGACAAAGTTATTCACGTAACTTTTTGGTCACATGGAAGAAATGAGATAATTGAAATGCTGTAAGTCAGAAATGGTTTAATTTTGTTAGTGCAAGATATATATGTGTATATGCACCTGTATAATATAAAACCTTTAGAGATATGAACAAATTGCAGTTTTAAAATAATCGTACAATATTGATTCCTCAGGCTCTGCAGCACCATGTATGTAGCAAAGATTCCTTGGATTGTGGTAAACTGCTTTCCCTAAGAGCCCATATCACTTCTAAGGAGAGTTTGGACAATGTGGATTTTGACTTGCATTGGGCAGCAGTAACTCTAGCGAATACCTTTAAATGCACACCTGTGAAGCCCATCCCCATTATTCCAACAGCTCTAGCAAGAAATTTGAGCAGTAATCTGAATATTTCTCAAGTTCAAGGTACCTATAAATATGGGTAAGTAAAAGATACATTGATCCAAAATTTTAAATATTGGCCATATTAGCATATTTTCATGGTATCCATATAATATGAAATAATCATGCATTCAGTTTACATGCCAGAGATCTGAAGTGGCTAGGTGAATAACCAAGGAAAGTGAAAAACGAAGTTGTTAATTTTTGCTAAATATATTTTTCTTTCAAAATGTAATTTTGAAATGTAAAACATTTCTTTCAAAATGTTTTATTGTAGTGTTAGCACCACAATAAAAATTAGTGGTAAAAATTATGTTACAATTGGTTGTATGTATGTATGTGTACTTATACATATAGATATAGATATATATACATATATATTTTTTTTAGGTGAGGTAACCCTTGGTTGACCTCACAGATTGCAAGGACCTTATCAGCTTACAATCCCCTATTTTTTATTTTTTACGCCTATAGCACCTGGTCTTCCTAGGCCATCTCCCATCCAAGTACTAACCAGGCCTGACCCTGCTTAGCTTCCGAGATCAGATGGGATTGGGCACGTTCAGGGTGGCATGGTCATAGACTGTATTTTGTGATTTGAAAATATAAGAAGTTATCCTTTATCATGTTGCCCTTAGTATTTTGCCTAGGTTTTAGGTCATCTTCCCCACCCCCCCACTATAATTTGATCATAAGCTTACAAGAAGCTGGAGAATTTTATTTATTATATGAAGTTTTAATTAAGATTAATGACCATTGCAGATAGAGAAAGAAGATAAATAAAATTTTATAGTGCTCTTGCTTACCAAATTGTCAAACACTTGAGGGCGGAGTTTCCTCATATAGCTGGAGCAGCATCCTTTCTAGGTTTCTATCACCATTCTTAATTTCTTAGGAAATGTAAGCCAAGTTGCATGCTTTTTGCTTGGCAGGCTGCTTCCCTGAATCCTTGTCCACTTTCTTTATCCACTGTCTACTGAGCTATGTTAGACATGTAAGCACCCTCTGCTTTAAAGTCTAAGCAGTTCACTTCTGACTTCCTTTCCTCTTAGACTCCACCCTAGTTCCTGTTAGGTCTTCAAAGCCAAAAATGTTTGCCAAGGTACACTCAACTCCAAGTCTTACTCTTTAAAAAATTCCCCTTCAAAAGAGGATAAGGAATAGGGAGGATTTTCTTTTCAGAGGGTCCCTGGAATAGCAAGAAAGATCTCATTTTGAGTCCCATATGCTGACTGAAGCATCTTTCTCGTTGGAGTGGCACAAAAAAAATGTTGGTATATTTCAAAATTATGGGATGATCAAACATGACGGTGATAAAAATGTTTGAATTAAATGAAACACTTCATTCTCTTGGTATAATAAAGTGCTCTTCAGTTGAGACAAAGGAATTCATGTTAAAATTAAGAAAAATATTAATTTATTTTCCTTAGTACCTGTACCCATCTACTAGTGAAGCATGATTTTACCTTTCTCTAAATTATCCTCTGTGACCCCTTGGCATGCTAGTAGTAACCCAAGATGTTTAATATTCTATCTAATTGCCTATTCCCCTTGCTCCTTCTTACCTATAATTCTGTATGAAATTTGTGACATTTGCCCTTTTCCTTGACCACAGTCATTTATCTACCCTAATATTTATTAAGATCGATCCATTGTGGAGTAGATATTGTGTTAGATGTTAGAATTAAAAAGCATACTTACCATTCATTAGGTATAATAATATGTAAACATGTTGTGGATAAAGATAATGGGGTTTATATACAGTGCAGCGAAAGCAGGAAGGTGTGTCCAAATACCTGGGAAAATCATGGAAAGTCAGAGCTGGGGTTCTTTTAAGGAATAGGAATTTTCAAGTAGGTAAAGTAGAAGAGCTTTTAAAACAGGTGTGCCATTGTTTATATATAAATTTGCCAACTAAGGCTTAATCATCTTGTGCCATGGCCTGATAAATTCATTATCTTTGTGTTCTAAGGTTATTGTAACAGTAAAAAATATCCTCAATGGGACTATTAAGACTTTATATCATGAATGGTGTTTTTATTTTTGTATTATAAAGCCATAACAATAAAATTAACTCTACAGTTCTGCAGTTATGTTGTTAAAACTTACTGTCAACAATAAACATAGTAACAAAGTATAAACATAATGTCCTTTTAGGGAATAGTGAGCTTTTGAGTTCTATCATGATGGTTCTAAAGTTCTTTGATAGTGGTTGGAAGAATATAGTACATAGAAAGTTGAATATACCTCACCTAATTTTGCCTCCTTCGGAGAGAAGTCTCATCTGTTGCGTTCTTGTCAAGTCACCTGGATACTTGAACACTAAAAGTGACAGGAAATTCACTTCTCCTGGGGAAACCTATTTGGTTCTGAAATTATTAGCCTTGATTTTAGTACTTTTGATTAAAATAAGTTCTTGACACTTTTAGAGCAAAACTTTTTTAAAAGGTGTGTAATTTTCTGTGAGCATTTTAATGGCTAGAAGTTTAAAGATATTGAATCTCTTTAATCTCCTGCTCTTACTGGATTCTTTTTTATACTTTGAACTGTTTTCTTTGTGTGCATGTGTGTGTGAGAGAAAATATTCATTTGAATTACCTCCCCTGCCTAAAATGTGCTGCTTCATCACTCAGATGATCTCTTTTAAAGGTAAAAAGTACATATATTTAGTTGTTCTTACATGAATGTCCTCTCTTTAGATATCTTACCATGGATGAAACACGCAAATTGTTACTTTTGCTGGAATCTGATCCTAAGGTTTATTCTCTACCATTAGTGGGAATGTAAGTATTGCATTATTTATGAAAAGCTTTTCAGCCACATATGTATTCAAATGTATATATGATAAGCATGTGAATTAGTTGTACTGTAAATATATAATTAATGCTTAGATCACCTTATAAAGCCACAAAGGCCAATGATTCTTAAACTTATTTTAATAGCAGAATCAGTTAAAACAAGATTTTGTCCAATCTTAGGAAGAACATCAATGTATAAAACAGATAAAGTTGAAGCATTAGAACCCTGTTTCTTTAACCTTCTTCACTACCCACTGTCCTTAAAGTACCTTCAACTACACAGGACTGGAATAACTGTTTAAAATTCAATCTGGCAGTTTTGCAGAAACTCCCCTAAAGTATTAATGGCTTTCTCCTTAGAATTAGTGGTTAATGGCATTTAGACAGATTATTCAGTCAGGAATGCATATTCATTTCATATTTATAGAGTGCTTACCACATGCATAGTATTATGTTTGGTACTGTGTTAGGATTTAAAGCTGCTCAAGGAATATATAATCAAGGTTAGGTGATAAAATATTCAAATATTCACACATAGATAGTAAGGAAGTACATGATTTGCTATGAAATGAGCAATATCGATAGCACTATTTGTACTGGTAAGAGAGATGATGGGGATATTTTCTTAAAGAAGGCAAACTTAAGCTTGACCTTTCAGTGTTTGGCTAATAGGGAGGATTGGTGGGGGAGGGAACCTATGTGAAGAAATACTGTGTGCAAAATTTAAAAAATGAGAATGCACAAATGTTCTGTGGATTATGAAATCTACTTACAGTCTGTTTGCTATGCTCCTGGTATTGGCTGCGGGCTTTTATGCTTAGTGAATATCAAGAGCCTTCTGTATTTCAGGTACAGCATTTAGTCTTCTCAGTAACTATAGTTTTAGGCTGCTGACTTCATTCTCCCTAATTCAGTCCATTCTTTCCAATCCAGGCTAATTGATTCAAATGAATTCCTGCTTTCTCTTTTATTGTTAACCGTCTTCTCTTCTGCCATTTTTCTTTTTCCTTTCATCTCAGGTGGAAGAAGACAGAGAAAAAGATGCTCTCTATATATCTATATCTAAGTCTGCATCTATATCTGTTCTCCCTCTTAATTGTCAGCATGGTCTAGTGTTCATAGATTTCTTATTTATGAGGCCTTTAATGTATTGCTTGAGAATGCCAAGAATTTCTGCCATATTACCTTAAGAAGAATGTAGTCTAAAGTATATTATTAATTTGTAAATGACTATAGTTTTTAATTTTTTTTTTCTTTTAGATGGCTATCTGGCATTATACATATCTATAGTCCTCAGGTATGGGCTTGCTGCTTGCGATACATGTTCAGTTCTTCTATTCAAGAAAGGCAAGTAGTATTTTCTTCTGTGTTATTTTACTTTGATCTTTTCCTCCATTCATATTTTATTGATCTCATTTAAAATTTATGTGATGCTTAACTTTTTATAATGCTTATAAAACAGAACAAGTACATTAAGAAAAACAAACCTTAGAATAACACCAGACCCAAAAAAAGGTGAGGTTGTACTGTATTTGGAAATATGAAGGAATTTACTTGCCTAACCACAGAACTGTAACACAGAAGATACACTTTCTAGGAGTGGGAAAAACCTTAGAGATTTTCTACTCTAACTTTCTATTTCAGTGAAACAACTGAATTTGTTATCTTACAAGTGTTTTATTAAGTTATACAGTGCTACTACTTGCATTTTAAGAAACATCTGAGAGCAAATGTTTAATTTTCTTCCTGGAACTGAAGCACGAGCATTAGAACTAATATGGAAACTTTATTTCTAACCTCAACTCCTCATTTAATTTTGTTATTTTGTACATGATACCACTGTTTGCCTCTTACCTTCTTCATCTATTAAATAAAAATTACAAGGTCTGTTTCTGTCTACCTTGGGTGTCTATAATATACTTTAGAAAAGAACTTTATTGAAAAGACAATGCAAGTACATGGTAATAATTTAGACATAAATAAAAATAAGTCTCTCTTCCACCCTATTTCCCCTATTTCCCCAGACACTATCCCCAGAGACAATCACTATTAAACAGCGTCTTTCCTTCCTTCCTGCATTAATCAGTGAATAAATATCACCCTTCCCTGGCCTGTAAAAATTAAATCACAAATAGGAGCATACCATTCTTTTTCTGTATGTTGCTTTTTTCTCTATATCACTATTCCTTGTGAATCTTTACATCTTGCCATGTACAGATTTAGTACACATTTTACAACTGCATAGTAAATAATATATACTGTATTTTAAAAACAAGTCCTTTTTTGTATATATCTATGTGTGTATATCCTAGTATATTTGTAGAATAAATTCCTAAAAGTGGTTTTTCTGGTCAAAGAGTATAATTTTGAATTTTGGTAGACATTGCTAAATTGCCCTTAAAAAGACTGCTGATTTATAATCCTTCCAGTGATGTTTGAGAGTGTCTGTTTTCCCCATCCTCTCACTAACACCATGGAACAAATAATGTATTGAGCACCTGCTATGTACCAAACACTGTTCATGATATTGGGGACAAACAGTAAAGAAAATAAAGACCCTGTAAAACTAGGCAATCAACTAAATAAGTAAAATAAGTAATATTTTACAAGGCAATGAGTACTGTGGAGAAAAATAAGCAGGGGTGGAGGATGTTGTGTGTCTGAATGGTAGTGGCAGGTAAAGAGTTACAATTTTAAATACGGTGATCAGGGAGCAAAGACTTGAGGTGAGGGAATAAGCCATGTGGCTGTCTGGGGCAGTCCCAGGCAGAGCATACATTAAGTACAAACACTATGGGGGTGGGGGAAACATCACCTTGCATCTTCAAGGAACTCCAAGGAGGCCAGTGTGACTGGAGAGGAATGAGGGAAGGGGAGAGTAGCAAGACCTCAGAGAGGTAATGATAATGGTCTTTTCTGATGTTTTATAACCATATTCCGGGAACTTAGTACTACTCAAGTATCTTGCCATTCTCTCAGATTTTGCCTATTTTTCATGTTGCTTTGAAAGAGCTCTCTATTTCTATTCTATATACAGTCATGTGCTGCATAACAACTTTTTGGTCAATGATGGACTGCATATGAAACAGGGTATGCCACACAGCCTAGATGTGTAGTACATTATACCACCTAGGTTTGTGTAAGTACACTCGGTGATATTCACACAATGATGAAATTGCCTAATAATGCATTTCTCAGGATGTATCCCTGTCATTAAGCGGTGTATGACTGTATACATATATTTAATATGTTAAATATATAGAGAAAAAAATACTTATAAAAATATATGTGGCAAAGCTTTTTTTCCCCCCAGACTGTCATTTCACTTAACTTTGGCTAATGATATTTTTCCCAGACTTTTTTAAAAATCCAATTTATCAATCTTTTTTTCTATCTTGCTTAGAAAAAAATTACCCACTCCAGGAGTATTTATTAAAATAAAAAAAATTTCTTGTGTTTTCTTTAGGTACTTTTAAAGTTCTACTTTTTACATTTTATTTCAACTTTATAAGACAATTAGTTTTATTTGAAATAAAACTAATTAAATGTTCATTTTAGTGTATTCGTGCAGTTGTTTTATTATCAATGACTGGTCTTTAAGTTCTTATTGACAATAAATGTTCAGTAAAATTAATTTTAGATCTCTCAGTTTGTGTCCAGTCTGAAGCAACAGGCAATTTCTTTGATAGGTGAACTCTTTAATTATCTTTTCAAGGGAAGTTTGAACCAGAAAAGAGTCAGCATTGCTTAACATAGCTTAGATTGATACTTCATAGCATTTTGAGCAGTGGTCTTGTCTGACTCCAGCAAGAAGAATTGAGCAGAAAAATAGGCATTCTGCCTTTCCAACCTCCACTGCTTTGTTTTTTTAGGAGTGTAAATATATCCTCCAAATTATTTTTCATTCAGTATTTTTCAAGGTAGAGACTACTAAAAGTAGTTTTAAATAATTGGTTTCAGTATATATTTTAAAGACTCATGATGACTTTATATTTATTGAGTCATGTAGTGAATAATAAAATGAATGTTCATTTTATCAGTGTTTATAATAGTAAAATATTATCAACACTGTAATTTATTGATTTTTAGAAGTCTAGGAGAATCAATAATAGCACATCCATAAATCATAATACTACTGATAGTCACTAAAAAAGAATAAAGAGGCCTGAGGTATAATATAGAATAGTGACATAGAAATAAATCCAGGATAGTCAAATAAGAAATAGTAATTGCAAATAGTGTAATAGTAAGGTCTCATTTTTGTTAAATTGTATAAAATGTTTTTGTATGACTAGGAGAAAATTCTGGAAATATATACACTAAAATGGAGAGTGAGGTGGGATGGTTTTCATTTTCTATTTTTGTTTTGTTTGAAGTTTTTACAAAGAATATGTATTTCAGAATAAAATATATTTTAAAAATTAAAAATTAGTGACATTAAAAGTAAGCATGAATTTGCTTCCCAGTTTTCTTCCAAAAATTAGATTGTTTCATCAGTCTATTAACTAGATTTAGAGACTCACATAGAGTTCTTTGAATATACTCTTGTTATTAGTAAATTTTAATTAAGTGGCATTTTTTTTATCCAGGGTATTTTCAGAATCGGGAAATTTCGTTATAGTTCTCTATTCTGTGACACATAAGGACCCTGAGTTTTATGAATGCCTCCCTCGTGATGGCAGGTTACCTGACCTTCAATTCCAGCTACTAACCAACAGGGGAACATTACAACTTTTCAAAGTAAGTGATTTGGTTACCTAGTACATTAATGACCTTTTAGGGTTGCATGTTGGCAGTTTAAATCCAAGATCTTTATCCTTTATAATAGTAACTCAAACTATTAGACTTTGGGTATTTATAATCAGTCTTACCGAATATTAATTTTATTCATTTATGGTTAATTTTGTTTTGTAGATTTTGGATCATATCTCCAGAACAAATTATAATACAGGTTCAGAGATTATCCACAGAATAGCTTGTCAGTGTTTTTCTAAAACCTTTGAAGAATACATCAAGAAATTATATATTATATCATTTTATGATATTGAGAGTTAATTTGTGATTTCAGTATTTCCTTTGTCCTGACTGTTATTTTTAAAATGTAAGGGTATGACAAATGGTTTCTCACATTTAAAAGTCAGTGTTAATAATAATATATAATTCTAGGAACCAGAATAGATTGTTGCTATATATAATAAAAATACCTAAATGTCATTGTGTAAAAACATTCAAAGACTGCTTTTCAGTAAAATGGTTAGTTGTCCTTTGTCTCAGACCAATAATAAAAACATTCTATACTTTGTTACAAAAATAATGAATAACTGAATAACCATATGTTTCCACTCAGATCTTATTTTGTGCCTTCTTTCATTTCATTTATAGGTCACATCAATTCATGAATCAAATTTTTGCATTTTAATTATAAATATTGTCATTTTAAATGAGATCTAATAATTTAATTCTATTTTAGAGACATATATTATTTACTCATTCTTTAGGTTATATCCTCAGTTCAAACTTGTTATTTTAACTGAATCCCTATTTATTTAATAAGTTACATAATACAGATGATTACTTTTCTACTTTCACTTTTATAGCAGGGACATAGACAATATATAAAAAATGTGATTGCATCACAATAGAACTGCTGTGTGATCCAGCAGTTTCACTTCTGAGTATTTATCTGAAGGAAATGAAAACACTAATTCAAAGGGATATCTGCAACCCCCTGTTCATTGCAGCATTATTTACAATCGCCAAGACAAGGAGGCAACCTAAATGTCCATCAATAGATGAATGAATAAAGAAAATGTGAATATATATAATGGAATATTATTCAGTTATTAAAAGGAACTCTTGTCATTTCCTATGACATGGATGGACCTTGAAAACATTATGCTAAGTGAAATAAGTCCAACAGAAAGACAAATAGCATGTGATCCACTTATATGTGTAATCTTAAAATAAAAATCTCATAAATACAGAGAACAAATTGGTGGTTGCTGGAGGTGGGGATAGAGGGATAAGATAAATGGGCAAAGGTAGTTAAAAGGTACAATCTTTGTTATAAAATAAATAAGTTCTTTGGATTTAATGTGTAGTACGTTGACTGTATCATATACAGAGTGACCTTTGAACAACACAGGTTTGAACTTCACAGGTCCACTTATATGCAAATTTTTTTCAGTTGATCTGCACAGTTCAAACCTGCATTGTTCAAAGATCAATTCCGAGACTGGGAATCTGTGTATGCCAGAGGGCCAGCTGTAGTTATAAGTGGATTTTTAACTGCTCAGGAGGTTGGTGTCCCTAAACCTCATTTTGTTTAATGGTCAGTTTTATCTGAAAGTTGCTAAGAAAGTAGATCTTAAAAGTTCTCATTGTAAGAACAAAGATTGTAACTGTATGATGATGGATATTAACCGGACTTACTGTGGTGATCTTTTAATAAGATATACAAATCATAATATTGTATACCTGAAACTAATGTGATAAGTCAATTATATATCAATAAAACAATTTTTTAAATGAGGTTACAGTTATAGAAATCAGAAGTTCCCCTAACCCTAGTGTTTCAGAGCTACTATTCATCTAAATATAATTCTCTGGTGTTTTAAGTCACATCTCAAAGTATGACCTACTTCATTTCAGAATGTTGAACCTTCTGACAAGAATCCAATCCAGTTTGAACTAAGTGCTGAAAATCAAAATGCAGAAACAGAATTTTTTAACAAAGTTTCCAAGACTCTTTCAATTAAGAGGTAAAAGATATTTTTATTATCCGTATACTTGTCTAAATTATTTTTATTTTTGATGAGTAAAGTAACTCTCCAGTTATTTCTGATGACACTATTTGTATATCTTACATACCATAGATGTCTATCCTTTAAATGCATGCCTTCATACTCAGAAGTTGGATGATAATTTTAATGAAGTCACAACTCTATTTGAGTTATTTTTTATATAGGAGAAAAAGTATTTGTCAAGCAGTTATGCTGCTTAAGAAGAAGCATCCTGTTTTTATTTAGTTTGCAGTTTACTTGTTCTTCACTTGTAGTTTTAAACCTGGGCCTATCAGATAAACTACAATACAAAAATAACCATTATACCTAAAAAAGAAATAGTTTGTTTTGAAACTTTTAAAGCAAATACACTTTGGAAATATTAATTAAATAACAGTTTGTGACTTTGGGGGTCAGTATATACCTTTTGTGGAAAAGAAGATATTACCTTGTATTAGTCATGGTTCTCCAGAGAAACAGAACTGATAGGGTATATGTGTGTCAGGGGTGTTAAGGATTTAAGGAATTGGATCACAAAATTGTGGGGGATAGCAAGTCTAAAGTCCAAAATCTCCAGAGTAGGCTTGCAGATTGAGAAGAGTTACAGTTGGTGCCCAAAGGTGATCTGTTAGCAGAATCGCATCTTCTTAGAGAGGGATTCTGTGTTCTGTTAAGGCCTTTAATTGATTGGATGACTCCCACCCACACTCAGAATCTACTGATTTAAATATTAATCTCTCCTAAAAAAAATACCTTCATGGACATATCTAAGATAATATTTGACCAAATATCTGGGTACTGTGGCCTAGCCAAGCTGACATATAAAATTACCCCTTCACATCCCTTTTCCAACTTTGTCATTTTATTCTACTATATGTCGGATAACATGCTAAGGGCTGAGGATATGGTGATATTAAAACAGATACAGACATAATCCCTACTCTTAGGGAATTTATAGCCCAGTAATAGAGCATTGAATGTTTTCCATATTATTTGAAAGGTCCTTTAATTTAAGTTAATAATTGCCAAATATTTAATAACCTCATTAAAAAAGTTGCTTAGAATGCTGATTTATTCTTTGACTCTCATTCAGAAACTTGTATTTTTAACTTTCTCTAGTAGTTGCTTTTTCCTTTTCTCAACTTTTTGACTCTAACTTTAACCTGTCTTTGGGTACCTTCAATACTATCTATTTAGTATCTTGCATGAAAAACAAGCAGGTAAGGTTCATTATAGATTATTTTAATTACTGAAAAAGTGGCTTGACCTTTTTTTTATAGCATTCATTCATCTTTCCTTAACATTTGATTCTGTAGGTGGAAATTATGATACAAGTTTAAAGTACGTGCCAACTATGCCAACCATTTATATAGGCAGCATAACATAATAGTTGTGAGTTCCATTTATGGTATCAGGCATACCTGTTTTCAAATTCTGCTTTTAAACATCAGTATCCCATCTGTAAAATGACTGATATTTGTATTAGTTTTCTGTTGCACAAACTTGGTAACTTAAAACCATACAAATTTATTATACTTATGTAGGTCAGAAGTCCAAAATGGATCTGTGGGTCTAAAACCAGTGTGTTAGTAGGATATGTTTCTTCTGGAAAGTTTAGCAGAGATTACATTTATTCCCTTTTCCAGCTTGAGAGGCCACCTGCATTTCTTATCTGTTTACCCCTTACTCCATCTTCAAAGCTAGGAACATAACATCTTCAACTCTCTCTCTGTGACCTCTGTTTCCATCCTCACATTTTCTTTGACTCTGACCCTCTTGCTTCCATCTCATTAGAACCCTTGTGATTACACTGGGCCTACCTGAATAATGCAGGATAACATCTACATCTCAACATCCTTAATTTAATCATACCTGTGAACTTTTACCATAATGCCATAACATAATCACAGGTTCTGGGGATTAGAAAGATATCTGAGGTATAATCTCTCCATCTTTGGGCATTGAAAAATATCCTTGAAACAGATTAGATCACCGGAAACTATGTTATTACACCTTTGCAAGAACACCTTCACTACCTTAAGTTTTAAGGCTTTCTTCAACATTTTGTTGAATATTTTTAAGAAAAAGCCAACTTAAAGAGACAGTTGCATTTTCTTTAGCATTGTTGTTGAAATCCTATTTTCAACTCTGATGAAAGCTTTAATAAGGATAAGTCATTTTAAATTTTAATAAAATGTTTGTCTCGCCTAAAGAACTGGTTTTATAACTATACAACCTAAAAGTTTTTTCTTTTTGCCTTGGGTGCTAAAAAAGCTCAGAAATTAATTTTGTTGTTCAATATTGAAAATTTTGTATATGTATGTTTGTGTGTGTTTATCATAAGTATGTAGCAGATATTAAATCCTTGCCACAAACTCAGGTGCACAAAAAAAAGGACTTTTTTTCCTTTTTAACAGTCATTGAACTTAATTTCTATTTGAGCCGTTACTCATTATGCTGGGTTATAGAAAACAATTTTCAGTCAATTCAAAGTCTGTTTATTCTCTTTCCTCTGGGGTTATATGTAATTTAGAGAGGACTAATGCTGTGCCAGTACTGGTGATTTGGGGTGACATGATTATCATTCATCCATACTGCCATCTGCTGAGGTGTTTTCATTTGCATCTGGTCTTTGGCAGTACGGTTTTACAGGTTCGAGCTGCGACCTCCTTAACCTGTTCAGGTCACTGGCCCTCTGTGTCAGGCCCATGTTGCACTGAGGCACACAGAATATCATTTTGTATTCTCCATATCATTTTTGGATGTCAGGGAAGAGCGTTGTGGGATAGATACAGACCTTTCTGCTTAAACACACCATGCAGACATTCTAATTGTTTCAGTGCAGCACCTCGGCACAGAGTGTTTGCCTCTCCAGACTACAAGGGTTTGGGGCATAGGTCTCACCTGCTGTCAGATCTTCCAAAGCTACCTGAGAGTTTCTGTTGTTCTCCCTGCTAGGGAGACAGGATACAGGACCTCTTCTTAGGGAACCAATGTCTAAGCTCTCTTAGCTTCCTTCTGGCTTGCCTTCCGTCCTCCCTAACTCATTCTATTGAGACTTTATCTAGTTTAGGATGCAAAAAAACATGATACATATAGTCTTCCAAATTTTAGTCTTAAACTCTAATTTCAGCTTTTGAAACTCAGTACCAGCTATCAAAATTTTTCTGTGTTCTCTGCTGGGGCATGCCACCTGTGATAGAATGATTACTACTGACCAAATGGGAGGAGGTACCTCAATTAAAGTCTCCAAGTATTTCCCCAGCACAGATATAAGTATGTAGGAAATGTAATTCCTTACTTGGTTTTCCTTTTTAACATGATAACTGTTTAATAAAAGGAGTGTACATCTTTATTACCAGATTATAAAGTTTTTGATGGAAAATGCTGTCTTATTTATTTCTACATTTCTCAAAATGATTAAACAAAGAATGCTCAGTAACTTAATTTATTGTGTCATTAAAAATAACTGAGTTACAACTCAACAACAAAAAAACAAACATTCCAATTAAAATCCAATGGGCAGAAGACCTGAACAGATACTTTCCCAAAGAGGAAATACAATGGCTAATAGACATATGAAAAGATGCTCAAGGTCGCTAACCATCAGAGAAATTCAAATTAAAACTACAATAAGATAACAACTCACACCTGTCATAATGGCTATCATTAATAAATCAAAAAACAACAAGTGTTGGCGAGAATGCAGAGAAAAGGGAAACCTCATACATTGTTGGTGGGATTGCAAATTAATACAGCCACTATAGAAAACAGTATGGAGGTTTCTCAAAAAAGTAAAAATGGTATACCTTTTGACCCAGAAATTGCACTTCTGGGTATTTATCCAGAGAAAACCAAAACAATAATTCGTAAAGATCTGTGCACTCCAATGTTCATGGCAGCACCATTTACAATAGCCAAGATATGGAAGCAACCTAAATGTTCATCAACAGATGATTGGATAAAGAAATTATTGTTCTTATATACAATGGAATATTACTCAGCCATTAAAAAAAAGAAATCCTACCATTTGCAACGACATGGATGGACTTAGAGGTTATTATATTGAGTGAAATAAGTCAGACAGAGAAAGATAAATACCATATGATTTCACTTATATGTGGAATCTAAGGAACAAAAAGAACAAACTAATCAAAAACAGACTCACAAATATAGTGGACAATTTGGTGACAGAGGGAAGGAGTTTGGGGGGCTGGGAGAATGGGATGAAGGGTTGAAGAAGTACAAATTAGTTGTTGATAGTTGGGCACAGGGTGCATGGCAGAGGGAATGCAGTTAGCATTAATATGATGGCTTGGTGGAGGGCCAGGGGAGGGAGGAAGCAATTAGGGGGGATCATTTTATGAATGTACTGTGTACTTGAAACTAATTTAAATAAATAAATTTATTTAAAAAAAAGAATAACTGGGTTAAACTTGCCATGATTAGGTAAACATGAGTCTGATTTGGCCAGCTGTCCTGGGCAACTAACATTGGTCTGAAAAATAATTTATGGTTGTCAAATACTAAATTAAATGATCCAAATACTAATATGGCTTATTAAGGACTTTATTCAATTTCAGAAAGAAAGAACAAACACTAGATTGCTGAAGACTTTTCTCATCTCTCTCTCTACTATTTTAGGTCTTCCCAAAAGTTATCTCCAGGGAAAATGCCAATAAATGATCATGACTCTGGTGTTGAAGATGAAGATTTTTCTCCAAGACCAATTCCTAGTCCTCATCCAGTAAGTCAGAAGGTATACACTGATCTTAAAAGTACTTGCCTTTGTGATTAGAAACCTAAAAGTCTCTTCATGTTAAAACACTCAGTGATATAAGCTAAAACTTACTGAAGTTATATTCTAAGATAAATCTAGCTATCTATATCTAAATGGCTTTATTTACACATATATATATATACACATACATATATATATGTGTGTATTCCTCACAGGTACATATAATTATTATATCTAATAGTATGTGTATGTGTGTGTGTGTGTGTGTGTGTATACACACACACATACATACATACATACATATATGTTATAAGTACATGTAATTATTCCCAGAGAAAATTGAGGCACAAATTGTAAGTTACTTGCCCAGGATTGTATAACTAATAGGTAGTAAAGCTAGAATTCTGATTCAGGAGGTTGGGTTTCAGAATCTGGTGCTTTTAACCCATATAAACTCAGAATTCTATACTATCACCAGAGCTAGACATTAGTTCTTATTACCATATTCTGTGAAAACATTCTACTTGCTTTTAGAGATTACTAATAACCCTCATCACAATGTTTTGATTGCAGCAAACCAGTGGGTTATTTTTACCTTAACTGGACTAATTACTTATTAGAAGAAAAAGGAATAGGAAATGCTTTTAAAAATTAATGTCAAATTATGCCCAAATTCACCACCATAAATATTTTGTTTACTCTTTTCTACTCTCTTCAACTCTTTTGGTTGGTATCAGTAGAAAGAATAACAGTACTTTCACGTGGAAAATATTCTGAAATATTTATTGGAAGATGTTATTTAAGGTTCAGAAACATTATTTGCTACTAAATCTGTCAATGAATTCTGCTTGTGATAATTTTTTTGCAGAGAGAGGGTAAAAAAAGTTTACCGTAAAAATTTCCCATATTAAGTTCTGTCTGTGATCTAAGTAACATTAAGCAACATTTCAATAAAGTGAGTTTCATAGTTCTATAAGTTTGTGAGAAGCTTGGTTCCATTCTTTGAAGGCAAGGACTTTGTTTATTTTGCTCACTGTTGTATTCGTAGTACACAGCCATAGAAGATGCACAGAAAATATTTATCAACTCTATATAAAGAATAAACCCTTTTAAATAAGTAACTGGTTATAATTTGGGAAATACAGATCTAAGGAAAGTAAAGCATGTATCTTTCTCTTAAAACATACTTTTCTGTCTTTCATTTTTTCCCCGTTTATAGGTTTCTAAGATCCAACCATCAGTTCCAGAACTTTCACTTGTATTGGATAGCAATTCCATAGAATCAAACCCTCTGCCTAATCCTTTGGAAATGGTGAATAATGAAAATCCTCCTTTGTTAATTAACCACTGTGAACACTTGGAGCCATTGCAGCCCCAGCTTTATGATGAGAAGAAACATAGCCCAGAAGCTGAAGCTGGAGAGCCTTCCTTGAAAAGGCTACCAAATCAATTAAACCATGGCAATACTCCTTTGAGACCCTGCAAAGTAAGACAGCCATCTACCTGTAAGAATGGGAACCCCCATATCAGGAACAGTGTTAAACCATCTTCTCTCAATGGGCCATCTTCTGATATATCTGAAAAGCTTCAAACAGTTTCTTCTGGAAATGTACAGAAAGAAGAGTATCCTATAAGATCCTCCACATTTAAGTCCAAGCAATCTTCTCTTGCCCCACAGTCTCACCCACACAATTTTGTTTTTTCACCATGTGGTTCAGGAAAACCGATGGAATTTCAGATACCCTCTCTGCCACCACCATCTTACTATTCCACAAATGTTTGCAGTTGTTGTCAGCATCATGGTCATATTCAGTATAGTCCAATAAATTCTTGGCAAGGGTTGAATACCGTAGGATCCATTCAAGACTTCCAGTCTGAAGCCCTTCAGAAACATTCATTATTTCACCCAAGTGGATGTCCAGCTCTGTACCATAATGCATTTTATTCTTCAAGTAGTCCTATACCTTTGAGACCTCAGGGAAGCATGAGTGGTAGTTCTCCCCACAGCAATGTAGAACCCTCGCCTGTGACAAGACTACCTTCACATGTGGATTCATGTAACCCACAGCCTTGTGCAGTGTGCATGCACACACCCAAGACTGGGTCAGATAATGGAATGATGGGACTATCTCCAGATGCATATAGGTTCCTCACAGAACAAGATAGACAGCTGAGACTACTTCAGGCACAGGTTAGTGGGGAGCTTTCTTAGTTCCTTTCGATTCTTGGTATTAATATGGTTTCTTAAAAAATAGCTGGCAACTCTACAGTGATTATATTTTATGGAGTAGAATTATAGAATGTCAACTAGAAGGAACCTTAAAAACTGAATTCTAGTCCACAGATAAGTAAAATGAGGATTAGAAAAAATAATGACACATTGCTAGTTAGAAGGAGAATCAGGATTGGAAAACAAGCCTTCCTTTCTCTATCTTGTACATATCCTAACCTACAACATAATTATATTTTTTCTTTGATTTTTTGCCTCCAATGAAAAGTCCATATAAGTTAACTAAACCTTTATAGACAACTAAATGTAAAAGCCGCACAATGGATTCTGATACAGGTCTAGTTTGTTAACCTTAACATACAAAAAAAAAATGTCCAGAATAGGCAAATCTATAGAGGCAGAAAGTAAATTATTGGTTGACAGGAACTAGGGAGAGGGGCATTGGAGAGTGATTGCTGATGGGTACAGAAATTTTTGGAGGATCGATGAATGCAAACTTTGTGAATATACTAAAAACCACTGGATTGTATTCCCTAAAGGGATGAATTTTATGGTATGTGAATTATATCTCAATTTTCAAAGGAGGAGGGGAAGTTTTCGGTGTTTGAGCCTCAGTTTGCTACTTGTTTGTTATGTGACCTGAACAAGTAACTTAATTTTTAATGCCTCAAGTTTCCTCATATGTAAAATAATTTAATAGTAGTATGTTCTTCATGGGGTTGTAAGATTATACATAAAAGCTCTTAGTATAGTGTCATGTAAACAGGAAGCTCTCAGTAACTGTTAGCTATTTTGTTAATATTTCCAGTTTCAGCATGGTCAGACTTGGGCAATTCTGATTAACCTTTATGAGAAGAATCTTGTGTAAAAATGTCCAATAAATGTCCAATGGATTCAGGGTATACCTTCTACTTTACTTTGATTTTTAAGTTAAATAGAAATAAAATATTGGTTTGAATAATTAACATTCAGGCTTTTCTACATGATAATCAATTTTCAAATGCTAATTTAAACACTTGTGTGTTTTCACTTTTAAATGTACAGAGCCCAAAGTGCTTATGAAATTACGAATGATACTTATATATTGAATAATTTTCATGGAGTTTTATAGTATTATCTAATTGATATTTGAGAAAATATAGTTGAAGATCAGTTATTTATAACTGGAGCACTTTGTAATTCATATTTGAACTTTGCTGCGAATTTTATTAAGTATGTTTTTAACTGATGCAGATTCAGCGTTTGTTGGAAGCACAGTCCCTTCAGCCCTGTTCCCCTAAGAGGACAACTATTGAAGACACGGGGCAAGCTGCCAGACAAATGGAGTTGGTTTCCATGGAAGCACAGTCTTCCCCTGGTTTGCATATGAGAAAAAGTGTAAGCATTGCTGTGAGCACAGGTAATTTCATTTGTTTTTTATTTGTAAGGATTTTTTTAAAAAATGCTTTTCATATCTACTTAAATTTTTTTACATTGAAATTGGTACATACTAGAATAGAACCAAAACTAAGGTGATGAGAGTATGACTTTTTTAAGTCTTCATATAATTTTACTCTTTATGAAATAAAACTATACTTGAAAACAGATATGAAACTAGATAACATAATACATTGTTTCTGCTTTCTCAGGTTGGACCCAGTTCTAATAAGAGAAATCATCTGTGGTTTGAGGGATCAGGGAAGGTTTCATCTATGCAGTGTTATTGAATCTGGGCCTTGAAGGGTATGTAGGATTTTACTTAGATAGGATAGAGAGATGGCAGAACAGATTGGGTAGAAAAATAGTATGAGCTCAATGAGAAAACACAGGGCTCTGAGTTGTTCAGTATTCTATATTACTGTAATATGGAATATTACACAAGGGAATATCTAATTTGATAAGCAAAATTGAAGGCTTTAAAAATTAATTAATAATAGAAATGACATATTTGTTTACATGTTTACTCACCACCAGAGCATGAGATCTTTGTGTCCACTAGGGTGTCTAGTACAAAGGGTAGTGGTGATAAGAATGAAAAAGAAGATTCATGTAGGATATTGATAAGATTTGATAACTGATTGGTTGTAGCAGTTGAAGAGGGAGGATTCAGAAGTTACTCTAGCTAAATGCAATGTGATATCTTGGATTGGATTCTGAAACAGAAAAAGAACATTAGAGAAAAAAAAATTGCTGAAATCCAAATAAAGTCTACAGTTTTAGTTATAGTAATGTGCCAATGTCAGTTTCTTGATTTTGAAAAATGCACCATGGTAATGTAATATGTTAATAACATCAAGAGGAAATGAAGAGTATATGGGAACTCTCTGTATTATCTTCTCTATAAATTATACTTATTTCAAAATTAGAAGTTTATTAAAGATGAAATAAAAGTTACTCCAGGATTTTAAGCCTGGTTGACAGAGGGAATGGCAGTAGTATTAAACAGAAGAAGGCAAGTTAGAGAAGCAGAGGAGAGAGGTTGAGAGTTCAGGCTAATCTATTGAGATTAATTTTTGGAAATGAAGAGAGTGATGCTCAAGTCAGAAGAGTAGAGGTGAGTTGACGACATAAGACTTGCAAAAGTAACAGATGAAGATTTGAGCCCGGAGAATAAAAATTTTAAGAGAGACAATAAGGAAGACAGATTTCCATATTCTTTTTCTGAACTATATGTAAAGGGGAGCAAAGAGGTAGGGTAACAAGAACTTCATGCACATATATAAATAAAATTCAGGTATTACTCAGTATTAATTAATATTCTTTTGGCTGCAACATAACCACCTTGCACTAATTTAATCAAGGAAGGGAGTTTATTGGAAGGATATGAGGATGTTTCATGAAAGCCAAGACCAAGAATAGGGCTGGACTTCAGGGAAAAACCAGAATGAGAAACTGGAATACCGTTAGGACTGTCCAATTATTCTTTTTTTTTTTCTTTTTAACGCCTACAGCACCTGGTCTTCCTAGGCAGCCTCCCATCCAAGTACTAACCAGGCCTGGCCCTGCTTAGCTTTCGAGATCAGACTAGATCAGGCATGTTCAGGGTGGAATGGCGAAGTGTCCAATTATTCTACATGGCTGTTTTACTCAACTCTGTCTGCAGTCTTCATTGGTTTACATTTTAAATATAGCTGACACAGAGTTTCAAAGTTTATGGTTACATAGTTCTAGCCATATGTACAAACCAGGTTACTATCCTTCAGTCCCAGTTTCAAATTGAAGAGAACCTGAATAGCCAAGTTTAGATTAGATTTAAATCTCTGGTTCAATGGTAAGGGAGTTGAGAGTCACTTAATAGGGACATAGCTACTGGAGTCCCGCCTTTGTTGATTGCAGAGGGTGGCAATTCCCAGGGAAAGTGTGTGTGTTGTAGAGGGGTGTTGGTGAAGGAGCTGTGGGCATTGTAAGCTAAATAAGCATACCAAAAAGTGCAGTTTCCTCCTATGTTCTCTTGTAAAGTTCTGTACATAACTATATTTGAAACTTCATAGATTCATATTCAGAATTATTACTTATATGCAGAAAAATGAATTATTAATAATCATTTAAACTAAATGGCTCTTGTAAACACATTTATTCTATGATAACACGTAATTTCCAAAAGTATATATATATATATTCAGGAAGAGTAGCAGTACTTACATAACTTTTTCAGAATTGTCCTTTTAAAAAAAATTTTTTTAAATGTTTAGTGATTTATAAATCATTTTGACTTAGATTTACTTTTTTAAAATCATTATATAAAGCAGTATTTCCAAAATTATAGAATGCATAACACTTAGGTTCAAAAGACAATTTGGGGTGGTATAGAGATGAATATTTCATTTACATATATGTATATATTCATATATATGTATCTATATTCATATGTATATATTCATATATATTCATTCTTAGGAGTATTGGAAAATGTAGCACATCATATCTATGGTTTCATAGAAATGACGAAGCTAGGTAAAAATAAAGTGAGTTGACAAAGAAAAACAGCAAGCAAATAATAATACATGCAAATAGTTCTGCAAGTAATTGTGTAACTGATCCATAAGGTTTGGGAAACACTTAGTTTTAAATACTTGCCTGATATTATATATGGCTAATATATCACTAATATAGCCTCACAAATAAATTGTATTTAAGGATCAAAATCAAAGAGACAAAGGATTTGTATTTTATGTATTTTCTCCTGTTTTTCAGAACAGCAGTTTTCAGCATGTGCGCGTGCGCGCACACACACACACACACACACACACACACACACACACACACACAAATTGTATTCAGAACCTTAATCATTTGAGAGCCATACCTCTTGAAGAATCAGGGTCCAGAATATCCCCTTTCCCGTCGTACCCCAATTTTCTGTCTCTCCACCTTCCACTTACCTCTCCATGACATTTCTGAGGAAATATAGTCTGAAAACAGTTCTAGGTAATTGTGTTAAAATAATATAGCTAGTCTTAACAAAGTTTTGTTAGAATTATTTTCATAGCGGAATATCTCTTTCAGTATCTGTTAAAACATTTAACTTCTAGGTGCTAGCTTGTTTTGGAATGCAGCAGGTGATGATCAAGACCCTGAATCTCAGCTGAAGCAAGATGATACCAAGATTTCCAGTGAGGACATGAATTTTTCTGTTGATATTAATAATGAAGTCACAAGTCCTCCGGGTAGTGCATCTTCATTAAAAGCAGTCGATATTCCCAGTTTTGAAGAGAGCAACATTGCTGTCGAAGAGGAATTTAATCAGCCACTTTCTGTATCCAAGTAAGGTCTCTTTGATTCAGTATTTATCTTAATTCTTTTTTTCTATTGATATTAAATTCTAATATTCTTTTGGTGTTATAACTCATGTGCATGCTAACCCATGGATAAGTATACATCTACACTTATTTCTTTATATTTGAAAATCCTTGACTTATAGCAATCCTCTGATTCTAATCCTACACCCCTTTTTCTTATTTAAAATTTCTTTCCTTAACAGTGAGAATCTGGCTGTTGTTATGTACACTGTACTTACTCATTCAGTCCTAGTGTACATATAAAGTAGTTTCAGAATTGCTAAGAATTATTAAACAAATTCACTGGAGTATATTTGTTAACAGTTCTTTTTATCGTTAGCCTTATAATATCCAATGAAAATACCTCTTTCATACTTATTTAAGTTAGTTTTTTTCTTACCCATTCCCTTACGTGGTTATGTTATTTGTTTGTAATGCCATTAGGTATTAGTGTTTGTATTCCATTATGTGGTCTCCCCACATTCTAATTGATTTTGTTTTTTTGATATGTGAAACATCACTATGGTTCTAACAGATCAAACTATAGAAAAAGATACATACTCAAAGAATTGTTTTTCTCTTCTCATCCCTTATTCTCCTTTTTCCACCCAGTCTCTTTAGTTGCTGGCTTATCCTTCTTGTATTTCTTTTGTACATGTGAGCAGGTATGTCTGTATTTTCTTACGTTGTTTCTGTCTTACACAAGTGTAGAAAAGTAGCATGTAGCATACCATAGGTACTCTCTTGTACTTTTCTCTTTTCACTTAGCAATGTGTTCTGGAAATGACTCCAAATCAGTTCCTAGAGATCTTCCTCATTTTAAATAGCTGTATAGTACTTCATTGTGTGGATGTACCATAGTTTAATAAAACATTTTCCTATTGATGAGCATTTTTTAATATTTTCCATTTACAAACAATGCTACAGTAAATTACTTTGTACATGTATATTTTTGAATTGTTTTAGAAGTGGAATTCTGGCATCTAAAGTTAAGTGCAAATATAATTTTGTTAATTATTACCAAATTTCTCTGTGGAAAGGTTGTACCAGTTTGCATTCTCACCAGCAATGTATGACATTATCTGTTTTCCCACAGCCATGCCAACAAAATGTGTTGCCATGTTTTAAAAAAGTTTTTTTCACCAGTCTCATAAGTGACAAATGATATCTTTCTATTGCTTTAATTTTCATTTTTAAAATTATGAATGAGTTGGATCACTTTTTCATTTTAAGGGTCATTTTGATATATTTGTGAATTAATCTGTTTTTTATATCATTTTTCTGTTAGAGCTTTATGTCTTTTATCCCTCAATCTTTTTCTTTTTTTTTTTACCCCTCAATTTTTAAGCATTTTTTTATATATTAGAGATGTTAGCTCTTTGTGGTATATGTTGTGAATGTTTTCTTTCAGTTTATCAGTTGTCTTTTGACCTTGTTTGATGTATTTTGCTGTGTAATGATTTTTTAAGTAGTCGATATTATTGACTTTTTCCTTAGAATTATATATTGACTAGTGTTTTACAAAGATTCAGCTAATATTTATTGAAATTATTATGTACCAAATGAGCATTTGGCACTTCATATCAAGTTAAACAATATGGAAAAAATTGGAAATAAGCTGGGTTTTAAAAAAGAAGAATGCTTAGAAAAATCACACCACATCTATGAAATATGTAAAGATTAAAACTTGCTTTTAAGAATATTTAATTAAATGGGAAGCTACTCATGATATAATATTAAGTTTGAAAAAGCAGCTTCCAAAACCGTCTATTATATGATATTGTTTTCGGAGAAAATACGTATCTATAGAAAAAAGCATAGATGGTAATACTCTAAAATATTAACTAGTTATCTCTAGGTATTAAGTTACCTATGACTTTTATTTTCTTTGTATTTAGTGTAACTTTGAGCAGTTACCTAACCTCTATGCCTCAATTTCCTCATCTGTCAAATAGGGATAATATATAGTTATCTCTCTCATAGGTATTTTGGTAAGGATTATGTAAGATACACTTGAAAACAGGGCCTGGCCCCTAATAAGCTCTCTGCTAGCTAATACTTATTATTACTTTTCTCTGTTTTCTATAGTAGCCATAGATTGTTGTTCTTATAAGAATGATTTTTAATATTGCTCTCCGTAGTTATTTTTAAAATATATATTTATATTCTAATTTTGAAAGTAATAAAGGCCCATTGTATAAAATTTGAAAAATACACTAAAACATAAACAAGAAAAGAAATGCCACCAAGTATATGATGTGATTATAAATGGCAACTTAATGAACTCTCATTTGACAAGGATCTTAACTATATTTTAAAACTCAAAGTAAATAATATATTTTAAATTTTTAGATACTCTAAAAATTGCTATTGCATCAAATTCAGCAGAAATCAACAGGTTGTTTTCAACTTTCAAAGAAAGTTGTTTAAATATAAATAACAACTGAAAAAGATAGCATGCTCCAGCTTATATACAGCCTATCAAGATGGAATGCTCATCACTAAGAGCTGAAAATACAAACCAGAATGCTGCTTGAATTTCATCTCTTTCTTTCAGAGTTACTGCACTTCATATATATGTTACAAGTACCTTAATACTAACACTTACATTATATATATCCTTTCAAGCAACTCTTCTCCAGTTGTAAGAAAAGAACCTCATGTGCCTGTGTTCTTTCCGAATTCCCTGCTGGCAGAGAGTATAAACATGTGCTTACAGAGTGAACCAACAGAGGGTGCTAGTAACAACTCTGCAACATCAGGGGAACCAAAAATTGAGCAAGTAACGCAACCCTTGCCTCATCAACCATCAGATAACCAGAAAATATACCAGAATTTATTGGTAAGAAAATGTAAAGCATTTCATCTTTTGTGAGATGGTTATTTAGTCTAGGGTATACTAGTTAAGACTTTTTTACCTTTAAACTGATTGGGACCTTAATGTAAAAAGATTTTCTGCAAATTAATGATATATGATTTATTTCTTTTAGCTTTCTATAAATTGTGATAACCTAAATTTAGTTATATACTATAAACTTGCCAGTTATCAAGTACTTAGATAGCCAGGGGGGATAAAAACCTTATTTTAAAAATATAAGTGTTGATATTTTGCCAAATTCAAACTAAAGTTATTACCATAAAAAACAAGCAAGAGTTTGCAGGAAATTTGAACATTGGAAAGAAGTACAATATTTATGATAATATTTACTGATTTTAGTTCAGGTAAGCAGATTTTTATTGAACACTTAGCTTAATCTCAGAAAGTGACTAAGTAAAGTGGATAATATAGATGAATATGACAGTCTCTGCCCTTGAGAACCTAGAGGAAATAGCACATGAATACCAATAACAGATAATCATAGGACAGGCTGAGAAGTGCTATAAGGAAAGGCAGCATCTAATAAAATAATTCTAGTCAGAGGAAATAGTTGTCTTGGAAAAATTAGAATGTGAACTAGGACTTACAGGTCGAAAACTCTGGCTGTCACTTCCATCTAAATTGTGAATTTTGAGGATGTGGTTCTATAGTGTAGCGGTTAGCACATCTGCTTTACACTCAGAAGGTCCTGGGTTCGTGCCCCAGTGGAGCCACAGTCCATGGTCTACAGCTATGCCACCTTGAACAAGCCCGATGTCTGATCTCGGAAGCTAAGCAGGGTTGGGCCTGGTTAGTACTTGGATGGGAGACCACTTAGGAAGACCAGGCCCTGTAAGCATAAATAATAATAAATAATAAAAAATAAATAAATGAATTGTACACTTTGGAACATTTGATTTCTTCATTTAACATTGAAGGCTAATTAAGCATGTTTCATAGGGTCCCGAGTATTCATCAGTGAACACATACTTGTAATTTTCCTGCTAGATCCTAGACTGGTACGATCAGTTGTGTGCTCAAGGAATGAAATATGCCTTAATGTCAGAAAGGCAGAGATAGTATCACAGGTCATTCTCATTCAAAGTGAGAAAAGAAAGGAGTCAAATTCTGAAAGTAACAAAGATCTACATAATGTATAACTGAAAGTTACCATTTTTCAAACGAAAGCATGATTTAAAACATTTGTTTATAAAGAATTTACTATAAATCCTTGAAAACACTTGAAATATTATGAAAATAATTTTGTCTCTTGGTTTTAAAATGAGTAAGTTCTGAACAAACATTCTAAGTTTCCTCTAGGGTCTGATGGAATCATTCATTAGGATTAACTGCTTTTATAAAAACCCTATAATGCTTACAAATGTACTTGATACTTTGTAGAATTTAGCAAGATAGTATTTTGCTTTCCCTGGCCTTCTGCTATTATTTACATTTTTGTTTCCTAAGATTGTTAACAGTGATTTTTCAAATATGTCCTTTTTTTTTCATCAGGGTCAAGTGAACCACCTTTTAAATAACTCCTCCAAAGAAACTGAACAACCATCTACCAAGGCAGTAATTATCAGCCGTGAATGCACCAGAACCAAAAATGTTTACCATACAAAGAAAAATAAACATGATTCAGGACTGGTGGACAAAGATTTTGTTCTTAATGCAACCCTTAAGCAACTAAGAAGCCTTGGAGTAAAAATTGATTCTCCCACTAAAGTGAAGAAAAATGCACATAAAGTGGATCATGCTAGGTAACTTTAAATTTTGTTTTAAAAGATGAATAAATTTTATATGTGTTGCAGCAGTTTCATGAGAAAAGGTATAAGCTTGCCACTCAGTTCAATTGATTAATCATTCATTCCAGATCTGCTAGATGTATGATGAATAAGAAATCATCTCTACCCTATAGATTCTTCATTTTGGTAGGAGAGAGGGTTATATACATAAGTAATTAGAGAGAGATTATGTGATGTCTCATGGGTAAAGATGCCAGTGAAATACTCTGGGAGTCTTGGGGAAAGAAAAATGAGGTTTTATTCATTTCTGGAAAGTGTTCTTGGAGGTGACAGCGTCTGCACCAGTCCTTGGATGTATGGTTATACAGTCGTGCCATCTAAAAGGCAAAGGCATTCTTTTTTCTGGGACTGTGTTTTGAAGAATATAGTTACATGAACCTTATTTACTGTTTACCAGTTCTAACTGGCCATGTTCTTCTGTTCACATTCCTCTTATTCAGAGATTACCTTAGCACATACTTGTTTTTAAAGGGGATAAATCTGGAAATTATATTACTGTTAGCATGTTATCTGTTATTTTTGTTGTTGTTTTCTAGTTACAAAAGTAATAGTCTCACGATTTAAAAAAAAAAAAATCAAGTAATACATGAGTATCAGATAAATACAAAAGCACCTACTTCCCAAACTCTTTAGTCTGACTCCTCCAAGGTTACTTCTTGATTCTTTTATATTCTTCTTGAAATGTTCAAATATGTATGTGTGTGATAAGTGTGCTTTGAGGTTTTTTTGCTTAACATTATAGCTTGCTTTTCTTTATAGGTATATGCAGTTCTTGTGCATTTGCACAGCTGCATAATATTCTGTTGCATCCATTACTGTAACATAGTGAACCCTAGTCCTCTATTAATGGCCTTTTAGGCTCAATCTCTTATTTCTTGTCTAAAACAATACTAGGTGAACATCATTCTACAGGTACTTGTACAGGTCTCTTTGCAGGATAGATTCCTACAAGTAGGCAGGATCAAAGGATATGTGCATGTAGGGATTTAGTAGATGTTGCCATTGCCCAAAGTAGATGTACCAGTTTATATTCCTCTCAATAGTGTAGGAGGTAAGACTAGCTTTTTTTTTTTAATTTTTAAATATTTTTAATGGCGGCATTGATTAATAAAATCCAATAAGTTTCAACTGTACACTTTAACAGTAAGGCATATATATATATATTTATACTCCGTGTTCACTTCCCATAGTTAGGTTTCTTTCTGTCACCACGTATTTGACCCCCTTTACTCCACTTACCTCCCTACTCCCGCCTACCCTCTGGTAACCACTAGTCTATTTATTTTCTATGTCCATGTGTCTCTGTTAAGACTAGCATTTTTGAAGATTTTATTTTAATACTATGAGAGAGGTTATATAAACGTCTGTTGGATTGCACAGATCATCCTGTTATCTATGTGGAACCCTTATGTTTTGGTTGGCTGCCTTTGAGGAATAGTTTTTAGGTAATGTATTTCTTCACAGTAGCCATCCTATTTTAATGTCTCTAGTGTGAAACATTGAAATTAAAACAGTTTAATGTATAATGAAACCAATTCATTTTTTAAAGCCTAGAACGAAATGGAAAGTAAAGCCTTTTTGGTATATCAGTGTGGGATAGTCAAATTTTTTTAATCAAAATTGTTCTGCTCTTAATTTAAACAACCATTTATATTTTAAATTCATATTATAAAAATAATACATGCTCAGGATTGGAATTTTTAAAAATGAAGAAAATGTCGTGTGAACTAATAAGACCCAAAGAAAATTGGCATTTTAGGAAACATAGTTGTAGTTTTACTATATATACAATTTTGTTTTTATTTTTATTTTTTTGCTTAACATTATAAAATAGCTATTTTCATTTAATACTTGGGCTATACCCATTTTTAAAATTCATTTATCTCTGTGAGTTTATAGATAGGATTTTAATTTCATATAAGATAATTTTCTCAAGGAAGTGAAAGCTGATGTGAAAAAAATTGTTTTAAGTTTAAAGCAATATGTTAAATCAAGTATTTCCATAGAGGAGTAAGCTGGCAAACTTTTTACAATAGCATAGATATTTATCTTCATATGAAAAAAAATTTTTTAAGTTTTATTATATGGTATAAATTATTATACAAAATATTATAGAAATCTGGCAATGAAGTTTGATATTTGTTTTATTTCCGTTGTCAAAGAAATATAGGCTTATTTTGAAGATGTTGAGAAATTTTGAAAAGTAGACCCCAAAAACCCATATTTGTAATAAATTCAATTATTATTAAAATTTTGCTCTTGTATTTCTTTTTAATATTTTTCTTAAATAATTTTAACAGCAGCCATTTACTGAGTACACATAGTGTCAGGAACTGTGCTAATGTTTTATGTAGCATTACTTATGTAATCTTTAAAATAATCCATGTGGTAGGTACTATTATTTTTCCTGTTTTATAGATAAGGAAATAAGTACCAATTTGCTATTGACCCCACACTTGTGATTTTAAACCTATTCTCCTTTAACTCCAAAGTCCATAGTTTTTTTTGTTTTTGTTTTGGAGGTGGGGAGGTTGACTGCTCTACTACTTACTACATATTTAATTTTTTTGTTGAGGTCTGATGGAGGTATATATTGCCTAGTGTTTTGACCATGTTGTATAATATAACTGGTGTACTAAAAGTTCATAAGGCAGTTGTTTAGAATTTAAGACACATTTTTCCTATAGAAATGGTGTTATAAATTGTAGTTTAGTTTACCAGAAAAATAATCTTTATAACTTTATAATAATAATCTTTTAATCCTTATAATCCGTACCTATAAACTATCCTTTGTCATTGTATCTATATTCAATTCCAGTTCTGGACTCCAGGAGCAGATTCTCCTACCTGAAGAATACCAGAGACAGGGAAGGAAGATTTCCTTTCTGCTTTCTTGTTAGAGAACACTGCAGAGATTGAGGGTCCAAGAGCAGGAAAGCAATGAAAGAAGGTTCCAGACATACCTAGAAATTATAGAGAATAAGGAGATTGTGAATTTGAGGTCTTACGGCAACCTCTACTGGCAGATTCCCAATTGAAGTGACCTTTTGAAGTCTAAACATCTTAAGTAGTCTCTGTAGTTGCTTCTTTGTTCTCTACTTAGTAGTTGAAGGCCCTATGGAGTATAGTATGAAATAACTAATTGAGAGGCAAACAAGACACTAAGTTAAGGTTGGTGCTAGTCTTTAAATTTAAGTAAGTTGGAATGATTTTTGAACTTCCCTTAATAATTGGGTGTGACTCATACTCAGACAAATGGACTTTCATCATTCCTTTGTGACTGCACATATGATAAGATTTTAAAATAGTATATTTCTGCTCAAGGCTTTTAGGATTTGATTGGTGGAATGGCCTTCTTTTGCTTTTCATCTTAATTACCCTGTTGTTTCTATATATTGGTTCTGAGTATTATTGATTTGTTTTGTTTTCAAAATAATGTTTCCCCCGACCCCCAAATTGAAACAAGCTAGCTGTGTTAGACAATGAAACTTGAACTTTCTAAACCGATTTAGAAGGTTAATGAATTTGATTCATAGATTTATGTATATCCTTTAACCAATCTATAAAAGAAGATCTAATTCAGGTTAGACCTACTTTTTCTAAATAGTTAACATTTTGAATTAGAAGTTATTTGTTTTTTCAAATTATTTACACTAACATTATAGATATATATTTTCAGTATGTACAAGTTTTCTGATTTAATATGCAAACTGCTTATAATTTTGAGGAAATAAGCAAATAAATTAGAAAAAGACTATGTTCAGAAGATATTATTACTAAAATATACCATAAAATAATATTTTCTAGATAAATTGGTAGCATCTCTCTTATTGGAACAGTCTGTAAAGCACTAGGTACCAAGAAGGTTAAGGAAGAATTCCTTATAAAGACCAACATTATTGAGCATGCTGTCCCATTGTTTGGTGATGACATCACTGGTTTCAGAGAATATTAAAGATAAATGAATATACCTGATAGTTATTTGGGTTTTATGGGGGTAAGGATGCAGACAGTGGCTGACACATATAAAATGGCTGAATTTCTTCATTAGATGATATGGGAAGTCGTAACACACACAGTCTTTGAGAATATTCTGTTTACCACAACAAATAGTACACAAAGGACTAATTTTTAAGGAGCAGAAAAACTGACAGCAAAATACAAGTTGCTGAGTACAGTATAGTGAAACAGTGGTTACAGAGCTCCAGAGAGTAATGCAGACCTGATCTCAGCTTGCCAATTACTAGCTGTTCAACTTAAAGAAATTAGTTTAAAATCTCTATTCCACAGTTTTCTGAACTGTAAAGTAAAGGTAATAATAGTACCTGCTTTTATTCATTTGGTAAATATTTATTAAGTGCCTACTATGTGCCAGGCACTGTTCCAGGCACCAAGGATACTGCAATGGGGGAAAGGAACACAAAAATATTGCCCTCACGTGCTTTCATGGGGGAGCTAAACAATAAATTAGAAATATGAGTTAAATACACAGATAGCCATAAGTGCTAAAGAGAAAACAAGTAAGGAAAAGGAAATGTGAAGTATTAGAGTGGAGAGTAAAGTTGAAATATTTGATAGGGATGACCTCCCTGAAAAAGGTTTCTGTGAGGATTAAATGAGATAATGAATGTTCAGCAGAGTGCCTGGCATATATGGCATCCATAAAAATTAGCAGCTATTATTGTATATATGATATAAAGGGAAAGGCAAGTCAATTAATTAGCATTAATGAGATAACACCAGCCAAAGTGAGTTGAAGGTTATAGCTAATGAAAGAAAATCAGCGTATACACACACAATAGTCCATATCCAGAGACTGGTTGATGTTTTTCATTCATTACAAATATGAACAATTTAATATTCTGAGCTACTCACTAAAGCTTGTATTGTTCTATTATTAAATGTGTTTCCTGTTTGATTTTATTGTTGTTTTATTTTACCAATATTGAATGACTTTTACATTATAGGGCCTTGTATTTTGTTTAAAACCATGATTGATATATAGATTTAGGAAAATTAATTTGCATTCCTACTTTCAGTCTGTGAGTCATGGATTACTTTTAGGTTATCACATTTATCTCTTGAATATATCTGGATCATCAATACTTAGATGTCTGAGCACTCAGATAAAAAGCACCATGAGGTTTAAAGTTGAAGCCCTTTTGTTACTTGCCTAGAATGACATTATTTAGAATAACACTATTTAGTACTCAAGATAAATGGCCTACTCTGTTATGTCTTTCAGTGTGTTGGCATGCATCAGCCCTGAAGCAGTGATCTCTGGATTAAACTACATGTCATTTGCTAATGTCGGCATGAGTGGCTTAAGCCCCAATGGTGTGGATTTGAGCATGGAGGCAAATGCCATAGCTCTGAAATATTTAAATGAAAATCAGTTGTCACAACTGTCTATCTCTCGATCAAACCAAAATAACTCTGACTCGTCTTTTAGCTTTCTCCATATTAATACAGACAGAAGCACAGTGGGGCTTAGTTTAATTTCACCAAACAACATGTCATTTGCAACCAAAAAATATATGAAGAGATATGGACTCATACAAAGCAGTGACGATAGTGAAGATGAAGAAGAGCCTCCAAACAACATAGATAGCAAGAATGAACATTTACTGAATCAGAACCTCACATCCATACCTGAACAACTTGATTACCAGAAGGAGTCTCCTAGGAATACCTGTGAAATAATTAATTGTCATAACAGTGAATCCGTGAGCACCCACACAGATATGCCAGTATTGAGAAATATTACAAATGAAATTGTCAATTCAAAGGCAACACAGCGATTGAATGAAAATCCAGCTTTCTTATTAAAGAACCTTAAACCAAGTCCTGCAATGAACCTCAGAACTGGAAAAGCAGAGTTTACCCAACATCCTGAGAAAGAAAACGAAAGGGACAGTCCAATTTTTTCTGAAAGTTTGAAACCTTCTGAAACTTTAAAGCAAATGAATAGTATGAATTCTGTAGGCACCTTTTTAGATGTAAAGCGTCTTAGACAGTTGCCAAAATTATTTTGAACCTTTAACTTCCTGCCTTCTTGATATGAGGACAGGTGTCTTCTGAAGATGCTTAGAGAAGTCACAGCTTTTTGGTAGTTTTGGGATTTCTAATCATTCTAGGGGTCACCCTGTTTCTTCGTAGCAGCTGATTACAAAGAGCTGAACAAGTGGCCTGATTTGATATGAGATGGCTGGCTAGTAGGAGAGCTAAGTTAAGTTCTCTGTTCCAATCAAACTGTTTGACATCACTGAAACCTTAAAAAAAAAAACAAAAACCCTGAGATCAGTAATTTCAACAAATTTAGGTAAACAGACACTGTCCAACTCTAAATCTGAACTGATCTTTTATACTGTACATTTTGAAAGATAAGTCTGTTTTCCTAGCATGTTGCATTTCTGCATCTATCCAGTATCACCTAAAAGAACATGAAGTTATCATGACCCTGACTAAATTAGCTAAATCAACACTTACTGAATTTAAGGGGAAATTTTTATTTTTTAAAATAATTTTAAGATCTTTTATATAAGGAGTGTATATGTCCTCTTAAATTAAGATGCTCATTTGTTAGTCTTTGAAAGTAAAACTTTTGCAATGTGGGTTGATATTAATATAACATTTTCAACATGTAGCACTATCACAGAATAAGAAAATTATTGGTTATGAGTGTGTTTTATAAACTTGGTGAGTTTTTCAAACATTTTAATTTTTTAATAGAACTAAAATGTCTTAAATTTAATAAAAATGTCTAGATTGACTGTTTTTCATTGCCCTCTTTTAAAAAGAACTTTTTAGACTCTCGACAAGTTAAAAAATTATTTGGGTGTACACTTCAACGAGTAACCCCCAGTGATAATATCTTACATAACCATAATAAATGATCAAAACTGAGGAACTGACATTGTGTACAATATTAGTAACTAAACCACAGACCTTCAGGTATCACAAGTTTTACACACACTCATTTATTTACTTGCTGGTGTATAGCTCTATGAAATTTTATTATAGGTTTGTGTAACCACCACCACAGTCAGCATATGGAACTGTTCCATCACCACAAAGAAACTCTCTATTGCTACCCTCCCTCTAACTCTAACCCTTAACAACCAATGGTCTGTTCTCCATAACTGCAATTTTGTCATTTTGAAAATGTTGACATAAATGGGATCATAGTATATAACTTTTTAAAATTGGTTTTCACTCAGCATAATGCCTTTGAGTTTCATCCAAGTTGTTGAGTGCATCAATAGTTGCTTCCCTTTTCTCCACCTTCTTAAATACTAAATTTTAAATTGTTATTTCTGAATATAAGTGAAAAAAAAATCGTCATTCAACTGAGAGAAAACTTCTGCTGAAGTTAAAATAAGATGTCATTGCCTTTCATCAAAGTTTGATATATAAACTGGAAAGAAATGGACTTTAGATCTACTTCCTAACCCAGCTGGGGCTTTCTGAGGTAATAAGCTGATAAAACAATTTATAGTTAGCAAGACCAAGTATAGTCATATGGTAGCTATCTGCTGTTCCCCACTGGAGCCAGGGATCTGAACTTTTCCTTGCAGTTGTTGCTCTTTCAGGTTAAAATTAAGATGAGTTAATGGCAATGATGATGATTCTCTGTGTTTCTCTTTGTTTCCATAGGCTTTGTTTGGGCTTTAGTTATTTTAACAAATAGCATAAAAGTCCACTTAGAGATCTCATTGGAATAAATTTTTAACAGAATTGTCCATGCCAGTGTGCTCTGTTTAACTTTAGTTCTCAGGGTTTCATCAAAGAAGTGAGTGTAGGTACAATTTATATTACACATAAAAACCAGAAAGTTAGTGAATTAACTGACAGCCTCATTAACTATACCACTCACTATCACTGGGAACCCTGTAATTTTCACACCAAACAAGAAGCTTTCTATCTGAACAATAAAAACTGAACCTGAGGCTTTTTAGGCAAAATCTAATTCCATCACGTCTGTTACCACATCTAATTTAAGGCCTCTAATATAATGTTTAAGCAGTTTTGGAGACAATTTCGACTGCAAATTAATTCGACAAAACATGTCTCTCTACTAAATAATGTCCAGAGAAGAGGGACCAGCACTAAAGCCTATTCTAGAAAGTTTCTTAAGAAGAGTATTTTACTATGGGAAATTATTTGGCAAATTAGTTACTATGATAGCTTTTAGGCATCTTTGGAAAAAGCATTAGTACTGGGGAAATTGGATTAAAAGACTTCGGAGATGATTGCCTCTCAAATGACATTTATCTGAATTTTCTTTCATCCAGCCCCGCAACTACTGTTGACAGATACATGGGTGCTACTTCAAATGGAACAAGGAAATGATGGAACTTATGTTATCCAGCTTCTGGGGGGAAATACCCCTTAGTCTGAGTCCTAGCCAATTGGCACCCCACTCCCTCACCAAACTTCCCCTCAACCTCTGAGCCCCTTGCTGGCTAATTACTCCATGCTCATTTGTCCTCTGCCTTGCCCTGCCTGTGCTACAGCCCTGCAGATGTCGATGTAGACATGTTAAGACATAAGTCTTGCCCTTTTGTCAGCTGTAAAGACTAGGGAACAGATACACCCTGGAAACAGTCACAGACCAGTATGTAATAAAAAGCCAAAATGAGTGATCCAGACTGTAAGGAGCCACAGCAGTGTAACTGATAGCTTCCATCTTTTCAGGACTCACTAGGTGCTCACAGGGCACTCTGCAGAGCACATCATATGCATTAGTTCATTTAAGCCATCTGGCTAATCCCAGCTGGTGATTGTCATTCTCATAGATGAGGGACAGCCTTAGGGAAGTAATTTACCCAAGTTGCTACCGGAGAGTCAAGCTCAGGTATAACTCCAGATCTTCAGCTCTTATTAGGCCACTGAGAAATACAACTTCTCTGAGGCCTGAGGAATTCAAGAAGGTTCTTTCTACAAGAAACATCTTGAGCTGAATTATTTTGAATACTACAGTCAATGCTGTCTTCAAATATACTGCCCTCCAAGCTGCCCTGCTGTATTTTCCCCCAAGAAGGCGTCCCCTTGCCCTTTAACCAGGACCAGAAATGACTTTTACCCGAGTCCTGAAGTAGGCAACCCCAGCTATCTATGTTAATGTTAAAAGGTTTACTTTAATAATTTTCACTGTGGTTGCCTCATATTGAGTCTACTGTAAGGGCTCCAGGAAATTAGAGGAACAAAAGGTTTCTCTGTGCCCTTGTTTTATAGACATTATTCATAAGGTCAGAACATTTCCTAGCCTCCTGGTTGAACTGAGGGCTCTATGCCTGCAAAATTAATGATAATGTCTTAGGTTGGCAGACTGCTTCACACTTTTCAAAATATGCTTTCCCACATATTTCCTCACATAATACTTAAAACCAAAACCTGACTGAAGTATGTATGGCAGCATCATTAACCCTTTTTTTCAAATGATGAGACAGACACAAGTAAGGTATAACTGGGCCAAAGTCACACATTTATAGTTAATAACCTAGTGTCCAAACCCAGCAGCAATCACTCCTTTCACTCCCTGTCCCGCCCCGTGACAACAGGTATATGCTGAGCCCTGAGCTAGGTGCTGAGCACAAGATGAATAAGACAAACCTGCCCTGTAGGAACTTGATCTAATGGGGGAGAGACATGTAAACATTAGCAATACAGAGACATCAGTGCTTATAATAAAACTATATAACATGGGAGAATATATTAAGAGAAAGTGAGAGGAGGGCTATTCTGAGAATGTTCTAGATTTTTTTCAGAATCTTGTAGGAGTGATAGGGAAAAGATGGCAAGAGGTGATATTTCTGATGGAGGGAACAGCTTGTCGGAAAGCGTGGAGGTATGTATAGGCACAGCACTGGAAAAGGGAGTTGTGGACAGGAAACCAAAGATAAAGGATAAAATAAACAAGTAAAACATTGAATTAGAAATTAGCAACAGTTGGGTTCATCTTGTCTCTGCCCCAAATTCTGTGATATTTGGCAAGTCACCTCATATCACTAGGCTTTAGTTTCCCATTATTTGAGGTGAAGACGTTCACCATGTATCTTTGACTTACTGTGATTGTATGAACAATGATGCAGAAATAGGTTGTGAGGAGTGGTTTACAAGTCCACAGGAAAGAAAGATTTCTGCAAAAGATAGCACTGGAGCTGGGCCTTGAAGGATTTTCCACAGGCATAAATTAGAAAACTGGGATTTTTTCTACTTTTTTAATGTTTAATATATTTCATAATTTAAGAAGTAAAAGAGAATCCAGTTTTTCCCACCAAAATGTTGAGTAATAAAATCTTTTCGAAGGGATAACAAGTTTTTCTCTAGCTCTGGATTATACATTCCCTGTTTTTAAGGAGCTCAAAGTCCAGTATGGAAGAAAACATCAATCCCATGGAAAGGGGCTTTAGAGTTTGGAAGCCTGGGTGATGTTCTTTATCTCCTCTCTGCTTCCTAAACCGGAACTGTCTGGGTCACAGAGAACATCCTCAGAGGAAATCCTGCTTTCCCACTTCCTGGTCAGAGGCTGAACTCCAGGAAAAGGACGGATTAGGGGAGAGCCCTGTGTCCTGTCTCTTCACAGGAGGTCTGGGACCAGGAGGGCAAAAGGAACTAATTAAAATCATAATGGAAAAGATGACGTCAGGTATCCAAGCCGCAAGGCCCTCAGAAGTCACTTGGTTCTTGTGCTAGTGAGGACACTAGGACCCAAAGAAGAGGAGGGACTTGCTCAACTTCACACAGCGTTAGTAAGCACAGAGCTGGGACCAGAACTCAGGACTTTATCTTTCTAGAACATACTATCATATGTCAGTAAGTTAGGTATCAAACAATCAAACCCAGGCTTGCTCAATTCCCTTTTACACCATAAGGGGGAAAAAAGGCAGTGTGTGCATGTGCGCGTGCACGCCCATACACGCACACACATACACTTTGCAGCCTTGCTTTGTTCCCATGGCTCCTTTGCCTCCAACCCCTCCATGGGTTCAAAGCCCTGTTAACCCTTCAAAACCTAGCTTAAAGGCAAACCTCACCCTCCTTCCCTTCCCATCCTGCAAGAAACCATCCCAGAATCCTTGTGGAAGCGATATTTTCTCCTTTGACTTTCCATAACCCTCTCTGGTCCTCTTCTCATCCTCTTACAGGTTTATTACAACCAGTTTGTGTGTTGGTTATGTGTAGGCATGGCTGGGAGCATGTCGAGGAGAGGGACTATGTATGCTCTCCTCATACAAGGAGGAGTCACAGGGACAAGGTCTGCTGAATGTGCCAGCTATGTCTGGGGCCTTGTGCTAGACTCAGGAGAGCATAACAAAGAAAGAGAAGGCACCGTTAGAACCTGCTGTTGTAAAAATGCATTTATGCATGCACTGACACGTATTTGCAGAACCACACCCATCTAACATTTCTTAAAGTCCTATTCAGAATCTTATTGAGACCTCACAGTAACCCTATGAAGTAATGGAAGCAAACATGCACTTTCACTGCAAACACTCATACAACCATGGAGATTCGAGATAGAAGTAGATGAAAAGACCTGCCACGAGTGACAGGATCCTGGTTTGGGACAGCGGAATGAGGAAAGATGGGAGAAACGAAGATGAGATTATGCTTCCAGGTCTTTTTGAAGGTCTGAAACGACCCGTTGTGGAGCCAGTACTGTTTGCTTACTTGCTCACAGGAGAAAGCACTATTACATCTGTTCTCTTATCTAATCATCATAACAACTCAGTGAAGTAATAACACTAGATAACATTTACTGAGTACGTCTGCTATGTTCTAAGCCCTGTACATTAGTTAACTTACTCTTCACAACTGTATATGGTAGATACTTTTATTATCCTTCATTTTATGGAGTAGAAAATAGGAACAGAGAGGTTAAGTAATTTTCCCTAAGGTCACACAGCCAATATGAAGAACCAGTATTCAAACCCTGACAGTTTCGCTCCGGAGCCCTTACTCTTAATGTGAGCATTATGTTAGGTTTATCCTTGAGAGGAAATGGAGACTCAGCAGTAAAGTGATGTGTCCGAGGTCACACAGGTGAGCTCAGGTCGGTCTGACCTCAGAGCCCGTATTTTCTTCTCCTTTTTCTCCTTCTCCTGAGGTAAGTAAGTGTTTCAGTTCCCTAAAGCCCAATATTCATACCTTGGTAAAGTGATACCAGGTTACAGACACTGGCTGGAAGAGGAGCAGGTACACAGATCATAGCTTAGTCATTCCTGATGAATGACTTGCTCCAACACCCCAGAATCATCCTAGAGGGACCTGGTGCTGTGACTCTTCAAGCCCCCTGCCTGTGCTCCCCACCCAGCACAGAAAATATCTGTAGAGATAAAGTCTACCACCCCCATCAAGACCTGCATTTCCTGGGCCACCCCAAAAAGGGGTGCCATTCACAGCTTGTATCATCATGGAACCATTTTTCTCTCCTACAAAGGCTTTATGGGATGCACTTGAATATTCTCTGTGGCTGAATTCTAGGACAAGGAGTGCTGGCCAGTTCTGCTTTCCCTAAGTTCATGCCCCAGTTTCCTGCTGGGTGGTGTTCCTCTCTCTCGATTTCTTTCTCCAGCTCTTTTTCTGTCATTCTTCTTTCTTCAGTATACATGTGTGGTGCTTCTACTGTCTATGCAATATGCTGGGGTATTAATGAACCAGACATGGTCCCTGTCTTAGATAGGTTCAGTGGAGTGCACAGACACCCAGCTATGTGTGTTTGGCACTATGCTGGAAGGACGTTTAAGGGATACAGGAGAAGGAACCAGAGGCAGGACCTTCTGCTCTACTGGAAGTTCTCCATACTTTTTCACTGAGCATGTTTTTGAGATTATTCCATATTTTTATATCAGTAGTTTGGTTCTTTTTTATTGCTGAGTATCATTCTGAGTATTGCGTGAATATACCACAATTTGTTTATTCACCTGTTGATGAGCATTTGGATTGTTTCTAGTTTGGGGCTATTATGAATAAAGTTGCTATGAACAATTGTATACAAGAGCTCTTGTGGGTGTATATTTTTCAATTCTCCCAAATAAGTATATATTTATAAATTGTATGTTTATAAGGAACTTCTAAAGAGTTCTTCAAAGTGGTTGAGTCATTTTTTGCATTCCCTTCAACAGCGTATAAGAATCCCAGTTACTCCACATCCTCACCAAAACTTGGTTTCATTAGTCTTTTAAGTTTAAACCCTTTTAATGGGTGTGTTACAGTTATCAGAGTTTTAATTTGTGTTTCCTAATCCAAGTTTGAGCATCTTTTCATAAGACTTTTGGCTGTTTGTTTAGCTCCTACAGAGTCACAAGGGATTTAAACCAGGACATATCAGTGTGCTATCCAAAGTGTCCAAGACTTTGAGGTGGTTTTCCCAACATAGCAAATATTATAGTCCGCAGGAATGGGGAGGACACGGGGTCCAAGCTGATGTGAGTGCCAACCAGCTGAGGGACCTCGGATGAGCTGAGTCTCTTTGCCCATCTCTAAAGGTAGGGCCACACTAGCAACCTGGCAGGGTTATTGTGGAGGATGAAATGACAGAACAGAGCAGGGAGCAGTGCAGGCACACACAGCAGGTGCTCAGTACATATAGCCCCCTCAGCGATCCAGGGTCTCACCCACAAGTATTTACATGTACACAAGGGCCAGGCCTCTGAGTGACCACCAGCAACTATTTGCTAGCCAGAGGGCTGGTGGCCACACACACAGATTCTGTCCTTTTCCAACAGCTCTGGGAGCTGTCTGGGAGCAAGATCATTGAGGCAGAGCTGTCTGGGCTTCTCTGCTTGTGAGGACAGACAAGCTTAAGCACTCTCTTCCACAAGTGTGGGGAACAACTTTGGTCTTCCATATACTTTTCTAAGAAGCATGGGTTAGAAAACAGCTTAATACATTCGTTTATTTTACATTGGCCTTTGCTTCAGAGGATTGTAAAGTAGAGCACTAGCTCTCAGATTTTTGTGTGTATCAGAAATATGGACATCAGATTTCTAGGCCTCATTTGCAGAGTTTCCGATTTGCAGGCCCGGGGAGGGCCGGAGAATTGCCTTTTCCAACAAGTTCCCAGGTGAGATTGATGGCCTACTTTGAGAACTACTGAATTAGAATGAAATCCTTTCCATCTCTGATAATCATGATGGCAGCGCTGGAGTGTAGAAGCACAGAGGTGACTCTTCCCATATTTAAGCTTGGAATTCTGGGCTCATGCCTGCTTACTGATGGGGTAAGTGTTTTTCCAGGGCAAAGAATGAGGACAAAAATGGAGACAATGGTTATATGGAAGTGGAAGAGGAAACAATGACATATCAAATTGGAGTTTTTACCACTAAAAATAATCCTAAAAACATTATGAGAGACCAAGAATTATCATCTCCCATATACAGATGAAGAAAGTGAAACTCAGAGATTAAGTAACTTTCCTAGAAACATACAGTTGGCAAATGGGGGAGCAGGGATGGGAACTAGGACTGCCTGAGTATTGTACTTGTTCTGCTGCCCTGTAGCAGCATAGTCTGACTGTCCTAAGTGTGAATTCTGGTGCCACCACTTAGCCAGCTGGGTGTTCTCTGCATGCAAGTTGCTCAACCTCTCTGTGCCTTAGTTGGCTCCCTACAAAATGAAGGAACTGGTAGTCTCTCCTGCATGGGGCTGTTTTAAGGATTAACTGAATTAGTATTTATGAAGTGGTTAGGTCAGAACCTGGCACCTAGTACTGCCATATAAATGTACATATTTAAAATAAACCTGGCTGCCTATCAGAGTGTCCACAGATGCATCCCTCCAGAGGGCAAGCTCAGGGGAGAAAGCTCAGAGATCCTCTATTAGCCATAGTTGAGGTAGGCAGAAACACATGAAAGCCTCAAATTTGGGGTTTAGAGAGAACTCAGCCTTTGGTGGGAGTGGAGGTCAGGTCTTAGAGTGGCGACATGGTCTCAGACTCTAAGCCTGTCTAGGCTGTTCTCTACAGGCTGCTCCACTCCAGGACGAGACTCCAGACTAACCAGTCTGGGTCCCAACCCCCCTTCCCCTCGACACCCCCAATACAGGAGCTCCACGGGTTTCCTGCCTGCGGAGGCCTCTGCTTGGGGTGGGTGGAGGAGGGGTGGCATTTCCTGGCGGGGCTGCGGACGGCGTCACCAGCTCTTGGACGCTCTGACAGCGCTGACCGACAGGCACCAGATGCTATTTCGGGCGGCGCCCCGCTCAGCGCTCAGTGCGCAGTTTCCGTTTTTTCCATGGACCGTCGGAAACAGGGGAGGGGGAGGGTATGCGGGGGATGGGGACAGGTCAGGACCGGTTGGCAGAAGCTAATGGAGGGAGATGGTGAACATCACCTCCCCTAACCAGTGAACAGAAGCCTGGGCACACTGCAGCAGGGCTGGCAAAAGCCTTGCGTCCCTGTTTCTTCCCCCACAGCCCTTGGGCAGGGTCATTGTTAATAAGACAAACAGTCTGTAGGTGGCTCAAAGGCACCTAAAGTCAAGGAATTCAAAACCAAATTCAGACCCCTTCCCTCTGTCCCTTGACCTCCAGGTGACCACCTAGGCAAAGGAGAACCAGAAATTCAGAGGGTTCCTGGAGCTACAGGTTTCCTGCCTGCCGAGGGTTCCTGGATTTCTCCTTCCCCTTCGCCCCCCAAATTCTTACAAACAGGTTTTATGTCCTAAATACAGGTCATCTTCATCTGTCTCTTGCTGTCTCTTCTGCTGGCAGCCAGTCCACGCTCCAATCTCTCTCCTCAGACTACTGCATCAGTCTCAGAACTAGCCTCACCACATCCATCCCACCCACCCACACCTCTTTGCCACCTTGTAGCCAAAGAACCTTCTAGAAATGCAAATCTGATCCTTTCTAGCAGCAGTCTCCAACCTTTTCGGCACCAGGAACTAGTGCTCCTATGAGAATCTAATGCCTGATGATCGGAGCTGGAGATGAACTGAAGTAGAGGTGAGTCAGTGATGCTAACGCTGGGGAGCGGCTGCAAATACAGTTGAAGCTTCGCTTGCTGGCCACCCCCTCACCTGCTGTGTGGCCTGGTTCCTAAAAGGCCACTGACAGTACTGGTCTGAGGCTGAGGGGTTGTTGGGGATCCCTGACTTGTAGGATACTATGCCCACCCTCAAACCAACTAAATAAAGTGGTTCTCTCACTCTACCCCCTTACCCCCCATTCTTTGAATTATCCACAGGCTTGCTCCAGCCATAACCAGACTCTTTTCTGTTCCTTTCATGAACCTGAAGCCCTTTTGCTTTAGCCCTTGACCCACCCAAAAGGCTCTCCATGCTCACACATCTCCCCATTCTTCAGATCCCACTCTGAGAGCTGAATTCAGGGATCATTTTCCCAGGGGAGCATTCCCTGGCTGGGCTCTCTGTTACGGGAAAGCCAGACCTTTTTTCTCAGGGGCTCAGAAATATGAAATGACTTGCCCATAGGTGCTACAGCCCAAGGGTGGCAGAGCTGGGCTTCGAACTCAGAATTATATGACTCTCACCCTTCCAATTACATGATACAGCCAAGCAAAGGCAATAAGGACCAGAGGAGGGAGAGATGAAAGCTAACCCCTGGCATTGAGGCTTCAGGCAGAAGTGGTAGAAAGGTTGAGAGGAGGAGGACAATAAGGCAGAAGGAGCAGCAGCAGCTAAGGCACAATGGAGGGACAGTTCGATCTGATATCAGTGGGTGAGGTGGGGCTGAAGCCATGGGGAGAGAGTGAGAGATGGAGCTGAGCAGACCACAGAGACCCCTACTCAGGGTCTCTGCTGAGCAGTTGGTGTAGTTGGGCCAGGGGAAGCCTTGTGGCAAGTCTAGGAATTAGACTCTTTTACTAAGGACATGGATGGCCCCTCTCCCATGGGGGATTCTGTAAAAGGTACTTATATCCATATGGCATCCTGACTCCCACCAGAGAGCTCAAGAGGAACAGAGGAGTCAAGCTGTGCTGAATTAACCATATCTTTACAGTAAATTGTCTTAATGGCCAAAGAGGGGCCAGAACTCAGACTGCAGTCACACACTGGGCTCAGTCCATGACTGGGACTTGGTCTGTGACTAGCCAAGGGGCTTTTCTCCTAATTCTCAGGTTCCAAGAGGAGCTCAAAACCAGAGATGCTGGAAGGACAAAGCAGCCTGGCATGGTGGGTAAAGCTGAGGGCTGGAACCTTGAGTTTGGATCTTGGCTTTTCCTCTAGGTCACTGTGAGCTTTGACCAAGTCACATCTCTCCGTGCTTTAATTTCTTTCTCTATAATCATAACCAGAACCCCCTGTGCAAGTGCATATGATATGATATAGGGCTCTGAGCTGGGTGAGGTTTCATAGATTATCGTCCTCACCACCATCTTTTAAAGATCATTTTATTTAATCCTCACAACAATTTCATGAAGTAGGTATTATCTCTCCATTTTACAGATGAGGAAACTGAGGTTCAGAGCTAAGTGACTTGTAAGATTTGAACCTGTGCCATTTCCATTCCACTGTAAAAATAAAACCAGATTCCCTTCATGGGCCGAGCTCAAGTCTCTCACTCCTTCCTGAACTCAGATTTCTTCTTGTTCCCTGCAGTGAGTTGAGCCCAGATCCCTCCTTCAAGCCTAGGCTCTAGCTACCCTTCTTCAACAGCTGGACTTCAGAGAGGACTCTGGTGCTAAATTTAGTTAAAACCCAGGCTCTACCACTTACTAGATATGTAACACTGGAAAAGTTACTTTTATCCTCTGTGCCTCAGTTTCCTCATTTGTACATTGAAGATAATAATAGCACCAACCTCCTGGGATTACTTATGAGAAATGAGTTAATATTTGTAGAGTACTTAGAACAGTGCTTTAGTAGCAAAATTAAAACATTTAAAATATTATGAGGGGAGGAATGTTCCTGGACTCTGGGCTCAGCCTAAAGCACAGTAGAACAGACATTTTACAGTGATCCTAAAAGACATATTCATCCCTACGTTCATTGCAGCATCCTTCACAATAGCCGAGATATGGAAGCAACCCAAGTGTCCATCAATAAATGAATGGATAAAGAAAATGTGGCACATATATACAGTGGAATATTACTCAGCCATGAAAAGAATGAAATATTGCCATCTATGACAACATGGATGGACCAGGTATCATACAGAGAAAGACAGGTATGATACTATATAATTTAACTTATATGTGGAATCTAAAAAACAAAATAAAACAGAAACAAACTCAGATACAGAGAATATTTTGATGGTTGCCAGATGGAGTGGGGGTGCTGAGAGGATGAGTGAAGAAGGCGAAGGGATTAAGAAGAACATATTGGTAGTTACAAAATAGTCATGGGGATGTAAAGCATAGCATAAGGAGTATAGTCGATAATATGGTAATAACTATGTATGGTGTCAAATGGGTGCTAGATTTATCTGGGTAATCACTTCGTAAGTTATATAAATGTCTAATCACTATGTTTTACACCTAAAACTAATATAACATTGTATATCAACTGTAATAGAAAAATAAAAAAATATTTTAAAAAAAAGAATGGACATTTTAATCTCTCCGCTGACACTGGTTGTGCCTCCACAGAGCCCCTGCTATTGCTCGGTCCTTGACATTCCAGGCAAGCAGGCTCCATTTTAGAGCGGAAAAGAGCCAAGGCTGAAGGAGGTGGGGGATCTGGGAGGAGCTGGGGAGTTTTCTGGGATAAGAGGAACTGTTCATTGAAATCTGGGTGTTTAAAACACTGGAGAAAGAATAAATGGGGGTGGGTTTGGGGGGATAGCGATGGTTTTCGTGTCTGGTCTTCAGAGGCAGGGACAGAGTGCTGCGATGAGAGTCGCTGAAAAAAGGTATCTGGAAGGCCAAGGGAGGGACTGAGGTGATGGGGAGCCCGAGTTCTGGAGAGATCTCGGGCTCAGAAATGGGGCTGGACCCGGCCGGTCCTAGACAGCGCGCCCAACTCACAGCGCGGCGCATTCCAGAGCCGGTCCCGGCGCCGCGCAACCAGTTCCCCGCTCCCTCTGGTGAAATTGCCAAATTAAAATGAATCATTTGGCCCGTAATGGCCGAGGCGCTTATCGGGGGCGAGCGGACCCGCGGCAGCGCCTTATCTCCGCGGCGCACACGGCCCCGGCGCGCCTGGGCCCATGCTAACTAGGCCTGGAACGTGAGCGGGATTAGAGCGCGCTGGTGGAGGAGCCGGTGGGCGCGCGCGGGCGGGGGACCGCGGGCGGGGTAGGGCCACCGCACCAAAGACCAGGCCTCAATATGGCCACACGCGGCCCCCCGTAGCGGCGAAACGTGAGCATTTTGGCGTTTTTCTAGGGGGAAACAACCTGCGCCTTCCACAGAATTCCCCATCAATATCCTCTCTCTTTCCCCCTATTCTCTCAGCAGAGCTCTTCGCTCCTTTTCCCTCGGCGCCTTTGAATAGGGGGCATTTTCCACGGACGCCGTCAAGCTCGCCGCCGCTGCCCCTCCCGCCTCAGAGACTCTCTTCCTTCCTTCCCCTTTTTCCTTACGCAATATACAGAAATGCGCGAGGCGGTGGTTGGTTTTCATTTCTTCTTCGTGGTTGTGTGCATGCGGTGGCATTGTGAGAGTGCGTGCGTGAGCGGTGGGCAGTGTGAACTTCTCCCGTGTGTGGTCTTGGCGATCGGTTGTGGCTCCGAGTGGGATGGTGTCTGCGCTGTTTGGGTGTGTTCGTTTGCGTTCTTGGCGGCCCTTCTGCGTTTTCGTCGTTGTGTATGTTAGTTTGCCTTCTTGACATGGGTCTGGTTCTATGTAGGGGGTTGTGTGGCCTTTGCAATTGTGTTTGTGAGGTTTCATTGCTGTGTTGGGCCTGTGTGATCTTGACTACATGGGGTTGTGTGTCCGCGAACGATTGCGTTTGACTGATTTCGTTGCGTCATGTTGGACAATGTGCGGGCTCACCAAGTCGGTGTGTGGGACAGAGTTGGGTTCTGTTTACTCTGCTTCCTTTCCATGGGGCCGGACCGTGTGTGGTCCTGTCTCCCGGGTTGTGTGCTTGTGTGCTTGTGTCCTTTAGAAGTGCATTTGCACATCGCTGGGGGGTGGAGGGGAGGGAGAGCGAGAGATGGAGGCGCAAGTTGAGGAGGCGGCTTGGGGGCGGAGAGAGGGATTTCACATTTTATTCCAAATTATGATGTATTCGGAAGCCAATGTTGGTTTGGTTGGGCAGACAGAGCCAGACCCGCGGCTGCTCCGTCCGGAGGCCAGTCTGCGCCTCGGTGTTTCAGGAATTTGCTAGTGAATGGGAGGCTCTTTCAGGCTCCAAGTGCTCGTCGAGGCCCGCGCCTTCCAGCGTGTAGCCGCCAGCTTCGGTCCCCGCCGCACTCGGGCTTCATGCATTTCTGGTCAGTTTCGCGGGTAAGGCCGCGGGGGTCTGCGGGAGAGGCCGGGACACGACAATGGGCGCATTCTTCTGGCCTCACACCTTGGGGTGGGGATCCTCGGGGTCATCTCCAAGAAACATTTTTCCATCCCCTTGCCGGGTGAGCAACATTCCCGCGTGGACCCGGTACCCGTCGCATCGGTGACCGGGGCCAGTTCCGAGGAACGAGGTCAGTGCTGCCCTAGCTCAGGAAAAAAGAATTTCGTTTTGCCAGTTATTATAGTTGCTAATATCATCATCATCGTCATCATCTTATTTTAGTTAAAAGAATCATCCAGGAGCAAAGCGGCTTTTCTCTTTCAGCTTTGAATCCTTAACAAAGCAGCGCGGCTTTTCCCCGACTAGCAGTTTGTTTTGTTTGTTTGTTTGTTTTTTGTTTTTTAAGTTGCTGGTTTAGAGTAGGGAGATAAAATGGCGAGAGGGACAGACACAGAGACTCGGTCATACAGCAAAAATTAACAACCAGATATAAGTGGATTTCTCTTCTTTCCACCCCTCCCCCCGTGTGGATTAGAAGAGGAGAAAGAAAATCTGCATTGAATTGAAACCGGAGGAAAGAATTATTTCTATATTTCCACCGAAGTCTGAGCAAAAAGGAGGCCTTTGTAATTAATCCAAGACTTCCATGTGTGATCATAAATTAGATGATTTAGGCAAAACGAATTTTAAAAAACCTCCGGAAGAAATAAAGGCAACCTGGATTTCGATACCGCTACACCCTGGGAAGCAGTAGTGCCTTTGATTTTACCCTCCCTCCCTTTGCCTTGTTTATTGCTGCGGGGAATAATTAGAATTCTCCCCTTTTCTGCCGGTCTGAACACCGAAAAATCGAAAATCGTTGGGTAGGAATGGTTGAGAGGAAGACAGGGGCTTCTTTCTCTCTTTCTTCTCTCTCTCTCTCTCTCTCTCTCTCTCTCTCTCTCTCTCTCTCTCTCTCTCTCCCCCTCCCTCCCCCCCACCTTCCTTCCTTTTCTTTCTCCTTTTTTTCTTAATCACTAGGAAGAAAACGGGATCTGGATTGATCAGATACCCGCCCGCCCCATCTTCGGATTCGCGCGGTTCCGACTTCATTCTTGCGGGAAAGCAGCCTTTCAGTTGGGTTCTGGTTTCGCTTTGGGCTGGAGGTGGACAGGTGAGGGCCATGGAGAGAATGAGAGGCTCAGAGGTTCTGCCGCACCGACTAAGGTCTGAAGGCTGGATTCCCCTTTTCCAACACACATCCCTGCACCCGCCCAGGCCAGGCTGCGGACGACTCCGCGCCATGGCCACAGCTCGGGCCTGACCTGGTTCCAGAGCCAACCGCGTAGACGCGTCAGTGCTTAGAAAACACACTCGGCCACACAGAATCAGACATCCCGGTTGGAGGGTCCGAAAATGTTCCAGGCAGCCTGCGGTGGGGCTGTTGTCGGTGGTACTGGACTAATAGTTATTCCTGATTGGTCAGGTGTAGGGTTTTTTTGTTGTGTGTGGTTTTTTTTTTTTTTTTTTATGGGGTGGGGGGAGCTTCAAGCACCTGCATATTGGGGGTGGAAGCTGTTCGTGATTCCCTGGGCTGGTTGGCGAGGACGTGAGGTAATTCCTAGCCATTGACCCCCATTTCTCTCTCTCCCTTCCTCTCGCCCTCCCTCTTTCTCTCCACCCCCATTTTTTTCCTGGAAACTCACTCTGGGCGCGGCAGACCGCCCAGGACCACGCTACGGCCTAACTGCTGGTTTCTCAGGGAGAGAGGGGGAAGCAAAGACCCCCATCCACGACCTGGACCTCGGCTCCTGCCCCTCTCCGGTGGAGGAGTGGAGATCCTAATCAGAGGGGGCAGTCTCTCTAAATATGCCCCAGGTGAGTTTGGGGAAAACGGGTATTGGTGGAAACAGTGTCCAGGAAGGCCTTGGATTCTGGTCCAGGGTCGAGAAGGCTCAGGACAGAGGACAGCCCAGTCTCAGATGGAGGGGGAAGAGAGTGTGAACCAGAGTTGGGAATCTGAGATCTGACTCTGTCGCTGAATGTGGCCTCTGTGCCTCTCTATTCTACGGTTTCCAGCAGGGTCTTTTCCTGGGTAAAAACTGCTGGTTGGACTTAGTCCCCCAGGCTGCCCCCTCTGTCCTGGTTCTGTGAAGTTTCCCAAGGTTCCTAACTCCGGGCGTCTGTATCCGGGTGGTGCATGTTGCCTGAGCCAGGGCCTTTGGCAGCAGGGAGAAGGCGGCGGCCATCCCGGCCAGCGCAGCCCCAACTAGGCTGGGACAGGACTGGGACCTAAGGTCTAGGGTGTGGCCGCACTGGAACCCTCTCCACTCCAGTGGCAGCCGGGAAGGGGTTCTCTTCACTGGAGATGTTGGTTCTCGGGTATGCTTGGGGCTCCCCCAAGGTGTCTTGCTGGTGTGGGTGCTGTGTGATGACAGGAGGCCTGGTCTAAGGTGGTGGCTCTAGCCCCTGGCATGGCAGAGACTTTTTATAGAAGAAATTCTCCGTTTTGGAATTGGTCGCCGCCTAAGACCCGGTGCCTGCCCTCCCAGAAACTCCCCGGATCCCGTCTTGTTCAGGCACACACGGAAATGTTCTGGCCTTTGGCAACAGATGAGAATCCGGTGTTGGGGGCTGCGAGCTGGGCTTGGCCACACAAAGAGAGGATTGTAATGGTAGAATATGCTAGTGCCATTCAGTTCAAAACCTCCTCCTTCATCTTCCCCAAATAAAAACAAATAAACAAACAAAAATTACTCAAGCTTTCCTTTTAGTAATCTTAACCCATGCCAAGAGATGGGGTTTAGTTGCTTAAAAAACAAAACAAAACAAAACAAAACACAACAATCAAAGGTGTTTGTGGGTCCCCCGGTGGCTTCCTCCGGAGCTTGGATCCCTGGCCTGGGTGATCCTGGTTGCAGAAGAGTCCCCTCCGGGGTTTTCCTGAGGTGCCGGGAGGGACGGGAAGTGGTGGGCCACACACCCTGGGGACCAATTGTAGGTTTCCTACAGAGAGCCTTGGAGATATAGATGTTTATAGGCATCTGGAGAGAGCATTTGGGACCATGGTCAACTCATCTGGAATATGTGCTCCCCTTTCCCCTCAGGGATCTGCTCCTACGCCAATCTAGGCGCCATGGAATTAATCAGAGGGTATAAATGTGTCATGAGGAGAGCCTGGGCTCAGTCTGGCAAATGCAGTGCACACCGTTTGTCACTCGGTTAGAAACTGGGGCTGAAGCACATGTCACTGGGCTTACCACAAATTAGGACAGTAAGGTAGGGAACCAGCACCTTGGGGCTTGTGTATTTTGCCATGGGATGGTATATTTCTGGTGCATTTCACTGCTTCAGGGGAGCCAGGAGGCCCCAACTGGCGTACCTTGGGTGCATTTATACGGGCCAAAGTGTCTCGGCTGTCCCATTCTGTGGATACAGATCTATTGTTTCCGCCATAATTGTAAATTTGCTTCCAGTGAAGCGCTGCGGGACTCACTGCGTTTGCAGCTCCTGCACACCAGGTCTCGGTCTTGGGGAATTTTGTTGTTTCCGGGCAGGACCACAAGGCTGGCACACTCGGAAAAGAGCGCAATCTAAAAATGGGGATTCCCCATCGGTTTGTGTGTCGGGTCGCAACTGAGCTGAGCTCCAGAAGAGGTCTTAGAAAGTCCAATCTCTTTTCTGGGGGTGGGAAGATGGTGCCCAGGTCTCCCTTCTGGTTCTGAGTGGTGCAGTGGCAGGATGAGCGTTCAATGGCTGCTGTGAATGATTAGATGGACTCTGCTTGGGACTGAATTGGATTTTTGTGTATTATTTTCGGCTATAAAATACCCGTTATATAATCTGAGAGCAGAAACCTTATTTTGAACATCTTATGAAGCCTGTTGATTATATTTTTGTTTGTTTTAAAAATAAAGCAACTTACAAGCATCCCCAGTCTCTGGACCCAGAGTCTCATGGTTTTTTTTGTTTTTGTTTCAGTTCTTGATGGGGCTGGGCTCCATCAGCAACGAAGTAGGGTATTGAAAGAACCTGAGCAGGCTCTCCTGGGGAGTGGAGCCTCTGTGGTTATCCTGGAGTACAATTGTGAAGGAGAGGAGTGTCCTTGGCTCCGGGGGTATATATGGAAGGGTACATATGGAGAGGATAGTGCAGACAGAGCAAGATCGGAGTTCTGGTCCTGCTCTGCCGCGAATCGGTGTGTGTGACTTGGGCAAGGGAGCAGTCCCCTTTTGTGGCCCAGTCTCCATGCCAGCAATAATGTTTACCAGACCATTTGCTCAGTGCTTTTTAAATATGGAAAGGAGGTATTCTTCCCATTTCCCAGAGGACACGCTGAGGCTGAATGAGGATGGAGTAGTGCCGAAAGACTTTAAGGGCTTTCATATCATCCCTTCCTGTGTCTGAATGGGAGCGCAGACCCCAATAAGCCTCAGGGGCGGCCTTTGAATGCGGAGTCTCCATACTGCCTCTGCCAGGCCTCCCTTCCAAACCCCACCTCACTCCTGAGTGGAGCTGAGCAGAAGAAGGTGGAGTGTGCAGGGAGGTAGGTCCGGGATCATCGTCCCTTCCTGATGTCTCACTCACCTCTGGTCTGGTGAGAGTAGAGGGCCGCTGGGGTTTCCAGCAGCGGTATAGAATACAGAGTGGATTTGCTTAGTGTAAACAGACACCCCCGCAAGGAAGTAAATACATTTCGAACGAGGGTGCTGGTTCCTCAGGATAATTCTCTGGCAGCTTTAGCAGAGTGGACCCCAGGCCCTGTATCCTCCATTCCCTACTTGCACCTCACCAGGTTTCTGAGTGTATGGTGTAGCAGTAGGCGGAGGACAGATATTGCTGGGAGGTGAAGGTTCGAAAAGCACCCTACCTCCGCGGTACAAATTCCCCGCCAAAATCAAAAGAGGGGCGGGAAGAACTCGGCGGGGGGGATTTGTTCCCTCCTCTTCCCTTGCGGCCTGAGAAAGGGGACGGGGTGATATTTCTTTCTCGCCTCTTTCTACATTTCCTTCCTCCTTTTTTTCCCTTCTGTTTTTCTTTCGCTGGCTGTATTCCTTTCCTTACAATGTCTCTATGGTCTTTCTCCATCTCTGTCCTTTTGGCTCTCCATCTCTGTGTCTTCCAGGCACTTTCCCCTCTTCTCCCAAACCAGCGACCCCCTTTCCCTCCCGCCCCAGTCCCGCTGGGGCTTTAGGCTCCTAGTGTGTGTCCATGTGCCTCTAAGTTTGTCGCCTTTTCTTACGTCTCGGCGCCTGAGTTTCTCTTTCTGCCCTTCACCCCCTTCACCCGCCCCACGTCGGTGGACTGGAGGTGGTTGTCAAGGCGGGCGTCCGCTTGTCTGTCTGTCTGCCCGCAGGATGACGGAGCAGCCGCCGAGCGAGGCGGCACGCAGTGACCCCCCGCTAGAGGGACGGGAGGCGGCAGAGGCCCGCATGGCCCCCCCGCACCTGGTCCTGCTGAACGGCGTCGCCAAGGAGACAAGCCGCGCAGCCCCAATCGAGCCCCCGGTCATCGAGCTGGGCGCTCGCGGCTGCCCCGGGGGCGGCCCCGCTGGCGGGGGCGGCGCCGCGCGAGACTTAAAGGGCCGCGACGCGGCGGCGGCCGAAGCGCGCCATCGGGTGCCGACCACCGAGCTGTGCAGACCTCCCGGGCCTGCCCCGGCGCCCGCCTCCGCCCCGGCACCAGCGGAGCTACCCGGCGACGGCCGCATGGTGCAGCTGAGCCCGCCCGCGCTGGCGGCCCCCGCCGCCCCTGGCCGCGCGCTACTGTACAGCCTCAGCCAGCCGCTGGCCTCGCTCGGCAGGTCAGGGTCTGGAGGGAGGGCAGGGGTAGGGAGGGGAAGGGGACTACGGGCACCCGGGGCTCCCCGTCTGCACTTCAGGGATAAGGAGCTGAGTGCAGGAAGAGAGGGGGTGTTTTTAAATTCTGGGCTTCAAAGCCTAGAAGCTGGAGTCCCCATGTGCAAGTGAGAAAGGAGCCCTCTATAAGCGCGCCTGTGTGTGCGTTTGCGTGTGTGTTTGTGTGTGCGCGCACGCGCCCGGGAGGAACAGGTGTGGGGTTGCCTTGTGACTGCAGTGCTCCTGGGTGTGTGTAATCCGAGGAGGGGGAGTGCAGGCATGTGGCTGGATGTGAGCAGGAGCGTGGTGTGCTCTGTAGCTAGTGGGTAGTGGTCGAGGGAAGGAAGTCCCGTGAATGTATCAGGCAAGAGTGTGGCTTTGTGCGCTGGTTGTGAAGTTCTTTTGGAAGCTTCAGCCATCTGTGGACAGGTAAGAGATAAGGATCTGAGGGTGGTTGCAGTGGGCCCCCTCTTCTGCATCTGAGTATCTGCTGGAGGGCTCGCCTGTGGAGTGGGTCCTTTTCTCCTCTCCACAGCCCCTCTGACCCTAGCTGTGGTCTGTGGTCCCAAGCCTTTCCTCACCTTGTGAAGGTGCCCATTTCCTTGCTGAGGCCACTGAGATGTTGTAGAGATGGAGGCAGGGTTGGGGTGGGGACAGGCAGTGGGGCAGGGATACGCAGTGTGGGCAGTTATGGACGAGTCTGCAGGAGACTTGAAAAAGAAGTTGTAGAGAGCCCAGAGTTGGTGATGGGGGTGGGGGGAGGCATGTTAGCAGTGGTGAGTCAGGGTTTCCTGTTTGTTGTCTGTCCACAGGGCCCCATGGGGCTAGGGTAAAGGTGGGGTGAGGGTGGGGGAGGGGACAGTGTGCCCTTTTGTGGCGCTGGAGTTGCACACCAGCAGGTGTGAAGGCCATGTCTGTCTGTGTGAGTACCTGTTGGGAGTATAAGTTGTCTGTGGATTGTGTGCTTGTGTTGGGGTAGAGCAATATGTCTTTAGAGGTGTGTGTATGTTCATTTTTGTGTTTGTTTCATTCTGTGTGGAGGGGTGCATGGGTATGGGACCCCTCCTCTCCTTGCTTGTTTCACCACAGAGCGAGGGTGGGGCATTCTGTGTATGTTTGTGCGTATGAGCGTGTGTTTCATGCTCCTTCTATCCTCAATTCATGTGTTAAGGGACTAGGGTTGCCCTTGTTTTTTGAGGGATGGGGGCTCAAGAACACACAGGAGGATCCCTAAGGAGCGTCTGTCTCACTTCCACCCTACACGTGATCATGTAATCTGCCTTCTTCCTCCCACAGTGGGTTCTTTGGGGAGCATGATGCCTTCCCTATGTTTGCCACCAACAACCGAGTGAAGAGGAGACCTTCCCCTTATGAGATGGAGATTACTGATGGTGAGTCTACCTACCCCCACCTTTGTTATTGTTTCTCATGCTTGTTAGAGCCCCTTAAAGGAGAGATCACGGGGACTACTGCTAGGTGTCTCACATGGATGGGCGGGCTACCTTGGAACTCCAAACCACCAAAGTCCTTGCCCTGCTGCTGAGCCCCATGGGACTAGGGAGGAGGGGACATGAGGCTGAAGACATATTAGCTCAGACTTCTTGAATCAGTTGCTTCCCCCACTGTATCTCCATTTCTATACTTGGCAAGGATCCTAGGGGAGGGCAGAAATACAAGGTATCTCTCCTCTAAGCACTAACCCTCAGGGATTCCCTGCATTTCCTTCCAAGTCCTCTTTGGAGTCTGGAGTCTGCTCCCTGCCTGGAACTGCACCTTTGAGGGTCTTCTCCCAAGTCTCTACATAGTGGGGCCTTCTTTTCCCATGTTCTGCACTCAGAGCTGAGACCTAGAGTTCCCTTCCTGACATCATGGATTCTGCCCTGCCCTTTCACTTCCCCCAGCAGGGCCTTAGCCCTGCTGTTATAAACTGCCTGAGTAGTTTTAGGCCCTGAACTTGGGGGAAAGAGTTGGATGAGTGGGAAATTTGGAAGACTCCCCTTTTCCCAAGGTTGACCTGATTTAGCAGATGGGGCCCAGCACGGGGAGGGGGGGGGCAGGAGAGCAGGCTCTTCAGAACTGAGGGATAAGGAGTAAATCTCTGGAGCTGGCAATTCTCAGCCTGGGTGGGGCCTGGGCTCCTGAAGTAAGGGTGCCCGAGGCCTTGAAGCCAGGCTGAGATTTATGCAAGGGGCAGATGGGAGGGATGTGTATTGAGCTGGATCTTCTGGAAGGGAGTCCTGTGTGGTCCTCTGGAGAGAAGAGAGGCTGGGGTCTGGCAAGGAACAGACCTCAAAAGACCCAGCCAGCCTGGGACACAGAGGGAAGCGTGATGGGGTATCAGTGCTGCTAGGTTAGAGAAGGAAGGTGGGTGTACCAAAAAGGAAGTAGGCAGGACCAGTCCTGAAGATCCCCAGGGAAGAGGCATTTTCTACAAAAGGCAGAAGCAATGGAAATCAGGCACAGAGAAGAGAAAGGAGGAGATGGGAAGGGGGTGAAGGCTTGGGGGGAGTGCAGGAGGGTAAGGAAGCTGTTACCCATAATGTTACCAATATTTACTGAGCACCTACTCAGTGATAGACTAGAAAGAGACAGAGGATGTAGAGGGATGGGCAGACTCAGGAAAGAAGAAGGTGCAGAGAGGTGGGTAGTTCTCCGAGAAGGAGCCAGAGAGGAATAGACAGAAATTGGGGTGAAGGTGAGGATGTGAGGGTACAGGATAAGTCTGTGGACTTTGAAATCAGAAATTTAACCAAAAAGAGTGCATAGAAGTGGAATTAATGCAAGGTCTAAAGTTAGGACTTGATATGGTTACTGTTGCTGAACTTCTCTGGGCCTCAGTTTCCTCATTTGTGAAGTAGAGAAAATAATAGCTTCCTCACAGATAGTTGAAAATTTTCAATGGGGTAAAGTGTTTTTGAGGCCTGGCTTGGAGTAGGTGCTCCTTCTGAAGCCTGTCTAGCTCTAGCTATGACAGCAGTCATAGCGCTCTTCTCACCTAGCGTTCTCTTGGGATCAGCTAGCATTAGCCTGGAGCTGGGGCTGGTTCTCCTGTGTCACAACTGAGGGACTGCCCTTGTCTGGCCTGGAGGCCGGAGAACAGCAAGTTATTTCCTCTGAGGCACCCAGGGTAGGACTGCCCAGCAGGTGTGCTGTATGTTTCTCAGCCTAGGTCTGGCCTTTGGCAAAGTGTCAGCTGGGCTGGGCCTGTTAGGGTTTAGAAAGACAGTGCAGAGGATGAGTGATCCTCCCGGGAAACCATGGTGTGTGTGTGTGTGTGTGTGTGTGTGTGTGTGTGTGTGCGCGCGCGCGTATGCGTGCGCACACGTGTGTATGCACACATGCAGGGGAGAGAGAGAGACAATCAAGCAGAAAGTGTCAGCACGGTTGAGCTGAGTCACAGAATAACCTCAGAGGCAAGGTCTGCCTCTGTCCTGGCCTCAGTCTCCTTAGCTGTGACATGAGCAGTGGGTCTAAGGTGATGTCTTGATTCCTTTCCCCTTCTCCCCTGCCCAAGTTTCCACATTCTGGGTTCAATTCTGGATTCCTGGGGTCATCAGAAGAAAGCAAACAAATATGCCAGGACTGGCAGTCCTTTTAGTGTGCAGGGCTTCCCAAGGACTGCTAGGAGCCCGGCTCTGTGCTTCAGTGTTGAGGGGAGAAGCGACCACCCCAGCCCAGGAGCTCAGGAGCACTAGCAGGGCCCGTCTCTGTCGTCTCTGGCTTTGGGAACCCTGGATCAGGCTTGGGCATTTAGACTGTTGCAGCCGTCAGACGCCTACCTAGAGCTTCAGGCTGAGCCTGTGCATAGCTCTCTCTCTATTCCTGTCCTAGAGGGGCATTGCTCACTGTATAAGTCCTTTCCCCTCTGGTCTCTGCTCTCTCCTCCATGTCCCCACCTGTCAGCATGGTCAGTCAGAAAACATTTACTAAACCCGTATTCTGTGCATTCTGTCACCCTTAGAATAAAATCTCCACATTTTACTGCAGGGCCTATCCTGATCTCACCCACACTAATCCAGCCAGGCTGGTTTCAGCAATTTTCCAGCTCAGGGCCTTTGCACATGCTGTTCCTTCCTCCCTTCTTCGGCCTTAAATTCTTATCTTACAGATGTCATCTCCTCCAAACGGCAGTTCCCAACCACCTTTGCTAAACATGGTAGCTCCTTTCCATTTTTAATTTATGTTCAGCTTCCTGTCTGTTATCGTTTGCCACTTATTCATAATCTGTCATCCCCATTAAAATGTAATCTCCATAAGGGCAGGCATTCTCTCTGTTTTGTTCACCATTATTCTTTTGTGCCTAGCACAGTGCCTGGTTGTTAGGAACGAACTGCTGAATGGATAATAATAGCTAACATTTACTGAATGAATGTTTAATCCGAGGCAGGTATTGTCTTAAGGACTTTGCCAGTGTTAGTTGTCAGACCCATGTGATAATCTTATGACTTGAGTGATTAGTGTTATCTCCATTTTACATATGATGAAACTAAGGAAGAGAGAGTTTAAGTAACTCGCCCAGAGTCATTATCTAGTGAGTAATAATCAGAAACTGATCCCAGGAAGTCTGGCTCCAGAGTTTGTCTTCATAACTAGTGTTATCTGACCTCTTAGTACAAGTGAGTGAGTGAATAAATGAATGGTTTGTTGTCCCTGTCCTCAAATGTCTCACAGCCCAGAGAGAGAGACAAACATAGAAGCATACAGCAGTGATCAAGAGTGATGGCAACCCAGGGATTAAAGGGCCGTAGTGGCTGGTTAGAGGGAAATCCTTAGTAAGAAGGAAACAGATGAACTGGGTTTTAAAGGATGAGTAAGAGTTTTCTAAGTAAAAGGAAAGAAGGCATTCTAGGTTTCCCAAGTTTCTCAATAGGTGGTTTGTCTCCTTCCTCACAAGAGAAGATGCCTTAGGAGGTCTCCAGCCCACTCTCCTAACCCTTGTCCTCCTGCCCTCTAGGTCCCCACACTAAAGTCGTAAGGCGCATCTTCACCAACAGCCGGGAGAGATGGCGGCAGCAGAATGTGAACGGGGCCTTTGCTGAGCTCCGCAAGCTGATTCCCACACACCCCCCAGACAAGAAGCTGAGCAAAAATGAGATCCTCCGCCTGGCCATGAAGTACATCAACTTCCTGGCCAAGCTGCTCAATGATCAGGAGGAGGAGGGCACCCAGCGGGCCAAACCTGGCAAGGACCCTGTGGTGGGGGCTGGTGCAGGGGGTGGTGGAGGAGGGGGCGGTGCACCTCCAGATGACCTCCTGCAGGATGTGCTGTCCCCCAACTCCAGCTGTGGCAGCTCACTAGATGGGGCAGCCAGCCCAGACAGCTACACAGAAGAGCCTGCACCCAAACACACGGCCCGCAGCCTTCATCCTGCTATGCTGCCTGCCACTGATGGAGCTGGCCCTCGGTGATGGGTCTGGGGCCATCCTGGACCAGCTAGGAGGGCACCTGTAAGCCTCTGGGACTACGGGCTTCAGGGCAGGCAGGCGAAGATTGGGCAGCTCTGAAGCAAGGCAATGGACTTGATGAGCTTTCTTTGATGTCTGAACTTTGGGAAGCCCAAACTACCCCTGGGGCTGGCTTTCTCGTTTCCTGCCTCAGTAGGAGAACAGAAAAATGGAGCAAAGTGGTAGGTACTTTTTATGAAGACGGCACGGTCTTCCCCCTTCCCCAAATCCCTAAGACTTCTTAGGAGGCTCCAGTAGCACTGCTTTTGGCCTGGAGCTTGGGAGCCCTGTCTTTGCTGAGACTGAGGGTTGTCAGCTCTCACCTGAGGCTTTCAGCAGCCTCTGCATTGCCTTTAGCCTCTCCTAAACTGGCTGAGGTGGCTTTTGTGGCCACTCTGTCCCAATATATAGGTACCCAATAGCTGCCCGTTTCATGAGCCCCATCTTCATCCAGGCCCATGTTGGTCCATCCAGCTTGCCAGCTGCTGCAGAGTCACAAGCCTTGAGGTGCCTTCTTCAGGGCCTGGTTGAAGAAGATGGCCAGTGGACCACCTGCTCCTGACTAGCTGGGTCAGAGGGTTGGAAAACACAGTAGCTCTTATTTCTTGCCCTGGAGATCGAAGCTCTTCTTTCGCTTCACTGAAACTTGCCTTCCTAATCCTTGTGGTTGTGGGGACCAGGTCTACAGCTGTGAGCTTGCCCTTTGGGCTTTGTGTGAAGGCAGAGAAAGGGAAAATGATTAGAGGAAATTGAGCAAGAGCTATTTAGGGCACATGGGATTCAAATTCTGGTGGTGTCTCAGAGCTACCTGCCCATATTTTTAGCTACACATCACTGTTCATGTGGCGAGCAAATGCCAGTGTGCTGATGGGCATGTGTTGGTTCTGAGAGTAGATGGGAGCCCCATCTATGCATTCTCTTAGATGCTCAGAGAGACCTCCCTGCTGCGGGATGTCTGTTTGCTGATGGTCTAGTCTGTATTCGGAACTGAACTGAGCACAAATTCTGACCTAGGAATTCCTGGCACTTGGGATTTTTTTCCCCTGGCACTGGGATTTTCACTTGACTACAGTGATTGGTGGGATCTTTGGGTTTTGATACGACCCAGGATCCAGCCCCAATCCTAGGACATGGGTAATCCAATCAGAGACCAGGCCCTGGCTGAAACCCAAACATATGCACATTCACCTAGCAGAATCTTAAATACCCCTCAATTGTGCAACTTTTCGTCATCACGGGTATGTGTGGGAGGCTGGCTTAAAGCAATAGGAGCGCCCCCCTCCAAAAGTTGTACATAACCTTTTTGTAAATCAAATTCTTATTCTTCATCTTTTAAAGAAATATTACTGCAAGTCCTTTTGTAAGTGAAGAATCCTTTTGTAGAGTGGACCATTGCCCCCTCGTTGATCTCCTGTGTCAATCCAGATGGCGGGACGTGGTTTTCTTAAGGCGAGGCCCGCCTATAAACTGCGTTTCAAGCTTATGGAACAAACTGCACAGAAGTCCTACCTGTTATTGTAAGCTCAAGTTACCCCAGCCATCTCCCCTCAGGCTCTGTCTTTGAGGTCAGAGGGTGCGAACGTGTGGCTCTTCCCTGTCCATGGTGACATGGAAGAACCAGCACTGCGGCTGTTTGGAAATTCCCATTACACACTTTTGGGTTTCAGCCTAGGGCTTGCCCTTGCTGCGGTGGGCCCTTGACCTCGAATATAGCTGTGTGCAGACAGGGAATGCTGCCTGCTCCTCTCCCCTTTTAAGTTTGAGGTCCAGTTCATAGGGATGGGAGCAATGTGGTTAACCCTTATAGTGCTGTGACTCTCCATCCCATGTCAGTCCCCAAAATTATACTTTGCTAAACATGACGATGGTTCCTCTCCAGTGCTTGGAAGCCTTGTTAGGAGTCCCATCTGTCTGAAGATGCAGCATCTGTCCTGGGTCCTAAGGCTGTGTTGCTTCCCAGTGGATTAGTTTGACTTGGGAGTGAAAAGCGGCCACTGTGTGAGTGGTTGGATGGGTGTTAGGAGATGGATCGCACATTCTATCAGGAATGGGCTCCTTCTTCTCTCAGACTTCCTGTGTGACATGGACAAATGATCTTTCTGTCACTGTGTCATCAATACCCTGGCTTGCCTGTCTCCTAGGGCTGTGGTATGAACTGAGTGGAATCATGAAAGTGGAAGCATCCTGAGACCATAAAGAACTCTGTTGTCCTTAATAGCAATCCTGCAGTGGGGTTTCCCACCCTGAGTCCAGTGGGCCAGTCTACCTGACTGCACAGCATTTGGGTAACTTAGGTTCTAAACCGCTTTTGCCTGAGTTATCTAGATTGTCCTCATTTACCCAGATTGACCTCATTTCTGCCTTATTCTAAGGCAAGGTACAGGAGTGAGAATGGAAAAGAGATATGGGAACGTGGGCAGAATATGTAAAATGTAGTGCAGCTATCCAAAATGGGTCTGGATAGGGAAGCGCAAAGCTCCAGGTCTTTGTAAGAACTAGAGAAGATCCATACTTTTTATTCTCATTTCTAACACCTCTCCCCAACACCATACCTTTCTCCTTCCTTTGCCTCCTCCTCACCCATGAATAAATGGCAACATTCTAAGAATAATATCTGTACAAAAGGGAAAATATTAAAAAAAAAAAAAAAGCCATGAGAACAAAGATGACTCTTAACAACAGGAGGGCCTCCCATCTTTCAAGAAAAAAAATCATATTTTATTTGTAGTGGCAAACGATGAGATGGTACAACCTTTATCTTTTTCTGAAGACAAAACCAAGGGCACAGTGTCTGAAGTCAGCTGACAACTACTCGGCCTTGGGGGTGGTCTGTTCGTACTCGTGATGTCAGTGGTACATGGCCCCTGCCGAAGGCTTGCCCCCTGCCCATGTATATAACGCGGTGTTCCTGTGGGCGGGCCCAGCACTTTCCGTCAATGTTGTACTGTACGTGATGAATTGATGAATAGCGTTGGTCTCTGCATTTTTCTGCAGAAGAGGAGTGATCGCTCCAGGTACCTTGACCTTTGTACAGCCCAGAGGCCAACACTGTGGGCGTGTGACTCTTTAGCAACAAAACCCATGTGGTGATGATGTGTGTATATATATATAAGGATATATTGGGAAGATTTCTAAATAAAAGTTTTACAAAGGGGGCTGGACTCTGCTTGCATATTGTACCCCTAGGCCTGAGAATTGGGAGGTTGGAAGGCGTGGCAAGAACCTGTCTCCCTAAAATGGGGTCCTCTAGGACTCAGCTGTCCTCTGAGAGTGGGATCCCACCCCCTACTCTGAGGCTTCCCCCTTAGGATTTCCATTCTCTTCCCTCTGCCGGGCCTCACAGACAGGACCTCTTCTCAGCATTGTGTACCACTGCTTTCCGCTCGAGGCTGCCCTGCGAATATTTTCCTCTGTATAGGGTTCAGCTCCCATGGCTGAGGCAGTCGCTTTTATTATAGGTTCAGAACAGATTGGGGTCTTGCAAGAGGAGGCTCCTAAGTTCCCAATGACTCAGCTCTTATGCTTGGCTCTTGAGGACTGAGGGGTGCAGGTCTCATGCGGGATTCAGGAATGGAAAATGATGTTTTGGGGGTAGTGAGTAGACTGCTGTTCAGAGATGGGGACTGTGGGTTCTGGGGAGGCCTTTGCATGTGGACTCTTGGATCTTTGAGGACCTGAGTAGATCAGTCAGGCATTTCCAACAGAGTATCAATCCTCCTCTGGTTCATTTAACAAATAGTTTATTGAGCACCTAGAGTGGGCCAGGTATTGTTCTAGGTCCTAGGGATCTAGCAGTGAAGAAAATGAAGATCCTTGTTCTTATGTTGCTTAAATTCTACCAGGGAGACAGTAAACACAGACACATACAACTATTATAAATGTGTTGATTATATAGTAAGTTGGAAGGCGATTTGTATTATGAGAAAAAGGTGTGCCGAGAAGGGAACTCGAGGAGCCCACAAATACCTTTGGCTCTTCTGGATGAGCCTTGCTTATCCCACCAGGCTCTGATCTTGGCTGCCCCTGTCCTGGGAGCTTCCAGCTGTGGCTAGGAGGACTGCTTGGGCTCCTGCTCTGGCCTGTAAAGAAGCTCTTTGGCTTGCAGAACACTGTGACACTGCACACCTCTTCCTGGCTCAAGGCAAAGAGTTCCTTGGGCAGCTGGGGTGGTGAGACAGCCCTGGGATGTGGAGATGAGTGGAGTCTTGGCAGGGGATGGGCCCTGGACCTGGCACCTGGCCTGTGCTCACAGGCTTAAGGAGCAGCATGGTGAACAGATGAGAGGGACAGAGGCTAAGATGCAACAGTCAGAGAGGTGGGAGAACAACAAGGAGGATGTGTTTCAGAGGCTAAAGCAAATGGTGTTTGGGGTAGAGGAAGTGGTTAGCTGAGCCAAACGCCGCTGAGAGGTCAAGCAAGAGAAGGATTGAAGTGTTGACTGGATTTGGCCACATGGAAGTCACTGACGACTTTGGTGGGAACAGTGTCATGGAGGGGTAGAGACAGCAGCCTGACAGTCATGAACAGAGAATGAGGAGGGAGGAGCACCCATTTCCAGAAAGTCCTTTCCCAGGAGAGGACAAGACCTTCCAGGTCCAGAGAGGTCAGGAGGAGTCCCATCAGCTCTGTGGCCACCAAGGCAGAGCCTATGAGACTATCTAATACCAGGCTGGCCAAGCCTTGGGGATTGTCTGGGCTTCTGTCCACATCTCCAGACGGGGAGATGGAGGTCCACAGAGGAAAGGAACCTTCCCAGAGCTACATGTCCCATGAACAGTGACAGTAGTGGCAAGCAGGGCAGGGCCAAACCTCCTGCCTCCCAGGACAACCTGTGTCCACCACAAGAAAGGGACCACACCCTGGGGCCTTGCCTGCATGGCTTGCTGATCTCTCCAGTCTCACTTCTCACCACTCTGCCCTTTACTCTCCTTGCTCCCATTGTACTGTCCTTTCTGTTCCAGGTTGCAATTTTTTTCTCTTTATAACTATCAAGTTTTTGTACTTTTTGTTACTACCTATCCTCTGCTCCCTCCTTTCATCTGGTTAACTTGTCCTCAGCATCCAGGAGACTGTCCCAATGCATGGGGTCAGCCGCCTCCTTTGTGTTCCTACAAGTCTTCCTCCCTCTGTGCTGTCTATTGTTTGTCTACTTGTCTGCTTCCTGACTCCAACACAAGCTCCTTGAGGGTGACACCTTGTCTGTATTGTCCCTTTGCCTCTGGTGTCCTATGTCAGCCCTGGCATAGGTCCCTTTCAACATTTGCTGAATGCATAGAACCTTCTAGCTTAGTTTTGAGGAAAACATGTAATGAAAAGGTAGATGGGGGTGGATGGGTGACAGACAGGGTCATTTACAAAGATGCCTGCTCCAATGGCTCCTACCTAATGCCATGGGCCTGGCATGGTAAGGGGCTGGTAGATGCTTTACCATTTGGGCTGGCAGAGGGCCTTGGGCAGCTTTTGTTGGTGGGAGGAGTAAGGAGGCGGGGTATGAGCTTTTTTGGTTTGAGCCCAAGCAGCCTGGTTATCATACTGGACCTGGGTAGGGTGAGGTGGGGGGTGATGAAGATCAAGAGGCTGTTTATCTGGTCTGCTTATAGCAACCTTGCCTCCTCATATTACTCACTACCACCTTTCTACTTGTAAAAAACAGTGAACTGTTCCCAGCATCCAGTGCACCCCCTCTGTTTGAGCCAGGCAAGCACCTCTGACCAGCCTGCTAGGGACAGGCCATGGTGCTGGGCACAGTGTCCAGTGGTAGAGGCTCAGCCATCATGAGTCAGAGTAAGGGAAGATGTAAGTCAGATCACCCAGAGCATGCTTTTCATTGTCTGAAGGAGGAAATGAGGGCAAGTGAGGGGATTGGCTTCACCAAAGGGATCCAGGATTTTAACTTAGGTCTGAGTCTGGAGCCTCAGGTCTGAGGGCTCACTACCCCTCAGGAGAGGAAGAAGAAACAGCTAGTGAGGAGCTGGTATTCTTAGAGCAGGTAGGCTTGCACTGTGCTGTGGGGGAGACAGCAGCTTAGCTTGTCCAGCTATCTGCCCAGGGCCAATCAATGAGGGCTTTAGAGAGCTTGCCAACAGCAGCAGGCTCGACTTGAAGACAGGCTTGTGGGCAGTGAAGACAATTAATGTGGTGTCGGCTCCAGGAAGGAGAGGACAGAGCATGGATGGGATTGAGGAGAGAAAGCAGCTAGGCCACAGAAAGACCCAGGTCTTTGGGGTCAGGCTTACCTGGGTTTAAGACCCAGAACTGCCACTTAATGTACTTGCTTTGTGACTTTGGGTAAATCATTAAACTCACTGAACTTCAGTTTCTTCATCTGTTAAATGAAGATGTTAACATCCATTTACAGGATTTCAAAATAATATATATAAAGTGCTTGTGTTTTATAGAAACAGCCTTTTAAACTCCATTGCTGGAATGGGGTTGGGATAGGGCTGTACTTGGGAATGGCAGAGGAGAGAAGGAGGGCAGAGGGAGAAGTAGGAGTGCCAATCAAACACAGCAGCAGAAATTCCTCTGGGCCTACCCCATGCTGGGCAATGCGGGTGGGGGGGCGGGGGAGGGCAGCCAGCAAGGGACCTTCCCTCTCCCTTTCCGCAGGGGATTCGCAGGCTGGGTGGAAGTGGAGTGGGGTGTAGAGAATGAATACAGAGCATTACAACCCTAGAGGCAAGTGCTGTGAGACAGAGGACCAGTGGCTGTGGGAGATCTGGCTCCTGCAGTGTAGGCCCAGAGTAAATGTTTGCTGAATTGTAGGAGCTTGAGGAGGATGCTGGGAAAGGCTTCCTAGAGGAGATGCTATTTCCTTTCTTTCAGATGCCTTTGCAGGGAGGCACAGCCTGTCCTGAGCCCCAGCATCTTCTCTCAATGGCAGATGTGAGCTGCTCCAGGGATACTGGTCCTTCTTCCTGGGTGCCCTACTCCCGCCCTGCTCCTGGGGTCAGGCAGGGCTGGGCTGTTGCAGCTACCCAATGCCCACTGTGACATTCTCTCTGGCTCCTCCTTTCTTTCCCCACTCGCTCAGTCCAAGCCCTGCCTCCCCGCCACCGCCCCCACCCCAACTCCTGGCTTTCTCTGTCCACACAATAACAGGATGTGATCCGTTCGAAGAGAGGAAGTGGGGAGGACGGCAGTGCTGATAGCGCATTTCTGACTCTCTGCTCTCCACGCCTCCCTCCTCTTTGGACCAGCCCCTGAGGCTGCCTACTCCCCAAAGCCCTGCCTAGTCCTCTTTCTGGGTTCAGGAAGGATGAGTGCGGGATCTTCAGGCTGCACTCAGGCATGTGTTAGGCCATGGAGAGATAGACACTGACTCTCTGCAGGGCCTGTCTGCCTGGCTCTAGCTTTGCTGCCTAAAATTAATTGTCAGAGATTCTGAGACTCAGGGAGGGTTGCCCAACAAGCTCTGGGTTCCACGGTATTTTCTGGAGCTTCTGGAGCCTGGGAGTGACAGGTGGGTCCTTCAGCCTCCACATCAGAAGGGATTCACCCACCTACCTGTTTCCCCAGGTCCACATGGGCCTGACCCAAGGCAGTGGGGTAACAGAATCCATCAAATGTCCTTGTCTGGCACTGACTATGCTCTGCCTTGCACAGGGTGAGTGATAGGTTACACAGATGGGGAAACTAAGCCTCTAAGAAGCAAAGGGACTTGTCTAAACTCAACATGAACTAGGACCTCTCACCCCTTCAGGCCAGTGCTGTCCGATAGAACTCTCTGCAATGATGGACATGTGCTATTATCTGCCCTGTCTCGTGTATTAGCCACCAACCACAGGCAGCCATCAAGCACTTGAAAAGTGGCTAGCACAACTGAAGAACTGAAATTTTCATTTTGTTTCATTAGAATGAACTTAAATGTAGACCTATAAAATCCCTCCTCCAAGGAAGAGTGACATGGAAGCCCTGATCTGCCCAAGTGGAGAAATGTCACACAGACCCTCTGTGAAGAGCAGGGTCTGGCAGAGCTGCTCAGTGTCCACAGCTTATACGGAAGGGGTGTGCTTCCAGCTTTGCCATCTCGCCTCCCGCACTTCCCAAGAACCTAGTGCAAGGGGACAGTCACTCCCATTTTAAAGAGAGAAGCCCAGCTGGGATTCTGACCCAGCTCGTTTGTGGAGCCAGTTCCCTCACCCCATAGCAGGTGAAGCCCTGGACTCTGTCAGGATCGCTGCAGAGAAGGACCACACAGTCCCAGGGACCACTCTGAGGGAAAATCAGAGGAACCCCCATACATTGTGGGAGGGAGGTTTGGTTATTTGTTATTTTGTGAGTCCCCTGATTCTCGGAGAAGACAAAAATCCTTCCAGACTCAGTCCCAGTTATGTAGATAGTGATCTGAAAATAACAACATCCTTATCTTCTGCCCAGCCCCTGCCCCCTGACCATCCCTTAACTAAGGCTCCGCAAGACCCCTGCCTTTCTGAGACCCAGTGGAGCCAGGGGACCAGGGTGGAAAATCTTTTCCCTCCCCATGCCTGGTGACAGCTCAGCCAGCTGAGACCCTAGAGCCCAGCGTCCTCAGCCCTTCCCGCTAGCCCTCTGCAGCCTGGGACCTGCAGTGTTCCTGGGTCCCAGGCTCTGTAGGATCCTGGGGGGGGGGGGGAGGCCCTTCTGCCCTCTGGCAGTTCCCACACAGGCTGGCAGTGGTTTCTGCTCCCATCGCTCCTCCTTTCTCTCCTGCAGTCCCCTGGGAGCTAAGTTTCAATGGGCTATCAGGCTTCCCCATCACTCTCACGCCCCCTCTCCATTACCCCTGAATAGGTGGGATCCAGACAGACACAGGCACTCCCAGCCCTAAGCCCCCAAGCAATCTCTCCCAGGACAGCCTGGGACCTCATAGCTCTGATGTGTTATCTGCCTTGCTGTGCTCAAGACTCAAGTCCTGGGAGGCTGCAATTCTGTTGTTTTTGGCAATGGCATATTCTAAAGCGGCAGTCTAAGCGAGGGGCCAACACCTGGTCTGTGATGCTAAGATTTGATTTCATGGGTTTAATGACAGGGAAAAGTTGGGGTCTCTGAGACCCTCAGATTCTGTCACCCTATGAATCCAGTCCTCATTCACGGATTGTGGCTTCTCCTGCTCCCTTTGGCTTTGCCACCTGCATCGAACTCTGCTGAAATTCAAGCAGAGGCTATGGGGCACGCAGGACAGGGTGGTGGTTGCCTCGCTTGGTTATTTTGTGGGGAGGGAGGCAGGGTTGGCCACAGGCCCCTTCAGGGTCCACATCTGCTCGGTTGGGGCTCTGCCAAAGCTAGGCTGGCCTGTCCAGTTGCCCGGCTGTGGGCTGCAGGGAGGGTGGAGCCTGGCTGGCAGGCTTTCTGTATGATGCTAATGAGGGCAGTGGCAGGCAAAGAGGGGGAGGCGCTGCTTTTGTCCTGCACTTGTCCTTGCTGGAAGGTCCTCAGAGAGAGACAAGGGGCCCTCTTCAGACCCAAGTGGCCCTGATTAGCCTGCCGTCACTCACTTTGATGGCTCTCAGTGCTCTGGGGGTGTGGACAGAGACTGGGGAAGGGAGGGGAAGCCAGCTTGGTCCTGTGCCCCTCCTTGCATTTTCCAGGGCATGTCCTAAAATATTCATGCTAGTTCAAGATCAGAGTGAAAAATACTGCCCCGTTTTCTCTCCTCCATCCTCTCTTAAGGGGTCATTGAGCTCCCAAAGTGTTCCACATCCATCATTTCTTAATTTCCCACCTCTAAGCCTTTGCATACCTGAAGTACCTCCCTGCAGACTTCCATCACAGTAATTATTCTCTGTATTAAACTGTATCACAGATGCTGCATCTGCTGGTTCCCCCTGTGGGTGGGGATCTCTCCTATTTCTGAACTCACAGAGGCCCTTGAACCATATCCGGCTGCTGCTCAACATCTGACAGTATTTGAGTCCTGTCCTCATGTCCCTTTTGTCTGTGAGCTGGTCAGTGCTGGGACAGTGTGTCACTGGTCACTGGTGGCTTCATCATGCCCAATATGGGTGGATGCATGTAGGAGGTGCTCAGTATATTTACTGAATTACTTTATCAGACCCTCAGGGTGAATGGGCAGAAATGGGTCATTACCTTTATTGTATTGTGGACATTTCCAAATACATATAAATGGAGAGCGAGAGTGAGCGAGAGGAAGAGTGAGAGTGAGAGCGAGAGAAAGAGAGAGAAAGAGAGAGAAAGAGAAAGAGGATAACATAATAAATGGCATGAATCCATCACCAACTTCAACAACCAGTCACATGGGTAATCTTATTTCATCTATACCTCCATCCTTCTCCATACTCATTATCCTCAAAATGGATTATTATGAAGCAAATCTCAAATATCATGTTATTTCATTTATACATTTAGTTAAAATCTTGATTAGTTGATTTAATTAAAAATATCTACTGAATATCCGCTGTTGGGTTGTGTGCTATATTCTGGTAAATTCTTAGTCATCTTTCAAATCTCAACTCGAATATCACCTCTTCCTGGAAGCCTTTCCTGATCTTTCCTTCCCCCAGGGGACTTTAATGGCTCCTTCCTTGGGGTTCCAATTGTATACACTTCCACAGCACTGATTGTTTTTTAGTAATTGATATATATATTTTTTAATGTGAGGAGGAAGTATAATGTAATGCTTAAGAGCTTTAGAATCCAAGAGAAGTGGATTCAAATTCTGGATCCGCTTACCAAGTTTAACTTCTCTGAACCTCAGTGTTCTTTTCAGTAAAGTGGGAATGTAGCACTCACCTCATATTGTTGTGAGGATGAAAGGAGTTATGAATCCCAAATGCCTAGCACAGCGCCTGGTACATGGAAAGCATTACTTTAAGAAATGGTAGCATTACTGAAGTTACATGTCTCTCTGTCACCATGGTTTGAGCTGGAGGGCAGGACTCAGATGCTTCCTATGTGTGTCCTGGTACTTGGGAGGCCTCTCTAGAAGAGTGTGGTGGGGCAGCCTCCAATGAGCCAGAAAATGGGCAGACTGGGCTCTGCCTGGCCAGGGACAGATTCTTTGGCAAAGAGAGAGTCTGAGTTCAGTTTTGGGCTGTTTAAGAGCACTAGTAGATATGTGGAAAAGTGACTTGATTTTGCCTTTTAATGCACATTTATTTTGTTTATTTTTAAACTATGAGGTTCCCACCCTCCACCTCAACAAACGTTCCTCGTCATAGAAATTATTTAAAGAACAGAAAGAGAAAAAAAAGAAACAAAAAATCGCAAACGTAGCCCGGGTCCCAATTAATGTTTTGTTGTATTTCCTTCCTTTTAGGGAAAAAAAAAATTATATATATATATATATATATATATATATTTCCAACTGGGAAATTATTTGCGTTTTGTTTAACTTTATAAGGTTGCAGCTCCAGCCTTTTAGAGTCATTTTTATTTTTGAAGGTCAAAGTCTGGGCTTTCGGATCAAAGCTCCAAGAGTGAAATGGTCACTTGGTTTGGGTGTGGCTTCTAGACTGAGTTCAAGGTGGTGAACGTATGTAGCCTGTGATGCCTCTCACTGCCCCGCTGGGGCTTCTGCTCTGAAAAAGGACTAGTTTGGGACAGGGCAGTGTGGCTTGATGCCCTATTGAGATCTGAGTGCTCTTAACAGTTACTGAGTACCCACAGCTGCAAGGCATTCAGATGCATTATTGTCCAATCAAGTCAGTGCAACATTCCTGAGGAACAGAGGCTCAGAGAAGTGAAGAGACTTGCTGGGGTCACACAGATAGTGGTCGGTGAGGCTCTTGATCCCAGCTTCCCTCTCTCGGGCCCCAGGGACTCCAGCATTGAGTATATGCACTCCATCCCTCCCCTTTGCTGTGCTCTACCTCCCTCTGCAAGCTCACAGCTTCTACTTGCACACCTCTAGTGGTGGGGAGCTCACTACCTTTCAGGAGCATCTCTGCCATCACTAGACAGCTCTTTCAGATAGGCCTTTCGCTGACTCCCTTCACTGTCCCCAGGTCTGTGCTCAGAGGGCACAGAGCACAATCCCTCTCTCTGATCTGGGACAGCCTTGCAGATATTTGGAGATGGGAACCCACAAGGCTATTCCTTTTCATGCTGAAAATCTCAACTTCTCCAAATATTTAATACACTAATGACAAAATTAGTAACAAGGGAAGAAGATAGTTTCAATTAGGATGAAATAAAATCAGTTATTTGACACCAAAGACTCTAAAATGTGAGGCATGCCTGATGCTTGTAGTTTGATCATAGTGGTATTAAGGTGATATGTGTTGCTCCTTTATTTCCCCTTCAGTTCAGATGGAGATCCACTTTCAGTCCATTTAAGTAGGCATTTCTTAGGGCTGGGTCCTAGCCCTACTTCTCATCCTTCCCTATCCCAGGCCATATTATCCTTGTCTAAGGCCTCAGTCATCATTCACAAGCTGCTGAATCCTAAGCCTCTATTTACAGCTTAGATGTCTCCCAGGAACCCCAAACTGACACACCGAGCTGTCAGGGAACTCGGCCCTCCTCCACTAGAACCCATTGTTTGGCTCATTGCTCACTGTTTGTCTCATCCACTAACATGTGTGTTCCCCTAAGGCAGAGTCATGGAGCTATAGCGCTTAGATCAGTGGCTGACCCAGAACAGACACTTCAAGATGTTTTGTTAAATGAATGAATATGTGCTCTCTCCTTACCCCCAACCTGCAGCTCTTCTAGTATTCTCCAGTTAAAACAAACAAAAGACAAAAACAAAAAACAAAAATACAAAAAACAGCACCAGCATCCAAGTGTTGTCCAAGATGGGGAATCTAGGTGGCACCTTGACTATTCTTCTGAGTCCTTTGCTTCCCCACATCCTTAGCCAGCCTGTCGTACCTCTTACATTGTTCTTCCATCCTCTCATTTCTCTCCATGCACCGTTCTAACTCCAGCCACATCACCTCTCTCTTGGACTCCCTTCCCTCCAAAAAACACCCAGCCTACTCAGTGCTCATTGCTTTGTCTAACCCATTCTTCGAGCTGTGGTTGGGGAGATTTTGCTGAAATGCAAGACTGCCAATGTCACGTCCTTGCCTAAAACCCTATGATGCCTCAGCTTATCTGTAAGGTAAAGACCAAACCTCTTCACAGGTCCTGCAGGGCCCTCAAGACACCCTACCTCACCACCCACTGCTCTCCAGCCAGGCTGATCTCCCATCAGCTCCTCTGCCTTGCACACCTCCCATGTGTTCTCCCCACCCCGCCACCTGGAAGTGCTCTCTGCACCCCCGCCCAAGCCCAGCACTTCAGATCTCTCTGGGTCCTGCAGGAGCTCCTCCATTACTGCCTGACATCTCCCAAATGTACATCTTCTGCCTGGACCTCGCCTCTTAATTCCAGACCCACATACCCATCTCTAAGGCGAACCTGTGACTCCAGATCCTCCTGAACGTTCCCATCTCAGTCTTTTCTAACCTGGCAGATCTGAAACCTTGAAACCATCCTTGGCTTCTCTTTTTCTCTCACATTCAAAATTATGTTGGCTTTACTCTCAAAAGACATCTAGATGCAGATCACAAATCCCCAGTTCACAGCTGCCACCCTGACTTGAGCCATGGTCACCTCTTGCCTGGACTATTGCAGTAGCCTCCTAGCCGCTCTCTTGCTTCTGCTGTTATTGTTCTTTGTGGTCTCCTGTCAACACGGCAGCTAGATCCTAGTTTTTGTGCTCTAAGCCCTCTAATAGCTTCTTTTCTCAGTCTGATTAGAAGCCAAAGTTCTTAAAGTCACTCATGAGACCCCAAATAAGTGGGCCTCATGCAGCTTTTCAAATCTCCTCTCCTGTCCTCTACCCTCGGCCCCACTAACACTCCCTCCGGGGTCCTTCCTTAGGGCCTTTTCATTTGCTATTTGTTCTTTGCCCTCGATCCGCTTCTCTCTGACAGTGAACATCTTGCTTCCCCTCTGCTCTCTGCTCAACTGTAGCCTCTTAGAGGGGCCTTCACTGGTGAATCTATGTAAAATAGCACCTCCCACCCTGCCAGCACCCCATTCCCCTGGTTCGGTCTTGTCTTTCTCATATTGCCACATGACCTATTTTATCTATTTATTTGCTTGCTTCCTGGCTGACCCCACTAGAATGTAAGCTCTGTGAAGGCAGAGACTTTGTTTTGTTTATTGCTATATCCCTGGCATCTTGAACAGTGCCTGGTTCACAGGAGGCATTCGATAAATATTCGTTGAATGAATGAATGAACTTTAGACTTACTAATACCTGTTCTTGATTTCCTAGACTAGATGACATCTCCATTTATATACTTTTAGCACCCTTCCACCTCCTTTGAAACATTTGGTGGAACTGTAATTAGATAATTGTACAATGTAAGCTTTGTCTTGTTCACTACTCCTTCCAGTTCCAGGATAAACGTGATACATGTGTTGAGTGAATGAATGAGCGCAAGTCAGAATGTTATATGGGAAACTGACCAACAAGTAGGTACCTGACAGAGGGACTGAGCCCTGGGCTAGGCGTAGCTCAGTTTTAGCCTTATCTCTCCTACTAACTTACCACATTGACTTCAGTTAGTGACAGTCACAGTTACCCCAGCTAAAAAATGAGGAGCAAGACCATGCCACTCAAGATGAGCCTTTAGGCCGGGAGAGACTGACTGTGATTCTAGAAACCAACACCCCAGCCATCCTGTAGCCCTTGGCAGTGGGCAGGACTGTGCAGAAACCACTGGGCAAAGATTTGGCCTTGAGACCTCTGCTGGCAGGCTGAGCTCTTGGCACAGGGCCAACCCTTTAGTTTTTTGGCTGAGCGAGTGGGCAGCAGGAGGAGGTGATTGATCTTCCTCCACTGAGTGGTCCTGGCCATAAATCTTATCGGCCCAGTGGGGTCGCCTAGGACCCAGGAGTCACAGCCAGTACATTCCTTGGCTTGGCTGGCTCTGAGGGGCGCTTTCTGTCCCTTCCGGTGCCCAGACACAGGGCCCCCTATGGGGTGAGCACCCGTTCAATCTGCACCTAGCTCCTAGCTCTGAGTCCCAGAAATCCTCTGTCCAGAAAGTGCCAACCTTTCTCCAGGGCTGACCTTGAGATCATGTGACATTTTTTGAACAGACCTGCTCCAGACTCTCCATGAGTCAGGACTTCTTAACCCTTTTTGTGCCTTGGGCAGCCTCAGGAAGCCTAGGGACCCCTTCTTGGAGTAATGTTTTTAAATGTATACCAAAAAAATGTGTAGCATTGTAAAGGAAACCAATTATATTGAAATATTGTTATCAAAATATTAAAAATCTAGTTTGCAATATAGTAAGTTATGTGTCTCTTTATAATGTATTCAAAAACAAACAAGATCTAGTGGAAAGTTCACTGACTGTTACACTTCCATAGTGATGAGCATAAACGATATCTCCAGATATCTGTCACCACCATATGGTGATGTGAAAGTATCACAGAGGCTCTGTGGTTTCTTGCCTTCATTCCTAATGGAAGAAAATGGTAAATTTCGGTTAGAAGTTATTGAGATACAAATGTAACGTATTCCCCATGTGAGTTCATGAAGCCCTGAGTTCTGCCCATGGGCCCTTGTGAAGGGAGTGCTAAGTGAAGGGGAGCTAGGTGAGTGAAATGCTGTCTGAGAGGAGACACAGGCCTCACCAGCCCACTTCCTCAGAACCTGATTAAAACACAAGAATCTATCATAATCTGTTAATGGAGTCACAGAATCACAGGCTTCCAGAGCTGGAAAGACCGAAACCCCTTCCTCAAACACCCCCACTGGGTGATCTGGCTCTTGGCTTCTGCTTGCACACATCTAGAGATGGGGAACTCACTCTCATTCCAGGGCTGGACAGCTCCAACTTTTCTGAGCAATGGTGACACACAGAGATGAATCAAATCCAGGCTCTGTCCCCAAAGCTAGAGGATAAAGAAAGAGAAGGACCCAACTAGAGCTAAAATGCTTTTTTTATTCAACTATCATTTTCTGAGCTTCTGCTTTCTGCCAGTCTAGAGTTTGGCACTGGATATACTGAGACTTACTTTTGTAAAGTATTTGCTGGGTATGAGCTCAGGCATGGTGCTCAGTATTAGGTGCTATGGGTGACAGGACCTGATGCTTTCCCTCTGGGAAGACAGACATTAAGTGAGTAAACGTGGAAATCCATATGTAATTGCAATTTGTGATAATGGCTGTGAAGAGGCAAGCAGGGGAGACTCAGAAAGAGGGATGTCAGATGTGGGAGAGGGGAAGTAAAAGAAAGTCCCTTAGAGAATGTGACACTGAAGGCAAGACTTACAGGATTTGTTAGCATCTGCAAAGCAAATGAGACAGGAAGAGCAGTGCAGGCAGAGGAAAGAGCTTGACTACTGTTAGGATTGACAGAAGGGTGGGGGGTGGGGGGGCGGACGACACTGGGGCCAGAAGAAGCTGAAGCTGGAGAGGAAGGTAAGGGCATATTGTGGGGTCTTTAAGCCTTCAAATGCTAAAAAGTTTGCATATTATCTTAAGGGCTACTGGAAGCTCTTAAGGGGTTTAAACATGGATCTGTTTGAATGAATAAAAGAAAGTCTCCAGGAGCTCCTAGGCTTGCAGCAAAGACATTAACAAGATGAAATAGTATAAGAATGAGTGAAAAAGCTTTTATTTTAATGCTCTAAACACACTTCTTGAATGTATCTCCCTGCTTTTCTTTAGGCTGAGCTCTCTGCCTGGATGCCTTCACCCAGCTGCCTTTCTGCTCGGTCGGTCCAACAATTCAGCTAACTTTTTCCAGGACACCTTCCTGAACAATTTAGTCATTTACACTTCCCTACAAGCACAGCCCTGAGCATGCCATGTGCACTGTTCACAGCATCCCTGACTGTTTACATGTCAGTGTCCCCCACTTCCTCCTCCAGACCACTCCTGGAAGGGGGCAGAAGTGGGGTGGGGTGCGGGAGTGGGGATAGGGCTGGAGGGAGGACAAGTTGCAGAATCTTCAGCAGCAAACTGACCCTCCTCTCTACCTTCCCCAACTAGTCTGGGATTGGAGCCGGACTCTGCCACTTGCTGGCAATAACTGGAATGGCAAGCAGGATGGGGTGGGCAGAAAGGTGATTCCTGCAAACAGTCTAGGCCCTTTTTAGCTTTTCTAAGGGGTAATCACACAAGGTCTAGTTAGATGGAGGGCCTTTCTAAGGTGGCCCGATGATTCAGGGTGGCAGAGCTTGGCTGGGAACTGGAGGGAGAAACTGAATATTAATGGAACAGTGGCTTAGAGATGAGGACACAGAGTCCAGCCCCTGGAGTTGCTGAGGCCTGAGTCCAGATATTGGGTCCAAGCCAGATCTGCAGGGGACCTAATTTGTTGCCATGGAGACCTGGGGCTGTGTCCATACAGCTGGGGAGATGACACCCCTCAGCTGGATGAGGACACTCAGAGAGCAGGGATCAGCCTCAAAGCGGGTGTCCACCCACACCCCCTTTTCCGGAACAATTTGTTTTGCTCTAAAGCTTGGGACTTTGACCTGGGAGATGTGTTTTCCTCCTGTTGGTCACCTGATGTCCTTCCTGCCCATCTCCCTCCCCCACCACCCCCAAAGCATGGCCTAGGGTGTCGCTGTCCTTCCCCAGCTTCTTTAGGGAAGGGGCGGGGAGCTTGACACTTGGGTGAGGGAAGCAAGACCTGGGACTTGGGGACTAATACGAGAAGCTGGGGTGCCCTTGGGGTCACCAGCTGGAGGGGGTGTCACAGCAGTGACTTCTCTGCTCATGTCTTATCTTCTTGGATCTCTCTTTCCTGGGTTTCTGGGATGTCCCTCTTTTGGGATTTCTTCCTCTTGCTCCATCTTCATTCCTCTTCGATGAAAGACCCTTTCATGTTGGAGCTGTGTCCTGGTCCCTCACTGCTGCTCTCCTTTCCCCTGCTCTCTTCTCAGCGCGCGCACACACACACACACACACACACACCCTGAGGAGGCCACGCACTCCCATGCCTCAGTTACCAATGCTGTGCCACAGACGGCTCCCAGATCTAGCTCTCTACTCCAGGAATCCTGCTGCCTTCTGGACTTTTCCCTCCACAGGATAAACAGGCACCACAAGCACAATACATCTATCTAAGCCTGTAGCTCATCATTCCTCCCCACATCCTGAAACCTGCTTCGGCCCTGTCTTAGGCACCACCATTCTCCAGCCGCCCAAGCCAGAAACTGTCAGTCACCCTCAGCGACTCCCTGCCCTCTCCCTGTTAGTCACTGTGCTCTTGCAATCACTCCCTGCCTCTTTTCCTAAGTGGGGATCAAATCCATTCCCACCACCACTCCCCTGGTGTAGACTGCAGCCCTGGTTGTGTGGTTATCGTAGCAGCCTCCCCATGGTCTCACTTTCTGCAGTCCTTGCACTCCCCTTTCATGTTCCACTCTGTCCAGAAGTGTTTTCTCAAATGCAAACCTGACTATAAGACCCTCTGCTTAAACCCGTTGAAGAAGGCATTGTGGATGTTTGTTAAATTCAACCCCATTCCTAGCATTCCGGTCAGTGATTCTGTGGCTGTTCATTAACACATGTGGTGCCTACTCTAGGCAAACTTTGTGCCAGATTTTGAGGACACCAAGTTGGGATAGGGAGGGAGAACAGGACATACATGTATTGGAGGCACCACTCAACCCCAAGCCAAGCTCCTTCTGATCACCTTGAGACACCCCATCTTTGGAAGGTACTGGGCCCGCGACGCTGGCATGTGCACCCACACATCCACGCACATGTGGGAAGCAGGGACAATGTGCTGTGTCTGTGTGCTGCTCCTGGAAGACCTGTCTTGTAGTAGAAAGAGCTGCCTTGGAGGTTCTGTGAGCCACAGTTTGGTTGCTTCTGGCCATGGAGGCTGTGGATGGGCTTTCAGCTCATGCCCTGGCTTCTGGGGACCCTCTATCTCTAAAACTTTGCCCCAGTCTGCTGGCTTCTTCTTTTTTGATGTCTATGGAGCTGGATTATCAGCATCTCTGGCTTCAAGTACTCCTGGGGAGGGGTTGGGTGAGGAGACCCAGCATGACCCTTGATCATGCTGTTCCTGAGCTGGAGGGCCTGACAGACTCCATGTGATCCTGGGGGTAGAGGGCCCCAGAATGGACCTTGCCACCTGGGAGTATCCTTCTTTTGCCCTCTACAGCGGGGCTGTGCTCCCCAACTTCTTTCCCTGTGTGAGGTAGAGATGGATCAGAGGTACGTGTAGAGACTTCTAACAGAGCCCATATCTTGTCCCAGGAAAGCTCTACCCAGCTTCCAGGAACCACATCTGGGGCCAAGAGGAAGAGCCAAACTAAGCCAGATCACTTTGGGTGGGTAAGGAAGTCTGGGAACTGGGGACTTCAGAACCTCTGTCATGACCCCCATGGGAGAGGGTTGATTTAGAGAGCTATTGAGCTGGGCGGAGGGTAGAGGAATGAACAGAAGTCAGGGCTGTGTCTCAGGACCATATCCCAGGAGTGAGAGTTGGCTGAGTATGGGCAGGTGAGGGGAAAACAGAAAATAGACCGGGCTGCGTGGCACATTTGACCTTTCCCTAGTCTCTGAGGTTTTCCTCTCTCACCCCTAAGTCAGCCAGCAAATTTCTTAATCCCACTGTCAGCCTTCCAAGAAGCCCCACCCACTAGACTCATTCATGGCATGAACAAATAATATGTTGCTCTGTTCCCCAGAAACCAGCCCCACTGCCAGGAAGGGGGAGCGGAGGCAGAAACTCCAGGGGCTTGGAGGTTATGCCCTAATTCTCCCCACATTCTCCCTGTCCAAAGACCCACTTCCTTAGCCAGCCTCTGAAAGGCGACCTCAAATGCCAGATTGAGTGGGCTGGGCACCAGCCAGGGAGGCCAGGCCTGGCAGCTCATTACCATGGGAGGGAGGGCAGTTTCTCTCCACCTTCCCTCCTCCTTCCTCCCTCACCTTCTTCCTTACCAGCTCCTCTCCTCCAGGACCAGACTGAGCTCAGGCTGATCTCAGCACACACCGACAGACCCCGCTGCTGCTCCAGGAGCCCAGAGAATAGCAGCCGGAGGAAAGGCCCGGAAGCTACCTCAAGCCATGTCAACCCTCAGCCTGGTCATTCTGGGCCTGCTCACAGCAGTGCCACCCGCGAGCTGTCAACAAGGTAGCATAGAACTGGGCCCACAAGGTTGTTGTGGTGAGGAGGGCTGGGCTGGGTGCTGGCAACCCAGGTGCAGATGGATGGGGGCGGGGGCGGTTCTGGCCTCCTTCACTACCCTGTACACCTGTAGCTGGAGAGAGGAGCAGGGATTTGGAGGAACCACCACCACAAGCAGAAACCTCAGAGCCAGGCTTCTGTCTGTGACTAGTTTTCCATGAGTGAGAAATGTGCACGGCATGGGAAACGTCAGGTCTAGGACTGGGGAGAGGAGTTGAGACCCAAGCTCCAGGAGCAGAAATTGCCCCAGAGGTAGCTGGGTCCCGAGGACAGGAGTCAGGAGCTACAAGGAGGGTGGGAGTGGGACTGTGGGGCTTGAGCCATTTGTACCAGGGAAGGGGCAGAGCTGTCACTGGTTTGCCTATGGCTTTGGCCTGTATCTTCATCGTTTCAGTTTCCTGGGCTTTGGTAGGGACGGTACCCCCCAGTGTGGCCTCACCACACACCTGAGCTCTTCGTCCAGCTCTGCCTCTGTCTTGCTGTGTGACCTTAAACAAATCACTGTGTCTCTCTGAGACTCACTTTTCTCATCCATAAAATGAGGATAATTAGCCTGCCCTGCCTACCTTCCAGAGTGACTGCCATGTCAGGGGTGTGAAAGGGCTTGGCACCAGTGAAGCACCACACCCCAAGATCTGGAATCTGCCCTGCATTGTGAGGCCACATCTGCAGCCAAAGTCTGGGGACTCTGCAGGTGGGATTTGGGTCCAGAGGGCGCTGACTAAGATGCTTCTAGAGCACCCCTCCTTTGTAGGTGTCCTGAGCTCTCATGCACATCTGCTCCAACTCTGTCTCCCAGGTCTTAGGCCTTCTTGGAAACTGAAGATCAGAGGGGTTGAGTAAGTTGTGTGGATCACACAGCACAGCAATGTCACCGAGCGCAGATCACCTCTCTCCTATCTCACACTCTGCTCCTCGCACTGTGTGCTCACCCCAGAGCCGCATGAAAGGAGGATCAGGGACTGTGGTCTGTGGTGTGTCTGGAGGAACTTGGCTGCAGGGAGGGGCCGCCCAGGGCTTGAGCCCTAACTCCCAATCCTTGAGCATTCGTTGACCTGAGGAAGCAATGGGTCTAAACCATTGTTTCTTGGGAAACAATGAGTCCAAAACGTTGCTTTTTGACAAGGGTAGCACTCGGGGTGACTACACTGTGTATCTTTTATTACTGAAGGGGAGAGGCAAGATCTGACCCTGCCATAGGCCAGAAAGTCCTTCCTTCCTTCCGCATAGCTGCTAGGAGCACAGCGATGTCCTGGGTGCGAAGAGCCCTTTGGGGCTGCCAGTGGCCGAGGGCAGAGACTTCTAAGGAAACCTTGAGTGTTAGAGGTGGTGTCAAGGATTAAGGGTCAAAAGACAGAGACTGTGCATGAACGGGGTCTCGACCTGGTCTCTGGCCTAGCCCTTTGGGCACCCAGCCGGAGGAGCTGAAAGGCGCCAGGTTTTGAAGCTTCCTTCCTGGCCCCCAAGACCCAGAGGAGAGTCCCTCTGGGTCGCCTTCCAAAGATGTCATGTCCTGCCCCTCTCTCTGAGTACTCTGGCACCCCTAGCTGAGCAGTCCAGCCTGTCGCACTCCCACACCCTACCGGGCACCAGAGAAGCCTCTTGTTACGGAACAGGATCTTCCAGATGCCAGCCCAGTCAAATCAGCTCTAGGCTGCCCCAGCCTGCTGGGAGCCAGGGAGGAAGGGAGCCAACCTCTGTTGGCAGGACCTAGGCTGGCTGTCCAGGGGGCTGCCCTTTGGTCCCTGGGGCCCAGGTCCTCCCCGGGGGGAGCACTGCCTGTGACCCGTGATCGGGGGTGGAGAGATGGGGTGGGGAGGTCTGGGCTGTCTAGATCTCAGACATGGCACTCCGATGTCTATTCCCTCCTCTGCTCCTTATTCCTCTTTGGATTCCTGTCTTCCTTCCTCCAAACCACCATGCCTTTCTTAAGTTCAGTAAGGGGTCAGATGTGTCCTCCGTCCCACTCCTGCCACCCAGAATCTCTCCTCTGGTCCTGGCAGCTGGCTGATGGCCTCTAACACAGGCCCCAGTCCTTGGGGTATAAGGCGTTCCCTCCCTTGTTCTGTACTTGCAGCCCCCACTGTGGCTCAGCCTACTGTAGCAACCCCTTGCTCCCCTCTTTCCAGGCCTGGGGAACCTGCAGCCCTGGATGCAGGGCCTTATCGCTGTGGCCATTTTCCTGGTCCTCGTCGCAATTGCCTTTGCTGTCAACCACTTCTGGTGCCAGGAAGAACCGTGAGTGTTACCTGGAGACCCTGGGGGTTAGGTCAGCACACAGGCAGGGTGGCCCCAGGACCACTGCTGCTGCTCCAGCAGTGGTGAGATGGGCCTCAGAAACCCTGAGTGTCCCCTAGACGCTGAGGCCCGATGTCTAGGGGACTAGAGCACTGGCTTACTGGCTCCCAGACCTGCCTCTGATGGCCCCCAGCTCTGGTTCGCACTCACCGTGTGGTTGAAGAAGTGTCTTCTCTTCTTGGAGTCTGAATGTTTCTATCCGCACAGTTAAGACAGCCACACGGCCTGTGACGGGAGCTGTGAAAACCACTGACTAGGAAAGTCTTGGCCTTCCCCGGCATCAGCTGCTGTGCTGCACGCTGGGGTGCAGAGGGCAGTGGGACAGACACAACCCCCGCACTCACAACATAGGCTCCCAGACTGGAAGGGAAGGTGGTCATGGAAGCAGCCATCACAAGTGCAAGTACTGACGCTCAAGGGGCATGCAGAGTGCAGCGCAGGCCTGACCTGGTCTTGGGGGGCCATCCGAGAAGACCTCTGATTGCACCTTTATCCTAAAGCCTGAAGAATAAGGAGGAGCCAGTCTCTGGATAGGGTCATGTTGGAAGGGCCCTGAAGTCAGGGCAGAGTACACCTGGGGTCCTGAGTTTGGGGGAGGGCACCGAGGTAGAGGATGGTGGGCTGAAATCCAGCCCCCTCTGCACTTACTGACCCTGGAGCAAGGCCACAGCTGCCCCCAGTTCTCACGCAGGTAGCCTGGTGCCCGGGTGCAAGCAGCAGCTTTGCATGGCCCACCGAGGGGACACAGGCATTTCATGGGTAGAAAGAGAGATGGAGAAGTCCAAGTTGCTAAGGGAGGCAAGTCCTGGGCCAAGCAGACCCTCATACACCAATGCCCTGAGCTGTGGGCTTTCTTCTTAGTGCAGTAGGAATTCAGTGAAAGTTTGTAGGCTGCGATGAGGTGCACCTGAGCAGAACCACTTTGGCTGCCCATGGCAGATGTGTGGGTTGGGAGGCAGTTAGCAGGTCAGGAGAACAATGAGGAGGCTGAGCATGATGTCAGGAGAGTCTGGACAGTGGGGGCAGCAGAGGGGATGGAGAGAGGGAACAGGTCTGAGCTGTCTAGGAGGTGGACTCTCTGGGAGTTGGAGGAGAGGGACAGCAGAGGGCAGGAGAGGGAAGGACAGGGAAACATCCAGGCTTCTGATGGGACCACTCCCTGAGACACCGAACACAAGAAGCAGATCTGGGGTGACTGCTGAGTTTAACTTGGGGCATATTAAGTCCGAGGAACCTGTGGGATGTCCAAGGAAAGATGAGCAGTGGTAAGGGGTCCCTGTGACCCTCGCAAAAGCAGTTTCCGGGGAAGTGGGGGCAGAGGCCACGCTCAGTGGCTTTAAACATAAATAAGAAGTCAGGAGCTTTTTGCTGGAAATGCTTCTTCTCTCCACTGACCCCAGCTGTGCCTTCAGTGGCTGTTGACCATGGCTGCTTCTGTTGAGCAGGCAAAGCCCTGTGGAAATTGGGCGGGTGGGGGCGGGTAGACCCTGAGTCCTGCAGGCTCTGCTCTGGGGGCTGAGCTGAGGCTGGGAGGCATCCAGTGTGAGGCCTCTGATGGGACGTGAGGCCCCCATCATGGAGCAGGGAGGGAGAAGGATGTGAGGGCCCATGGAATGGGGCCGGAGTCTGATGCTGACAGTGGCCCTGTAGGAGAGAGGGGCTTCTTACACGAGAGAACCAGAGCCTAGAACGGGGCCTGACTGGACGGGGTGTGGTGGGGGGGAGGAGGGGAAACAAATGAGGAGGGGACCTAGAGAGCCCTACTGATGAGCCCTACCCACAGGGAGCCTGTGAACATGGTCATGACTGCTGGGAACAAGGCAGATGGGATTCTGGTAGGAATGGAAGGAAAGTATTCCTCGATGGCTGCCAACTTCAGGTGAGGTGCTGGTAGAGGGCTGATGACCCTGTGCGCTAGGGGCCCATGGGGACCTTGGACCCAGGTGCTTCTGATTAGGGAGAGGGCTGGAAAGGATGGGGGCTTGTGTGGGGGGAAGTGCAGTTTAGTGAGAGAAGTGCTGGTAAGTGATGGGGGCTTTGTGAGGACTGCAGGGCTCCATGAAGACATGAAGCCTCAGTTTGGGGAGAGGCCCAGGAAAGGGATGGGAGTGTGGTGGGGGAGGCTCAGCAGGTGGACTGGGACTCATAAAGAGGGGTGCAGTAGGGTAAAGGGGCTCAAGGAGGGAAAGGGACTCGGACAGGATGAGTGGGGGACTGAGTGTGGGGAGAGGGATCCGTTGGGGTAGGGAGCTCAGTGGAGGAGGGAAGTGGGGTTCAGGGAGGTGGTGCTGAGAGGCCTCCATTCTCAGGTGTGTACGAGCAGATATGGTCGGGGAACCCCTTTCTGGGACTCAAACGTTTATTCCAAAAGGTACTGTCCTCATAAGTGCAGGATGGGGCAGGGAGAAGGGGATGTCATGGAGGGTGCAATGACCCGTCATCTTCTTCCAGGTCCGGTGAGCATGAGAATGCCTATGAGAATGTCCCCGAGGAGGAGGGCAGGGTGCGGAGCACCCCCATGTGACTGCGCTTGACTGTCGCCCCCAGCGCTGATCCCAGGCACCTGTGATTGATGCCACTCCTCTGTGCAGGAATCTTCAGTAAGGGGCTGACTCCTCCAAGCCCACATCTCCCCACCCTCCCCTGACTTGTCCCAGCCAAGATCAGAATTCAGACTGTGTCTGAGTGGTGGCCCTGGGGTCTCCTACCCAATTTGATTAAGAAGACTCTTCTGGAGACAGCTCAGCACCTCCCATCCTGCTTCACATTTCCTCCCCACAACTGTGGAAATAGCCCTTATTTCTGTGAAATAAAGACTTTTGTACTTCTGAGGCTGAGGCTCAAAGGCCTTAGAAACAGCCCCTCAGGCTTCCATCAGCCCCGATCTTGCTTTCTTAATTATGCCGATCACCCCCAAAGCTGTTGTCATGGTGGCTTTGGAGGATTACCCAGGAAGCCTTCCCTGGGAGGTGCCCTGGGACCAGGGGGATCACCCATTCTACCTTTATTCTAGGCAGCACCAACCTTCTCCCGCTCCTGCCTCCATACTGCCTGGCATTGTGGTGGGTTCATTCATTTCTCTTCCACCTAGCTCTGTCTCCCTCCCCATAACCTCTCTGGGAAGGCTTTGAGCATAGAAAGCACCAGGAAATAGTCTTGGGCTAGGACTCAGGAAAGCCACATTTGAGTCCCAGGTCCCTTGCTGGCTTGCTGTGTGACCTTCTGAGAGTCACCATCCTCTCTGAGCTCAGTTTTCCCTCTGGGGGCGGGGGGCGAGGGAGTTTGGCCAGTCTCACCACAGAGCTGGAGTAGAATGGTCCTCACTGATACCACTGACTCCCAGTTCTGGGTGGAGGCAGAGTCAGGGTATTGGGTTCCAGCGGGAATGAAACAGGAAGGAAGGGAGAGAGGAGGCATGACTGAGGCCCGTGACTGTTGTTTTTATGTCTGGAGTGACCACCTGAGACAGACTCACTTGGGAGCACTCTCAGATGCAGAGGGGTGGAGCTAGAGGGTAGAAGACAGTCCCTCTTGTCTTCAAGATCTCCCTCTCCCGCCTGTCCCAATCTGTCACAGCCCCCCCACCCCAGTTCGCCATTGTAGCCATTCCTTTGCTGTTCTAAGGGCTTCTCTCCAACACCTCTGGGGGAGACACATCTGAAATCCAAATTACTCCTTTTCTAATAACTGGGTCTAGTTTGCCACCTGCAGCAGTGAGGAGAGCCCTGAGCAGAGGGATGGGGCAGGGTCTTTGCCTGGGGCCTGTCCCTGTCCTGCAGTGTAACCTGGGGGCAAGTCTCCTTCCCATCTGAGCTTCGGCTCCGTGAGTTGAGGCTGTAGCTCTTGTGATTCCCACTCTTGGCTTTTGCTCCTGTGGGTCGATGTCTTCTCATACACCTCTGCTAGTTTAAACTCTGCATATTTCTTTTTCTTGGCCCAACTAAGGTTTCTCTTCCTCTAGAAAGTCTTTCTTGATTAGACCAGAGGGCAGAGTCAGGGGACCAAGCAGCCCAGCCTCTCACTCGGCAGACACCCCCTTCTTCTGCTCCAGTCTCCTGGTCTGGGCCTTTTGGTTGCCTGGATCTGATTCTCCTTGCATAAAGCTACACATTCTCTCCCACTGCTGCCCCCAGCTATCATTGAGAAGGTGGGGGGGGGTACCCCCACCAGCCTGCCTGCCTGAAGGCAGAGCCACCATTCCTCTGTGTCCCTGCAGCAGGAGAAGCCAGCCCCTCTCCCCAGAGAGGTTTTACCAGCAAGGGCCTGGGACAGTTGCTGTCCTGCCCTGGTTCCTGGGGCAGGTCCCTCAACACCCTGCCTGGGCCTCCTCAGCCCCCTTCCCATGCTGGCAAGACCAGGATGGAGGGAATTCTGGGGATCCTGGCAGGGACTAGGCTGGCACTGACCTTCCTCCCCCCACTCCATGTTTCCTGCCCTGACAGGGGGCAGGGGGCAGGAGGCATGGAGCTGCCGACCCCAGAACGACGGAGCCCCCAATTCTTATCACTAGTTCCCACCTGCCCGCCTGGCCAGATGAGGGAGGGAAAAGAGGCTGGGCCTGGGCCAGGGCGGTGCTTAATGACCCTCCCGGGGCCTAATCTCAGGCTGGCAGCCGCTGAGTGGCTCAGGCTTGCTCCTGGAGGAGGCTGATAACGCACCAGCTGGGCCCCCACCATCTATCGGGGCCGCACAGCCAGTCCCGAGGGGGCAGCGCTTAGGGGGCCTAGGGAGGGGGAGCCTCTGGGCTGGGACCCGGCAGGAGGTGAGCTCTCCGCCCCTGGCCCGGGGGGAGGGAGTAGGCGATTCTGAGGTGACAGATGAGGGGGAGGAACAAGGCAGGCAGAGTGGTGGGCTGGGCCGGCAGGAACCCCCAAATGGCGGGTGCTCCTTCACGCCTTCCGGCTCCCTCCCCACCCTTTTCTCCCCTTTTGGGACTTCCCCCACCCAGTCCCGTTCTCCTCTCGGGCTCTCCCAGCTTTTATCGATCTCAGATCTCTGTCTTTCTGTTTCTGTCTTTGTCAGTGCCGGCTCTTGGCCTCTGTTTTTATCTCCATCTCCTTGTCTTTGTACCGTCTCCCCCTTTTCCTCCCTCCTCGTGAGCTCAGTGCTCACCGTCCCTCTCTCCCCTTGCATCTTTTATCTGTTTCCAGATGGTTCTCCCGGTTGGCCCTTCCCCATCCCTTCGCACCTGTCCAAGCTGCCCTGACGCTGCCCTTGACCGGGAAAGTGCCCTGATCCCTCCGCCTGCTCTCGGGGCAGAACGCTCAGGTTGCCCAGGCCCTGTCTCAAGGACCAGGAACTTCTCTTAACTGCTATAGGACATTCCTGCTCCTCCTACTTCCTGGAACAGGACTTTCACCTTTTTCCCCCTCCCCTACCTAAACGTATGGATTTCACAGGTTTGCATTGCAGGTTACACCCAAACTCAGGCACCGAAGGCTCCGCCCAGGAACTGCAGAGTTGACTTAGGTTGCAGAACAGCTTACTTCAGTTAGACTTGAAAAGGAACTTCCAGCCTGAAGTTGAATTTTAAAAAGGATATGGAGTTCTATCCTGAGCATCACCTTTGATAGGACAGAGTGCCAGGTGGTCAAGATGATTTTCATGATTATTTTACTCATACTCAGAGTATCGTGAGCAGAAATACTGCTTGCTTACCGTGCTTCAAGGAGCCATCAGGTGGAGACTACTGCTGAGCAGTCTCTTCCAGCCCAGGGTAGAAAGGTGGGGTGGAGGATACAGAGTGTCACTGAGAGGAGGTGTGACCCAAGTCACACACACTCTGCCCTGTTCCTGTGGACCAATCTCACAGGTGAGTCAAATGGCTGGAGCTGTCAAACTTGTTCTTGGACCAGGGCAGGAGGCACCTGCCTCCCTTCCAGATCTGGCCTGGGGCCTGGACTTCCTAACTCTGCTCTCCTCCCAATTTTCAGTTCCCAGAAGTACACACAGTGGCTAAGAGTTTGATCTTGAGAATTGTGCAGACTCTGGTTCAAATTCCAGGTGTGTTCCTCTCTGCTCGTAGGACCATTCAAATGCTCCATTCACTTACCAGTAGAATTGGTTCTGTCATGTCTTCCTTGCAGGACTGCTGGGAGGAAAGATAATGTATGTTATAATCACACCTGAGACTTGCCGGAAGGTCATCTAGGCTCAGCTTAGATGCCACTTCCTCCGGGAATCTCTTCCCCCACTGGGTTAGATGCATCCTCTGAGCTATTCCAGCCATATCTGTGTTCATCCCATCTTGTTGTCTGATTACTTGATTGCATCTGGCTCTAGACAGGCCTGGGAGCTCCTTGAGGTCAGGAATGGGGTCACTTCCTCTCTGTGTCACCAGCACCCAGGACAGAGCTGGACTCAGGAGAAGGAAACCCCTAGGAATGGTGAAGAGACCCAAAGGAAGGGACTAGACCTCAGTCCAGCTGTAAATCCTTCTATACTCCTCAGCCTCACACAGATGCAGACACACATAGGCCACACCCTCACACATGCACTCATTCTCTCTGTCTGGCCGAAGGTCCTGGGATCAGTGACAAGTCCTGGTGAACATCACTGCTCCATCTGGCCTTCAGTTTGTTTTTGGGAGGTGGAGGAGTGCTGCTCTCCCTCCTTCAGCCTGCAACCTTGGATGCCATCTGGTGGCTGCACACCTAACAGGAAGAGCAGATTTCAGCAGAGCCTTTGAACTTGAGCTTCAGGTGTGGTCCTTTCCTCTTAAGCACTGGGATCAGAGGCCTTCCCATAGCATGTTCCTAGGGACCCTCATAGGTTGTGCCAGCTCCTTGCTCAGTCTTCCTATAGGCTTCAGGGGCAGCCAGGCCTCCAGTGCTTCCTCCTTGTGGCCCCAGAAGTCTAGTTCTATCTAACGTTCCAAGTACTACTAGAGGGGCCAAGCTCTTGGGAATTTAGTCATCCTGGTCCTATTGATATGCTTCCCTTTCTCTCAGAAATGCTCTGGGAATCCAGTGGCTTCTGCCATGGGGTGTTATTTCAGAGAGTAAGGCATGACCACATTTCTGGAACCACATTCCCTGGAGACTTTAACCCCTTGGAGAAGCAGGAAAGAGAGAGACAGAGACAGAGAGAGAGATAGAGAGGCAGAGAGAGACAGAGAGAGAGATAGGGGGAGGTATCAAGGATGAGTCCCTGCATCATTCTGAGCAAGTTGGATCCAGGGACACTGCACTGGGTTATGCAGACTGTGTCTCTACGAGCTGGCATGGGCCTGTGACAGCCTGTGGGGAGGGGCACCTTTTCCTTATTCTCACAAAAGCCCCATATAGGCTAGTGAATGGCACTGAGAATGGCAGATGCCCGTGGGTAAGCAAGAGTATGTGTGAAATAATGATGTGTTTATGGAAATGTGGTGGTTAGCAGCCTGCGTGGTATCTTCAGGGGATGGAGGAGGACATTTGGGTGCACAGCTCAGGCCTGAAGCTCAGCTGAGCTGTTACTAGTTGAGCCAGAGATTTTACTTTCAAGTTGGATGCCCACTGGGAGGTTAAGAGCCCAGATTAGGGTCGGGCAGCCCTGATGCAGTGCAGTCCTGACACTTAATATCTGTGACCTTGGATAAATCACCTCCACTTGAGGAACTTTGTTTTAGTCGTCTGTAAATTGGGTGCAGTAAATGGTATATATCTAATAGATGAAAAGAAACAATGCAGAAAAACATATAGAATAGAGCCTAACACACAGTGTACAATAAATGTTAGCTATTTTTTAAAAAATTTTCATTATTATTACAGAATGAACCGAATTGGATGCAAGGCCACAGTGTCTCAGAGCTAGCAAAATCCTTAAGCCCAATTTACTAATATGGCATTGTGGAATCTGAAGTCCAAGGCGGAGCAGGGTTGGAAGTAGGGGTCGGAGGGGGAGAGTGGTGGCACCTCCCTAAGTCATGTAACAGTCAGGGTGAGAGGTAGGCTCAGCATGGCTGGTGGGTACAGAACATGCTGGGCCCAGCTGCCCTCCTGGGCCTTTGGAGGCACCACCACAATGGGGTGGGTTGCACAGGTTCGTTCTGCATTGTTGAAGCCGGTACAGTTTTGTACATGGACTCTGCAAATGAATAACGACGCCCTTGACTCGTTCTGGCTGTGAGTTTGGGGGCGTGGGATGGAGGTGGTGAGGACAAATGCTGGCAAAGTGGGGAAAGGGTCAGGGAGGAGAGCTCCAGGGGACAGAGAGGAAAGGGAGAGAGAGGGCTGGGAAGAAACTGCTGGAAGACTCTTCTGGGCCCCAAGAGCTAATGAGCTGAAACAAGAGACTGGGAATGGCCTTCCCTTAAACCTAAGCACGATGATGGTGGTGGTGGTGGTGGTGGTGGTGGTGGTGGTGGTGGTTTTTACACAGAAGGTGAGGGCTGCTGTATGGTTGCCAGGATGCTTTCTGGTTACAGCCTCATTCTCATCCTATCAGGTTGTATAATTGGGCCCATTGTCTTGAGGAGAAAATGCAACCTCAGAGAGGGAGGTGACTTGCTCAGGTGACTTATACAGCCAGTTAGTGGCATTGGACTGTGGTCTTTTGATTTTAAACCATGGCTAATTCTACTCTAACACAGGGTTCTCTGTAGTGTGTGGTGTGTGTGTGTGTGTGTGTGTGTGTGTGTGTTTAAAGGGGAGCTGAAGAAGAACAGAGAATGTTTGCCATTGCAGTGCTTACAGTCCATTTGGAAAGATGCATCTGGGCAAGTGGAGAGGGGTCCCTTCAAGTACCTAAGAGAAGTGGTTGACATTTGCTGTTTCTGTCTCCATTCTTCTCACTCACTCCTCAATGTTGTTCACCTCCAACACTCTAAAGAGACTGCTTTCACCAAGGGCACTATAGTCCCATCGTCATGTTGCAAGATACGATGGCTTATTTGATCTTTCTGCTCTCAACATAACAGGATAATAGCCATTTTCTCCGAGGAGTTGTTACTGGCTGTGCTCCCTCAGCTCACCAGGCTTCCCAGTTGGTCATGGTGTTGCTCTCTGAACAACACTGTGAACTCTGGACTCTGTGAGATACAGACCACATCTGTCCTGTTTATTGTAGTATCTGAGTATCCAGCACAAGTTGGGAATACAGGATGTCCTCAGTAAATAATTGTTCAAGGAATGACATGGGGACTTTATCCACTCCATTATTTACAATACTTCCTTTGAAGCATCAACTTCCAAATCAGCACCTTCAGGCCCATTTCCTCCAGTACCCGGTTGCCTACTGCACAACTCCTCAGGCACTTCAGGTCCAAAATGGAATTCCTGATCTTTCACCAACCCGAGTCCCTTGTTCCTGTTAGTGGTCCTCCACCCATCCACCCAGGCCAGAGTTGGGATTCACACTGAAGCCCCCTTCCTTACTCCTACCCCCAACTTCCTTGTTTCAAGTCTCTGTCTTGCTTGCAGATGTTTTGTTTTCATTCTTGCTGCATGCTCCAACCATTCTCCACACTGTGGCCAAGGAGACCTTTCCCAAACACAGAGCCAACCAGGATCCAGCCCTTCACAGTGGGGGTAAACCTCTCTCTTCAGATAAACGTCACTCCTTGAGGCAAGTGCAGCTTAGTGGCTGTGGGCATGGGCTTGAAGCCAGACTTCCCTGGGCAAATCTCTCCTGCCAATGTCATGTTAGTATAATGTTGGTTAAGTTGGTAACAAAGGTACCTCAGCGCCTGAATCTGAAAACTAAGGGTGAAATAATGCCCATCATATAGGTTTGTGGTGAAGATAAGTAAGTAAATACATTTACAGAAACCATAGAGTAAATGCTCAGTGAGTGTTAGCAACAGCCATTATAACTTTCCACTTTACCTGCGATATCCTGAGTGGCCACTAGATGGCAACACTGGAGGCCTTCTGTGACTCCGCGGACTTCAACCTCTCTGCCTACTCCAACCTCTCCTCCCAAGCTGTTTCATATCTCAGGCCTCATGATTTTTCCTTCTGCCAGACTCACCTCTTTCAGGATGGTTCTCTGACACCTCTTTCTCTTTCCACCCTCTCTGGATGGACTGTGCTCTATGTTTGTAATCTCTTGGAGGGCAGAACATCCCCAAGACGTCTGGCATAGTCCCTGCATTGAAAAAGTACTTAGTATTTGTTGAAGGAATACGTCTCAGCCAGGTCCAGCTCAGTCACTTAAATCAGCTGTGTGATCTTGGGCAAACCACTTAAACTCTCTGGGTCTCAGTTTTCTTTTCTTAAATGGACATTCAAAAGAGGACCTACTTCATATTTGTGGTGAGGGTTCAGTGTAAAAGCCCTGGCATAAGACCTGGCATGCTGCAGACGCAGGGCAACCATGCACAGTCACCTACCCACCAACCACAGCCCATCCCCATTGCCCACCAGCTATTGCCCTAGACTCACTCCCGTCACCTGGCCCAGTCAAGGGCATTAAAAATGGTTTTACCTCTTCCCAAAGGTCTTTCTTTACCGAGTAGAGTTTGGAATTAGTCTGCAAGCCGGCTGGGCTGGGTGGACCTAGGCTTCATTGATGGATCAGCTGAGCCCCGTGGGCTTCTGTTTGCCTGGAAAGCACAACGTCAGCTTCCATTCCTCTTGGATGACTGCACTCCTGATCCCTCTTTTCTCCATACACCCCAGTTCCTGATGTCCTAGCTCAGTCTGGGGTCCTGCTGAAGGTCATCATGGATCTCTGCACTCTGACACTGCCTCTATCTGGTTGACCCTATTCATTGTGTCTCTTCCAACAAAGCCCTGAAACAATGACCCCTCTTTAGGACAAACTCCCAAGAAAGAATATGGGCATCTCTGAGGCTCTTGTAAAGTAAATGCTCACTATTGATTTCCCTAAGGGTTAAATCCATTTACACTTAATCAGTTACACCACAGTGTAAACGGGGCAGGGGGCGCCAGATTGCTTTAAGGCCAGACACTTTCAAAGGTCGTTCACAAAGTATAGCGCTATTTTTTTGGTTTCCAAACGTCTATTCCTGTTCTTTATCCTCTCTATTGCTCGCAATATCTTGAAAAGCCACCAGATGGCAGATCTTGCACAGTCCCTGGGAAGATTGATGCTGGTTCAGCAACCCTCTTTTTCTTGTGTAGACAGAGGAGTCTGTCACTGCTGAGGGTCAGAGTGGAGTAGGCATTGATGAGATCCCTGGGGAGATGTGGGGGTGGTCTTAGTAGAGAGAGATCTGGCTGGAAGTTAGATGTTTGGGACATTTGCATATGTTCCTATCATCTTTGTGGTTTCAGTTTGTCCTTCCTTTCCTGTGCGCTTTTTTCCCACCCTTCTTGCAATTTTTTTTTGCGGGGGAGGGGTGGAATGTACAGAGATTTTTTTAATATTCAATTTTTTCCTATTCTATACTTTCCTCTACAGATTTACAATTTATACATTTTATTTCTGCTCTTTAGCGGCTATGCTTGAAAATTTTATTTCGCATGCTTGACAAAGTCTAAAATTATTTGGTATCTTAACCCTTCTGCCCCTCACAAGATATGTGTATTTTAGCACACTTTAATTCCACTTACTCCCTCCTGGATTTAATAATGACAGTTTTTGTTCTTCCTTTCAAATATGTGTCTCTTCATTTTCTTTTCTGAAAGCCTTGGGTGGCATCCAGAACACTCTTGCCACAGTCCAGACTATGAGGGCATGCTTTGAGATAGTCACTGTTAAATATGAAGGCCATAGGTTTCTAAGGTTCTAAATTATAAAATTTAGAAAAATTTCTCCAATCACTAGCTGCTAAAGTGGTTTGAACTCGAGAATAAATGTTGATTCTTATCCAGTGTGTCCCAGCATATATTATCACCTTTTGTCTTTTATCTTTTAATCTGCTAATTAATTTTGAATAATTATTGCATTCCTGAGATAAAATATAATTCATATGGTGTGTGTGTGTGTGGGTGTACATGTGTGGGTGTATCTGTGTATATATATCTGTATTCATAAATGAAATCTGTATATTGGTATGTAGTGATCTATATCTGTAATTATAAGCAAAATTGGTATAAAAGGAAATATTTAAAGCAAACAAAATGTTCAATCCTATATGGTAAGACAGAATACCATTTAATTATTTAAATATGTTAATGAATAATTAGTGGCTCCCTCTTCATTGGGATGTTGCAGAAACTAAGTGGGATTACAAAGGCAAAGTGCTTGCCTTTGTCAGTGCCTGGTTACTAATGGTTAACCATTATCACTGCAACCATTAAGAAAACTATTTAGGGACATCTGGTTAGATGACAACACAGGATTGCTGACTCTCTGTTTTTCCCAAGAGACTTATTATTTGATAACCATGTTTTCGTGTTGAGAGGAGGGGGATAAGTTTGATCTGCCTTTGGAACACAAAGAAGTCTAACCTGTAATTTCATATTCTTACATTGAAGATTCAGGCGATGGCTCTCATAACTTTGAATTCAGAAATCCTACTTCTAAGATTTATTTTACAACACATTCAAACAAGGTCATAAAGGTATTTGTTCGAAGTATTCACAGCAGCATTGACAGTGGCATCATTAAGTAACATGGTAGCACCTTCTTCAGTCCAGGTCCTTCTCATGGGTTTCCTCTGCCTCCCGGGTATCTGTTCTGTTGAAGCCCACCAGGCACCGCCTATATGACATGTGCAAAATGAATTTGCCATTGATCCCCAGCTTCCCAATCCATTTCTCCCTCTTAGATGCGTAGTGGTGACACACAGTTTCTTTCACCCCTGCTCATTCAAAGTGCCTTGATATTGCTGCTAGGAGGCCCATGAGGAAGGGCAGGGGTAGCTTCCATTACCATCTTTCAGGTCTCAGCTTATATGTTACCTTCTTAAAGAGGATTTTCTAGATAGCCCAATTTAAAGTAAGTTTTCCTTGATTACTGTCTAGCTCAGCCCAGTCATCTCCTTCATGACACTTAGTACAATTTTATCTGTTTGTCATCCATCTTCCACTTCAGAATACCAGCTCCATAAGGGCTGTCTACTAATCCACTGACTCTAATGCTTATCAAAAATTCTGACATGAAGTAGGTACTTAAACATCAAATGATGATGAATCTGAAAATCATTAAGAAATTCTCATAAAGGCTCCACAAGAGTTGTTAGCACCAGGAAAATATGTAAAATATCTTGACAACATTCCAAAGGAAGGCTTTCTTAGCCAAGACTCAAAGCCCAGAAACCATAAAGAAAAGTTAATATATTTTACTTCACAAAAACTTAGAAGTTTCATATGGTAACCAGCACCATAAATATCATTTTTAAAAAGTGAGAGAATGGGGAAAATTATAAAGTTACAATCAAGGATTGTTATCCATAATATAAAGAACTTCTACGAATCAATAAGAAAAAGACAACTGCATAGAAAAAGAAACATAGATGACGTAAAAATCATAGAGAACAAAATAAAGATAAACACAAATGGCCAATAAGCATGCTTTTAAAATTATAAATAAATATCCAATAACAGGAAAAGAGTTAAATAAATTATAGTACATCCATATTACAGAATATCATGGAGCCATGATTAGGAATGAGATTTTTTTTTCAGGTTTTAAAACTTTTTATTTGCATATTTTAAAAAATGTGCATTCCAGTAATTAAAATCATTTGAACAAAAAAACTGGCACTCTGATTTAGCTGCATTAAACTGCATTTTACAGCCTGCAGGACATCTTGGACTAGCTTGGTTTTCACTCTAGATATCACTGTCATCCCACCCAGCTTCTGCCTTCACCAACATGCAAGTTCTTTTCCTTCCCTGCCAGACAAGCAGGTGGGAGAGGCAGATGCGGCCTTTGTTGTCAGTAGTTCTTGAATGTGAAAAAGGGGCAGCACAATCATTTAAACCCGATCCAACCTCTTTGCATCTTACAAAGTTAAACAGCTAAAAGAAGTGAAATAAGAAGGCATGCTTGTGGAATGTACAGTGCATATTGGCAGTGTGTGCCTCATCACGATTCGCTTGCTTGCTTCTCCTGTTCAATCATTTCTTTTGATGGTTGTGGGTTCTTCTCTTGCAACTTATCAAATTTCTCAATCTCAGCCATATCGTGTTTGTCAGACCTGGTTGCAGAGGAAGCGGAGCAAGGCAGCGAGGAGTGAATCTGATGTGCTCAGGGGTAGTCAGTTGTGGACTGCCGAGATGTATTTTTATTAAGTGAAAAAAGCAAGAACGATATAGAAATGATCCACATCCATATGGATATAGGGCACGTGGAGTTGCTCACAGAATTGTTTCTGCTATGAAGATATGATGTAACAGATGGCAACTATAGTTGATAACACTGTATTGTATGATCGTAATTTGCTAAGAACAAATACATACATACAATACATATGAAACATACATAAAAAATTCTGAAAGAATGCACACCAAACTACTTTGCTTTTAGGAAAAGCAGTATAATTGGTCAGGGCAGGGAGGGCTGTGCTACATGAAATGGGATTTTTACTTTTTACTCTACATGCTTTCCTAGCGTTGGAAATCTTTTATACTGAGAATGCATTCACCTACTGCTGCGTAATTCTGAAAAGCATTGTTAAAAACAACAGGACATATATGGAAATCACCTAGCAAACTTCTTGGTATATAGTGTTAATAGTAGCCAAAATCAAATAGAAAAGACCTGAAAATCTCCCAAAGTCATACTGAAACAGGTCGAGGTGACACAGCTCTATGTCCCCTAGAAATGTTTTTGAATAATATGCAGTTCTACAGAGACCCCCATCCCATGTACTCCTAATCCTTCCACCATGCTTTGATTCTTCTTCATTTTCTTGGACTATTAGTTGTAATTTAGCTTTAAAAACAAAAAATATACAATCATTGTACCATGGGCTCTAATATTAGGAAAGCTTTTTCAGGTATAAGTGGACCCCATTCTTGGGTGTGAGGATAACCTGGGGCAAGAGGGAAAGAGGCTTGGTGGGGTCTGGAGTCAACTTGAAGCGAAGCAAAATCAAAGCGATGGTCACCTTTAACTTAATCATGGCAAAGTGCTGCCCGATGCAGTTCCTGTAGACACCAAGAGAAAATAAAAGATACTTGAAGAAATGGTGTTTCTTCTGACTCTTTAATAAGATACTAGAATAACAAGTCTGATGTTCACAGCAAAGCAACAGTTTCATTCTCAATGCCATACAAAATTTTGTACTTTGGATTTACATTGTTCCCTGCAAGAATGTGAGCTGGAAGGCCCCAGCGTTATGCCCTCCCTAAACAAGGTGGCACTTGGAGCTGCTCATAGAATTGTTTCTCCTGGGAGGATATGAAGTAAAACATGGTGACTATAGTTGCTAACACTGTATTGTATAATTGTAATTTGCTAAGAAAGTAGAACTTGAATTTCTCTCTCACACACATACACACAAAGATAAATATGTGAGGTGAAGGATGTGTTAATTAACTAGATAGGGAGGAATTGCTTCACAATGTATATGTATAGCAAATCATCACGACGTACACTTTAAAAATATTTTACAATTTCATAGGTCTTTAATACCTCAATAAAGCTGAAATTTAAAAAAAAATTTTCTATTTTTAGAGAAAAATAAATGCAGCCCACCTGCATTAGGGGCGGATAGCATTGAGCCTATGAGCAACAGCTTGCATCACGGGATAGCATTCTGAGGCATGGCTATATAGGATGTGATAGAGAAGGGTGTTGTCTTTTGTGAAACTAACTGGCCCTCTCAGAGGCTTGAATAGACAGCAAGATCTACCTCAGGGTCAGGTGAGAAGATGGAGTTCCTTGGAAGAATTTATAGATCTGAGGTGCTAAAGGAAAAAAGCTGTCCCTGAGTAAACATTTTTGTGTATTTTCAACAAGTTCAAGTTGTCCTCACCTTGGTCCAGCTGAGAATGGTAAGAAGGAGTGGGAGTGTCTCTGATTAGTATTCTCTTGAGAGAACCTCAAGGGGTCAAAGACCTGAAATGAGAGGGCTACTACTTAGCACTGATCAACAGAAATATACTGTGGGTTACATATGTAATTTCAAATGTCCTAGTAGTCACATTTTTAAAAGATGAAAAGATTTTTAATAATAGAAATTATTTAATAGAAAATATTATCATTCCAACATCTACTCAATATAAATAATTATTAAGAAAATATTTCACATTTTTTGGTACTACATCTTCAAAGCCCAGTGTGTATTTTATAATTCCAGCACATCTCAATTCTGACTAGCTACATTTTAAGTGCACAGCAGCCACTTGTGGCTTATGGTTACTGCCCTGGACAGTGCAACTCTAGTCCCGAGACCTCATCTGGTCTCTCAATGGACCAGTTGGCTACGCAGACTAAGGGGAAAGCAGAAATACTATGACCAGTGGTATTATTTTCACTTTGGAGGTAAAAGCGCATTTACTTAGAAGTCAAGGCAAAATGATTACATAATCAGTGCTTCCTGAGACATATAGTTTAATTTCCCATTACATGTAACAGATCATAAACCTTAGCAGCTTAAAAGGAAGCGTTTGTACATGTTTATTTTTTAAATTTATTTTTGAATTTTTAAAATTAAGTTTATTGGGGTACCATTGGTTAATACAATTACGTAATTTTCAGGTGTATATCATAACTTGACACCTGTATATTCTATTGTGTGTTTACCACCCAAAGTCCAGTTTCCTTCAGCTACCATATATTTGATCCCCTTTACCCACTTCACCCTCCCCCTACCCCCTATATTTCACCTCCTTCACCCCATCTACCTCCCCCCTCCTCCCCCATCCCCTACGCTCTGTTAACCACTAGTCTATAGTCCACGACCATGAGTCTCTGTTTGTCCCGCTCATTTGTTGCTTTTAGGTTTATATCCCACATATAAGTGATATCATGTGATTTTCAACTTTTTCTGTCTGGCTTATTTCATTTAGCATGATTATCTCGAGGTCCATCCATGTTGTCGCAAATGACAGTATTTCGTCTCTTCTTATGGCTGAGTAATATCCCATTGTATGTATGTACCACAGCTTCTTTAGCCAATCATCTATTGTAGGACACCTTGGTTGCTTCCATAACCTGGCCACTGTGAATAATGCTGCTATGAACATCGGTGTGCAAATATCTTTTTGGATAGGGGTTTTAAAGTCTTTGGGTAAATACCCAGTGGAGGGATTGCTGGATCATATAGTAGATCAATTCTTAGTTTTTTGAGGAACCTCCATACTGCTTTCCATAGTGGCTGTACCAATTTGCAGTCCCACCAGCAATGTATAAGGGTTCCATTTTCTCTGCATCCTCTCTAATATTTGTTATTACTTGTCCTGTTGATTATAGTATTTTAACAGATGTGAGATGGTATCTCATTGTAGTTTTGATTTGCATTTCCCTAATAGCTAGTGATGATGAGCTTCTTTTCATATATTTGTTGGCTATTTTTATGTCCTATAGGGAGAAGTGTCTGTTCAGGTCCTCTGCCCATTTTTTTGATTGGATTGTTTGTTTTTTTGTTGTTATTGAGCTGTATGAGTTCTTTGTATATTTTGGATATTAGGCACTTATCGAAGGTGTTGCTTGCAAATCTATTTTCCCATCCAGATGGTTCTCTCTTTACCTCATTGATTTCTTTTGCTGAGCAGAAGCTTTTAAGTTTAGTGTAGTCCCATTCATTTATTTTTGCTTTTACCCCACTTGCTTTTGAGGTGAAATTCAGAAAATCCTCTTTAAGCCCAAGGCCCTTGAGTTTAGTTCTTATGTTTTATTCTATGCATTTTATTGTTTCAGATCTTATATTCAGGTCTTTAATCCATTTTGAGTTAATTTTGGTGTACGGTGATAGACAAGAGTCTAATTTCATTCTTTTGCAGGTGGCTTTCCAGTTTTCCCATCACTATTTATTGAAGAGGCTTTCTTTTCTCCACTGTATGTTTTTGGCTTTTTTTTTTGTCGAAAATTACTTGCCCATATAAATATGGGTTTATTTCTGGACTTCTGATTCTGTTCCACTTGCTTCTGTGTCTGTTTTGCTGCCAATACCATGCCGTTTTGATTACTGTCACTTTGCAGTATAATTAGAAGTCAGGCAGAGTGATTCCTCCAGCTTCATTCTTTTTCCTCAGGATGTCTTTGACAATTCGGGATCTTTGTGCTTCCATACAAATCTGATGATTTTTTGTTCTATTTCTTTAAAAAGTGCCAATGAGATTTTGATAGGGATTTCATTAAATCTGTATAATGCTTTAGGTAATAAGGTCATTTTAAATATGTTGATTCTTCCAATCCAAGGACACAGAACCTCTTTCCATTTCTTTGTATCTTCTTTGATTTCTTTTAATAGGGTCTTATAGCTTTTATTATATAGGTCCTTCACTTGTTTCGTTCAATTTATTCCTAGGTATTTTATTCTTTTTGTTGAAATTGCAAAAGAAATGATTTTTTCTACTTCTTTTTCTGACACTTTGTTACTAGAGTATAAGAATGCTATGGATTTTTGTATCTAGAGACTTTACTGTATTTGCTTATTGTTTCTACTCATGTTCTTGTAAAGTCTTGAGTTTTCTATATAGAGAATCATGTCATCTGCAAATAGTGACAGTTTAATTTCTTCATTTCCTATTTGGATGCCTTTTATATCTTTCTCTTGTCTGATTGCACTTGCTAGAACCTCCAATGTTATATTGAATAACAGTGGCATTAGTGGACAACCTTGCCTTGTTCCTGATCTTAAAGGGATGGTTTTTAGTTTTTCACTATTAAGTATAATGTTGGCTGAGGGTTTGTCATAGATGGCCTTTATTATGTTAAGGTACTTTCATTTTTACTGATTTTGTTAAGTGTTTTGATCATAAATGGATGCTCTATCTGTTGAAGGCTTTTTCTGCATCTATTGATGTGATCATATGATTCTTATTTTTTAATTTGTTTATGTGGTGTATCACATTAATCAATTTGCTTATGTTGAACCATCCCTGTGCCTCTGGGACGAAGCCCAATAAATTGTGGTGTATAATCTTTTAATATGTTGCTGTATTCAGTTCACTAGTATCTTATTTAGGATTTTTGCATCTGTGTTAATGAGAGATATTGGTCTATAGTTTTCATTTTTTGTGTTATTCTTACCAGGTTTTGGTAGCGGAGTAATACTGGCTTCCTAAAATGAGTTGGGAAGTATTGCCTCCTTTTTGACTTTTTGGAAGAGTTTGAGGAGAATATTAAATCTTTGAATGTTAGGTAGAATTCACTGGTGAAGACCTCTGGTCCTAGACTTTTACTTTTTGGTAGGTTTTTCATGATTGTTTCAATTTCCATACCACTGATCGGTCTATTTAGATTTTCTAGTTCTTCTTGATACAGTCTAGGAAGGTTGTATTTTTCTAAGTACTGGTCCATTTATTCTAGGTTATTAAATTTGGTGTTATATGCTTTTTCATAGTATACTTTTTATTTTTATTTTTTATTTTTTAGACATGGCAACCTTTGGTTGACCTCACAGATTGCAAGGAACTTGTCAGCTTACAATCCCTTAATTTTTATTTTTTACGCCTACAACATCTGGTCTTCCTAGGTGGTCTCCCATCCAAGTATTAATCAGGCCTGATCCTGCTTAGCTTCCAAGATTAGATGGGATCGGGCTTGTTCAGGGTAGCATGGCCATAGACGATTCATAGTATTCTTTGTATGATCCTTTGTGTTTCTACAGTGACTGTCGTAATTTCCCCTCTTTCATCCCTGTTTATTTGTGTCCTTTCTCTTTTTTCTTTAGTGAGTCTAGTGAGGGATTTGTCAATTTTATTAACCTTCTCAAAGAACTAGCTCTTTGTTGCATTTATTTTTCTATTGTTCTTTTGTTTTCAATTTCATTTATTTCTGCTCTAATTTTGATGATTTCTTTCCTTCTGCTGACTTTAGGCTTCATTTGTTCTTCCTTATCTATTTTTTTAAGATGAAGCATTAGGTTATTTATTTGGGCTCATTCTCATTCTTGGAGATAGGCCTGTAATGATATGAACTTTCCTCTTATGACTGCTTTTGCCATGTCCCAAAAATTTGGATATGTTGTACTATCATTGTCATTTGTTTCTGTGTAGCTCTTGATCTCTCTTTTTATTTCTTCTCTGACCCAGTTTTTCTTCTGTAGCATGTTGTTTAATCTCCATGTATTTGTGGTTCTTCCTGATTTCTTTCTGTAGTTGATCTCTAGTGTCAAAGCATTACGATCAGAGAATATGGTTGGTATGATTTCAACCCTTTTATATTTGTTGAGGCTATCTCTGTGTCCCAGTATGTGGTCAATTCTTGAGGATATTCCAGGTGCGCTAGAAAAGAATGTATACGCAGCTGTTTTGGAATGGAAGGCTTTGTAAATGTCAATTATGTCCAGTTGGTCTAATGTGTTGTTTAAGGATGTTATTTCTCTACAGATTTCCTGTTTGGATGATCTGTTCATATCCAACAGTGGGTATTTAGGTCTCCTACTATGATAGTGTTTTGATCTGTTTCTCCCTTTAGTTCTGTTAGTAATTTACAAATTTCGGGGCCCCCTGATTGGGAGCATAGATATTAATAAGTGTTATGTCTTCTTGGTGCATGATTCCCTTTATCATTATGAAGTGTCCCTCAGTATCTTTCTTTACCTTTTTTATTTTGAAGTCTATTTCTTTTGATATTAGTACAGCTACTCCCACTTTTCTCTGAATGCCATTTGCTTGAAATATCATTTTCCACCCTTTCACTTTGAGTCTGTATTTGCCTTTGGAACTGAGATGTGTCTCCTGGAGGCAGCATATGGTTGGGTTTTGTTCTTTGATCCATTCTGCAACTCTGTGCCTTTTTATTGGTGAGTTCAGTCCATTTACATTTAGGGTGATTATTGAAATATGAGGTCTTATACCCATTTTATCTTTTGCTTTCTGGTAGCTCAGTGTTTCTATTTCTTCCTCGTCCATTTGCTTTTGTTTTCTTTATTTTTGTTGGCTTTTGTGGGTTTTCCTTCTGGTCCTTCTTGTTTTATGTTATAAAAAATGGGTCTGAATCTTTGGCATGTGGTTACCATTACAAATATGTGAAGGATAGTTATATATATATATATATATATATATATATATATATATATATATATATACACACACACACACACACATATATACAGTCATCCATTTTCTTCTGTGCATGCCTTATCTCCATTCCTTTTCACGAATTTGGATCTTTGAATCCCCCCCTTTTCAGTCATTTTTATCTCAGTTTGTCCCTATGTATGCTGAATATTCATTACTATCTTGTTATAACAATTCTCTTATTATTTAAGCTTATAATGTCCCATTCTTAGGAAGGGTTGCACTCCTCTGCTTCTATTTGCCCAATAGTCATTTTACTTCTAATTATGTTTGTTTGTTTATTTGTTTTTGTCATTTTGTTTTAGGTGAACTGACCCCTTTCAGTATTTCCTGTAGTGCCGGCCTTGTAGTGGAGAATTCCCTCAATTTTTGTATGTCTGAAAAAGTCTTAATTTCTCCTTCCTATTTAAAGGAGAGCTTAGCTGGATACATTAATCTAGGCTGGTAGTTCCTTTCACTTAATAGTTTAAATATTTGATTCCATTCCTTTCTGGCTTGTGAGGTTTGTGCTGAGAAGTCCAAGGATAATCTAATGGGTTTCCCTTTATAAGTTACCATTTTCTTCTCCTTGGCTGCCCTGAGAATTCTGTCTTTGTTGTTGATTTTTGATAATTTTAATACAATGTGTTTTGGTGAAGGCCTTTTTGGGTTGAGATAATTGGGTGTTCTGTTGACTTCTTGAATTCCAAGCTCCAGCTCATTCCTTAGATTTGGGAAATTCTCATCAATTATTTGTCTGAAAATGCTTTCTAATCCCTGTTTCTTTTCCTTGCCTTTGATAATGCCCATCATTCTTATGTTTCCTCTTCTAATGGTATCAGCTAGTTCTTGAGTTTCTCTTTTATTATTTTTCATTCTTCAGTTTCTCTCTTCTTCCTTCTGATTTATTTCTAGATTTCTGTCTTCAATATCACTGATCCTTCCTCCATTTGGTTGACTCTATTTCCCAAGCTTGCTATTTCATTTTTCAGCTCTTGTAGTATGTTTTTTATCTCCAGAAGATCTATTTTGGTTTTTTTGAGGGTTTTGATCTCCTTGCTCTGCTACTCAAGTTGTTTTTTCAATTCCTGGGAGCTGTAGCTCAGCCTCAGTTTTGCAACACGGCTTGTAGAAACTAACTATTGTTTCTCTGCTGGCCTCTTCTCTGCTTTCTGCTCTGATGACTAGGCCCTGCCACCAGCTGGCCACAAGGAGCTCACAACTTTCCCAGGCAGGGCTATCCAGGGAACTAGCTGCTCCTTCTCCTCTTCCTCTCTTCCTGCAGGGAGCTACGCCGGCTGTGGGAGGCAGCTTCTTTATTTTTCCCAGTCCACCACCTGACACCCAGGGTTCTGACCTGTGGTAGCTCTTATGTGCAGATCCCATGCACAGATGTGCTGGTGTGCAGTTTGGGTGTTTTTTTGTTGAGTTTTAGATGTTCAGTTTATTGTTGTTTCAAGGGGAGAGATCTGGGGGCATCTCTCACTCTGCCATGTTTCCAAAAATCCTGTACGTGTGTTTAGAGTTTTGAGAACATTGACTCAAGGAACTCAGGTATGCTACACATCTTTCTGCCTTTACAGATTCTCTCTTGTTAAGTGACTGTGGCAATTTAGAGCAGATTGTGTGGCATTATGCTAATTTGTTCATTCAAAGCAAAGATAAAGTAGAAATTGGGGGAAAGGACAGTTTTCCTTTTGTGGAAAAGTTTTACATTTTTTATTTTTATGTTTATTTTTGTTTGGTGTATTGTTTGCCACTTCCATGTACAGCTAACAAAAAGCGAATTGCACAGCATTAGTTCTTTGAAGTATTTATGTGTAAGACAATCATACCTTTGGGTTTTCCCAGATGGCAGGGTTGTGGTGCAGACCCCAAATACTGAGAACCACGTTTATTCCTGAGAAAGGAAGGATATAAAAGAGATTGTAGTAAAAAAAGCAAGCAGTCAGCTACTGTTATACCAATCTTCAGTAGGACTTTTCTTCTAGAAGGGAAAGAGCTTGCTCCTGGCAGAGTTCTGTGTGCTGTAGCTGATGCTTGCAGTGAAGGACCCATGGGAGGGTGAGGTTTGATGGCACCTTAGTTTTCAAAGCAATGATCTATTTAATGTATGAGTCAATCATTAAGAAAATTTTATTTATTTTAATTAGCTTCAAGTATACAGTAGATTGGCTAGACATCTATATAGTTCCTAAAACGATCCCCCCAATTGCTCCCTTTTAAGGAGGATATGGGACACTGTCAAGGCTCCTGACCCTCCACCTAGCCAACATATTAATGCTAACTGCATTCCCTAAGCCATGCTCCCCATCCCCATGACCATCCATCAGCTACTAATTTGTACTTCTTTAACCTTAACCCCATTCTCCCAGCCCTGCCAAACGCCCCAAGCCTCTCTCC
>CM053502.1:26814141-26861814 GCA_028627145.1 Eidolon dupreanum | reverse complement strand
CACTGGTACAATTGCTGTCAATTGGAATGTATTTTCTGTTCATGTATTCCACCCACACATTTAATGCCTTTTTTCCATCTTAAGTAAGCACTTATCGCACACTCATAACTTTTGCAGTTTGAAGTGAGACAGCAAAACTAGCACAAATTTCTTTTTCCTTTTTCACAATTTTATGAATAGAAGATTTATTCTTACCATGGATCTTAGCAAAGTCAGCAAATGATTTTTTTCTCTTTCTTTATTAAGTTGAGAAATTCGACCTTTTCTCTTTATGAAAGCACTTTACAGCTTCTTGTTGGCATATCCAAATTGCCAGCCTGACTACTCTTGTGCTTTGGGGCCGTTATTAAGTAAAATAAGAGTTTTGAAACCCAGGTGAGTTAAGGCAACTGAAACCACAGGAAGCAAAACTTTGGATAAGGGGGAACTACCATATATCTATTAGTGTGGACTATTAAATATCCACTAAAGAAAGGGTACATAAAAACAGAACCATAATTCCATAGTGCAAATCTAATGACAGGTTTCTATTGGTGCATTTTATACATAGAGTGTGGGAAATTTTGGCAAATAGCCATGTAGTTTCAGGATTAAAAAAAAAAAAAAAGACAAGAGAGAGAATTTTGGAATTTGGTTACCAGAAATAACTCTGGTAAATTAATTCTTGATCTGTCAACAAAGTCACAGTAAGTGACACATTACTGGCATTTGTTATTAGCAATCCTGCTGGCTTATTCCCAAGGGCAAGACTTAATAGAATGCTGAAGCAGATAAGTGAAGGGTGTCTCATGTGACCCCTCTGCCTCCTATTTGCCCTCCTCAGAAGCCCCTGTTGTTCTGAAGAGCACTGGGCTCCAGGTGTGGGACCTCTGCACGAGTTCTGGCTATGCTCATTGCACACTGGGGTCCCCCAAGTGGGTTTTTGGCTAAACCAGAAGTATTTGAAAGTGTTTTGTAAACTGCAAAGTGCTATATAAATGTCTGCTAAGATCATGTTCCAAGGAGGAAAATGAGATAATATACCTGAAGGTTCTATGTAAACTCAAGTGCACCCTTATTGGGGCGATATTATTGTGATGATGAAGCTGAAGACTTTCTTTGGGTCTTCTATATAAAGGTAATGGTGCTCATCTCCCATGAAATCTCACCTGGGTTTCAAACTCAGCCAAACAAGGATTATCTTAGACATAATGTCCCACAATGGAAGAAACCCTGGATTCAGATTCTGGTGACACAGATTGTAAGAATAGCTTTGGGGCAAATGGCTATGTGCCTTTGGAAAAGTCTCTGGAATCCACATCTGATCAAAGCATTACCCACTGAGCTCTTACTTAATAGGTGCCCGATCTTAAGCCAGCTGCTCTAAGAATTGTCTTTTGACTTCTCCAAAAGTTGAGAAGCCCATTTGCCTTTTTACTGGGGTCCCCAGGATCCCACAGTCTCTAGCAACTGCTTAGGAAAAGAATGCAAAAACCTGCAGGCAAGGAGTGTCCATCTGGGAAGGTAATGGGCTTGCTGAGTTCTCTGGAAATGGATAAGGCCGTAGGGATCAATCGGAGAGACTCCTTGATACACATTGTGGTGTATGACATCTCACCCAGCTGGTCCCTGTGAGGACAAAGGAGGGAGGAAAGGGAATTCAGACTTCATGTCCACTTTGTAAATTCCTGGTAAATATCATCTTCTGGTTAAAGCTATTTTCCCAGTTGGTTTATGTAAGAGAATATTAAAATGAAACTCTTGCTGCCTCAGGATCAGCTGAGGTCCCAGAGCAAGAGGAACCAAACAGGTGCCCAAATCCTCTTTATAAAGTAAAGTGCTAAAGTAAAGGATTTGCTAAGGAGATAACTGAAAACCAATCTTGCAACCGTTAGCTCATAATACAAATCAAGAAAAGATAAGGAATAGCTTAGGATTAAAGAGAGGAGGCTTAAGAGTTTTGAGAGGGGAAAAAAATCCTTTCAAGAGAACTGTTGGAATGCTGTGGAGAATGGAGAAGGGTGCTCACCCTCTCCCCCTCTCTTTAAGCTAAAGGGGCTTCAAGAGGATCACTTGAGTGATCTAACATATGCTCCCTGGAGTTCGAGAGCATAGGACTGATAAGAAAGGCTGTGAATTAGAACAGACAGAGAGGAGGGACAAAGGGACAAAGCAGGAATGCTCCCGTAAGTCCTGTGGGCCAATAAACCAGAAAGAGGAAGAACTCTGGAACCAGACTGAATGGAATTCTGAGGACAAGAATTCCCTTGCCTCATGAATCACCATTGCAAAGTCCCAGGAGGGAATCTCCAAGAAATCCACAGATGTACCCATTGAGAATAAAAGGAAGCACTGAATGTCCACCAAGCTCAGCGGTCTGGATCACAATAGTATCAACTGCTTTCTCCTTATCCTCTCTCCTTCTTGGAACCATTTCTGGAAGGTCAGAAACAGCAGGGTAGGGGAGGAATTGGTCAGTAAGAAGAAGCTAACCACAAGCCCCTTACCTACCACTGGTTTTCAGACCAAAGAAGTACTGAGCTGAGATAAAGGGAGACGCTCCAAGTGGATAAAAATTTGAAGTTTTTAATATTACTCTGAATTAGACAGCTTAATTATTTAAAAGAGACTGCTCTTGTGATTTAAATGGACAGGCATTCTATGAGATTCATTCAAGATTTCGCCCTGGAGATTAAAAGAATCTGCCCCACACAGCAAATTTGAAGTGTTGGCAGATGAATAAAGTTTTTTATTTGCATCCTACTTAGTCAAGTTGGTTCAATAAGATGACTGCATATAGTATTTAGTCTATTTGCTTTATTGTATTTCTATTTGTTTTTCTGATAACTTATTTTGAATGTGGGCTTTGGCTATTCGATAATGTGAAATTTTAATTTTGAACTCTTTCCTCCTTGAACCCAGAATAAAAAAGTTATTGTGCTTAGTCTGACACTTTGCATATTTAAGAAAAACAGTGTTGTCCATCTCAGCCCTGGTGCAACAAAAGGAGAGAAATTTTAACCCAGTGCAGAACTGGGCTGACGAGGAGCCAAATGGACACACACTAAACAACTTTCCAGGTTTTCCAGAAATGGCTTTTTGCAGTGTAGTATTATTATCTGTCTAAAAAAATTATCAATTTTCAAAATGCTATGTACAAATTCCAGTATATGTAACTCTAAGGCCATATTATAGAATAAAAACATATTCTATGGGTTGTTCCTGGGTTTCAGCACCCCCAAAAAACAAACAAACCATATTTTATTTCCTATAATATTATTGCCATCTTTCTCATTAAAATAAATGGTACTTAAGAGATCCTCTGGACTTTGTTTTCCTACCTGGCAAAGATTTCTTAATTGTTCTCACATTTCACATAGCCAAACAAGAATGAGAAAAGACAATATTTGAGTTATATATCAATGTTAAAATATCTAATTAATGTTGGAAGATAGTATATAGTGTTTCCAAATTCAATGAATGAATAAAAAATGACTAATCAACCTTGCATTTAGTGTTATATTGATTAGACCTTTCATTTATGGTCTATTATTTTCTTATACAAAGTGAGATCTCTACTATAGAGATAGAAATTCCAGTGTTTATGTAGATGTATAAATTCAAGTATTTCTTTACAAATGTTCTAACTGAGCTAATCTCTTTGACCAGCAAAACAACAATATTTGAAATACATAGCTAGGGTGAAGAGTGTGGAGACGCGTGTTTTTTGCAAATAGCATGTCTAAGGGGCAAATTCATGACCTGGGCTTCATCAACAGCAAGACAGGCTCAAAGTCTAGCAAAGTGGGGTTGAAGTTTTCTACCTGGCTAACTCCTGCCCTTCCTATAAGAGGTAGCTTACATGTCTGATATCCCAGGAAGTCTCCTTGAGTTCTCTAGGCCAGGTTAGGTACCTGTCTTCTAAGTCTCTGTGGTAGGCAGCACATATCTCTCTAGTTATTCTATAACTATCTATATGGGGACCTGTCTCCTGTACTAGGATGTAAGCTCATTGAGGGCAGGACCCACACATAATCTCGTACATATTTTTAGTGACTCAGTACTTAAAATGTCCTCAGTCTATATTTGCTAAACAAAATTTTGGTATGTATCCTTTCATACTATGTTCAAAGTCCAAAGCCAATCCTGAGGAGTGAACAAGGGGATGGGAGAGAATGTCTACACTGAGGCTTAAATGATGCAGATGCTTGTCAGGTCTCTCAGAGGAGGAGCGCTACCTGAGCCCTACCATTCTAGCTCTCAATGTAAGTCTAGGGGTCAAGTCTCCATTTCTAATGTACCCGGGCCTGGGTAAAAAAAAAAAAAAAAAAAAAAAAATAAGACATTTTACACACTGTGGTTAGAGAAACAATGACATAGATAACATGTGGTTGAATGAACTTCTTTTGCAAAAGGCAGAGGGATAATTTTGGGCCTGCTAGAAAAAGCAAAATGGTAGCCAGCCTCTTCTGCTTCCATATACACATATCTTGAGGCACTATAGTCCCCAAGGTACCAGAAGAAAGAATAAAACAAAATCCCAGGAGGAGAACTAGAATTAATATTTAGGGATGCAGATCTTACCAGGTGATGGACGACCCATCCCCCAGGATGCCCCTGATCTCCTCCCGGCATCTCTCCTGATGCTCAGGGTTCTGAGCCAGGTGGTAGAGGAGCCAGGAAATGCTTCCTCCCATGGTGTCTTGCCCTGCCACCATGAATGTGTTCACCTCAGACCGTAGGTCAGTGTCTGAGAAGCTGTCACCATTCTCACCCTAAAAGAACAATAGAGATATTTTTATTCAGCTTCAGTTAATAGATGTTTGGAGCCCCAATAAAAATAATAATTTTAGAAAAAAATATAGTTTCCAATGACAGTTTCAATTTTAATTCAGTTCAACAAATATATACTATGAGCCACACTTTGCCAAGAGCATAAAGGACTAAAGTTAGATAAGGAAAGCAGGGCTTGCAAAGAGTTCCTCCAGTCATCCTGCCAGATTTACCTGGATTTTCCAGCACCTCCTTGTCATCATTTTACCAGCTTACCCTCTGACCTCTTTTCTTGTGTTTTCCTGAACTACCATGTATTTTTATCATAGTCACCAAATTCTGTCAAATAAGTAAAAATTTTAGTCTTATCTGACTCCCTCTAGTGACAGAGTTGTAGAATTCTATCTTTACTTCAAAACCTATGGAGCCAACCTATCAATTCAAAGGTATTGTTAAATTTAGTTGATCAGTTTTTGCTTTTGTTTCTTCTCTTCCTCATTTAGCCACCTACCTTCACAATTAACTAGATATATGAACCGGCTCATAAATTTAAAAGATTTACCTGGGCAGAAAGGACAATATCCAGAAAATCCTGGTACTTCTTCTGAGTGTTACACTGCTTCTTCTTATCCTTGAGGGAGTTCTTTCTATCTTGGATTATCTGGTCTGGGATAGAACAATAGTTCCCTGTTACCAATGTGACAGCAAAGATAATCACAGTAAATAAATTACACAGCAAGCCATGACCCATAAATAGCCTCAAATCTTGTCTGATTTCATCAGGTCAGAGTGGGTATATCATATTTGAACAGATTTAATTTTTGCAGACATCTGTTTTCCCATCAAATGACAACCTTTGATCAAAGCTCCAAAGACAAACACAATAGATGAAAAATATAACTAAGTAGGCAATATAATTAAGATGATTTCAAAATTAGGTGCAAGTGACCATTCTTTTCTTCTTCAGGCTAATATCTTGTTTTTATGGAAGAGTTACCAAATGAAATGGAGTGAAATGAAAGATGGGCAAAGAAATATCAATATATATATATATAACTGAAGGTACTAAAAGAAAAAATTTAGAAAAACATTTAAAGCCATAATCCAAGAAAACTTTCAGGAATAAAGAGAAAATTTAAATGTACATATTAAAGGACCTATCCTATGCCTGGAAAAATTGGAACAGAATAACCAATTCCAATACATACCTTAACAAAACTATTTGACATTGAAGATAGAGAAAAAAATCCTCAGAGACTCCAGACAAAAAGACCAAGTGACTTTTAAAAATAAGAAAATAAAGCTAGCATCACATTTCTCAAGAACAATAAAGAAATCAAGGCAAAATTAGAGCATTTTTAAGACACTCAAGGAAACAAAGTGTGAGATAAGTATTTTATATCCAGCAAAATTGTCCGTCAAGTATCAGGCCTACATAAAGTTGCACAAACTCAGAAAATACTATGCCCATGATTACATCCTAATTAATCGATAGTGGATGAGCTTCATCCAACCAAGAGATGGCTGGGAAAACTTCACTGAAAGAACTGAGGTGACTATTTCGTAGATTTAATTCTAGATCTCAGACTAAAAGAAAGGTAAGGACGTAGGCAGAAGAATAACATGTAAAAATTAAAAGTGAAAACAATGCAACTAAAAATAGAAGGAGTAGGGAGGGATAAAGGAGAAAGTAGAATAAGCTCATAATAGTTGTATAGGTATAAATAAAAATCAAAGGATGTCATTAAAAACTAACAAACTATAACCAGTCACAAAAGGACAAATACTGCATGATTCTGCATATATGAGGTACCTAGAGTAGTCAAATTCATAGAGACAGAAAGTAGAAGGGTAGTTGCCAGGAGCTGAGGGGTAAGTAAAATGAGGAGTTATTATGGGTATAAAGTTTCAGTTTTGCAAGAGGAAAAGAGTTCTAGAGATGGATGGTGGTGATAGTTGCACAATAAAGCAAATGTACTTAATAGCACTGACTGTGGTTTAAAAAGGTGAAGATGATAAATGTGTTGTGCGTATTTTACCACAATAAAAAATTCTGACAACCAGTTAGCAAATGTTTGAATAAGGAAAAGGAGATTAACTAAATACTATGATAGCCATAAAAAATATATGTAAACCTTCCTAAATACAAAAAAACATCTATTTTTTAAAAAGCAAAGAAGACATACCACATAGAGAAAGAAACATAGTGCACTGGATTGAATGATGTCCCCCAAAATTCACGTCTACCCAGAACCAGTGAATGTAGCCTTATTTGCAAATAAGGTCTTTTTTTTTTTTTTTTTGCAGTGATGTAATCAGGTTAAGATATCATATTGGATTAGGGTGGGCCTTAGTTCAATGATTGGTATCCTTATAAGAAGAAAATTTGGACACAGACACTGCTATAAATTGAATGTTTATGTATCCTCTAAATTTATGTGTTGAAACCTAATCCCCAATGTGATAGTATTTTAAAGTGGGATCTTTGGGAGGTGATTAGATCATGAGGGCACAGCTCTCATAAATAAGACTAATGCCTCCATAGGACCCAAGAGAGCCCCTTTACCCCTTTTGCCATGTGAGGACACAGTAAGAAGACAGCCATCTATGAACTGATAGAAGGCCAACATCAGACACCAAATCTACTGACAACTTGATCTTGGACTTTCCAACCTCCAGAACCATGAGAAATGAATATTTGTTGTCTATTAACCCACTCAGTCTATGGTATTCTGTGATAGCAGTTCAAATCAATAACATAGACATGCAGAGGAAAGACAATCATGTGAAGACGGAGGAAGAAATTAGAGTGATAGAGCTACAAGCCAAGGAATGCCAAGGATTACTGGCAACAACCAGAAGGGAGGAAGAAGCAAGGAAGGGTTCTTCCCTAGAAGACTTGAAGGAGCTTTCAAGAAGGATCATGGACCTGCCGACCCCTTGATTTTGTACTTCTAGCCTCCGGAACTGTGAGAGAGTAAATTTATGTTGTTTTAAGTTATCCAATCTGTGATGAATTGTGATTGTAACCCTAGGAAACTAATACAGTAATTATAATACACACAGTAAAATGTAATAATATGACAGTGTTGAGATCAAATATATCAGGCATTTCAACAAATAAGAATAGGAATGACTTGCCTACTAAATTTTAAAACAATTTTAATTAATTCATAAAGCAAAACCCAACTATGTGCTACATATAAGAAAAACACTTAAAAGTAATTCAAAATGGCTAAAAATAAAAGGATGGACAAGAATATACCAGACAAATGGAAATGTCTGGTATAAGAAACAAGAGGTTGCAATCCCGATATCAAAGTATTTTAGCAAAAACTCATTAAACAGGGTCAGTTTTTAATGCTAAAAGTCATATACACACACCAAATAACAGAGAAGTACCCATATAAAGCAGAAACTACAGGAGTGGCAAGGAAAAATAGGCAGAAGCACACTAGTAATAAGAGTCTTTAGCACACTGCTCTCAGTATAGGGCACATCGAATAGACGAAAATAAGATACCAAAAATCAAAACATAATAATAAGGCAAAACATATGAGGGGAAATATCATGCACCATTCCTAATAATAGAGAATATATCTTCTCAAGAGTACATGGAACATTTACAAAAATTGATCATATATTAAATGAAAGAAAATATTAATAAGTTCCATAAAGTGGAAATATTGATTCTAATATTATAATGCAATAAAACTAGAAGTTTTTTAAAATAAAAAATAAAAATCCTTTTCACCTATAAATTTATAAACCTTCTATTAAACATCTTTGGGATGAAAGGGAAATAGAAACAGAAATCACAGAATTTCTGAAAAAAAAATATTAAAAGCATTAGTTATCAAAATAAATGAGACATATTTAATCAGTGAACAAAGGAAAAATTATATCCTTAAAAATACATAGTGATAATAAATAGAAAATTCCATCCTAAAACTCATGGACTCTTAAGGGACCCCAAATAGCCAAAACCATCTTTAAAAAGAACAGAACCAGAGGACTCACACTCCCTAATTTCAAACTTACTATAAAGCTATGATTATCAAAACATTGTGGTATTGGTATAAAGACAGACATATACCATATATGAATAAAACAGAGAGCCAGGAAATAAACCCTAATGTATGTGATCAAATGATTTTTGAACAACAGTGCTAAGATCATTTGATGGGGGAAAGGACAGTCTTTTCAACAAACAGTACCGAGAAAACATCCACACGCAAAAGAATGAAGTTGGACCTTTACTTAATACCATATACAAAAATTTACTCAAAATGGATCAAGGACCTAATTGTAAGACCTAAAACAATAAAACTTTTAGAAGAAAACACACAGTAAAAGCTTCACAACACTGGACTTGGCAAGGACTTCTTGGATATGACGCCTAAGGCACAAATAACAAAAGAAAAAATAGACATATCAAACTTCATGAAAATTTTTAAAAATTGTGCATAAAAACAGTAACCATAGAGTAAAAAGGCAACCCACAGAATGGGAGAAAATATTTGCAAATCATATATCTGATATGAGATTAATATCTAGAATATATAGAAAACTCTTAAAACCCAACAACAAAAACAAACAACCTAATTCAAAAATGGGCAAAGAACTTAAACAGACATTTTTCCAATAAAGATATACAAATTGCCAATAAACACATGACAAAATGCTCAACATCACTGACCACCACAAATGAGATATCACCTCACATCTGTTAGAATGGCTATTATCAAAAAGACAACAAATAACAACTGTTGCTGAGAATGTGAAGAAAAGGGAACCCTCATGCACTCTTGGTGAAATTCTACATTGGTGCAGCCACTATGGAAAACAGTATGAAGGTTCCTCAAAAAATTAAAAATAGAACTACCATACAACCAACAATTCTACTTCTGGGCATTTATCTGATGAAATTAAAAACACTAATTCGAAAAGATATATGCACCCCTATGTTCATTGCAGCATTATTTATAGTAGCCAAGATATGGAAGCAACCTAGGTGTTCATCAACAGATGAATGGGTAAAAAAGCACTCTCTCTCTCTCTCTCTCTCTCTCTCTCTCTCTTTCTCTCTCTCTCTCTCTCTCTCTCACACACACACACACACACAAACACACACACACACTGGAATATTTATATATATAAAGAAGATCTATATGTGTATATATATACATATACACACGATGGAATATTACTCAGCTATAAAAAGATTGAAATTTTGCCATTTGTGATAACGTGATTAGACCTAGAGGGTATTATGCTAAGTGAAATAAGTCAGACAGGGAAAGACAAATACTGTATGATTTCACTTATATGTAGAATCTAAAGGTCAAAATAAATGAGCAAGCAAAACAAAACAGAAACAGACTCAGACACAGAGAACAAACTGTTAGCTGCCAGTGGGGGTGAGGGGCAGATGGGCAACAATGAAGATTAAGAGAGACAAATTTCCAGTTATAAAATAAATAAGTTGTGGAGATTTTATGTATATCATAGGGAATATAGTCAATAATGTCATAATAACTCTGTGTGGTGACAGAAGGTTAATAGAATTGTTGTGGTGATCACTTCAGAAGGTACACAGATGTGAATCACTATGTTGTACATCTGAAACTAATATAATATTATACATCAACATTACTTATTTTGAAAAAGTAAAGAAATAAAGAAAGCTATACCATGCTAATCAACCACAAGAAAACTGAAGTAGCTGTATTATATGTGCTGCTGAAATGATCACTGAAGTAGCTACATGAATTTCAGACTGAACAGATTTCCGAGCAAGAGAAATTATTAGGGATCAAGGATGACATTACATAATGATAAAAAGGTCAAGTATGCCAAAAGACAAGTCTTTAATGTGAATGCCTCTAACAACAGAGTGTCAAAACACATGAGGCAAAAACTAATATGACTACAAGAAGAAACAGAAAAATCTACTAAGTTGGAGACTTTAACACCTCTCTATCGGTAATGGACAGATCCAGCAGGCAGAAAACCATCAAGGACATAATTGAACTAAACAATATTATCAATCAACTAGATCTTTTTGATATCTATAGAATACCTCATCCAACAACAGAATATACCTCCTTCGCAAGCTCTACAGAACACTCACCAAGATAGACCCCATTCTGGGCCATAAAACACACCCTAAATTTTAAAAGAACAGAAATCATATAAAGTATGCTCTCAGACAACAATGGAATAGAAATCAAGAATAGAAAGATGGTTGGAAAACCCTAAAACACTTGGAGAGTAAACCACACTTTTCTAAACAACACATGGGTCAAAGAGGAAGTCTTAAGAGCAATTTAAAAAATATTTTGAACTAAGTGAAAATTAAAATACAACTAATCAAAATTGTGGGATGCAGTAAAAGTAATGCTTAGAGGGAAATTTATAGCATTGAATGTATATGTTAGAAAAAAGAAAGATCTAAAATCAACAATCTAAGCTTTCTACCTTAGGAAATTAGAAAAAGAACAAATTCAAAGTAAGTAGAAGAAAAGAAATAATAAAAATTAGAGTAGATAACAATAGAATTGAAAATAGGAAACCAAAAGATAAAAATCAATGAAACCAAAAGTTGTTTTTTTTAAATAAAATTGATAAATCTCTAGCCAGGTTAACAAAAAGAAAAAAAAAAGAGAGAGAGAGAGAGAGAGAAAAGACACAAATTAAAAATATCAGAAATAAAAATTAGCTGTCACTACTGATCTTATGTACATTAAAAAGATAATAAAAGAATATTATGAACAACTCTATACCCACAAATTTGATAACCTAGATTAAATGGACCAATTCCTTGACACCATGTACCAAAACTCATCAAGAGAGACAGATAACCTGAATAGACCTATATTTATTAAATAAGTCAATAATTAATAACCTTCCAAAACAGAAAGGACTAGGCTTAGATGATTTCACTGGTAAATTCTACCAAGCATTTAAGGAAGAAATTATATGAATTCTCTATAATCTCTTCCAAAAAATAGAAGTAGAGAGAATATTTCCTAACTCATTTTAGGCCAGCCATTATTTTAATACCAATTAGACAAAGATATTACAAGAAAACTACAAACCAATATCTCTCATGAACATATATGTAAAATCTTCAACAAAGTATTGGCAAACCAAATCCAACAATAATAAAAGGACTGTCTGATACTGATGAAAAAAGAGACAAATAAATCAAGGGAACAGACTAGAAAGCCCCAAAATAGACCCACACAAATATAGCCAACAGATCTTTGACAAAAAAGCAAAGGCAATTCAATGAAGAAAGGATAGTCAATGCATAAAAAGAATTATACACCATGACCAAGTGGGATTTATTCCAGGTCTATAAGGCTGGTTTAACATTTAAAAATCAATTAATGTAATCTAGCACATCAATGAACTAAAGAAGAAAAATCATATGAGTATATCAAAGATATAGGAAAAAACATGTGACAAAATCAATACCTATTCATTATTTAAACAAACAAACAAACAACAAAAAAGAACCTCTCAGCAAACTAGGAATAGAGAAAGAACTTCCTCGACTTGGTAAATAAAATCTACAAAAACCTTACAGCTATTCAAATTTTTACTGGAAGTCCTAGCTAATGCAGTGAGACAAGAAAAAGAAAGAAAAGATACACAGATTAGGAGGGAAGAAATAAAACTGTCTTTGTTCATAGATGACATAATTGTCTAGGTAAAAAGTCCCAAAGAATTAACAAAAACCTTCTGGGACTAATAAGCAATTACAGCAAAGTTGCAAGACACAAAATTAATATACAAAAATCAATAGCTTTCTTATATCCTATCAATAATTAAAACTTGAAATTTAAAATATAATATCATTTATATTAGCACCAAAAAATAAAGTACTTAAGTATATAACAAACTAACAAAATATATACATGACATATATGAGAAAAACTACAAAACTCTGATGAAAGAAATCAAAAAAGATCTAAATAAACTGAGAGAGATTTCATGTACATGAACAGGAAGATTCAATACGGTGTCCTTCCTAACTTGATCTCGAGATTCAACAAAATCACAATAAAAAACCCAACATATTATTTTATGGATATCAACAAACTGATTATAAAGTTTATATGGAAAGGCAAAAGACCCAGAATAACCAATACAATATTAAAGAACAACAAAGTCAAGGGACTAACACTACCTAAATTTAAGACTTCCTCTAAAATAATGTAATGAAGACAGTCTGGTATTGGTGAAAAAAGAGACAAATAGATCAAGTTAATAGACTAGATAGCCCCAAAACAGACCTACACAAATATAGAATTGACTTTGACAAAGAAGCAAAGACAATTCAATGAAGAAAGGATAGTCTTTTCAACAAACGCGCTGGAATGACTGGACATCCATGTACAAAAAAAGAGAATTTAGGTCTTACACTTTTCACAAATATTAATGTAAAATAAATCATAGGCCTAAGTATAAAACTATAAAATTCCTAAAACACATAGAAGAAAATATATGACTTGGGTTTGAAAGTGACTTTTTAAGATACAACACCAAAAGCATAATCCATGAGAGAAAAAATTCAACAAGCTGGACTTCATTAGAATTAAAAATTTACTTAGCAAAAAGTAACAATTAAGTGAATGAAAAGACAAGCCACATATTAGGAGAAAATATTTGCCAAAGACACTTCTGATAAAGAATCAGTATCTGAAATGTACAAAGAACTCAAAAGTCAACAATAAGAAAAAGATCCAATTAAAAAATGTGCCAAAGACCTAACAGACACCTCACCAAAGAAGAGATGCAGATAGCAAATCAGCATATAAAAAGATGCCACATATCATATGCCATCAGGGAAATGCAAATTAAAACAGCAATGAGATGCCTATTAGAATTACCCAAATCCAGAACACTAACAACCAAATGCTGGCAAGGATGTGGAGCAACAGAAACTCATTCACTGCTGGTACAGCATTTTGGAAGATAATTTGGTGAATTCTTACAAAACTAACATGTTCTTACCATACAATGCAGCAATCATGCTCCTTGGTATTTACCCAAAGGAGTTAAAAACTTAAGTCCACACAAAAACTTGAACACTTGAACATGTTTATAGCAGCTTTATTCAAAACTGCCAAAACTTTGAAGCAATCAAGATATCCTTCAACAGGTCAATGGGTAAACAAACTGTGGTACATCCATATAATAGAATATTATCTGGCAATAGAAAGAAATGCACTATGAAGTCATTAAAATACATGGAGGAACTTTAAACGCATGTTGCTAAGTGAAATAAACCAATCTGAAAAGGCTACATACAGTATGATTCCAACTAATGACATGGAAGAGGCAAAACTATGAAGAGAGTAAAAAAAATCAATGGCTGCCAAAGTTAAGGGCAAGGGAAGAGGGGATCAATAGGTGGAGCACAGGGGAGTTTTTAGGACAGTGAAACTATTCTGTATGATACTGTGATTGTGTAAATACATTTATATACTTTTCAAAACTCATACAGTGAACAACACAAAGAGTGAACCCTAAAGTTAACTGTATGGCCTTTAGTTAATAATAGCATATCGATATTGACTCATTAATTATAACAAATGTACCACACTAATACAAGATGTTAATAATAGGAGAAACTGTGTATGTGTGTGTGTGGAGGGGGTAGGGGAATTGAGGAAGTATAAGGGAACTCTGCTTTTTGCTCAATTTTTCTGTAAGCCCCAAACTCTCTAAAAACAATTTTAATTTGAAAAATACTATAAAATCTCTACTAAAATACTGCAAAATTAAATAAATCAGTGTGATTCTAGCATATGAATAGATAGACCAATGGAATAAAAAAGAAGTCCAGAAATAGGTCCAAGTACATAGGTCGATATAGAGTGTGATAGAGGTGGTCATCTAAAATTACTGGAAAAGATGTAACTTTTTAATAAGTGGTGATGGGACAACTGGATAATCATTTGGAAAAATTAGATCAACACTCCACATCATACATAAGAATAAATTAGATCAACAATTCACATCATATATAAGAATAAACTAAGTGGAGCAGAAATCTAAATGCAGAAAGAACAAAACCGTACACTCGCCAGAAGAAAACATGGATGAATCTCTCTACAATCTGGGTATAGGGCAGTGGTTCTCAACCAGGGACATTTTTAATACCAAGAGACATTCAGCAATGTCTGGTGACATTTTTGGTTGCCACAACTGTCAGAGTCCTACTGGCATTGAGTGGATAGATGTCAGGGATCCAGCTGAATATCCTATAAAGCACAGGACAGCTTCTCACAATAAAGACTTATTTTTAGCACCATGGTTGAGATACCCTAAAATAGGGGAAGGCTTTGGATGATTACTCGAAATCCAGATGCAGTGAAAGAAATTATTGATAATTTTGACTAAATACAAATTTTAAAAATTGAAAGACTTCATTCTGAATAAATTTAACAATTAATCTTTAATACTCTGTATTGTTTTTTAAATTATAATTATGTAACATAAAGAACATGTAAAGAACTTTTTCGCCAAGTCCTATGCAGATGCCACAAAATCCACTCCTGTTACTCCAATGAGTCATACAAATATTAACATTTTCTGTGTGGATCATGATGAGAACAGGTTTGAGAACTATTTCTCAATTTTCAGTATATCTATACAAGAGACTATTACCTGGCAATAGACAGAAGTGGAAGTACCATTTGTGCCTCGCATTGTTTCTACCTGCTTATCTCTGCATCCTCCTTATAATATCTATGTTCATGTGTGTATATATGTGTCTGAGTTTGCGTGTGTATGTGTGTCTTACATATTTCCTGGGAACAAATATATTTTATTTTCAACATTTATTCAGTTCCAGGAACTGTCCTAAGTGCTTTACATATATTAACATATTTAATCATCACCACAGTGTCTATTGTTAACCACAGGCACTAAATTGTACGGCAGATCTCTAGACCTTATTCATCTTCCATAACTAAAACTTTATACCCATTGGACAACTCCCCATTTCCCCCTTCTTTGAATGTATGCCCATGTTTACTCTGTCCCCTTATTTATTCCAATGTTGCATGGATATTTTTGGCTCATCATTATTACTGCAGTCATGGCACGAAAAGCTATATGTCATATACACTTTGAACTATTAAATGTCCATTTGTTCTGTTATATTTGTATTAATAAAAATTATACATAATAAAAACTGTATGATGTATGGAAAATGTCTCACAAGACTACTACTATGAATATAGCAAACTCTTTGCAAGGACTTTTATTTCATTTGAGCAGTGTTCATATAAAGTCTCCATTAAGAATAAAATTCTCTCTTTTCACATTAAAGCCTATTCCTCTACACAAACACCACAGAGTTATGCACTTGGGCAACCCAAACCCAAGAAATACCTGCGTACTGATGCAGAATTTTGCTTAACTCCTGTAAGCGGTGGCCATCACGGCTGAATTTGAAAATTATGTCATGGTGAAGTAAGAAACCGTACAAACGGGAAAAGTTGATTTTGCTGGCTTCGGACATCGCTTTTACATAATGATCATCTGTGCTAGAGAGAAAGTGGGGATATGTTAATAAATGATTTATATAATGGCAAACAAATGTCTTTTTTGTCCTCCTGTCACTGACCTGTTTATCTGGCAGTTGGTCTCCTGGCTGAAAGTACATTTCATAAGTGTGTCCAGGGTCATCAAACGTATGTGCCCAAAGACTTCCACAACTGTGTCCTGAGTGCTGCAAATCTTCTCCCACTTACCCTGGCCCAGGAGGTTAAGATCAACAACATCACCATCATCAGAGTGCCTTTGTCTCAAATCTCCTCCCTGATCCTGCCCTTAATGATATACAGGAGACAACCCTGACTTTGCAAGGGGCAAAAGTCACACAAGGAAATAAGCCAAGTGTTTACTTGGCATGAGGAAGGGGAAAAAAAAATGCACCCCGCTGGGTGAGAAAGACCATGGAGTAAACCAGGTATCTGGTCAACGGCTGAATTAAATATCTTCGACCTTTCAATTATTATCATAACTCTGCTTTAAAACAGACCAGAGTTTCAGTAAAACAGACAATCTCTGATACTCATAATTATAAGGGGTCTCCTCAGGGCTTCCTCCATCTTCGGTTCCCAAACTGCTAGACATCCTACCCCATCACTACTCTCAACCACCAAAACCACATTTAAAATAAACTTGGAATATTTAAAAAAAAAAAAAACATTTTTGACTTAGAAGTAGGAGACATGGAGAAACTGTGAACAGGAACCCCTACAGGCAACTGGCCTGTGTCCACTTTATTCGCCCCCCACAATGAGATGCACTACCTGAAATGTTTTGTGGCTTAAACTGCTACAGAGTTCTCTGTTGAAAATGTTTTTGTCATAATAAGCATTTGTTGTGTAAAAATATAAATAAATCTAAATGTCTAAATTTGAATCAACCAACATTTATTGAGCACTTGTGCCTATAGCTAGGTTCTAAGATTCTGGAGGCCATAGGGGAAAAAGGCAAATAGATTTTTAAAACAGCTTTTTACCTGTGTCAATTGTTTAGTCAATTGCTTTCATCCTGAATTGTGTTGGTTTTACTGAGTGAAAAAAGTGAGTTTAGAAGAAATGAGAGCAAAGGGAAGGCTCAAAGCTGGCACAATTCAGTGGGAGAAGAGGCTGTGTGAGACTGAGGAGTGAGAGAGATAGAAATGGTTTATCAAATTGCAGATATAAACTCAAATACCACCAGTGGCTGATACACAATTGTGCATAAAGCTACATTGCCCCAGAATTGGAAGAACATGTCCTCTCCCACTCTAACTTGCACCTCAAGCTCTCTGCCTCAAGAACTCTTGGGTACTTTACCACAATCCTGGCAGACTTCAGGTTAAATCCACTTCTGTGAGCTTGGCTGAGAACACAGCCAATCAGCTGGTAACAGTGGTTCTCTCTTGGGAAAAGGGATGGTCTTGCATCTGAAGGTGGAGGAAAACTTTGGCTTTTTTTGTGGTGTTGGAAGTGTTTATAATGAAACTGTATTAGTGAATTACTTATCTGACTTTTAAATAAGTACAATTTTAAAATTAAAAGTATATCACGTACAAGTACAGTTTTGGAATAGAACTAATTTATAAATCAGGGACGCCCATAGCAACATCTCCTCTGCAACCTCTTCCTCCTCTTTTGGAAGGGACAGGTCAGCTCCTTTGCTTTCTATAGGAGGAAACTCACATTTGTGACTTTAATGTAGGCACTTATCATTTGCTAGGGCATTTATGGCCATCAGGAAAGTCCATTCCAACCTCAAAGCCTTTATTCACACTAACTCACTCCACCTAGATTCTCTTATCAATGTTATCCACATATTCAAGTCTAGCTCATATTTCATGGTAAATCTGAACCTCCTCTGAATCTGAAGCTATGATAGTTGCTCCAGATTTCCTTACCTGATACCTACAGCACTTACCATTTGAATCTACTACTTGGTACTTGTTTTACTGCCATAAGATCTCAAAATAGATCTAAGACCGATGAGCAGATCTTCATTTATATGTGTGTGTGTGTGTGTGTGTGTGTCTTCATATATATATCTTTATATCTTCATTTATATATGTGCATGTGTGTGTGTGTATCTTCATATATATATATATATCTTTATATCTTCATTTATATATGTGCATGTGTGTGTGTGTGTGTGTGTGTGTGTGTGTGTGTATCATCCAAAGAACCATAGCAAAGGCTTACATAGATAGATATACTCTTGCTCAGTGGGTACTTGTACATTGGTTAATTTCTAGAAATCATCCCCCTTTGACTTTCTCTACCCACTAAACATATGTCTAATTTACTCCCTGTTGGAAGCATTTTGCAACACACCAGAACACTTGTGTCCCTTCACTTACCAGCATTATATTCACAGAATGGGCCATGACCTCGATGTACGATCTCAAGATGTTAAAATTGAATACAGGAGTTATTAGGCGTCGGTGCTGGAACCACCTGGGTCCATTTAGATTCAGTAGTCCTTCTCCTTGAGAAATTAAAGGCACAGAACCTCATGACATTTTATTAGATGAGATGAGGAAGGAGAGGTGAGGAACACAGACACCATGGAGTGACCATGAAGCACAAGTTGTCATGACAGTGGAATATCAAAATAGTGCTCATATATTAAGATTGAGGTGAGTTTTGAAGCTTACATCTGGGGTGATGTATTTAGCATTGTGAGAAAGAACTCATGCTTTAAAGCCTGATGAGAATACAAATCCTGAAATCATCTGTTACTACCTGTTATAACTGGGTAAGTCACGCACCCTTCCTGAGGCTTAGCTTTCTCAATAATAAAGAATGATAATAAATACCTAATTCACTGTGTTTCTGTGCAGATTAAGTGGAGGGTGTATATAAAGCACCTAACCTGGTCTCTAGCTCGCAGTAGAAACACAGCAAACATTTATCTTCGACGTTAGCATGCCCTCTTGATCTTCTCCCTAGATAACTTGCAGTATAGCTCTATCATATTCTTAATGCTTTTGAATTCCTATTTGAATTTCTTTGGAATGCTCTACTACAGAAAGGGGAGATTTCTAGGCAGAGAGTGGGTCACCCTCCTCATTTGTACATACATACCAAGACATGGAACCAAGAGCTTGCACAGGTACTTGGACTTGGGATCTGCAGAGTCAAGCAGAGGAAACAAAAGACAGCATTAGAGGAAGATTATCAGTCAAAGTTGATAAAGGTTCTCTTCATTTGCCTACACTAACCACAAATAGTCAGCAAAAGGCAGCCTCAGCTCACTCCTTGCAGCCCTGGGCAGGAGCTGGGGGTGTGGAGGGGTGGGGGTGGGATAGCTAACCCCATGAGGCAAATAAACAAATCCAGATTCTTTCCTTGTTGACACTTCTTCTAAGAGAAATAGCTATTGCTTCGATTGCCTCGAGGGTTACAAAGTTTCCAGAACAGGACAAGGTATCATATCCTTTTTGGAAAGCAAATTAACAGAGCAGGTACTGGGGAAACACCAGAAAGCAGGGTACAAATGTCTCTTGGGGTTCTCGTGAACTCTCATGTGGAGGTGTTTTACAGCTCTTGCCCTGTTAGAGGTGAACATGAAACCAATCAGAGAGAACTAGGGAAATGAACTAGGGAAATGGGAGGCATGGAAAAAGCTGTTTTCTTTTATCAGGTTTTGCTAAGAGTAATGCAGACAATGGCACAGAGAAGAAAGACGAGAATATTCTACCTTAGTTTACGAAGTCAATGGTACAAAAACTGGACATTTTAATTTTGTGCTATAATTTACCATGGAAGCCTTGAAAAAGAATTGGATGGGGAGTCAGATAACTTCTTTCCCAAAAGGGAACACAGTTGAGAAATACGCAGAAAATGAAAACAAAATTTGGACCACAATGAAGAGATTAGACTGGATAAAGTAATAATCTAGCATTCGGGTTTACATATTGAACCAGCACAGGCAGAGCTACTTCCAAATGCTCCTGAAAACTTAATGCTCAAGAAGGGAGCTTAGGCAAGCATTTTAGATCTTGCTTCCAAGCAATCGTCAGTTTGGCTCAAATCAAATCTAAAAAAGTCAAAAAGTCAAAAAATAATAAAAAAAAAAGCCCCCCCCCAAAAAAAAACTGGAAAGAGAGTGGGGGTGGGGAGTGTTGCTGATACTGAAGTCACAAGACCAAAAGAGAAAAAGAAAGTCCTCCCCTCACCCTGTAATCTGGTGGTACCAGTTTGGCTCTAAGGTAGTGACCTAAAAGAGCCCATAGGAGTCTGAACTAGACAAGGGACTGGGGGACATGGAAATCCCCTTCAGGATTGGTAGAAAAGCTTTCCACACTTCTTCCAGTGTCTCTTAAAGGCCCAGTACTAATCTTTGCTTCAGAATTTCTTTAGAATCCTGCCTGTGGGTTGTGCATATAGCTCCTAGGAGGATGAGGTTCCTGAGATTCACCCCTTTTCTTACCTGTTCTGCTCAGAAATGTCTTTGCATAGTCTGGGTCATAGATATAGAAAAATGCCTGAAAGGGCCCAACCCAGAAAGGAAAGGCACATGGGTATTTTTCAACAAGCTCTTCAAGTTTCTCCAATTTACCACCCTGAAGTAACTGCAGGGAAAAAAGTGAAGGAAATTAGAGATGCCAGCCAGTCTAGACTCATCCCTTCCTACAGACGCAAGCTGAGTTTAGAGCCTAGATAAGGACGCACAGGCAGAGGACCTTACCCTGTTCTGGAAGTAGGTGGACATGCTTTCCTAGGGATTTCTAAGCTTGAGGTATAATATTTTAAACAAGGTTAGTGTATCTATCTTCTCAATATAAATATAGTGAACAAGTCACTACCAAATGACCTACACTGTGAGCTGTTTTCCCAACCGAGAGTGTGAAGAGAGCCGAGTCACACACTTAGGAGTGGAGCCTGGAAGCTGAAAACGATTTTTCCCCCTATGTGGGAAGCTAACTGTTAGTTGGTTGAACATGACCCACCACCCAGCTCACCACTCCTTCTCCCTTTTCCTTTCTCTAACTGTGGTTAAGTGTTTCCTTCTCATGCCATAATAGTAAATACTCCTCTCTAAAAACCGGCCAACTCCATCTACAAAGAAAATTCAATTCTTTTCCTATATAACGGCCAAAGGCTCATTTAGAGGTGTGTGAAGCTTGAAGCAAACTCAAATACAAAACTCTCAGCTACCAACATTTATAAATCAGAGTACAAACACCACACTTTCCGGATTAGGTCTCTTAAAATAGCCCCCTCTCAGCCCCCAAAGCTTCCTCTCTAATCTCCTCTCTAATCGCTCCAGGGTGTTTCCCTTTCCTCAAGGAGCTGTGAGGGCGCAAGTTTAGAGTAATGAAAGGATGCTGAGAGCCACAGGCTGGGCCAGATAGGTCTGTACAGTATGGAGGGATAGGAGGAAGGGAAGGAAGCAGCCTTTCTGCGGGTCGGGCTTCCAATATCCTCCTTCGCCCCTCCCTTCTATCTACCTACCTTCTGGTGCCCGTAGAACCAGTGGGTGGAGGGCCCGGGGAAGGCGCGCAGGTCTCTCAGCAGCCGCTGCCTCCGCAGGTAGAGCTTGATGGCCTGCAGCAGCCCCAGGGCCAGACAGAACACGAACGCCAGGTGCAAGGGCCGCGCCCAGCGTGTCTCCAGCCAGGAGGAGTCCATCGCTCCGCGCTGCAGATTGCTTGCTGGCAGTCTCCAGGGGCCGGGGAGAGGGTGCGCTTGCTGAAGCCCCACGCTTGGAGGAGGATCACTCAGCCTACTGCGTCTCTGTGCCCTCCGGGAAGCTCCCTGCTTCCGAACAGCGAAGGAGGAAGAGCGGTGGGAGTGGCAGCTCAGGCTTGGCCGGAGGAGGCAGGCGTGAGTTCCCGGATTTCTAACCCTCTGTCAATTGATGCAAACCTTCATTCAGGATGACCTTTTCTACCCCCCCGGAGTGTCATATTTCAAGCCTGACAGTTTTCAAGCACAGAAGGTTTGAATTTAGGTTTTGAAATAATACCAAAGTTGAAGTCATTGTTTTTATTCATTGTCACAAATAAATGGTAAACTGCTATGCAAAAAGACCTTTGCCGCTCTGAAATTCTATCAAAACACACAGGAGCCCGTGAGGGGGTAGTGGGCGTGTATGATCATTATATTTAAATACTGTGGCCTGTCTAGTCGGTGTGCTGGTAAAAGTTTTACAACTGGTGTTCGCTCTGATTTCTAGTGTTTGCGAATGTCCACCATGTCCTATTTTAAGCTGCCAACGGAGGACCCTGAACCCTGAATTGGGAAGAGATGCTAAGTAGCATAGCATTGTTTAATAGTTTCACTTTAAAGACACAATCAGGGTCTGCAACATAATTCGTGGATCCTAGTGCAAAATGAAAATGTGCGGCCCTCGTTAAAAATTTATTAACAATTTCAAGCTGATGACAGCAGGGCATTAAAGCAAGCATACATCCTTCCCAGTGCAAGGCCCTGTGTGACCACTCAGGCCCGGAGTTCAAGAAACCAGCCATGGACACAAGAGATATAAATAACCTCAAGTGCAAAAATAATAGAAAATGTAGTAAAATAGTTAGAAAGCAGTGAGTTTTTAAAAAATTATCTATCAGGTAGTGAAATGGGATCCAACAGACCTGACTTTCCAAGCTGTTGTCCACCATACACAGCCATTGTTGTAGGCACTGTCCACAATTCATTTATTCATTCATTTATTTATGCTAAGATAGGCATATGTTAGGTGTTGGATTTACAGCCCTGCCCAATAAACCCAATCTCTGTTACAACTTCCTATTCTGTTCCTTGTCACTGACCCCCACTTCTCAAGCCCCCACCCCAGTCTCTAGAGCCAGATTTTATTTGACAGGTTAATGGTTAAGACAAACTCCAGGTGTGATGACTTCATCTGGACCAAGTACTGGCCTCTCAAATGTTCCATTTTGTGCCACACATTGTTTCAGCTCCCTTCAGCCTAGACCTTCCCTTCTCCTGCCTATCTCCATTCCTCACCTAGAAGTTGTTGACAGTGTCTCCTCAGAATCTTCTGGTTTATACAGTTTCTTCTGGGAAACTCATGGCTTTTGGTTTTTCAGATTCTTCCTCTGCACCCTCCTCCTTCCCCAAATTGTGATGGGTTTATGGTGGCCCTCACAGAACTGCATCATGGTGATTGGGCTGAAGGCATCAAATCCATGCATTGCCTTCACATCCTAGCTAGTCTCAGCTTCATGAGATCTAGTTTGTTCTGATCGCTGGGTTCTTTTTACTGAGTGACAAATAGTAGAGTGTGGTGGTGAACTTTTAGTTAGTTCTCTCAATGGGGTCATGGCCCAGGGACTCCTTAGCTGACCCAGTTCCACCCAGGCTCTTGCTGGAGGTGTTAATTTCTCTGAGATCAGGCCAGCAACTGCACTCCATGTCCTTACTTGAAAAATAAAGGAACTTTGGGACTTTTTGCACTATACGCATGAGCCTAGGACAGGCTCAGGAGTGCTAGCTCAGACCTTCTCTCTGCTTCACTGCTCTTTTTCACTCAGGTTCCTCTCCAAATGAAAGCAAGACAAAATCCCCTGTGCTCTCAGCTTTTCCCTCAATCTATCTAAACCACTCCCAGGATTTAAGCTTAGATATTCTCCTGACTAGTGGCTCCTCTGCCAGTTCTTGCCCAAGTCCACCAGGCTGAAAGAGGTGGACTTTTCCATAACCTCCATTTTATGTAGTAGAAACTTTCCTTATGATAGTATCTGTATTCCTTCTACCCTTTATTGAGAGCAAAGATCTATAACCTACTCCAACAGGACATGCTAATGGAAGGTACAGGAATTTAGAAAATTATTTATTCTGTCTGAAGGCTGGCTTTCAATTCTTATTGCAACTCAAAAATCCAAAAGCAGAGCAGCGATACCTTCCTTCTTGGCATTCCTGTGCACATGTCCACTGAACTGAATTTTCTTAGCTGCAATGAAAAAGCACCAGCAACACAAATAGTGGTAGGCCTAGGGAAGGAGTTCAGTCTTAAGTAAATGGAAATGCACTGGAGGGATTTAGGATGGAAAGTGTCATGGTTAAATAGTAAATCACTCTGGCAGCTATGTGGAAGATAGTAATAGCAGATAAATATTTATTGTGTGCTTTCTAAGTGCCAAGTATTATTTTAAAGTGATTTACATGTGGTAACTCATTTAATCCTCAGAATAAACATTTGAGGTAGATATTATCATTATCCTTGTTTTACATATATGAAAACTGAGACACAAAGAGATTGGGCAATTCCCCATCAGAGGGCAAGACAAGGCATCAAACAAGACATGAGAGGGTAAGAAGTAGGATCATGATTTGAACCTAGGCAGTCTGGGGTTCCAGGTTCCAGGATCTTAATATTTATAGGAACATTTGTGTACCAGGGGTGTAAGACTGGACCTTGAAGACCAGTTCTCATGCTATTGGAATATTCAGATAAGATGTGATGGTGGCCTGAACCAACAGAGGGTGCCATGGGACAGAGAGGCTGAGTACTGATCACTCCATTCTACTCTTAATTAACACAGTAGTTGTAGTTTTGAGGGGGTTCACTTGGGAGGACCAACATGTTAGAAGTATAAGAGGCAGGATAGTGGAAGGGAATGGGCAGTTTAGTCTGATGCCAAATAATCTCAATTTTCTTAGAGGATTCTGAGGCACATTTTGTCCCGGCAGGGGCTGGGAGTATTTGGTGCCTGAACAGAGTGGGAATTTGAAACAGCTGTAACAGTTAATGCCAAGGGTACTGGTAAGCAAGTTGAAATACTGAGTAACCAGTGAAACTTACATAGCAGAGGGCCAAGGGCACATGGTTTTGTCATTTTCTTGCTCAACAGCCTGGAGGTTAGAGAATGGAAATGTTCAGGAAGGAGGCACAGAGTCAGTCCCCACGCCCACTACTACCTCCTGTATACCAGCCAGTGTTAGGCAGTGCTAGGAAATAAGGAAGGATCAAGGGTAAGCCTTTCCTTGGGACAGTTCACAGTCTGGTAGAGAAGACAGATAGATAAGCAAATGGATAAGTGCTGCCATTGGAAGGATCCATACGGATCATTTAGACCTCATTCTGTCTTATGAATAAGGAAATTAAATACAAAAAAGAAAAAGCAGTTTGTCCTAAGCCCCATCTCTCCAGATTGGGAATTCCAAGGTCTTTTCTCCTTTCCTCCTTGTCATTTGTGTGCCAAACCAAGTGTGCTGGTCTCCCCAGTTCCTTTGGATGACACGATCAGTGAATCATGAAAACCTTTGAATGTGTCTGTCTAGTCGTGTTGTTCCTCCGGAAGAAAAAAGAAGCAAGCAGAGAACTATGAGAGAAACCACGAGCATTAAGTATTATGGAATATAAACAGAGAATGTCCAAATACTTGAAATGAAAGATGAATGTTAAGTGTGCCTCAGAAAACAAGGATCAAGTTTAAAATGTAGTGGAATTAGTAGCATCATGGAGGTCAGTTGTAACTATAGGTAGAACTGTTGAAATGATAGATCTAGAAGCCAAAATAAAGTGAATTGAGAAGTGAACATGATGGCAATTAATTGAGAATTAATACTGTAGAGTTAATACTGTGGAGGAAGTATTAACTATGAAAAGTCTGGCAATGAAAAAGAAGAATTAGAATGTTACCTGGATGGGAATTTGAGTATGGAAGAAATTAAGGTCTCTCTTTCTCTTCCCTTCCCTTCCTTCCGCCTTCCATTTCTCAAAGAATGAGAGAGGCTGAGATCTGTAGTGCAGTCACTGGCTTTGAAGAAGAGGACAAAGGATGGAGCAGATGTAGAGTTTCACAGTTTGGGGTATTTTATACCATAATAGAGTATAGCACAAAATGTAAATCCTTTTAAAAATCTCCAGATCATAGAGAATTTTGAATTATATTAACTCAATTTTACAACTTCAAGATTCAGTCTTTCTTCTTTTCTTAATATAAATGTAGTAACTCAAAATAGTTGGATTTAAGAGTACATTGAAGTCATCTGGCCAAAATGTACTTTGTCAATCGACCATGCATAATCTTACAGTTTTGGAGATCAGAAATCTGAAATGGGTTTCACTGGGCCACAGCCAAGGTGTTGCAGAAGCTTTATGGAAGAATCTTATTTTTTCACATTTTCCAGCTTCTAGAACTTTGTTCCAAAGGCCTTTTAGTTAGAGGATTAGACCCTCCCAGATTATCAAGGAAATTTCCTTTTCTTAAATATAATTGATTTTAAATGTTAACCATATCTACAAAATCTTTACAGCAACACCTAGATTTGTATTTAATTGAATAACTGGTTACTATGACCTATCAAAGTGGACACATAAAACTAGACATTACAGTCCACGGTTTGTCAACTTGGCATTCATACACATCCCCTTAAACTATACTGAATCTACAAATAAAGACCATAATGAAGTTATACTTCTGCCAGCTACGCTGCGTATCATTGAAAGACACTAACTCTTTCCCCTGAAGACAATGAAGTCATTGTCTGGTGTTCACTCTTCTCCCTGATACCCTGTAACTTAAATGCTGTGATATTGAGTTAACTTTATTAATATATCCCATGTTACGTGTGAAGGAGAATAGAGAAGAAAGAAAAAATATCCGATACACACACGTGCACATGCACACAAACGTATTCATAACAAAAGAAAAAAAAGAAAAACTCAAAACAATTACAGTCCTTGTTTCTGCAACCGATCACATGGTCATAGCCAGCATTTATGACCACCTTCTTCCACTACCCATTCCAGATTCTCTTTGCCCTCAGCAAGAGCCTCAGCTAGATGTGGTTCTTTGCCTGGTAGGATGACCCACACTTTCATTTTTGAAAAATATGAGCGATTATTAGTTATGCCTGAATTGGGTTGCAGTATTTTTCTATTTTGTTTAATGACAGGACATGGTAATTCTAAGAGATGCCCTAGATATCTCCTGTATTCCAGACATACCCTTCCTTACCTCCATTGGTAAGGGACCTACCAATTTCACCTTAGTAATCAAGGTCAATCCAGTGTAGTAATTGCTTTTAATTCAGAAGCATACGGGTGGTAGTCTTACCTTCCAGTTTAATGTAATAATTGTTTTGTCTCCCAATAGAAGCACAAGTTTTCATGGGCAAGAAGCAAAAGAATGTTGCTAATATCATCACTAAGGGTAATAATGATGGTGCCACTTCCATTTCCATCCCTTGATTCCTGAATGGATGAATCCTGGCAGCGGAAGAAATTGTACCTTATATTAGACATTGATTTATAGTATATACAGCCTCCTGGAGAACCTTAACTCAGTCCTGCAAGTTATTACCATCTACCTGGTGCTATATACCCAAACCTATCCTCAGGTTATTCTCTGGTTCTGGAATGCATACTTGGAGTAAATATTATACTCAGCATTCAGCATAGAAGACTCAGCAGAATTTAGGGGTTTGATGCCTCCAGCTTCATTAGGGTCTTCTCATATGTTCCCATTCCAATTTTCAGGCTCTCCTTACTTCTCAATCAATTCTCCACTTTGACAGAAGGCACCCTGCAAGATTAGGAATTCCATTTTCATTGTAATTCAGACACAGGCAGGATGAGACTCTGGGTTTAGTTTTCAGAAATTTCAGCCCTAGCTGAGGCCTGTGGCTACAGGACATAATGATTTCTTTCAGGACAGGCATAGAAGCTTTTAGGCCATTTATGTATTGTTTGGGCTGGGTTTTGAATCCCTGGGCTCATCTGCTTCTTTCTCCACCTTCTCCAGCACAGCTAGGAGCAACTAGCCAATTTTTTTTTTTTTTTTTTAGCTGCATCAAAGGCATATCCTAGCTTTATTCAAAGGTCTGTGCTGCAGAGTCAATATAAAAACACAAAAAGTCCCATCAGTTTAATAATAATAAAAAACCCCAAAATGGAAAACTGAGGGGACAAGAGAGAGGCCCCTGGGCCAGGGGTTCAGGGAGCCCTGTTCATGGCACCAGGCCTGGTCACAGGGCCTCCTGGTATTGCTTTTGCTAAGAGGTCAGGGGGGCAGCGATTGTCCTGTGGGAGCCACCGTTCACCTGGGCTGAAGACCCTTACTTCTTCTGGGGTGTGCTCAGTTTCTGCATGCCCCGGATCTTGTTCAGCAGGCCAAAGATGAAGGCCTCAGTGGGTTTGTAACAGTCAACCAGCAACTCCTTGACCCTGGCAGCATGGGTATCTTCACTATCCACGTCCAGGAGTTCGTCCACGTCAGTCTCTAGCTCTGGGATCTCTTCTTCCTGGCAGTAGTATAAGGCGAGTGAGCTGCTTCAGGATCCACTCCTATAGACTGAGGTGCTTCGATAGCTCCTTGAGGTTGTACTTTACTGTGACCTTCTCTTGGCGCCTCACTGGTCCTTCATTGTCCACGTTCCCCGGGCCCTTGTCGGCAGCCCGAGCGGGGCTCTGAAAGTAGAACCCAGGCCCTGGGCTGCACCCCACGCTGGCTGCTGTCCGCCGTGGCTGCCACTCTGGCCACATGTGCGCATCCGAGCCCCTTTTGCGCTGCCTCCAAGACACTAGCCTGCTGGCTGGGGGCTGCTAGCTCGGATTGGTTGGTAGATTTGGCTCACTGAGCCTCTGCAGCAAGGGCGGCGGCGGGAGCGCCGGGGGGCAGCTCCAGCCAATCTTATTATATGCCTTAGATTGACTAAAATGTTCTAAGGTAGCCAAAATATGGTTGGTCATCAGAACGTTGCCTTTTGTAAGTATTTGATGAGTAGTAGCCAAGGGTGATGTTTTGTGTATCTCTATTGCTTACATCATGTCCTGCACTACCATGTCCTCTTTACCATTGTCAATGAAGTCAATAGGGCCTTTCAACTTATCATATTAGAGGACTAATTCCAGAAAACCCAAAACTAATTCAGAAAACTCATACTTAAGATTCTGTTCTTTTAGAACCAATCTTGGTACTAAAGTCTGTATTAGTCAGGGTCCTACCAGAGAAATGGAAGCAGTAGAATAGACACCTGTACAAGAAAAAGACACACTCAGCAGGAAAAGGTGCATGGACCCCATATCACTGGCCAGTTGGAAGCTCTCCTGCCTGTTCGCCTGTCTGCTCCCTGAGCTGTTGAGCTTAGGAGGGGCACATGAGGGCCAGGCAGTCCAGTCGATGGGAAAACTGACTGAATGCAACAGAGCAGGAAAGGATCCTAGTCATCCAGCACTAAAGATCTGAGATGAGAAGAAGAGGAAAGACAGGTAACCACTTAACAATTTAAAGGAGGAAGTCATACATATTTGGGGCAGAGAAGATGGAGTCAAGCAGAGACTGGAGAATTCCCAGAGGAGACCTGTTGATAAATAGGATGAGAACCTCAGCTGCCCAGATTTAGGATGAACGTCCAGGACCCCTCCCCACATGGTACCCTGAGTCCTTTGCTCTCCTGAAGCCCCAGCCTCTCCCAGGAGCCCTCACCTCCTCGGCTGTACACAGCCTTGGCATAGTCAGGTTCATAGATGTTCAGAAAGCCAAAGAACTGTCTGAGCCAGAGTGGGTGGATGTAGGTGAATTGGTGGGCCCAGGACACCATCTTATCCAGGCTCCCTGCCTGCTGGGTCTGCAATGGTGACAGAAAGCCAGGCCTCACAGGTACAAAATGTCACCAACCAGGCCCTAAGTCCCTGAGTCTGCCCTGGGAGAGCCCTTCCTTCTTTCTGCATCTGCCCACCCAGCCTGTCAACCGGTCCTAGCCACCTCTGGGTTCAGTGCCCTCTCCAGACCCAGTGCCAATGTTCCAAGTCCAAGCCACTCTCTTATTGCACCTAGTTAGGTTAACAATCTTAAGTTGACCAACCTGCTTCTATCTGCTTCCTACCACTAACCCTCTATCTACACTGCAGCCAGAACCATTTCTTTTTCGCAATAAAGCTTTTCATTAGATGGATAATACCAGCTTGTTGTGCAATAAAGAAATCACCTCTATTCCACCTCTGTTTAAACATTTGACACATTTTTATTTAGGACATGCCATGTACAGGGCATTGTCTAGACATCTCAAGGGACTGAGACAGACACAGTACGAACCTTTCATTTTATGGGAAAGACCGATAACAAACAAGTAAACCATCATGTAAAATGACTGCAGACAGCAGTAAGTGCTAAGAAGAAAATAAACACAGCACTAGCGAGAGATTAACAAAGAGCACTTGCTTAGATAGAGTGATCTGGGATTGCCTCTTGTTGGAGACAACATTTAAGATGAAACTTGAAGGATGATAAGGAGCTGGCCACAGGAAGAGTAAGGAAATAGCATTCCAGGTAGTGGGAACAGCAAGCACAGAGGCTCTGGGGTGGAGAAAAAGTGGTATCTTCCAGGAGCAGCCCCACTGTTGGGACAGTGAGATGAGGTTGGAGAGATCATTCAGAGGGTGGTGTGTGCTCTATGACAGGATATCGTAAGGATGAAAGTAGGCAATATATGAAATCTCTTGGCACCATGTCAGCACATCGTAAGCATTATACAAAATAAATGACAGTAAAATTGTAGGAAATCTGGAGTTAGAAATTTGAGTTGGTTGTCCTAACTCTAACACTTACTTGCTTTGTGACCTTGAAAAAGTTGATTCAATTAATATCTCTGGGCCTTTGTTTTCTTGTCTGTAAAAGAAGGTCACAAAGCCTGGTTAATTGAAGAGTAGTTGTGATTTTGCTTTGGAAAGTATCAGCACTATGTGAATATTGAGGTGGCAATTTTGGAAGTGTTGCTGCATGCCAGTACTGTGCAGGTACTGAGTGATTTCTCACTATCAGCTCTGTATCTCATTCCAGGTAGGAGTTGGTGGTACAGAATGTCCCCAGCTGAAAACAAACATCATAGTTCTACATCATCCCTTGGATGGGTAATACATGCAAGTATTGAGGTTTAAAAGGGTTTTGCCTATTAGATGCAATCTTTGTAGAGGAGTAAAAGTAAACAAGATAAATTGAATCTGCATCAAACCCAGTTTTATCAAACAAGAAGTTCCTGAGGCAATCGACCCACATGAATAATGCTTCAAGCTGATGCCCTTGGGGATTGACTGCTTACGATCGATCCCCCTCTGCTTTTCTGTTGTCTATAAACTGAACCAGGAAACATCCAGGAATAAAAATATTAATTTCTCTTGTAAAATGTGGTGTCCAAAACTGAGTCTACTCTGTTTACGATGGTGGTCTAACCAGTCCAAGGGTTTCCTTGTCACCTGCTTCATTCATACCTCAAAATCAGTAAGTATTCATTGGGCATCATCAGTAGGCATGGTCCTCTGTTCCATGCCATGGGAAGATAAGGACATAGAATGCTTAGTTAAAACTTTCATGGAGCCTGGGGTTGGGTGTCTGGGCACCAAATGAATGAAAAAGATATTCACTAGTAAATAAATATTAACTAAGGCAAGTACGACTTTCTAAAAGTTAACTTCATATTCTACAGATGGTCACACATTCTGCTTTGATCACCTTGTAATAAGCTTTTCTCAAATCATTAAAAATTCTCCATAAATATCATTTTCAATGACTGCTACATCTAGCCACATGATTTTCCCAACACTTTCTCACATAGGCTTCCCTGGATAGTGAGACTTGCATTCACACCAACATGTGGAATTGATGAAAGCCTCATCTGCTCCTCAGAAACACTGGATAAAAGAGAAGAAACACGACATGCCCCTGCAAAGTTGGGGGCCACCATGTATGGACTGAAATCATCTCTGTGCATTAATAGTTAACAACAAAGCCTCTGCAGACAGATTATCTGGCTTTGAACCCTGGCTTCGCCCCTTATCTAGAGCTCTCCATCTGATAAACTGTTTATCCCTCAAGACCCCATTCTCTTCCTTTAGTTGCCTCCTTCCCTGGGTGGACACAGTCCACTGCTCTTTCCTCCAGGAAAGGTCTTATATTTTATTGTACTATGTTAGTTTTCTGACTTTAACTACTAGACTATACACTCAAGAAATATTTGCTGAGTGAATAAAGGAATGAGCATTCCTAGAAAGTTCTCAGGAAAGGGATTATTATTCCACCTACAAAAGGAGAAATGAAGGCTCAGAGAGTATCAGTGGCTGCCTTCAATTTAGTGAGCCAGACCTCGAGCTGAAACTCCTGAATCCAAGGCCAGTACTCTGACCATTGACATGTTCACCTTGGGTCACAACTGAATAGTGGGTTGGGACAAGGTCAGGGGAAAATTGCAGATGCAGCTAGGCAGATAGTTCTGGAGAAAACAGAGAGGGATTCTAACCTCAACTCATACTGTCAATGGCTATTTTCTGCTGGCTACAATACTTTACCTAACTATAACTATTTTTTAAACTCTAAAGTGGGGACAATAATAAAACAACATCTACTGAACATTTGGCCAACTAGACTGTGGAATCTAAAAATCAGGGGTCATGTCTGTTTTTCTTGCAGCTGGGTCCTGGCACCTGGTATACTGCCTGGCACATAATAGGTGCTCATTAAACGTTTGTTGGTAAGTTGATGAGTAGGAAGTTGAAATGTGTACAACCACTGTCACTGTCAGCTGAAAAGCATTTTTTCCTTGTTTTCTAAGATAGATCCTTCCCAGTAATCAACCCTGGTGGCTAAATTCTAAACTCTGCCCTCACCTTTCACCCTCCCCACCCTACAAAGTAGGTGGGACAATCCTTCTAGACTGGCTTGAGGTAGTGAGAGACAGTCAGCAATCCATAAACCAGTGCAGCATGAGTGTCTCCCTGCTGAGCCCCACCAGACCACTGGACAGTATCTCTGGTTTCCTTCAAGTCACCTTCCTGCTTGGCATGGTGCTGCTGCTGCTCAAGGCACCCCAGCTTTACCTGCGCAAGCAGTGGCTGCTAAAAGCCCTCCAGCAATTCCCGTCCCCTCCTTTCCACTGGCTGTTTGGGCACAAACAGGAGATAAAATGGAGTGGGATAGGGGAGTGGAAGGGCAGGGAGGACGGGAACTCTCAGAGCACGGTCATGGTTAGAATCTATCGGACAAAGCCTTGTTGTGTAAAGAGCACATGGCCCTGGAGGAGAACCCAGTTTTCCCTTCAGGTCTCAGCTCCTCATCCCAGTCTGGAAGCTCACCTTCTCGCAAGAAGCCTGTGCTGGTGATTTTGGACTGCCAGACCCCCTTCCTTAAGTAAGTATGAAGGCCATTTTGGTGGACCAGCACTTTGAGGACAATGGCTGTTCCTTCCTGAGTCTCCCTGTTCCAGGTTGGACAGCCTCAGCTATTCTGACAGAACAGAACTTCCAGATGCTTCCCTGCCCTAGGCCAGTCGATCCCATTCTCTCTGCCTGACCCCGAGCTTGCCTGGGAACACAGTGATCAGTCTCATGGATCCCTGCCTGTGGGGTCCACAGTCTGTAGAGATGATAGACAGGAATTTAGGGAAGGGATCATGTCCCAGGAAGAGACGATTACCCACAGGGTGTGTGGGGGTAATGTCAGCTGTAGAGGACTAACCAGCTTGGTTGGCCGGAGACCATGAGATTTTCCAGAGTAGTGATGGCACTGTTAAAACCCTGACAAGTTGCTGACACATATGAGCTAGAAGCCTTCCAGGGTATGGCCCCAGGTAAGGAGTATTTGATATGAGCAGCTGCAAATATAGATGAAGCCTCACTTGCTTGCCCTCCGCTCACCTCCTGCTGTGTGGCCCAGTTCTAACAGGCCAAAGACTGGCACCCAAAAGAACTAAACCATATTCTGCCTTTCCTTTCTTCTCTCTAGGCCATTCATTTGGAACTGACAGCTGCCTTTGGGCACACGTGGCCAGAGCCAGCACACACTCTTGTAGAGGGGATGGTGCTCATGGTGGCAGTGATGAGGACCCTTAGACAAATACCCAGTGCCCAACTGGCTTTCAGGCTTTGGCCACACAATGCAGGCTGTGCTGCACTGGAGTCGCCCTCACCTGGCAGCTTCTGGGAACTGCAGCCAAGAAGAAATTTCCCCAAAGAGAGCCAGAGAGTAAGTGGACAGATCCTCATGTGGCCACATAGGCAATCGTGATATGTCCTTGAGCAAAACAGTAATGGTGCCATAGGGGTCCAGGAAGATGAAGAGGCACAGTCAGCAAGAGGGGATGAGGGTGGGATGTCATTAGACACTGCCTTGAGCATGTGACAGATTAGAGGGACTGCATTCTGTGATCTCAACATCAAGAGCTGAGTTATGAAGTGTAGCTGGACAGGTAAGAGGTGAGGAGGTAACAACCCATAGAGGGCTTTGATGTCAGCTGAGGCACTTGGACATGTCCTACCTGTGATGGAGGACATAGGAGGGTGTGAGCGGGGCTGTGGCTTTAGTGTAGAAGGAGGACAGGAAGGGAGACACAAAAGTCTGGGTGAGGAGATGACAGATGATAAGGAGGGGCATTTCTAGAGTAGAATAGGAAGGGCACAGAATCTCCTTGAATGAGGGGATAAGGGAGAGGCAGGAAGCTGGACCATTTGTTGGGAGGTAGCTGGTGCAACTGGTTGATGGTTGTGAACCCCCGGTAGCCCCAGCAAGCTTCCCTGTTGTCATTTTGACTTCCTTACACAGCCCCATTTTGTCTTCTCTCTGAAGATCACGGTTCCCATGCATCCTTCTGGACAGCGAGGGCCTCAAAGTGTGTCCCACCCAACTCCATATCATGCCTTGACCTGGCCTTCACGTTGTGAAACCAGAAACTGCTTGTGGAAGGAGTGAACAGTGATAATTAACTTTTTTAGTGTTTTACTTGACTTGACTCAGTGGCTTAGAGCGTGGAGCAACCCATAACAGGAGTTATGCCTGCTGAGAACAGAAGTAGGAGTTAGGAGCCAGTTCTGGAAGAGAGACAGGCTTTGTCAAATGTCAAGAGGAGAATGCGAAGCAAGGATTGGGGGTAGAAGTGTTTGTGATCTGTAAGGAAGCGGATCAAGGCTAAGCTGCATAAAGAGAGGCCATAGATGCCCTGTTCCTGACGAGGGTTTAGTGCCCGTACCTGCTCGGCTCAGAACAGGTGTAAACCACATCTCATTTCATTTTCTCTCTCTGGCTCAGGAACTGCATTGGGAAGCAGTTTGCCATGAATGAGCCGAAGGTTGCTGTGGCCTTGACCTTGCTCCACTTTGAGCTGGCACCAGATCCTTCCAGAGTCCTCATCCCCATATCAGCAGCTGTGTTGGGATCCAGTAATGGGATCCACCTGTGACTGAGAAAGCTCCTATAACCCTTGTTGGTTCCAGGATAAGCTCCAAGGAACTCTTTGCTACCATCCTGCCTTCCAGTTACCTGCCCCCACCCCACTTATCTTTCCAATTCCTGCTTTCTATCTTCCCAGAGGCAGATAGAGACCTGCCATTCTACATGATCTCCTGTCTCCAGTTCTCTGCCTGTCTGCCTCTCTCCCTGTCTTTTTCACTTCTGCTTCCTTGTATTCCCCTGTATTAGTTGCCTTCAGCTACTATAAAAATTTAACACAGCCTTAATGATTTAAAACAATACAAAATTTTCTCTTAGGGTTCCAGAGTCAGAAGTCTAAAATGGGTTCACTGGACCACAACCAAGGTTTGGCAGGACCACCCTACCTCCAGGGCCAAGTCCCAGGACAAAAATTCTCCTCTCTCGTCTCTTTCCAGTCACCAGTACCCTCTCTTCCATGCCTGTCTAATTCCAGATTAGAGCCCACTAATGGTCTTAGACCTTGAACTCTAGAGGTTTATATACCCCCAGCCATCAGGTAGCTGCTGCAGGGGTAACAACTGGAGAAGGATCTCTGATTCATCCTATGGCTCCATACTGAGGCCCTCCCCCAAAAGTCCTTCTTTGCTCCTCATACCTCGCTCTGCCTCAAGGCGTGATTCACGCACCATCTCTACCAGGAAGCCCTGCTCTGATGCCATTCTGTCATTTTCCTCAGCCAAAGCCCTAATAGCCAGAACATCGATGACTGTGACACAGATGCTGACGATGGCAGATGGACTACAGAGACTTTTTTCAGGAGGGCAGAAGACATACCTGTGAAACTGTGCATCTTACTCCTTGACCTTAGCAGTAGCTATCTGGGAGTTTACTTTAGAAATTCATTGTTTTGTACATATTTGCTTTAGGAAAATTTTCCTTGTGTTATATTCTAAACATGCTTACATAATGTTAAACAAAGACACTCATTTCAGTGAGTGGGCAAGCCCTGAAAGCTGTCCCTCTATCATGTGGGGTGGGTAAGTACCTGGTCATAACAGTGAAACCCAAGGCGCAGCTTCCATTGCATTCAGTGTGTCACTCTGTCTGGAATGTAAGTTGCTACTATGTTTTAGAAAGGCTGACAATTATGGAGAAAAATGAAGATTCTAGAAGCAAATAGATGCTCACATATTTGTTAAATGAATGTGTTAGCTTAGAATACATGAATAGTAAGCATTTACAGACACACATGTTTACATGGCACCATCTTTGGACTGATTGTCTATGCAGGTACCAATCTCCCCCTAAACTATAAGTCTCCCAAAGGCAGGGAACCACAGCTGCTCCACAATTCAACCTGGGGAGGGTGGTGCCCAGAAAGAGGCCACAGCCTGGGTTGCCTGGGGCCCTACTCTTGGCAGAGCCCCTTCTCAGAGCTCAGATCCAGTGGCTTCAGGTGGAGGTAGATGCCATTCTTGGAGTACAGGATCAGCTGTGGGATCTTGATGGGTGGCCGCAAGAAGTCGGGGGCAAACTCAAAGCGGAGCAAGCAGAGGGCCGTGATCACCTTCATCTCATTCATGGCAAACTGCTTCCCAATGCAGTTCCTGCAGTGAGCGGCAGCACAAAGAGGCATCAGGCTGTGGGGTTATCTGGAGTGATGGAATCCAGTGTTCTCAAAGCCAAAAAAATTATTAACAATGTTTAAATGAGTAATTATCTGATCAATTGATTGACTTGGGCTTAAGTAACAGATCTCAGGAACATGGCAGAACTCAAGCTGAGTAGATTCTCATTGGGGGTTCAGGCTTTTGGGGGGCTCTCAAAATGATATACCTACAACACCAGCTTCCTGGGACATGAATATGTTAATGGCAAGAAGAATGTCCCTGGAATTTACCCTGCACTAGGAGCACCACAAACCCAGCATGGTCCCCTTCATCACTGAGTTCATCCAAATGATGCCTGGCCACGACATCCCCCCTCCCGCACCCCCGCCCCAGTCCAGAGAGCCTGGAGGTGTTGGGCTTCTCTTTACCTGGGCCCGGCAGAGAAGGGCATGTAGGCATAGGGATGGCGTTGGGACATATTCCCATGGGAAAACCGCATGGGGTCAAAGACCTGAGGGGAGAGGCATTGCCTAAACACCAGCCAGATCCACGAGGAGGGTGACCCCCACAGTCTCTCATCCCCCCTGACCTCTTGGCGCAGGTATGGGTACCTCAGGGTTGGGCCATACTGCACTGTTTCTGTGTAGGGCATAGATGTGCAGAGAGATCAGGCTGCCTGTGAGCAGAGCAGAGGCCAGGTTACCAAGGTCACAGGATGGCCAGGCCCACCTCCTCACAGGGTCAGAAGACCCTTGTATCCTCCTGACTGGGCACCAGCCCCTGCCTCAGCACTGCCAGTGACAGAGAGGTCATGACATCGTTCCACATATAGAAGTACTTTCAATCGTCATCACACCTACTTCATGTAGCCCATCAATGAGCACAACAGCTGACAGGCATTTGTGGGACAGAAAAAAGAGGAGGGCACCACTCATCCCACTGCAAGGCAGACAGACAAGGACTCTTACACACTTTCTGCTTGTAATTAAATGACTCCCAATGCAAATTACCACGCATTACATTATGACATCAATAGGAACAGCTACCATTCACTGGGTGCTTACCATGAGCCAGATACAGAGTTAAACACTCTTTACAAAGCTCCCACATGCAGTTGTACAGGTTGTGCACTGCACAGCATCACAGTCCATGGAAGTGATGCCTCCTGAAGTTGTTCAGGGCATAGCCTGCATGGTGGTATGTGATAGCCCTGATGAATATTGTCTCTTTAATCCTGACAATAACCTTGTAGGTCAGGTACTCTTCTCACCCCATTTTACAGAAGAGGAAATGAAGGCTTAGAGGTAGAGGGATTTAATCATATGCTGTAGACCCAGGATTTGGACCTAGGCCAAACGCAAAGTATAGGCTCTGCATCACTTGTGCAAAGATTTGGCCAAAGGCACAGAAAGTGTCAGAGGAGCATCTCTAACAATTGCAGTTCCATCCAAGAACCAACCCCATCCCACCTGCAGATAGAGAGCGGCCATCCACAAATCTGACAGGCTTGCTGAGCTGGCGGTACACCTGGGGCACAGGTGGGTAGAGGCGGAAAGTCTCCTTGATGCACATGGTCAAGTAAGTCATCTTGCCAAGGTCCTCCTTGCCAACAATACAACCAGTCCTTTCTGGGTATAGGGACTGAAGGAGTCCAGCTGGAAGACAGTCCCAGACCCAAATTCTCCCTTTGCCAACATCTCATACCCCAAGAGTCAGAGAGACTCAAGTGCACAAGTGTTCAGGCCAGACTGGACACGGGGTGGCCACTCAGGCCCAGGAGTTCTGACTTCACTTTTCCCCATCCCTCCCTCATCTTCGCTACTAGCAAGAGAAAACACAGGACCCTGGGTGTATGTGCAGCCAGACATGAAAGACAAGGTCACTCCTATGTCTCTCAGAGCCCCACAGAAGCCCTAGGAGGACAGTTCTGTAGATTTTGTTCAGTTTTCCCTATGGAGCTGGAGTGGAAATAAACAGGAGCTGATATTCACTGGTTGAATTAAGTAATAAATGTATGAACAATGACAATCTCAGGTAAATATATATATATTTGTATATATCACAGGTATGTGTGTATGTTTTTCCTTTCCCTTTGCCACTAGGAAGCTCAGAACTAAATTTAAGTTCCAACTACAATTACTTCACGAAACCCTATTTCCTAAGTCCAAGGGTTCACCCCTCATATCCTCATTATTCATTTGTCTTCATGGATAATACATTATCTATAATGTATTATTGAATAAGTATCCTTTAAGTTGCTTCAAGTTCTAGAGAAAATGAGGTAAAAATAAAATAAATATTCCAATTTTCTGTGTCCGTGCTGTGTTTACATCTAGAATGCCCAGCTCTCTCTCCCTTTGCCTATATGAGTTCCATACCTCCTTAGAAAGCAAATTCAGGTCCCACTCCTTCTGATTCCCTCACCCACGATATGGGGACACTTAATCCTACCCCATTCTGTGGTTTTCTTTAGATTTTTATTTACATGAGATTCTCTCTCTAAAAACCCCTGAAGGGAACAACTTGGCTTCTCCTTCTCCTCTCCCTACCCTTACCCTCACCAAACCTCCAAGAGCACCTGACACATGGCTGGAAACCCCGGGAGCTTTCCAACAACCAACCGATAAAAGTAAGTCATGAGACTTTATCCCCCAAATCTTAGACCTGGATTTATGTCAGTTTTCCTCAAATCAATCTAAAGTTTCTCCCATCGACTGGGCATTCTGCACCCTTGCTGTGTGCCTAGCCCTGTGCTCATGCTTGAGCTGAGGTGTATGACAAGAGGGCAGGAGAAAAGGAGAGATGGATGTGAGGGCAGAGGTGGGAGAAGAGCCTGTGGAAGATTCCCAGAGCTCCTGCTACACAGAGAGGTCAGCATCAATCGCCGTCATGTTAATGAGTTTGATCTGAGCCAAGAAACAGAAGAATCAAAATTTTGTCAGCCCTTTCTCCTTCATTGGAAGAGTGAAGGCTACACATGGCTTGCCAAAGGCAGGTGGGAAGCAATCAGCGGTTCTGGCTTTCCCAACTCTGTTCATCCCCAATTTCCCCTCTTTCTCTCCCAGTCCTCTCTGCTCTATCCAGGAACCCAGAAGGGTAGTCAGGTTCTGTGACCAGAGTCCGTACATAAGAAATCAGCCTCCTATTGACAACCTTCACTATGTTACTTACATCTGAAAGGCTCTGTTATGGGAGAATGGGCTCAGGGGTGTGTCCACACATGGGAGCACTGATGCCCTCACCTGGTTTCCTGGATGGCCTTGTGTCATCTGCAAAGACACTAGATGGCATGGGCACAGCCTTGTCCTGAGCAGGACTGACAGGGCTTATCCACAACTTCACTCACCACTGGAGGGAGTTCCAGTCCCCAAGGATCTCATGGACCTCCTTCTGACAACGATGCTGGTGCTCAGTGTATAGGGCCATGCAGTAGAGAAATCAGGAGATGCTACTCATGGTGGTGTCATGGCCAGCGAACATGAATGTGTTTACCTCAGCCCGGAGGTCTGCATCTGACAGCTTGATCCCATTTTCATCCTGGGTTAGGGAGGACATAAGCCAAGGCATTTGAGGTAGGGGCTGAGAAGGACTCATAAGAGTGAACATCCAGTGAAGTCTGAGAAAGGGAGTGAAAGCTCTCTTTCAGACTGGAGGTTAGGACTTTTCTTCAAATTTCTAACTGCTCTCCCAAGCCCAGCTTGGAGGCCTCCTACTCCAAGAAGCCTTCCCTGATCCCTCTGACCAAGAGACGTGTGACCTTACCCAGACCGTACTGTCAATTCTGCTCTTTTGACACACAGAATGCCACCTTTCACTTTGTCAACATCTACCTCCTGTCTTCTCCACTAGACTGGAAGCATCTGGAGGATAGTACCAGGTCTTCCTCATCTTCTGCATACTTAGCACAGGAACTAACCCAGGGTAGGGCTCAGTGAGTTTATGGAGTGGATGAGTGAGTGAATGAATGAATGAATGAATGGAAGTCTAAGGCCCTAAGATTTTAGGGTGCTGCGATTCTCCAGTCTTAGAAGTCTAGTCTTGGTTTTCAAGTCTTCTGGCACGTGACCCAGGTTCCCTGCTACTACATCTCTCCCCAGTGCACAGCTGGCTTTACCCTGCACCTTCCACCTCTGAGCCTTTGCTGCTACATGTCAGGGGACAAGGAACAGGTCCTATTTGTTGGAGAAATAGTAAAAAAAAAAAAAAAAAAAAAAAAGCTTAACTACCTCTGCTGCTGTCCAGTGTGAGCCCTGTCCCAGGAGGATATTCTGAAAAGCCTGCTGGGACCAGTTCTCAGGTGGAGGTGGGCACTCACCTGAACCCTGAGGAGAATGTCCAGGAAACTTAGGTGCTTCTGGTTCTTAATCTTCTCCTTTTCTTTCTTGTCCTGCAGGGCTGCCTTCCATTCCTTGATGACTTGATCTGGGCCCAGAGTACAGTGTGTCACTGTCTGGAAACCAATAATCTGCCCACAGGAGAACTGAGGTCCTGCAATGGGAAGGATCCCAGAGGGCCTGGGAGCTAGACTGAACCTAGGCTTTCTGTGGGGTGGGGGGCCTGCAGGAAAGGCCTACCTGAGTGGTCGTGGGCCACCTGGCAGGCCCGCAAGAAGCGTCGACCACGAGGGGTGAGCCAGTAGATGAAGTCATTATGGTACTGGAAGGTCTGTATACGCTGGTGAAGCAGCAGAGTGAGATCTCTGACTGCCCAGTAGTAGTTACTGGCCCTGCACAGCAGAAGTGGTGAGGGAGAGGGGCACTCAACCATTCACAGCAACCACTAAGCTTCATTCTAGGAATCCAGCTCCGATTACAGTACTTTCTCCCTTCCTCTCATTGCTATTAAGCCTCCCCACTAAAGCCTGGATCTGTCACCTCACCATTGGTAAAACCCACTATCCCTAATCAGGGTTTCCATAGGCCAGGACCCTGTCTCCTCTTAGACCAGAGCCCAGGAATCCTGCCAACTCTCCCCTCTGAGCTGGCCTGGATTGAGACTGTGGGCAGCCCCAAGTGTCCTCTGACCTGTGGCTCTGGTCGCTGTCTCCTTTACCAAAGGCACACTTCATGAGTGTGTTCAGTGCCATGTGGCTCACGTCGTTGAAGATGTTAAAGCTCTTACCATCATGAGCCTTTTCCTCCCACTTGTCCTAGAGCCCAGAGGGGGAAGGTAATGTGGAGGCCAGCTGGGCTGGGTGTCCCTCCACTGCCTCCCAGGACCCATGGCCTGTTCTTCCCACCAGACACCCAGTCCCTGGCTTGGCATCCATCCTGCTGGGCTGTGGTGTGGTGTACAGGTAGGGGTTTCAGGCTCAGTGGGCAGAACCAGGACACAGGCCTTGTGAAGCACACACAGATACTTTCTCTTGGTCAGGGGAGCCTATGTAAAAGGAAAAGGAGGGCCGAGAGGTGGTGAGCTCCCCAGCACAGTCTGTGTATAAGTCAGGCCTGTAGTAAGCTGGAAGAAGTGTTTTCTGCAAGGGAAAAACTATCCTGAGTATCCTCTGGGGATTATTCAGCTCTCAAATGCTGAGCTTTGCCCCAGAACCCCCTGCCCCTGCTCGCTGGCACCGCTTTTAGAGATGAGTTGCTAATGGCATTGTTTAGGCAGTTGTGGAAGGTAGAGAATGAAGAGATACTGTTAATATATGAAAGGCCTTCCTAATATTGTCAAATATAGGCATCATTCAAATCTGCTGGAGTAGGAGCCTTATTGGGGTCTCACAGACGCCCGTTGGTCTGTGAGGGAGGGTTGGGACCTTGTGGAGGCAAGGGCCATGGCTGCCTGGCCACTCAGAGCTTCAGCACCTAGTTAGTGCCCAGCATTCAGCAGTGTCAGGTAGTGCAAGTGATTCCCCTCACTACCCTCCCCCAGAGAATATTGAGGCGGGGAGTGACTGGCCAGCAGCCACAGCAATGGAGTTCACCAGCAAGGCATGCGTGGAGCTGGCAAACACGGCCACATAGGTCTTCAGCACATCATGATGGAAGCCAGATGTGAGCAGCTTGCGGTGCTGAAACCACTTGGAATCCTGGAGAACCAGCAGGCCTTTTCCTGGGGAAGGGATTGGACAGGGGGAGCTGGTCAGTCCACACAATCCTGTTCCATCCCTGGCAGCCTGGGGCCAAGGATGCCCCACCTCAATCTTCCCTTCCCAGCCTCATATCCTGACTGAGCTCTGATTTACAGCCATTTAGCATAGCAACCTCTGATGGTACCAGCCTTTGGCCCACCACCCTACTTTCCCTCAAGCCCTTGCCCTGATCAGCACCACCTATAATATCTCCTTTGATCACCTTCTCTAGGAGGCTGTTTCTCACACTCACACATTTTCCAGAGCCCTTGCCCTGTCTGTCCAGGGAAGAAGATACACTCAGTAGGAGAAGGGCCCCACATCACTGACCAACAAGAAACTCTCCTGCCTCCTCCTAGGTCTTCTCACTGAGCATGTGAGTTTAGGAGAGACACGTGGGACCAGGCAGTCTGGTGGATGGATAATTGACTATGGAGACAGGGCAGGGAAGGATCCTGGTTGCCCAGCACCAGTAACAAAGAGGTACGACTCACCAGTCCACTGGAGGAAGAAGTCATATATATCTGGGGCCTTAGGATCTAAAAGAGACAGAAAAGATGGAGTCAAACAGGGACTGGAGAATTCCCAGAGAGACTTAATGATAAATAGAATGAGAACCTCAGTTGCCCAGACTTAGGATGCACGTCCAGGACTCCTCTCCACATGGTGCCCTGAGCCCTTTGCTCTCCCAAAGCCCCAACCTCTCCCAGGAGCCCTCACCTCCTCGTCTATACACAGCCTTGGCATAGTCAGGATCATAGATGTTCAGGAAGCTGAGGAACTGTCCAAGCCAGAGTTGGTGGGTGTAGGGGAATTGGTGGGCCCAGGACACCATCGTGTCCAGGCTCTTCGTCTGCTCGATCTACAATGGTGACAGAAGGCCAGGTCACTCAGGTACCCAATGTCACCAGCCAGGCCCTAAGTTCCTTGGCAGGGAAGATAGGAGGCTGCCCAGATAGGCCCTGAGAATGTCTCTCCTTCCTCCAGTACCTTTCTTCTCAGCCAGTAACTCAGTCCTACTCATCTTGGGTTCAGTCCATTCTCCAGTCCCAGTGCCACTGTTTTAAGTCAAAACCACCCTCTTATTGCACCTAGGTTAGCTGAACAATCCCAAACTAATCAACCTGCTTCTATCTGCTTGCTGGAACCCTCTATCTACACTGCAGCAGAAACATTTCTTTTCTGCAGTCAAGCTTTTCATAAGAAGGATAATACCAGCTTGTACAATAAAGAAATCACCTTGATTCCAGTTCTGTTAAGTCATTTAACACATTTTTATTGAGGACCTGTTATGTGCAGGGCGCTGTCTAGACATCTCAAAGGAATCAGACAGAGATGGTCCTGACCTTTCATTCTATGGGGAAGACTCATAAGAAACAAGTAAACCATCATGTAAAATGACTGCAGACAGCAGTAAGTGCTAAGAAGAAAATAAACACAGTACTAGCAAGAGACTAACAGGGAGCACCTGCTTAGGTAAAGTGATCTGGGATTGCCTCTTGTTGAAGATGACATTTAAGGTGAAACCTGAAGGATCATATAGAGCTGGTCATAAGAAGAGTAGGGAAATAGCATTCCAGCAAGCACAGAGGCTCTGGGGTGGGGAAAATATGTGATATCTTCCAGGAGCTTCCATTCGGAGGGACAGTGAGCTGAGACGAGATTGGAGAAATCATCCAGAGGGTGGTGTGTACTCTTTGAGGGTTTTTCTAGCCACATTTATTCACCCAGAGGTGTTTAATGTAAATATAGAGTATACAATAAATACTTTTCCAAAACATGCCTTTTTCATTTACTGTATACTGTCCTTTTGAAACTAGTTCACTTAAGTATCTCTTAACATTTTTAACAAGTACATAGTATTCCACCATAAGGATACACCATTATGTACTCATCCATTTTCCCTTATTTTGAAGGACTTTTTCAGAGGTACACTTAAAACCTTTTAGTGGCCTGCCTGTGGGCCTCAGAATAAAGTCTGAGCTCTGCAATTTGTGAGGCGGTACAGCTAATTTTTATTAAGCACTACTGAGTGCCAGGGTTTCTTCTGAGCACCTTATTTACATCTTGATCTCATCCAATCCTCACAACTCTGTGAAGTCCTATTTTAGGGACAAGGAGCCTAAGGTATAGGGGTCTGCGATTGCTTGCCAAGAACAGCACAGTTTATAAGGGAGCGGGGATGTGAACGAGGAAAATTAATTCTGTGGTCTGCAATCTTTGGAGCTTGACAGACCTGGGTTTGAATATAAATTTACCCAATTTTTAGATGTGTGAACTTGTCAAGTTCTTTAGGCTCTCTCAATTTTACTTTCCTCATCTGTAAAATGGGGATGATAATACTTAGCTTATGGGATTACCTCAACATTAGTGAAATCATGCAGGGCGTGTGTGTTATTAGTTGAGGTTGTGTGGCATTCAAGGCCCTTAGCTGATAAAATGCATGAAAGGACCCAGGGCTGGATCCTGCATGAAGTGAGCCCTCAACTAATAGTTCCCTCCCCTTCAGCCTACCTTTCCTCACCATCTTTTTCCAAGCCTCCGCCCTACATCTCCTGACACATATTACTCCCAAATGTTCCCAAACTGCATTCATTCAACACATACTTTATCAAGTATGTGCTCTGAACATGCCCTAAGGTATTTGCACCTGTGGGTAAAAGACTAACCAAGCCTTGTCCCCTGTCACGTGGGAAATTAACCTTGACTTACTTACACTTTTTAACTCTGTCCCCCTGGAAACTTGATAACTGCAAGGTGTCAACTGTGTTGGTAGGCAACATGGCTATGGCAACCATGAAAGCTGCTTGGTAAATAACATCTAGACTGAGAAGAACCATAAATGAGCTACAAACACCTGATAGATATATCATACTTTAGGCTTCCCTGAGTGTGAGTGCATGGTCCTTGCAGGAACCCTGGGACCATCAGTGGACACGGGGAGTTTCTGAGACTTGGAGATTCTAAGACAAGGTGAACCAATACCCACCAATCTGGATCTTATCTCCTTGACCCTGTTCAGCCACTTAGGAGCAGATGGATTGCTGATATTGTGAGGAATGCATGACATGGCCGTCCTGGCAATCTGCCCATATCCTGGGACTAGACCTATGCTAACTGTGCCTATGGCAGCCTTGTGAGTCTGAATGTTAAAACTAAAATGACCTCCTGGGGTGTGGCATCATCTCTGTACCTCTGCCTATACCATTCCTTGCTCATTGTACACCTCTACCCAAGAACTAACTGCTCCTTGACATCCAGCCTAAATGCCCTGTTTCAGGAAACTCTCTATCCTCCACTGACTGAAATCTGCCTGCTCTGGGTCTCTCTGGCAACGTTAGTACCTTATCCACATTCTGCTTTGTGTTATAATTGTTTGCATTCATGACAAAAAAAAAATTAATAATATTAACATTGGCATTAATTGAGCATTTAATATGTTCAGATACTACACTAATCTGGCTATACAAATTCTTTCATTTATTCTTCAGAAAATTCTTCAAGATAGACACCATTATGATTCCTACTTCATAGATGGGAAAGGAAGCTCAGTCATACTGTTAGTTAACAATGGAACTGCTATTCACACCCAGGACTCCTGACTCTGCTCTGGGCTGTAAGTTTCCCAAGAGTACAGATTACATCAGTAGCATCTTAAGGTCCTGTGGAGCTCAGCACAGGGCCTTGAAAATAGTACATACTTGATAAAGTATGCATTGAATGAATGCAGTGAATAGAGGAAATGAAAAAAAGAAGGAAGATAAGAAAGAAGGGAAGAGAACATACAAAGCATATGGCTAATGTAAACATTGGCCAGAGACAGCCAGTTTTATCAAGAACCAGCCTAACGTCTTGTTCAATATGAGGAATCAAATAAAGGCCACCACCAGCCCTTCCTGTGTGGCAAACAGTATTGCAGGTTTCTATTTGTTTTCCTCAGATGGCCTTAATCTACCTGCACTGGCTACTATCTAGATTCGCTGCTTGTTTCCACATTCTGTCTTTTGACACACACAATGCAAGGGAACAGATAGGTACTGAGTATCTCTTATGTGTCAGGTATTAGGAGAGTGAATTCATAAATTTCCTCATGTAGAATGGATAATTACTCCAACATTACAGATGAGAAAACTGAGGCCTAGAGATATGAATTGACTTGCTCATTGTTTGTAGGTCAGTACTGCTTTAACTCAGGTGAGAGCCTCTACATTCTCTTCTGAATGTAAAGATCCTTGTCTGACCCCTTGTACATTGAAGACTGTCAGGGAGGCTGTGTTCAACTGCATAAATTGTGCACTGCACAATCCTAGGGCGTGCCATTTATTTTGAGGTCTGTGCAAGTGCTGGCCCTGCTTTTCTTTCCTGTTAAGTTTCCTTTCATAATCCTCACTCATGCACTCAACTAATCCATGTTGTATCTTTCAGAAAACGGCCTTGAAGGACAGTGAGCATGTGCTAATGTAGCCCCCAGGGATCTTTGTCTGACCCAAACCACATTTCCCAAGGGGCCTGGGGACTGGCCCTGGCTACTTTGGTCTCCAGCCACCCATCTTTTGCATTCTCTGGGGCTCCTCTCCTCCCAG
>CM053502.1:26688306-26813641 GCA_028627145.1 Eidolon dupreanum | reverse complement strand
CTTCGTCTTATCCTGTTTATTAAAAGCAAATCATATTGTCTGGCCCATAGTCAAGGGGAGGGGAATTAGACTCCACCTCTTGATAGAAAGAGTATTAAAGAATTTTTAGACATATTTAAAACCACCACAAAGACCAAAAGTTCCCCAGGATAAACACAAGCCCCTGAGAATCTCTGAAATATTGCAAGGGTCATGCTAGTTTTCCCATCATGTGTGCAAATGGGTCCCAGACGATTCTATTTGAGTAGCAAAGGGCAGGGTGACTTCAGAGGCTAGAGGACTTTGTGTAATCCAGGTCAGTAATACTAGTTCACCCGTCTGACACCCACAGTAGATAGTAAACTCTCCACCCTCTGTCCTGGGTATTGGACTGCATTGGTGAATAAGAAATCCAGGGCATTAAGAAGGGTTCAGGGTTTTAGTTTCAGTGGTACATGATTGCTTAAAATCTGATAAATGTGTAACATTTGTGATGTTTAAGGGAATATTGCTACAAGAGAGGGTGCAGCAATTTGCAGACTTTGGAATGAGCATCTGGATTTGACTTTGGGACTGACAAAGACTTTGCTTGACACACCTAAAGGTGGATGATTGTTCCTCCATGATCAAAACTCCCAAATTAAACCAGGCAATTAAAATCATCACAGATAGATTGAAAAATGAATTCCTCCATACCATGGTTAGTGTCTAATAAAAAAAACAATCAGACCATATGTATTGCAAGCATATCTGTGAATGGGTGAGGACAAGACAAGGGCAGAAGATATGAATCGGGTTCTGCTAAAAGAAGACCCTTTCCCCCAAAGAAAAAAAGCATGGGGCTTGAAGGCTCCAGCTGCTTCTGAGGGCCCTCCCTTGGGAAGATGCTGAGGCTCTGGGCAGTAAATCACTCGTCCCCTTCCCTGCAGCATGTACTGGAGAGGAGGAATTACTTCTGCTTAACCAATGTTTCCCACTTCTTGGGAAGTGAAGCCCTAGGACATAAAGACAGCAGTCTCTTCTTATTCACAGATTCACTTTCTGTGGTTTCAGTTACCACAGACAACAGCAGTCTGAAACTATTAAATGGAAAATTCCAGAAATAAACAATTCATAAGTTTTAAATTGCATGTGTCCTGAGTAGTTGATGAAATCTTGCGCCGTCCCACTGTGTCCTGCCAGGGACATGAAACAGCCCTTTGTCCAACATATTCACGTTATTCATAGAGTACAATAAGACATTTACATAACAGTATACTGGTATAATTGTTCTATTTTATTATGAGTTATTGTTCTTAATGTCTTACTGTGCCTAATTTATAAATTATACTTTATCATAGGTGTGTATCATAAGAAAAAAAAGCATGTAGAGCGTTCAGTACTATCTATGGTTTTAGGCATCCAGTGGATGTCTTGGAACATATCCCCATGAATAAAGGGAGACTAATGTATTATTCACCCTCTGCACCTTTGCTCTTTTCTATCTATGGGCTCACCTTCTCCCTCTCCTTCTCTCCTGATAAATGACAGCAACAGGCACTGAGTAATGAGGGAGGCCAGGCACTGCATAGAGATTTTATAAAGACTGTGGACTGACTTTTGAACAGGAACGTGATTGGGGGAGAAGAGAGCAGGGAATGTGCCTCAAAGCTTATACTAAGGCAGAACTCAAAGTCAGGGTCTCCCTCTGGCCATGGTAGGATACAGTGGAAGAAGTGCCCTAATTGTGGAAGGATGTCTGGGGAAAGGGGGGGCCTGACCAGCAGGGACACTGAAACCTGCTCATTCTTCATATCACTTTGCACAGTTTTCCCATAATCTTGGAGGAGAGTGAAGCAGCAATAAACTGAAGCCATGGGCCTGAGCAGCGAAGCCATCTGAGGTCAAGTTCATGTATTCATCAGACACCCACTAAGCTACTGCTGTGTGCTGGGCCCAGTACTGAGGGCTGGGGACATAGAGCTATCTCAGACCTGGTTCCTGTCTTCCAGGAACTCACAGATGAGTGGGGGAGAAAGACACAAAACAAATTAGGGCAGTCAAGTGTTTTCGGTGCTGGAACCACAGGAAGGGCAGCAGAGGAGGAATTTGTTCTAGCTGGGGGGTGGACAGAGAGGTAATGGAAGCCTTCCCAAAAGAGGAGACACTAGAGCCGAGCCTGGAAACATAAATAAGCATTCCTTAGCAGAGGAAGTAATGTGGGTAGCCAAGGCCACAAAGGCAGGGGATAGCTGGCCAGCTGTTGGAGAACGCAAGGGCACTAGGCATGAGGGGAAGACTGAAGGAAGAGGCTAGAGAGGGGAGCTAGGCCCAGATCATGCCCTAGAGGCCATGGGGAGCGCTGGAAAATTTGAAGGGAATTAAGCATTGCTAGCGAGGCCTACTCTGGCTATAATGTGGAGATTAATGTGAGGAGATGGGAGAGCAATGAGGAGGGCTGGTAAGAGGTGATGGAGGCCTACAGCAGGGCAGTAGCCATAGAGGATCACCTGGAGCAGGACTAGCAGCAACAAGACCAGGATGATCAGCAAGGCAGAAGCCAAAGGCCAGATGTCAGGATCCAACCCCGTCTAGTGTCCCAGACTCTAGACCCAAGCTCCAGTTTCTTATTCTCATTTGGAACAGGAAAGAGGAAAGAGGAAGGCATCTGGGAGACATTGGGCAACAACAGATCAGGAGGTAGAAGCTGCAAGCAGGATGATTTCCTCTTCAAGCTGGAGCTATGCACTCAGCCCTGTGTAGTGTTGACCAAGAGAGTAGGATGGCTGGAAGGAGCAAGGTGTCTGGGAAGGAGAAGGAACCTGCCTTGACTTCATTCAACAAGTTCATACAATAGACATTTGTCCTGAGCCTGCTAAGGGAGGCACGCCAATCCTTTGGAACCATCAGATCTGGTTCAAACCCCAAGTATACCATTTACTAACCCCATGGCCTCAGGCAAGTGAGCCAGTTTCTCCGACCAGAAAATGGAGATGGTCATCCTTTCCATGTATAGTATTTTAAAGATTAGAAATAATATATATAATTATAATTGTGGCACATAGTGGGTGTTCAGTAAATGGCAGTCATTATTATTTTCTTAGAACTCTACTGAGGCTCCGATATAAAGTGTAGATGAACCTAAACCAGTCCCCAGCTTAACAAAGTCCTGTGTTTTAGTGCTTCCCTCTGCTGGCCGAAAGAGGCAGTCACCACTGAGAAGGGAATCTCAGCATGCTAAAACCAGACAGAGCTTGCTGTTTCCCCCATCCAAAGTAGAAATCCCTCTATACCAAGCGACACCAGCCTCAGTGGGGATCCCTCCAGAAGCTGTAGATATGGTGTAGCATATAGACTGGCTACTTACCAACAGCATGAAGTTAGATGCATCACTTCATCTCTCTGAGCCTGTTTTCCTTGTCTATAGAATGAGGTGATAAATCCCTGTCATGTTTTCCAGAGTTGCTGTGAATCCCAAATGAGATCATGGCTATGACAGTTTTTGAAAACCTGAGCTACCTCACAAATGTTAATGGTCAAGCAATTTCTGATGTCCTTTCCCTACCACACTGAGTGCTGGGGACCCCAGGAAAATATAAGAAGCTGGCCTTGCACTTGAGGAGCTCCAATCTGGTGAGAGAAACCATCACATTTCAGGCAAAAATGGATGGGGAGTGATAGGGACTGCGTGTACCTGGAGGAGTCAAGAAAAGACCTACTGGTATGTCGACCTATTTCAAGGACCCAGCTCTTCAGCTCTGAAAGGTCAGAAGCTAAAACTAAGTCCAGAATGAATTGTAGGCCTCTAATCACTGCATCTTTTGGCACAATCCTTCTTTCTGCTCCTGAAGCTTATCTCCCCTAAAGCAGTGAACAGGGAAATGTGGAGGGAGGTCCCCAGGGTCAACCAGCTAAAACCACAGCTGTCTTTGAGTATAAACCCACCTTGTATTCAGGTAAGGCTCTCAAGACTTTGCTACACTTTGTAATACCCTCTCATAGGGATTCCTGGACCAATGCCTGAGGGAATTGCCCTCACCTCCAAAGCTTTGTTTTGACTTCATTTCACTAACCTTGTTATATCACCATAGGTAGGTTTCCACCAGAGAAATTTATCCTGGGCCCCAAAATCTATAGAAATTTCAGAGGATGTGGATATTGATGAAGAATCACAGGGGCAGAGAGAGGTTCAGACAGACAGACAGACAGACAGGGACAATTTGGCAGGGAAACAGAGCTGTATTTGGCCTGTACTTGGAATTTAGCATCAGAAAAAAAGTTTTTACCCAATAAGGAAACCTATATAAATGAGTATTTTCCAAAATGAACTACCCAAAATGCTGTTCTCTTGCAAGATCTTAATAAATATTATACAAAAAAAGAATATGATTAATTAAACTTAGGAAACTCCAAGTAAAAAAGAATTTTGTTGCAAGATGTCTCCTAGCCTTCAATATTTAATTCTATTAGGAATCTTCAAACAGGATGTGGAATGTAGTAGACACAATGTTTCTTGGGTTTACTCTACAAAGGAACTGCTTATAGAAGGCACACTTACTAACATCCTACAGGACCTGGTGATTTCATGAAATGAAATGCTGACATCTACTGTGGTTCCCTTTGTGCATTGGCTTCCAGGGAGCTCAGTGCTAACCATCATGTTCATTTGCAATGGTAGGAAGTATGTAGCTTAAGTTTAAGATATAATTATCTCCCCCAATAATATTTCAGGACTCGGGACAAGACATAGTTGTTTTTCCACAGCAATATAGGACAAATGTTGTTACAGATGGGGAAACGTTTCCTCCCACCTCTGACCACTCCTAGGCTCTAGACCAGATTCACTAACATGAGCTTCCGAATCTTAGATCTGGCTACTCCCAACTCTGCAAAAGCTGCACAACCTGGGGCTGAGGAGGCAGCTTCAACAGCGCTTCTGCAGCCTAAGACTAACATCCAAGGATAGGCCCTTGGGGGACTTTCCCTCGAGCCCAGGAATTCCCAGGCTGAAGGTTCACAGGCTATCTGCTGTCAATGCTCAGGCAGGGAAGAAGTGCAGCGGTACATGGTGACCCAATGATCCCTGAGGAATCAGAACTGGCTGATCACTCCTTGGGCTCATGGAAAAGTCTTAGTTCACCTCTCAAATTGCCTAAATTGGTAAGGACCGTCTCAGGATAGCAGTCCTTGTGATGGCCTTCCTAGATCCTGAACCCCTAGCATACTGCTGCTTTCAAGGGAAGCTGGAGGGACCCCAGAATGGAATATGAGCCTCACTATGTTGGGAAGAACATAAAGCTTCTCAAAGTGACCCAGAACCAGCAGCCTTGGTGCTCAAACTTCTCCAAGGAAAGAGAGACCCCAAGAGGTCTTCTTAAACCCACTGGAGATTGAGGGAGGCAACTCCTTCCTTCCTCCTACCCATTCACTCATTAACCTACTGGAGAAGCAGTAAAAAATAGTGATTAAGAGAAAAGTGTTAGAAGTTAGGTTTGAGTTCAAATCCAAGCTCTGTCTCTTTTTAGCTATATGGTCTTTGGTAAGTTGCTTAACCTCTCTGAGTTTAATTATTATCTACATTTTAAAATGTAGATAATAATTATACCCATCTTATAGTGTAATTGGGAGGATTAAATAAAATTATCTATGTAAAATGCATAGCACAGTGCTCAACAGATGATTATTATTATTCCCAAATATTTACCATAGATCAAGATTTATTGAGTTCCATGGATTCAAAAACCGATTGATCTATTTCCTCAAAGAATCTCAGGCTAGTAAAGGAGGTGGATGAGTGATTAGATAATAATAAAGTACTATCAGTACCATGACTGAGAGAAGTACAAGGGCTGAGGAAGCATAAAGGAGAAACTTCAGACCTAATACCTGAAAAGGGCATTCAAGAAAAATGATGGAAAAGGAGAAGTGACGCTGTCATTATATTTAGATAACATGATTGTCCACATAAAATGAAAAAAATCCACAGACAAATTATTAGAATTATTAGGAGAGTATAGCAAAATGATTGGATGTAAGTTCAGTATACAAAGGTTACTTCATTTCTATGCACCAGCAACAAACAATTACCATGGAAAATATAAGATTTAAAAGATGCCATCTATAATAGCAACCAAATTATAAAGTGCTTAGGCGTAATTGTAACCAAAAGTTATGTAAGATCCATATGCAAATAATTATAATAATACATTACTGAGAGATACATCCTCAACCAACCAATCAAATCTAACATCAACAATAATTAAACAAATGATATTGTGTGCCCTCAGATGTGATACACTGAGATAGACAACTCAGTGATATAGTATTCCTGCCAAAAATGTTCAACATGAGTCTAACCATGAAGAAACAATCACAACAGTTGCTGGAGGGAGTGTATATTGGCAAAACCATTTTGAATCTGAACTGAAGGGCATTTTGCAAAACAACAGGCCTGTGCTTTCAAAAATATCATGAAAGACAAACTTCACATAGGTCAGTGACAGACTGGAAACTCTTTTACTTTAAAGGAGGAAAGAGACAAGACATCTAAATACAACATGAAATCTTTGATCTTATCCTGATTTTTGAAAAACCAGTTGTGAAAGACATCAAGAAAACAACTGGAGAATCTTTAATATGTACTGTATATTAGAGAATAATAATGTATCAGTGTTAAATTTCCTGAATGTGATAATTATGTTGAGCTCATAAAGAGGAACGTCTGTGTACTTGGGAGTAATATGCAGACATATTTGGGGGTAAAGTTTCATAATTTGAAAGTAAGTTGCTCTCACATGGTTCAGAATAAAAGAACATATTAATACTCATATAAATATGGAGAACTACAGCAAATGTTGCAAGGGTATGTGGATACTGATGTCCTACTCTGTGGACATTCTATATAGCCCTGACATTGTTCCAAAATTAACAGTTGGGGAAAAAAAAACTTTACAGGAAAATACTAGAGACAATATCTATCCCTTTTTTCTAAATAGAAATACTTCATATGGTTAATATTAGATTTAATGCAACCCTAATTAAAATCCCCACAGGGCTTTTTAAGAATTAAACTTGACAAGCTAATCGTAAATGAATATGGAAGAGGAAAGGGCCAAGAATATCCTAGCTATTTCTAAAGAATAGGGAGGAAGGACTTGCCCTACCACTTATCAGAATGTATTATAAAATCATGATAATTAAAACAATGTGATGGTACAAACTGGCCAATATGAATTACAATAGCCAATCCCAAAATGGACCTATCACATAATATGACAAAAATGGAAAACGTGAAATTAGGTCCATACTTTACCCCATACACACAAAAAAATCCATTCAAGATGTACTTAGAACCAAAATGGATAATATAAAAGCATTTAGTATAAAATATAGTTTATCTTTATAACTTTGACCTAGGGAATAATTTCTTGAACAACTTACCAAAAAAGAGCTAATCATAAAAGAAAAAATAATAATAAATTGGGCTGTTTTAAAATAATTACTTCTGTTACTAAAAGACATTTTAAAGAAAGAGAAGTAATAATTTACCATCTGGGGCAAAATAACTGTAATAGATAACAAAGAATTTGTATCAAGAACCTATAAAATGCCTCAAATCATTCGGAGAAGGAAAAACAATTTAAAAATAAACAAAATTCATGATTAGGTTTTTGACAAAAAAGGAAACCACATCTTTAATAAACATCTACTTAACTTCATTAGTAATCAGGTAAGTGAAAATAAAGACTACAGTAATATCCCAATTATCTCTATTCAATTTACCAAGACTAAGAAGTCTGACAATAGCATATGTCAGAGAGAATGTGAGTCATTCAACTGTACATTATTGGTAGGAGTGTAAGTTGGCACAATCATTTTGAAAAACAATTTAGTATTATCTTGTAAAGTTAAATTTTCATATGCTCTATAACCCAGAAATTACACTTCAAAATGTGTGTGTGTGTGTGTGTATGTGTGTGTGTGAAAGTGTGAGTGTGTACAAGGAGAGATGCATCAGGGGACATGTACAATAATATTTTTAGCAGTACTGTCCATAATAGGAAAATAATGAAAACAACTCAAAAACACATTGACAAGAAAATGGATAAATTAATTGTGATATATTTGCACAAAAGAATATTTTTTATATAGTAGCAAAATTGAATTAACTATAACCCACATTACAATTCAGATGAGTCTTGGTAACATTTATGTCAAAAGGTAAAAGAAGTCTCAGACGATTATATACAGCATGACTTTTTTATAAATTTCAAAAACAACTAAAATTTAAAAAACATGGTGTGTGTGTGTGTGTGTGTGTGTGTGTGTGTGTGTGCACGTGCATGTGTGTTGAAAATCAAAGAAATGACAAATACAAACTTCACGATGGTGTTTACTTGGGGATAGGGAAAAAAGATGGATGCTTAGCTGTAATTTTTTTGATGTTACATCTTGCGTTGGGTTGTGAGTTCATGAGCGAGAGGGAGGGAAGAGAGAGGGTGAAAAAAGGAGAGAAGAAAAGAGAGAGGAAAAAAAGGTTTGTGCAAAGACTAATGATGATAGTTTCATGAGCCAAGATTATAGATAGGCCAATTTTGTGCAACTAGTGTCAACAAAGAAGAGGAGGAGGAAGAGACACATAAGCAACCTGGGGGGAATCAGGGAAGGCTTTCCAAAATCAAGTACACCTAAGCTGAACATTGAAGAGCATCTAGGATTTATCCAAGTGAAAGAGGCTTTTCAAGAAAAGCTAATGTGCAAAGACAAAACACCAGAAAGTTTGGGCCTACAATTTGCTAAGGAAAACTGCTGAGCAGAACTAGGCAACTATGAGAAGCAGGACTAAGGAGCCACCTCCAATAGCCTCAGCCATAGGAGTGGGGTGGGAGGTCTAGAAAAGTGACTGGTTCAGGACCATTCCCTAGGTCTTGAAGGCTTTCTCAATCTGTCTGGCCAACAAGACTCCATCAAAGCAATTATGACATCAGGGAGCTGAAGAGAGGTGGAACCAGACACACAGTCTGAAACCATAATTTACCGGAACCCCAAGGCTCTGATTTCAAAATGTAGAAAGATTGCTTTGGTACAGCTGTGGGGATGAAATGGAGGTTAAGCTGGGATGAGCCTATAGGTAGGAAGACCAGGGAGGAGGCAAGAGCAATTGTGAAGTCATCTTATCAGACTAAATCAGAGCCGATCTGAGATTTCCCTTTCCTTGGGCCTCTCAAGCCTGGAGTGTCAAAGTCTTCAGGGATTTGTCTATCAAAGACTCCACCTGGGTCTCCCTGGCTTGGCCTGAACTCTTAAGGAGAAATGAATTGATGTGCTCTGTCTGTGGTGCTGATTTACAAATCCCTCTCTTTACCTCTTGAAGGCATACCTGCACTCCCATCTCAGCTCTCAGGACTGACACAGAATCAACAAGCCCAGCATCACCCCACATATGGGAATTTTATTGGATGTTGACTATTGTGTATGTTCCATTATTGAGAGTCTGAATTTTTGTTTCCTTCCTTTAAAGAACATTGAAGTTTGTTTCGTTTGAGTGAGCAATTAAGTTACTTTTGGATCAGTTTTATCCTTTTTTTTTTCAAAGCATTGTAAGGTAGCACCAGAGTAGTCTTTATTCTAAAGCTACCTAAACTCTACTACTATGACACTTTTGAGGTCTCTACTGAACACCCCAGGTGTTCAACAAGTTCTCTCCACTGAAACCAGCTAGAACATGAATGTGTCCCAGCTAAATCTAAACTCTGGAAATGGTAGATCCCCAGTAGTTATTATTTGCCCACACTCATGGAGTTTCACCCTGTGCATGTGCAACTTAATATTTTGACAAAGATTCAAGGGAGACCCTTATACAGATTTCTGGAGCTCTTTTCTGAGTAGTTCCTTCCTCTCTGGTACCCTTCTCTGCCAATTCTAGTGTGCTAGCCTTTCCAAACTTCAATATTCTTCTCAATACAAAACTATCCTTGTGCTGTACTTAGGTTTCTCCTCCTTGCTCTTCCAGAAAGTACCTTCAGGCTTAAAGCTAGTGTGGTCATCAGGCTCACCCTATTTGTCTTCCTTCTCTCAGGAATCACAATCCTGTGTTTATTGTTGTCCAATGTCTGAACAGTTGTTTCATATATTTGTTCAGTTTTCTAGTTATTTATGGAGGAGAAAAAGTCCAGTATGACCCAATCATGTTCAGAAGCTAAAATTCCTCTCCCTTATGTCTTTAGATTCAAATATCACCTCAAAAGTTGCAGTTACTCCAATACTCTTTGTCCTCCTTTCCTGCTTCATTTTTTCCTTAGTACTCATATCCAAACTACATCTATTTATCTATCTTATTTATGAATGGTTTTCTTTCATTAGAATGTAAGCTCCATGCAGGCAGGGATTTTTGTGTATTTTGTTCTCTGTCATAGCTCTTACACAAAGGTTAGGGCTTGAAATACATTAAGTACTCAATAACTATAGGATGAATGGATGCATGCATGAATGAATGCATGAATGAATGTATGAATGAAAAATTACCTCCTTTCAAAAACTTTCCCTGATGTCATCCATACCCTTTTTGCATTTTGTGTCACATCTGTATTTGTTCTCTCTCTCTCTCTCTCTCTCTCTCTCCCCCCTCACACACACACACACACACACGTGCGCGCACGCGCGCACACACACACACACACACCAAGATCTCTTAAAAAGCAGGAATATAATCTTTTCTCTGTGTCGCCACCTCCCAATGCAAGGCTGGACATAGAAGAATTAAAAATTATCATTCGTTTGAACGAAAATTGTCTCCATCTAAGATGTACAGTTGTCCAAGGCACCAGCAGAGGGCAGCACAAAGCCATTTATATTTTTATTGTCTTCCTAGCTGTCAGTCTTCTCAAGTACGTTGGGTCTGGTATCAGATGGAGCTGGAGCTGCAGTCTTAGGCTGACTTAGACATACAAGGCCAGTACTGTTTCCTCAGAAAAAACTCAGTAGGGCCTAAGTAGCCTCCTCTAACACTGCAGCCCTGCTCCACCCCAGGTGGCCTTGCTGACTCAGTATCTCTCATCATTTACTCCTTCATCCACAAACACCCAGCTTGATGGAGGGAGTAGACACACACACACACACACACACACACACACACACACACACACACACAAACTTTCCTCAGTTAGAAGAGCCCTCCCTTCACAATCCCATCACCTTCTTTCCCAGCCTGTGCTGTTTAAGTTTCCTGGTTCAAAAGGACTCTCCTCAAAGGTCTGTTTCCTGACCAACCTGTCTACTCGATTCACTTATCAATTCCCTTGAAGCTGTCTAATGCCTATCATTTAAATGTAATCCTTACCACAGGCACTGCCAGCAGGTGAGCATTGTTAGTTCCAATTTACAGATGAGGAAACAGGCTCAGGGAGGAAAAGGAACTTGCCTAAGGTCTCACTGCTAATGGATGGAAAGGCTGAAACTCAAACCCAGATATGCTGGTTCAGGGCTCATCTGTGGCTAGTTGTAGCCCCTCTCCAGCTCAAACCCAAGGGGAAGAGGCAGGAGCAGGGATGGGTGGGCTGGACACCACAATGCAGATTCTTTCCTCCCAGGATTACTATTCTCATCCTGAAATACACCAAGTCATTCCAGACTTGTTCTCCCACAAGTATACACCTCTTCTTTGGCAATTCCCCTTGGGGCCATTGCCTGCTTGCTTCCTGGGAACTCTTACAGGACAGAACCTGTTGGTGTATTCCAGGGCCTCACACAGGACCTCCCACTGGGTAGGAGCTCCCTCTGGGCAGGATTGTTGGATGGATGGATGGATGGATGGATGGATGGATGGATGGAGTCACCAAGATGAAGAACAATGCCTGGAGACTTTTCAAAGTCTCCTCTACTCTTTCAATAGTATAACAGTCCCTGATGTCCTCCTAGCACTAGGCCCTATTCTGAGTGCTAAAACCCAGTTGATAGATGGGGAAGCTGAGGCTATTACACAACTGAGGCACAAGAGCTTGCAGCAACTCAGAGGAGGCTGTGTCCGGAATAGGAGAATCCCAGTGGGGTAGCCCTCACACTGCCCACAATAATGCTGGGAACCAGTTGCTACTTCCGGCTGCCTGGGACCCACCGGGAAAGAAACCATTGTTTAGCTTAGAGCTTGGCCCCTTTCCTACCACCCAACCTTTCCATTGTCCTTAGGCCTCTCATCAAAGTACAGGATGCAGCTGCCAGCACAGCAGCAAAAAGAATGGGGAAGGGGCTGAGGGAAGCAGATGAGGCCATCCCAGGAGTAGGAAAATGCTTCAGCTGGTAGTCCTTTCCCATAGGAGCTGCAGTTAGGCCCCAGGCAGCAGGTTCTATGAGCATGATGTTTGGCACCAAGTACAGAACTCAGGCTTCAGAGGCAGACAGATCCCAATTCAAGTCCCAGTATCTGCCACTGATGTCATGTGTGTTCTTGGGTAAGCCTTCTGTAATCTCTAAGCATTGACTTTCTTCTCAGTTAGAGCAGGGATAAAATGCTTGCCTAGTGAGGATTAGCTTATTAGCAGTTAGGGTTAACACCAAAATGCCTGATACCTAAGTATTTGTTAATGTTCATTTCTGTTCCTTCCCCCTCATTAACCATAGCAAAAAAGCCAAGAAAGATGATGGCAAAGAGAGTTCTTGGTGTAAACGGAAATAGAATTTTCTATTAGGTAAATGATGATGTATTATCATAACTAGGTCATCATCAAAATCACATTTAATAAACCTGCAATAAATCACATTTAATAATTAATAATCATACAAATGGAATGACTGACATTTCTTGAGCACTTATTATGAGTCTGGCACATTACTTCTTCACAGCTACTCTGTGAGCTAGGTATTGCCAGGGCCAGCTTCCCAGGTGTACGACTAGTGCAGGTGCACAGAGCCCTCCACTCAAAAGAGTATCCCACAATTGGGGTTCAATGCTCTGTGATCACCATCTTGAATTCTTAATAACTTTATTTTTGAATTTGTGTTTTGCAAATGAAGTCCAATGGAACAATAGAACACGCACAGGGACCTGGAGCCTCAGCTAACATGTAGTCCTACCTCTCGTCATCTTCCTACCACTCCCTCCCCAGAATGGGTTCTCAGGTGCCCACTCCCCTGTTTTTCCTCTGTCTCAGGCAGGGGGCTGGATGCAGGCACAGAGAGAGTCGGGTTGGGAATGCATGCCAAGCAACATGGGTCTCATGCCCCCGTGAGTATCGCCATGCCCAAGGGTGCGCAGCATTCAATAGTGAATAATAAACAGCACAACAGGTTGAGCAAGAAATAACAAAAGGAAAAAATATTTTTCCTGCTTTTTTAACAAGCTTTGCATTTTAGTTTGCACTGGGCTGCACAAATAAGTAGCTAACCCTTCTTACTGTTATTACTATCATTTTATGAAGGTGGAAACTGAGGCTCAGAGAGGCTCAGTAATTTGTTCAAACCACACAGCTGCCAGTGGCAGAATTCAGACATGGGTTTAGATCCCAGGGGAAAAGGGACTCTGAGATGATGAAGAGCTTCAGCCTAGGAATTAGGAGCCCTGGATCCAATTTCTAACTATGACCCTGGGCAAGTTTGCTACCACTCTGTGCCTCAGTGTTCCCAAGTGAAAGTGTTCTGTGGAGTCTTCCAAGGTAGCACAGTGTCTCAAGATTTGGCTTTGCCATTTACACAGAATGGGATTTTGAGTGCAGGGAAGTCATCTTTGCCCACCTTCCCCACAGAGCTGCTAGGAGGATTTACCAGGTGTCACCCACCCTGCATGATACTTCACAGCAAATAAAGCACTGTCATGCTGCTTCTTCCCTACAAAAGCACTGAGGAGGAAGCCAGGCAAGGAATATTCTTATTACCATTTTACAGACAGGAAAGTTGAAGCACTGAAACTGCAAATTGACTTACCCAAGCTCACACTGCATTTCAGGCAAGTTTTGAAAAAGTAACAGGGCTCCATAGACACAGTGAACACCCCAAAATTAAAAGATGGGTCATAACTTTGGGGAGTCCTGGTGTAGGAGGGCACTTGGGCTTTTCAGTGCACTATCTCTTATTTTGAGAGGGTTGGCTTAATCTCTGGCCTTCAGGGTCCCAGGTGTGAGGGAGGAGCCCAGAGAGGTGGCGAGAGTTTCTGAGAGAAGAGAAACACCTGGCCAGCTGGTTTCAAAGGGTGACTCAGCAGCCTATGGGATGTTTACCCAACATGGGAGGGATATTATATATAGATCAATAGACAAACAGACAGAAAGAAGGACTGAACAACAGATCCAGCAAAAGCATCCCCTTACCTCTCAACTCCACTCCTTGAGCCTCCCCACCCATGACCAGCCTACTGGCCAGTCCTGGGGGAGATCTCCACCCACGGCAAAGGCAGGATCTGACTGACCAGAAATCATTGCAGTTGGGTGAAGCATGTGCCCCTGCCTCACTCCTGTGGGTTCCTTAGCCCCTGGTTCCCTTGGTGAGGATGTAGCACCTACAACACAGGAGGCCCATGGGAAGGGTTATCTTGTACCAGCTACCTCTCTTGCCCGGGCTTCTCATTACCACAGGATGTTTGTGAAATGGTTCCTGAAGTCAGGACCCTTTCATGTTCATCCTCAGATCTTCAAAGAAGTGCCACTAAAGAGTTGCCCAATAAAACTTTCTATATTGATGGAAGTGCTCTATTCTGTGCTACCTGATAGCCATTAGCCACACATGGCTGTGGAGCACACTGGCCAGGAAGACTGGAGAACTAATTTAAACTTTTTACTTAATGTTAATTAAGTTAAATGTAAATTTATATTATAGTACATAGCTAGTGGCTACTGCATTGGGCCGCAGAGTTCTGGAAACAAAAGCAGACAATAAAAACAAAATAACTGCACCATGATTTGGGACTTCAAAAGCACATCTCCTCATTTGTCTATCCTGTGAAATAGATGTTAATCCTCATTTTGTAGAGGAGAAACCTGAAGCTCAGAGAACTTAAATAGCTTCCATGCTGAGAGAGATAGTAAGTATTAGAAGCATGATTTAATCCCAGATCTCTTCATTCCAAAACTCCACTCGTACCTCTGTACAACTCCGCCCACTTATGTAAGCATCACATATTTATCAGATGATTATTTTTAGGTGCCTGCCTCTGGGCTAGACAAAGAAAAACGAAAAAGAAGCAGTCCTAGGCTTTGGGTATGTATCCCTGAACAAAAACAGTTAATTACCACAATAAGAATGTGAATATAAAAATTACTTTAAGTGACTTTCTTCCAAGTAGCTCAAAGCACTTTGTTTTAAATCTATATCTAAAGACTCTTAGATTTATATTACAAGCCCCAACCTCTACCCAAAACTCCAAATAGACATACCAAAAAGCCCATTTGAATACTGAATTGGATTCTCAAGTTTGCCTCAAACCTGCTCTTCACAATCTCAGTAAGTGGCAGTTTCCTTCTTCAAGTTGTTCCACTCCAAAACTCTGGAGTCATCCATAACTCCTCTTTCTTTCACACCTTTCATCTAATCCATCACCAAATATTATTAGCCCTACCATCAAGAAGCATCCAGAATGCTCACCATCTCCATTACTGCCATCCTGGGAGTCTATCATATCATCATCTCTGTGTGGACTATAACACTAGTTTCCTTTGTCCCTCCCTTTCTCCTAGTTCTCTTTTCCATACAGTAGCCAGAATGATCTTTTTAAAGTCTAAGCCAAAGCATGTCTCCTCTTGTCTTCAAGCACCAATGGTTTCCCAAAGTGCTCACCACAGTCCATCACAATCTGGCCCCTAATGCTTGTCTGACCTCATTTTCCACCTCTTTCCTCTTTGCTCTGCAGGTCCAGCCATACCAGGTCTTCCAGGTCACTTCTTCTTCATGGCCATTGCACAGCTCACTCCCTCGCTTCCTCCCAATCTCTAACCAAAAGTTCCCTTATCACAGAGGCACTTGCCATCCCCTTATGTTTCAATTTTCTTCATAACACTTATCACCTCCTGACACTTAATATGCTTGTCTGTTGTTGCTCTCCTCCCACTAGAATATAAACTGTAGAAATAGGGTAGGTAGATAAAATACAAGATACCCTGTTAAATTTTAATTTCAGATAAAAAAAACTAATTAATTTTTCAGTATGAAGTTGTCCTAGATGCTGCATGGAATATACTTACACTAAAAAACTATTCATTGTTTATCTGAATTTCCGACTTTACTGGGTGTCCTGTATTTTTATTTGCTAAATCTGGCATCCCTACCCAAGAAGGCAGGGACAGTTGTTGTTTTGCTCATCGCTGTGCCTCCAGCGCTCGAACTGCTCCTGACACTTAGTATTCTCTCAGTAAATATTTATGGAATGAATGACTGTTCAACCAGGTAATGAATTTGTAATACGCCTAAACTTTTAATAAACAGCCTGTGAGTCAGAGGGGCGGAGCCTCTAGGCTGGGTAAGTCCATTTCACAACTAGGGGCCCAGACAGCTGTTGAACTTTCCAAGCAGGTGGAGCAGTTGGGCGCTCTGCATGCCCCTTGGGAAACGAAACTCTTCCCCAGCTCAGGTGAACAACACGCCCCCATGGGGGCGGGGTCTCCCCTACCGGCGGGCGGGACCCAGCCCTCTCCTGAGCCAGGGCCCTTTAACGCCTCGCTTCCCCGCCTCTACTCGCGCCCCCGGTGTGAGGTCACCCGGCTGGCGGCCAATGGAAACGTAGCTTACTGGCAGGCGGTGCGGGCGGCCGATGTCAAAGAGGAAGTGAGCTGGGGCTGTAGCGATGGCCCGGAGCTGGAGCCCGCGGCCGCCTCCGCCGCCACCAGAGCGTCCGGAGCAGCCACGGCCGCAGCTGGAGCGGGGGCCAGAGTCGCGGCCGGAGTGGAGGCGGCGCGTGTGAGTTGCCGAGAGTCCCCGGTGCCGGAACACCTCAAACTCTGTGCGGGAGCGCTTCAGGGGGACTGAGACGCGGTCGCCCCTCCGCACCGCGCCCCCCAGGCCCAGACAGCAGGGCTGGGATCTCCCCAGGTGCTGAACTGGCTCCTTTCAAGCCGAGCCCTCCGAGCCGAGTTCTGGGTCTTCTTCAGTCTCAGGCTTCCTTCAAACTCAGGACGGAGGCCAGAGGACAGTGAGCACCCCAGACCTGGGCATTTTCTCGGCGCCCAGGCTGTATCCGGAGCCCCATCCTGCTGCCACCTCTCCAGCTAGAGAGAGACTAGCGCGTTCCCACTGTTTCTGCGCCTCTCCCTCTCATTCAATAGCAGGTTTTCCCTCTCTATTGGAAATCCTGCCCCGGAAGTCCAAAACACCCCTCTGTGTGTCCTTCCCCAGCTCTTGGATCACCCTTAGAAATATCTACTTATCAGGGCTGAGAATCGCTCATACTTGACTTGGCTTTTCATCCCTTTTGGGAGACAACGGTTTCCTCCTTAACACAATCTTAACTAAAATCCCATGCCCAGGACTTTATCCATTAGGATCACTAGCTCCCTGGCCATCTCTATGTGACTTCCCTCACCCATCTGAGTTCCAGTTTCCTCTGGACTCCAGTCTCCAGCCCACAGCGGATCTGGTCAGTCCCACCTCTGGGTGGGAGTGACCAGGGGGCTCTGGCCCAGGATCCCCCACCCTGGAAGGCAACTCCAAGGTAGCAAGAGAATTGGGCGTCGGGTACGATCCTGGCAACTCAGGAGTGGGTGCTCCACTGACCCCACACAAGAAGATGAAAAAGCGCAAAGAGCTCAATGCATTGATTGGCTTGGCTGGGGACAGCCGAAGAAAGAAGCCCAAGAAAGGTTCAGGCCACCGCCTGCTTCGCACTGAGCCTCCTGACTCAGACTCTGAGTCCAGCTCCGAAGAGGAAGAAGAATTTGGTGTAGTTGGAAATCGCTCTCGCTTTGTCAAGTGAGTGATGCAATGGTGAGGGGTGGGATGGGAAAAGGCATCTCCTTGCACTACTAAGGAGGCAAATCGAAAAGGAGAAGGGAATTCTTAGGAAGAAAAATGAATATAGACCTTGGAAAGCAAAGAGGGAGAAAAGTTGCTAAGGAGTAGGTGAGCTCAGGTTCTGAATGAAGGATAAGTTAAAAGATCTGTCTCTAAGTGTACAAAGAAGAGCTCTGAATCAAGGATGGAAGTGTGGGCTTGGGGAATGTGCCAGGAGCCTAGAGACCAAGTTGAGAGTAGCAAAGAAGCTAAAAATAGGGACATAGGAGCAGAGAAACTTTTGGAACTAACCTTTTTTAAAAGTATAGGAATGACAGGGACCTTAAGACTGCAAATTATTTACTTGTTGAGTCAGGATCTTGGTGATGGGAGAATATGGTGAGGGACATACTGTAGCAAATATGAGCCTTGACAGTAATGAGACATGGAGGACAAAAGGAAGAGGCAGTTTTTTCCTAAGCCACTTAGATGGTGCAGCCACTAGACAAATCCAGTAGTGAGCACTAAGGACATTGAGAATTGGGGCTCAGGGTGGGAAAGGGCTGAAGGGAACGTCGAAGGTGCCTTGGACCCTCTCAGGGAGCACATAAAAGAAAAGAGTACTGAGGATGTTGAAGCAAGAGCTAGGCAGAAGATTGGGGTGCTAAAAGAGGTTGAATCCTTTGGGGTTTGTTTAGAGTGTCTTTCCTTCTATTTTGTTAAAGAATTTGGATTCTAATCAGCTTTGCCAGATTAGGTAGTTAAAGGCAATCCTAGGTTTAGGTTGTGAAGATCTGATGAAGTGGAATAGCTCAACTGGAATAGTTACCCTGTTGAGTTAATTTAGAACTTAAATGCTGATTCAAGGGTTTCCTTCTGTCTGAGCCAAGAAGCTAGTGTGTACCAGGTGTCCACTTAAACCTACAGTTCCTATTTCTTTCATTCCATTTACAGTAAAACTTGCTCAAAAGTTTATGAAGTTTCAATAAACTGAAACATGGTCCCCATGGGGCGAGCATGTATTCAAGAGAGAGAGAAGTAGATAGGTAAATTACAGTGCAGTGAGGGAATTGCAGAGAAGCTCTAGTCTTTACACTTTCCTAACCTGAGATTGTTTCCAGAGACCCGAATTAATAGTGATGGCAGTGCACTGCAGTGCCCACAGGTGCTTCCTGTGGCTCACAGGAACTCCCTCTATCTCATATGAAGTTTGAAACTTTTGTATTCAGTAGATGAATTCTTTATAGGTCATATTATTTAGTCATTTTCAGCTAGGTTAGTTCCAGTCATTTAAGTGTTGTTCAGATTTAAGTGTGTTACCCTGTGTTCCCTAGTAGATCAACTGGTTATTCATTAAAAAAGATAATTGCATGGCAACACATATATGCTATTTCTAATAAAGCTGTGCTCATAATCACTTTTGTACTCCTGGTTGAATTTGTTCTTATGATCAGGGGAGACTATGTACGATGCTGCAAGATCTGTTATCCCCTCTGTGCTTTTGTCATCCTTGCCGCTTGTGTCGTGGCCTGCGTCGGCTTGGTGTGGATGCAAGTTGCTCTGAAGGAGGATCTGGATGCCCTCAAGGAAAAATTTAGAACAAGTAAGTGACTGTACATTTCTGAATTTAGTCTTGGAATCTTTTCCAGGTTCTAGGACAAAGTGGATCATGCTGAATTAAGAGTTTTTCTCACTGATGAAGCAATTATACATTTTCCAGCATTTTTATACTCTTTCTTAGCTGTCGGCTTAACTACAGTAACAGTTATTTGTTTTAAACACATAAACAAAAAATAGTTCTTATTCACATGTCTTAGGACAAGTAGCTTATGAAAAATGGCATTGAAGTCAACATTTAGGGCACAGAAGGGAAGCACTAAGGTCCAGGAGACTGGACCTTGGTTAACCTTCACCTGTTGCCACTTGATACTTCCACAAATATAAAGTGGCAGTAGCAACACTAGGCTATTTCTTCCTCATGGGGCCATTTGAGAAAGAATGTGAGAGTCTGTCAATTTCCTCCTTAAAGAAACGATAGGAACATAAGAATGAGCAATAATAATAATAGCCAACATTTATGGAGCGCTTACCATGTGCCAAGTCACAAATATTTGTTTCTTGAGTGAGTTTTAAACTTTGAGACTTTTTTTAAGTTAAAGAGTTTTCTATGTTCTGAATTATAAAGTTGTAGTTTGCACATCCAAAGTACTTTTTCTTAAAGGTGTCTTTGCATGATACCTTCTACCGGATTTAACCTAAATGTCTTACTTTAATAACACTGAGATCTTTGGTTCTAGGTTTCAAGGGTTAGTTTTCTAAGCTGAGGAACCAGTTTCAAGTTAGTTACAAATACTGTAACCTTAGCAACATGAGCACACCAGGAAACTGACCACCAAGCTTTCTCAAGGTCACAGAGAAAAATGGCACCAGAACTGGAATTAGAGTTGTTTTCTTACTTCCTATCTTAAGCCTGAGGAGATCATAACATCCTTGCCTCCTTCACTCCAGCTTCTCTTTGCTGCCTACAGTTATTCAAGTTCTGAATCTAGCATAGGGACAGCTAATCCTTAGTGTGATGACATTCTTAGTGATGTTGCTTGAAAACAAAAATGTTGAAATACTAACTTTGGTTTTCTTCTGAGCTTCTGATTCAGAGAATGGAGTTGGGTAAGTCATAATTCTCTGCCAGAATCATCCTCACCTATATGTTTTATCAACTAGTGGAATCAGGGTACAATGTAAGAAAGAATGAGATATATATTTTAGTTATTGTTCCTCCTTAATGGTTGTCCTTAGCAATATTGCAGGGTTTTCCTAAGCCCGGTGTTTTCTTTACAAATAGTAATCATAACTTAGAAATGAAGTTCTTGGAAAGATGTTTAACTGTAAAAACTGAAGACACCTGTCTGTGCCATTATCTCTCTGTAATTAGTTGGGCTTCCTAGGTTCGTGCTACATCTTGTTTTGATCACAGATAGAAATTATTTATGTTTGTATTTCAAAACATTGCTCGAGTCTACCTTTCAGGGATTCCTTTCTCTGACTCCTCTGTGCCTATGTTTATAGGACACCCATGCAATTTACACTTTAGCTTTTCAGGGAATTTATTTAGAAATGCATATTTAAAGTGTATACACGTAATAGACCTGGCAATCAGTCAGCAACAAATATTTATTGAGCACATGTTAATACTAATTCCTGGAAATACTATATCAGGAGGGTCCAGGAATTGTACCCTGGACTGTGAGACCTGCTTTCTATCAGTGAGCAACATTCCCCCGGGACCCTGACTACATTTGTCAGCCAGCTGAATGAAGCAGATTTAGAATTGTCAATCCAGCTGCTTTATTGGCTTCGGTTTGCTACAATAGAAATACCTGAAGCAGGACTTCCTGAGGGAGGATAGAGGGTAGAGCCTGAGGCATATGTCAGTCCATGGGCTGAACCACTGTGGACCACTTGCCCAAGAGTTTTTTGTGAAAACCATTATCTTGACTTACTGATGTCAATCTTGTTAAGCTTACATAATCTTTCTTTAAATTATGCTTCTGCTTTAATTATTTCAACAATTTTTACTTCTTGTTTTTCAAGAGAACAGTGGAAATCACAGACTCAAATATGACCATCTGCCAATCTAGCTTTACTACTTTTTTGAGAAATTCAAAGCCCATTGTTCTTTATCTCAATAAATTTTCTAAGACACTTGTGAGGAAAGGAGGTAGGGCTGCTGAAATATCTGAAATAGAAAGCAGAGCAGAAAGGCTTGGTAGTTTTCCTCGTGATCAAGGAGTAACTTGATCCTTAAGCTAAAAGTACTGGCTGGCCTTGAAACTGTTAGCTCAGTATTCTTTTCCCAGAACCAGGTACTCCAAAAGACAGTTACTCTGAGGAAGATTCTATTCTCAACCCTCCCTCTCTGTCACTCAACTATGAAATGCTAGAGTGATAGAAAAGAATTGAGAAGAGAAGGAAAGTATTAATCAACCATCTCCTTTTTGGTGTTACAGGCAGAGTAGCAGTTTGGGCATTTCGTACAGAACTTAAAAGTGATCTTGTGCTAATGAGGGTATTAGCTGGAGTATACCAGAAAGAGCGCTGGTTCTAGGAGCAAAAGATTTGAGTCTTGAATCCTAGCTTGTTCATTACCAGCTATGAAACTTGGACAAGTCACTTACTCTTTCTGAGCCTTTGCTTTCCCATCTGTAAAACATAAAGATGTTTTTTTGCTACCAAAGCACTTTGGCATTCCTCTGTCATAGCATTATCTTACTGTATAGTAACTGTGACAACACCTCGCTCCCCGCTAGACTGAGAGCTTCAGGATCTTTTTATGCACTAGTGCTGGGTTAAGGCCGGGCACATGGTAGGGACTCAATAGTAAGTTGAATATTTACATAAAACTTTACTGCAAAATATAAAGACATAAAATGTTGCCACTGGCAATATGTATGTTCCATCCGAAGGTAGTGTGCAGAAATCTCCATTTCCTCATCTTGAAGATCAGGAAAAGAGCTAAGTAAGTTCTGAGTATTAGTATACTAAATTTTAAATGAGTTGCTTTCCATGTTGAACATGAATTAGCACTCCTAAATTGTTCATTTGCTACACTTCTCATTTCCGTAGTCAGAGTGCCGTAATTTGGCTTGTCTCTCCTAAAAAGCCTCAACTCGGGTAATGAATATGATCCCCTTTTGGTTCATACAATCCTCAGGATCCATAGTGTTTTCAAGACTTGTCAGCTTTACGTGTTTATTAGTAATTGTAACTCAGATTATTTAGGTGTTTGTCTTCCTTTTCTCCTACCTTCTACTTAATTTGTGTAGACTGCAGGAAAGAGAGAGACTCTCCTCCTCACCCTCACTTGGGATCTTTGACCACCTGAGAATGGCAAACGTGTGGGATGAGTTACTTTGCAACTTAGCTGAAAATGTGAAAGAAATTCACTGAAATGCTAAGTGTTGTATTAATTGCATTAATTTAGACTGGTAAAATGTTCTTACTGTGTGAGATGGATATAATCCTGCACACCATATATAAATAAAATGTTACATTTAAAGCCTGTTTATAAAGATATCCTTTGGCTCATTTTTTGAAAAACGAGTAAATGTATCTAATTTCTTTTAATAATTCTGAATTTTCAAGTAGTAGGTTTGTTTGTAGTAGGGATACCATTCCCCACCCCAACCCCAGTTTTTATGGAGATTTTTGTTGTTGGGTTTTGTTAGTTGAGTTTTCTTTTTTTAACTTAATAGGATAACATTATCTTCATTTCATACCCTACCATTATTTCACTGGACAAGCATTTGAGTTCTGCGTACCTGGCACTGTGGTGGGTCCTAGGAACACATAACAAATAAGATTTGGTCTCTGTCCTCAAGCAGCTCTATCGTCAGTCTGGTGGAAGAGACAGACAAGTATATAGTTACAGCGCGGTATGTTAAGTGCTTGGTAGTTAGAAGTGATAAAGATATGGTGGTCCGAAGTGGGGGTGGGCTATTTGTGCTAAATCTTGAAGGAATTAATTAGGCCAAGGTGACAGAAATGAAGAAGGGACAAGCCAAGGGCATCTGGGCACAAAGAATAAAGGGTGCAGGGTCACCGAGGCAGGAACATCTGCTTGGCTGTAAAGTAGATTGAAGAGGTAAGTAAAGTGATGAGCAACACGGTTGGAAGGTAAGCAAAGGCCAGATTTATTCAGTCAATAATACTAACTGAGTGCCTAAAATATGCCATGTATATTCTAAGTGCTGACCATACAGAAATGAACAAAAAAGTCTTGGTGCTTACATTTTAGTAAATTGTTTTATATCTGTTCTATGCACCAGTTTTTGATTTTAAAGAAAACAGATAATAATTAATCAGGCAGTATGTGGCTTTAAAAGAAGTGATGTAGGTTTTATTCTACAGGGTCAGACTTTATCAATATTTTATTTTCCATGAAAAGGAAAGATACTCTTTGAAGAAGAGAAAGTACTCTTTCAGGCCTCTCTGCCTTAAGGTTGACAAATCTCTAAACCATTCAAGAAATACTGTTTCCCAAAGGAAAGGCCAAATATCACCCTGTACATCACCTAACATGTTCTTCCTTTATCTTCTCTTTCACTTAGAGCTTTTGGGTTGATGCAAGACTTAAGAAAACTCTCTGTTTATGAAAAAGATTTAAAATCTTAGTACTCATAACAATACTTGAAAGGTGGTAAGAACCCACCTTGCATTTGATTAATTTGATATAGAAAAAAGTAGACTTAAGCACTTACAGCTATAACTTAGGATTTCACCATGAGCATTAATGTAGTAAGGTTTATAAATCTTCATTGACTAATCAAAAAAGCTCCTTTATTGAGCTGATCAATTCTTAACATTTATCATTTACTGTATGCCTGGCCAGCCATTGTTTCACTTGATTCTAAAAATCCTGTAAAGTATATTTTATCTCTGTGTTACAGATGAGGAAACTGAGCTCAAAGAATTTGAGTAATTTGCTCAAGATCACAGTAAGTTACAGAGTGGAGATTCAAGTCCAACTTTTTCTGCTGATATTCATCGTTATCATTTTTAGTCATCTGACTTTTTTAAAAGTTGTTTGCCAGTAGTGAAATAGCCCCAGTTAAAAGAGAGCTTTAGTGTTAAAGATACACATTTACATAAATAAAAGAACAGTACCGTTGATAGATATGAATTTAGCCATTATTTACCCAGTGTTAACTTTTATTAATCTACCTTCTTTCCTTCACTATGATCCTTGTTTTCATCTTAGAACTTTATGAATATTTATGATGGTTCTTATTTTTGCTTTTAGTGGAATCTAATCAGAAAAGCTCATTCCAAGAAATTCCCAAACTTAATGAAGAACTACTCAGCAAACAAAAACAACTTGAGAAGATTGAATCTGGAGAGCTGGGCTTGAGCAAAGTGTGGATAAATATCACAGAAATGAATAAGCAGGTAGCAAAAGTGATTTTATTTCTGTGTAATGTGTGAATAGTTTCTTTTTTTTTTTTGGTATGAATTTGTAGATATAGGACATTCTACATTGTTTTACTTTTTGAAATGGTATTTTGCCTACTGTGATCCCAACATGTTGAGTAAAATAGGTAATAGTTATGCATTTACCAAATATTTAAAATGTTTGGTATTTAATACTCTTTCTGCAAAGGAATAGTTTAACCAACTAGAGCAGTTTAGAAGGAGTTGGAAATTTTTGAGTCAACTTTTTTAAGGAGCAGCGTAGGTATTAAAAAAAGAGTGCCATCTAACCCCCAAGAAAAATGAATAGCCTATTTTTATTAGATTATGAGAACTTATTTTGTTTAAGAGAGTTTACAAACTTATAGACGCAACAGTAGATTATAGTGCTATACACAATACTAACAAAACTGGAAACCATCCACAGCAAATGATAGTTATTCTAGCATAGCATAGGAAGCAGTGATAGTTAGTTAAATACCTTGTCCAGGCAAGCAAGCCTAGAGCAAAAACTTTTCCAGTCCATAAACTGGCCAGACCTCAGTAGTCATTGATTCCAAAAGAAAAGGAAAAAGGCTTATTCAAAGGATGTCAGTTAAGCATCTTGTATGTATACAGTTGCACTGGGTAACTAGAGTAGCTATCCCCAGTTTTTGCAGTTTAGTTAGAGAAGATGTGCATTGAAAAGAAAACCAGTACCCAATGAATGGTATACCTGCAAAGTGCTTAAAAATAGATATGCCATCCTTGTTGGGGCTAAGAGAACAGTCTGTTCTTCAGACTGCCGTCACAAAGTTCAGAATCAGCCAGTGGCAGGGAGCACTATGCTAGGATAAAGTACTTACACATATTTCTGAAGCTACCCCCACCTTTCAGCAGTAGTTTGAGAGTGGTATGGTTTAGCACGGAAGACCAGAATTCAGTGGCCTGGGTCTGCAACTTTAAAATTTTTGCCTGGAACCCACAATAAATGTTATATCATTATCCAATAAACACATACATACATACATACATACATATATGTAACTAAATTAAAAGTTTCTGAAAACATTAGCTTACTCATAATATTATGCTTTATGATATTTGATTTTCTGTTCAGTTCTATTTCATTTTTTTAAATTCATGAAATAATTGATGGTTACAACACCTAGTGTTTACTCATTACCATTTATCCTTGGACTCTCAGTAATTAGGGAGAAGCAAGTATTCACTCTTCTTTTTTGCAACAAGAATAAAATAAACTATGGCCTTGCTTGTATTGACAGAGCAGGTGATCAAGTTTGGCCAGAGATTACATCAAGTGAAAATAGAACACAGTGAAGCATTGAGAGATAATTATCTCACTGGAGCAAACCATGGATTCCATTTAGTCAGTCAGTCATGGAGTTTATAGTTCTGAGTGAGGAACTACTCAGCTATTTCCCATCTTCTTATAAGTCAACATATGGGAAGAGTCAAAGGGGAAGTCTGTACTTGGTGTGAGAGGACACATAGGTTTTTAAATCTTTGCTACATATTTTGGTTTCTGAGTTCTCTTTAACCAGGAATCTAGAAAAAAAGAATAATTTTATTTGCCTGACTGTTTGTTATTTTTAATACAAAAAGTACCTGGAAAGGCAGGTATATTGGAAAGTTTACTTCGATCCTAGGGCTTCATATATAAAACTGGGAAAGACTGAACTGAAACCCTTTCCTCTTTAGCTTCAGTAGATCTTTAGAGATGATGGGACAGACTGATGAAACCATCCTGATGCAGAGAAATTCTCTGCTGGCATGGGCACAGAAGGACGGGCAGGTGGTGGTGAAATAGAGCTTTATGTCGGTCCAAAGGGAGGTCATCATTCTCTGAGTGATTTTCTAAAGTTAGTGTTACATATCTTGATGATCTATTCAAGTAAAAGGCATTTGTCCTAAATCAAAATTGGTATACAAATAAAATTAATATTTCACCATGTTTCTGTATCTAAGGGTAAGTATATCAATTAAGATGCTTTTAGTGGCAATTAAAAAAGTCAAAGTAGCTTAAACAACAAGAACATGTATTATATCACTTGACAAGAACTATCTTTCTCATAATATGAATTTAAGTTAACACAGCCTGGAAAAAAAGCCATTAGTTTGAAATAAGTTAAAATCAAATTTTTCATAGAAAATCTTTAAACTTGTAGTTAAAATCTCATTTACTTTTCTGTTTTATTTATGAAACCTCTTTCATACCCAGGACTATTCTCAACCATTATAGAGAGTTTCCTCCCCTCTCTCTGAAGACGATTAATTCAACAAATGTTTAATGAGCAGCTTTTATGGAGTTAGGTCTTATATGCAAAACCAGAAATGATGTGATTCCCACCCTCAAGGCTCTTACAGTCAATGGAGAAGATAGAAAAGTAAATCATTGTAAAACAGCCTGATAAGCAGTAAAAAGCCAGTCCACATGAGCACTGTGGGGGCATTTTTAAGTATATGTCTAACCCAGACTGTCTGGAGTCAGGCAAGGCTTCTCAGATATCTTCAGCTGAGTCCTGAAGGGCAAATAGGAGTTGGCCAAATGAATTCTGCAGAAAGAAAGAGAGTGTTCTAGGTAAAACATTAAGACACTTGATTCTCATTTGCAGATTCCATGCTTGCAAATTCACCCAATCACTAAAATGTGTTCATGATCCCAAAATCTATGCTTACAGTGCTTTTGCAGTCAGTCATTCACTAACAGGCATACAATGGTGAAAAATTTGAGTCACTCAATGTGAATGTTTTCAGTTGAGGTCAAACAAGGCCACACTCTGCCTTGTTTCAGCTCATACAGTAAACAAGTTTCCTTTTCATGATATATTTAGTGCCACAGTTTTTGCACCTTTGTGTTCTTTTTTTTTTTTTTTTTTTTTTTTTTTTTTTTTTTTTTTTTTTTTTTTTTTTTTTTTTTTTTTTTTTTTTTTTTTTTTTTTTGGTGATTCTGCCCCTTAAATTGTCCACATAACAGTGCTAAAGTACTGTCTAGTATTCCTAAGTGCAAGAAGGCTGCGATGCATCTTTCAGTGAAAATACATGTGTTAGATAAGCTTTATTTAGGCATGAGTCTAACTATATACATTAAGATGTCTTTAAAAGAAACAGACATAAAACAAAATTATGTATTATATTGATCAGTTGACAATAATGTTGTAACCAGAGGGCTCTCAGGAAGCTAACTCAGTACTTCCCTTAGGAGTAGTGGTTCAGTAATCACTAGTTCAGTGTTTGCTGCAGATTTCTAGAACTACTATGAATAATGAGAATTGACTACATGGACAAAAGCATAGATGAATGAAAGACATAGTGTGTTTAGGGAATTTTGGTAATTTATTATGGCAATAATGAGTTTAGTGGAAAGAGGCCATAAGTAAGGATATGTGAGTAAGAACCATATGAAGGATCTTGAGTGCCCTTCTTCTGTAGTACGCTTTACCTCTTTTTTGGCACTCAGTCCAGGTATTTTATGTGATTGTTAGAGTAGTTCATCCTTTATCTAAGGGGGATATGTTCCAAGACCCCCAGTGGATGCCTGAAACTGGATAGTACCAAACCCTCTATATACTATATTTTATCCTATATATACATACGTATGATAAAGTTTAATTTATAAATAGGCACAGTAAGAGATTAATAATAATACAATAAAACAATTATAACAGTATACCGTAATAAAAGTTATGTGAATGTGTGCACATGTGCACTCTTTCTCCGGCAATTTTTGCATTTTTCAGTTCAAGCCTATTCCTGAATCTTTGTAACCACCTTTAATGTGCAATAATGGCTTGGTGTTACTCATTTCAGGGGATACCTTGCTGCAGTCTTCATACAGGCTCAAAGTTCTAGTGCAACACGTTTTCTGTTCCTGTCTTTCACCCACAAATTTAACATTTTCATTCTTACCTGAGCACGTACCACACACTGTGGCTGTAACTTTTGCAGTTCGAGGTGCAATAGCAAAACTAGCATGAATATTGTGGATAGAAAATTTGTTCTTTCTATAGATCTTAGTAACTTAAACATGATTTTTTTTTCTTTATTAAGAATTTCTACCTTTTCATTTAAAGGGAGCACTTTACAGCTTCTCTTTGTCATATTCAAATTGCCAGCATTAGCAAAATTAAGAATACTCTTAAGCTTTGGAGTCATTAAGTAAAATAAGGGTTACTTGAACACAAGCACTGCAATACTGCAATAGTCAATCTGATAACTGAGATGGCCCCTGAGTGACTAACAGGTAGGTAGCAAATACAGTTTAGATACGCTGGACAAAGGGGTGATTCATGTACTGTCAGGACGGAGAGAGATGGCAGGAGATTTCATCACATTACTCAGAATGGCACGCAATTTAAAACTTATGAATTAATTTAGTTCTGGAATTTTCCATTTAGTATTTTTGGACCACAGTTGACAATGGGTAACTGAACACAGAAAGCAAAACTGCGTAAAAGGGTGGACCAGTGTATTTCTGTATGCAACTAATTAGAAGTTTTTATACTATACTCTGAGCTTTACATGTGATTATGGTGATGATGGCGATGTTGATAATGATAATGACGATTAAGATAATTACAATGATGATAACTGTCATTCATTAAATGCCTTCTTTGTGCAGGCCACTATAAGATGCACTACAAATGAGATCTTTTTTGCTTCTATAGCCCTATGAAGTGGTGGTGGTATCTCTGTTTTATTGATAAGAAAATTGAGGTTCAAAGATGTTAAGTAGTTTGCTCAAGGCCACACAGTTGTGTAGTGGTGCTAACATTAAAATATTTAAGTCCTAAGAGCCTGTTTTTTTGTTCCAGTTTTCCTTTCTGACCTCCATCTTTATATCCTCTATAGAATGAAGTAGGTACTCAGTAAACTTGAAAAGCTGTGATATCAGGTTCCTACTAGAGCTCATAATCATTCATCATTGATGATTGTTTAGTAATTTTTTTGCTTACTATTTAAAGAATACTTAATTTTAACCCCCAAGCAAAAAAAGCAGCATTTCAGACTTTATAGTATAAAATGGTCTGCAGTAGCTATTTTTAATTTTGCTAATAAAAAGTCATATAATATGCATAAAAGTCATGACTCATCTTTTGGCTGGAATGTGAGTTTTTTCCTTAAGTTCCTACTTAATTCACCTCCTTCTTAGACTCTTTTAATTGCAATGTGTGACTTTTAGAGATAAATTCTATAATGCTTGAATCTAATCTGACATTCTAGAATGTGTATCAGAGACCAGAGCAGTCCCAGATGTAGTAATGGGAGAGTGTCGCTTGTCTCTCCATTCTGCTTACACATGTAGTTTTGCTGCAGTTTTCCACAGATTTTGACATTATTCCACTCTTAAGAGGGGAGTGCTGAGAGATGGAATCCAGCTTTGCCATTTATGGGAATGTAGCTAAGTTGTAGTGACCAGTATGTGGTCCAGGCCTTATGAGTAAAAAGTCCTGTGTAATGTTTGATAATTAGAGAGTTCATGGTCAGCTCTTCAGAGCATACTCTTTCAGTGAGGCAGCTGATACCCTAGGCCTCAAGAGTTTGGGGCATGGGGAAGTGGAACAGTACCTCACCTTATCCTGCTTACACTGGCTTTCAGCTACTCCCCTGGTATGGGGCGAAATGGTGGCTGCCAGCCAGCCACACTGACCATTTATTTGTGAGGCCATTACTATTCTTGAGAAACTTAATCAAATAATCACACAAATAAATAAATCATTGTCACTTTGAGAAATGCCATGCAGGAAAAATGTTCCTGGGCCTATTGGTGCTGTTGTTCCCTACCTATGACCCAATGCCACATCCACCCTTCTAACCTAGAAAGAATACCTGTGTTATTTTTATATATAAAACTCTTACTTCTCCATCAGTCTGACTCCTTCAGTGAAGCCTGTCCCATTCAGCCTGCACTGATACTATCTTCAGAAATTTCTTGAATATCACACTTAATACTTAATTTTTTCTTTAATGTTGCCTTTCTACCTCTATCCCTCTACCTCCCTCTCTCCCTCCCTCCATCTTCCCCTTCCCTTTTCCCTTCCGCTTTCTCACTCACATTATGCACTCCTGCCCCAGCCTTCTTTCTATTCTTCAGCTATGCCAAGCTCTTCCCTGTACTGGGGCCTTTGCCCTAGCAATTCTCTATGCCCTGAAATGTGCTTCATTCAATCTTTGTGTGATTAATTCCTCCTCCTTATTTAGATCTCAGTTTAAATTTTATCTCCTTATAGAGGACTTCTCTGACCATCCAATCTAAAGTAGCTACCCAGTCATTCATCAAGTTACCTTATTTTAATTTTCTTCTAACATATCCTACTATCTGATACTTTTCTTATATAAAATGTCCATCTCCTTGCACTAAAAGGTAAATGTCAAAAGATCACCAACATCTGTGTTGTTCGTCACTGATATAAGATAGGCTCCATAAATATTTGTTGCAGTAATGAATGAATGAATGAATGAATGAATAAAAAAATGGTCCGATGCCCCTGAACATTTTCCTCCTAAAGGGAAGAGGGAGCAGAATTCCCAATTCCTCATTGGACTCCCTTATCCAGAACACACTGCTGCTCACTCTAGGAGCTCTGCTTAAATTCTCTGCATAGTACTTACTGTTATCTGGTGCTTTTCTTCTTTGTTTTTCTCTCACCTTTCACTATGATGTAAGCCCTATGAGAGCAAAACCTCCTGGTGTTTTTTGCCACTATCTCCATAGTTCCTGCAGCAGTACCAGGCACAGAGAAGATGCCAAACATTTGTTGAAGAAAAGAATAGGGAATCAGGTTCACTTCATTTTATATCTGTCTGGTGCCTACCATAGTGTTAGGTGTGTAACAAATACCCAGAAACTTTAGTGGTTACTCTGTGAGGCCATTCTGAATATAATTGCTATTGGTAGAACTGTGTCCTCATTCTGCCTAGAATTGGGGGCAGGAAAGTAGTATAGAACTAAGAATCTTTCAAGAATGATTTGAGCCACACTGTAAGGTTGTTAGAATATGATCTCTGCAGCCTGAAGTTGAGTATTATACAGGTTCCCCAATCTCCATTTGATAGAAGCCCAGCTATTTAGAATTCTACCCCTAAATAGCAGAAGAGAAGGTGTATTTTATTTTGATTCAATTTCTATTTTAATACATTCAGTGCATCCATCAGCAAGTCAGTGGGTATTTATTGAGCCCCTTCAGGGTACAAAGTAGTGCTTTGGTTGAGCTATTGAGTTTGAAATATTAATCACATTGTTAAACCAAAACTAAATCCCCAAGTAGTTCAAAGTGCTGCTCCAGTTGTCAGGGTACAGTTGCTGTATTTTGTGATGATGGGCTTTTACTTCATAATATATGTACTCACTTGGGCAAGAACAAAAGTTCAGTAAATAACCGAGGTGTTATTTTTTTTTTACCAAAATGACATCTTTCAGGGGTCTTGGATCATTAGCTTTCTTTCTGTCCAGTTGTTGAAAGATTGTGTTGTAATCACTGTTGTAATCATCTTTTGGGTAATTTAAGGTTTTTGGATCTTGTACCTGCCAGGAGTACGGTAAAGAATAATAGTTGCTTTTCCCTTTTTGGCACTAGTGTTTAAATTGGGCAGGGAAAGAAGGGGTGTTATTGCTGCCTCCTAGATCTCAAGTCTATTCAAGGTACTATAGTTCCTCTATTCCTGTGAGCTGAATAGAGTATAATGTATGGATCACAGAAATACATGAAATCCAAGGGTGCCTTGACATCAGCATCAATTGTAGAGTTTATGAAGGAAGCATTCACTGTGCAAATTTTGTTTCCATTGTTTCCATTGTTACTCTTTTCCTTTCAGATTTCTCTGTTGAATTCTGCAGTGAACCACCTCAAAGCCAATGTCAAGTCAGCAGCAGATTTAATTAGCCTGCCTGCCACTGTAGAGGGACTTCAGAAGGTAAGTGCTATATGTATGGGCACTGTGATTAACCTACTCCTTCTTACAAGTTTTCTTTGGAAGACTAATCCTTGAAATCAGCTGCTCCAGAAGGATAGTAATAGAGTATATCACTGTTTCTAAAGAGTTTAGAATATCTCTGTTTTGGTCTGATTAGTTCAGCCTTTGATTTGCAACAGGCAACTTTAACTCTAGTTACCTAGGTTCACATCTTTTTATTTGGCTCTCCAAGTCCCAGGATTGCTCTGCTGGGACTCTTAGGTTAACATATGTGGGTTTGCCTTTCATCATTTGCCTTTTCAATTCCTGAACCATAGTGTCTTCATGAATACAGACCAATTGTACATGAGATTTGCTCTAAATTACTATTAATTTCTAAATTACTATTTTCTTTCTAAAAAAAATAATTTGAAGAAATGCAAAAATTAAAAAGTCAGGATATGATAAGTATTGGCAAGGATGTGCAGCAAAGGGAACTTTTAAACAGCCCTGCTGGGAGTACGTATTGGTAAAAGCATTTTTGAAAACAAACATATTATTTTATAAAGGTAAAAGTGCACATCCTCTAAGCAATTCACTCGTAACTTTAAAAAAAATTAAGGACAGCTTTGATGAGGCCAAATTCTTCTTGCCACTGTTCCCAAGGGCTTAGTGGGAATAAGGTAAGACTTGTATTAGAAAAGGAAACTGGTTTATCTTGCATTCATTAACTCTATAAACATTTGTGGAGCTTCCTCCAGTATGTGCCAGGCACTTTGCAGTTGTTGAGGATACTAGTTTCAGAGTTTTGCTCTAGATTCCACATGGCTCTGTCAGCTGCTTCCTTTAAAAAAAAAATCTTGAACAAGAACTTACTATCTTCTTATATCCTGATGGGCTCCTACGTCCAGCCAGTGAGGATTCTCTAACATTAGGTGTCTTTGAATGCCTGTAGCTTCTATAACAACAGAGTGTGCATAGATAATATCCCAGCTTAGAGGTTTTACCCAGTGTGTTGTCTCTTTGCAAATCTATGTGTTTATAATGTCAGGCACTACTTTTATTACAAGTGGCTCCGTTTTGAAGTGGTAGTTCATCTCAAATACATAACTTCTTTGTTCTCATGTGAATTTTTTTTAAATGTTGAAAATGTCACCTCTTGTTCTCTTGGAGTCTTGGCTATCAGTATAATAATATAAAAGACCTTGGTTAAAAATACTAATGTAACACTATAAAATTGCCAGTATATCTTAATGAAAGGCCAACACCTGCCAAATTGTAACATTTTGGGAGATGTTCCCTTAGGGCATCTTTTTAACCCATTTCCCATTTAGAAAAAAAAAGTACAGCTTGCTGCCAGCGTTAATTCAACATCACACATGGGATAGTAAATGTTTCTAGGATTTGACATTTTCAGCAATAGAGAATTACTATGTTTTGTAAATGGAAATACCATTACTAAAAACAGAATGCTATAAATAAAATGATGTCATTTGTTTCCAAAGACTATCGATATACTAGAGCAATGCAAAAATAATAAGAAAAGCGAGATATTTCATGGCAAATTTTGGGGGTAAGGTTAGGACTATAATCCGTGAGTTATCACGGGGTGAATACTGCAGCTGCAGGTGCCGCCAGCCAGTGTTCTCAGGGCAAATGGGAAAAGGGTTAAAAATATGGTTTCTGAATCATATTGCCAAGTCCCTAATCCACTTGGGCTCCTTGGGCCTAATGAAAGCAAAGTAAGCTACTACTCTATCTAACTCTACTAAATGGGATTCTAAAGTAGAAAAAGAGCAAATGCTGCCAAATGGACTTTTTCCTTAATCTCTGTGATGCTGGTTATCCCAAAGCCAAAAATGGTTGCGCCCATTTTCACTCAAAAGTCATCATTTTCTCCTGACTCAGTGGCAGTCTACAGTGTTAGCTCTGGCCATCTGCCTGCCTTCAGCAGGGATTGGTAGAGGCAGTTTATAGGCGAACCTTATCTGTGGGTCCAAAATTTATAAACTAGTATCTTTTTTTTTTTTTAGGAACAATTTGGTTTTCCTCTAGGAGAAGTCCTTTAAATTGGGAAAATTGCTTGTTTTATACATGTATATAGATTCTTGTTAATTGTATCAGTACAAACTACATGAAATTCATAGTTTGAAGCTATTTGAAATAATTAAAAACACTGATCTCCATTAGGTCAGTATTTAAAGTAAAATGAAATTACAATGATATACCACTAAACTCTCACTGGAATGGATAAAATTGAAAAGATGCAGGTACCAGTATTGATGAGGATATGGAATAACTGGAATTCTCATAACTGGAATGTAAAATGGTATAACTATTATAGAATACAGTTTGGCAGTTTTTTAAAAAGTTAAGCGTACATCTATCATATGTTTAGCCATTAACCTCCTAGTTATTATATTGATGAGAAAGCATATGATAAAGGGAGATGAAAACATATGCCTACATAAAGGTGTATACATGAATGCTTTATAGCAGCTTTATTTATAATTGTCACATATTGAAAACAACCTAGATGCCCATCAGCTGGTAAAGAGATAAACTGTGATGTATACACACAATGGAATGCTACTAAGCTACATGCTGAGTAGCTACACATGGATAAATTTCAAAATTTATTATAATTACTAATAATAACTATGTTTCTGTTCAGAGCGTAGCTTCCATTGGCAATACTTTAAACAGTGTCCATCTTGCTGTGGAGGCAATACAGAAAACTGTGGATGAACACAAGAAAGCCATGGAGTTATTACAGAGTGATATGGTAAGAAAATCTACAAATGCTACAGAAAGTCAGCATACTCCTGCCCATTCTTCTGTGTAATAGTAGTAATACCCACTTTCCATTTGTCTAAACAGACCCTATTATACACCTTTTTAAAAGATATAATAAGAAATGTTTATTGATTTTTTGACAATGTATATTAAGCCATTAAGATGGATAGAATTAAGAGCTGAGTCTTTTGCAAATGTACTGAAGGAGATAATAGTGATAAGACACAGTTCCTGAGGGTGGAATGGGTCGGAAAGAAAATGGAAAAGCAGGAAAGGGAAGTGGCAAAGTATCTGTTATTTATTGGTATACAACAAATCACCCCAAATTTATTAGCTTAAAACAACATGTTGTTATTTCTCACTATTCTGTGGGTCAGGAATTTGGCAGGGCTCTTAGACTGTGGAATGATGAGAGACCAAGTGAAGAACAGTTCTAGAGGATGCAAGGTCCTCTCCAATGTTCCAACTCCAGCCAGGCCCCCAGCTGAATGCAGCCATGTGTGACTTCAGCCTACACCATGTGGAACAGAATACCCCCACCCCTGCTGAGCCCAGTCAACTCTCAGAATCCTGAGAAATAATAAATTGTCGTTTTAAGCCACAAAGTTTTGAGATGATTTGTTATGCAGCAACAGATAACTGGCAGAAGCAAACCCCTGCAGTGCTCAGGAATTGTTTTCGAATTTCCTCAATGCTGTGCAGATGTAAGCTGTCTGCAGTCATGCAGGGGCCTAATGGGTACTCAGCTCCATGTAGGGTTTATGAAGGGTGGAAAGGATGGCACAGCCTCCGCTGCTGTCCTGGGGAGATGAGTTATATGTACATGAAATGGAGACTGTTCAAGCACACAGAAGTTCCCTGGCTTCTCCACTCATTTCTAGGTCTGCTTCCCATGCTTTTTCCAAGCTTTGGATTTTGAAGTTTAAACAGGGCAGTTTGTACCAAGGAAACCAGGGCTATATCAGAGCTCTAGAACAGAGAGTTTTCATTTCTTCAAAAAGAATACTTCTCACTGTTATTTAGTGGGGGTGACTGGGTAAAAGCATTGATCTCAGTGTCCAGACACCCCAGATTCCAGCTCCACCTCTGCCACTGAGTAACTGATCCATAATAATAAAGACCTCTCTAACTTAGCAGTTCTTTCATTATTATTACTATTTTAATATCTCCAGCACTTTCTCAAGTAATTAAATATTTTATAAAATATTTTTTCTTAACATAAAAATTCATACTTTATAGAACCATGGGGTTTTTATCCCCTCCTCACTTTTTTTTCTGTGGTTGCCTTTTGTTTCTTATAAAAGGGGGGTTGTTAAATGTCCAGGATTTCAGATTTCAAGGGAAACTATTTTCATGAATTGCCTTCTGCTATAATTAAATCTACCTCTTTTAAACTTCCATGGTCACCAATAGTAATCCTCCTTCTGGCATACTTTGTACTGAATAAGTCATAGTTATGGGCTCTGAAAGATTAAGCAATACAGAGTTTTTGCACTAGAGGGAAAATGTATATGTAAACATGTTATACTTCAGTCTCTGCAAAGAGAGACTTGAACAGTGGGAAGGGGATGAGAAAACAAGTGTAACCCTCAAACATAACTTTTGGCATGTGCTATAAATGCGCGTAATTGGTTATTATACTCAATGCCCACAGCCAGTGGTTATGTGACCGATTCTTGGAGGAAATGATGACACTAACCAGGTCCAGACTGAGTTGGTCCCTGGGATGTTATAGTGATTCTGTAGTTTCTTGGGGAGTACAGGTAATAAGGACTGGATCCTAGGGAGTTATTCTGTTCAGAGACTGAGAAACACTAGGAAGATCTCAGTTCCCTGAGGTGCTGCTGGTCCAGTCCATGCCTTAAGCTGGGCATCCCCAGAACTACTGGGAGCCCTTGGGGCCTAGCACAGGACTGGCCACACTGTAGGTTCCTGGGCAATGTTGACTAACCCGTGGATGCCCCATGCAAGAAGCTAAAATGTTATGCGATCACCCCAGATGGTTATGTATACCAAGAACTTACTGCCTGTACTGATCTCTATTCCTGATAATAAAATCAGCACTCCTCGAAGGGGACCAGTGGAAGCAACCGGATCACTCCATCACCTTCAGCTCCGTCAGAACTTGACAATAAAACCCACAATGAGAATTTGAAACAGGTACTTTTTGTCTTTGGCTTAACTCCCTGCCACTACAGTGGACTCTGGAGGCAGCCTGAGTAGTTTGAGCTCAGTGTTGTGGTGCCTCAGCAGGCATCCATGTATAGATTTGCCTGGCTGAGAGCTGAGCAGAGGGGGATGTGTGATGCCGTTCTGTCTCTTTTTTGGCACTGTTTTTTTTTCCTGCATGTTGATCAGTGAAGTAAATTCCTTTTCACACCTTGAAAGACATAGAATGACTAGATTATTTTGAAACTCTTTATGAAAAATAGCAATCTAGGCAAGTTAAAGATGGGTAGATAGCAAATTAATTCAGAGTGATGACTATTTTGAGCCACAGTAAATTCTAAAAATGTTAGAAAGCATATCCTTGAAAAGAGTCTCTAAAGACTAAAGACAAAGGAGCAAAAAGGATATTGAGTTCAGAATCACATTGAAGAGAATAAGGGAAATCTTCACAAGAAGAATTCCTGTCCTAAGTTTAATGCTCTTTGAAACCTATGTCATCATTTCTATTTAAGTAGTAATCAGTAACTAAAAGATGTCAATAAAAATAATTGAATCTTGTACTAAATAATGCACTAATTATGGTTTTGCTACATGAGCCAATTCAGTAATTGGTATTGTTCCTAAGGTAGTTTTGTTCTGACAAATTAGGTTAATGGACATTTCAGTTAATAACCCAGCAAGCTTTCCCGCCAGCAGGTGAGGTAAACATTGGAAAATCAATTCCCAGGCGCTCAGCTTCCTGGGACCAGAGAGTGAATCATGTGGGTAGTCCTCGTTCCTCTCTCCCCCTCCTGTCTAGCTGAGGTCAAACAACTCCAGAGGGAATAAACTGGGAACGATTTAGAGTGGAGGGACAAAACAGACAGACGATCAATGGTCCAAACCAGGAAAAGGAGTTTACTTCAATAACTTGACATAAAAACGGTTGTTCAGTGCTGCTGGCCTGCTTGTCTAGTATACATTTTTAGCTGGATTCCACAACTTGATTTATTTCCACTCCAGGATATCCTGTACCTTCACAACTCTTTAGAGGAGGTAAACAGTGCCCTAGTAGGGTACCAGAGGCAGAATGATCTTAAACTCAAGGGGATGAATGAGACAGTCAGTAATCTTACCCAGAGAGTCAACTTGGTAGAAAGAGATCTGGTTGCTATGAGCAAGGTAGAAAAGCAAGCGAACCTGTCCTTCAGCATGGTAAGACTTTTAAGATCTTTTGTGATGTGTTGTGTGTTCTTTGTATACATAGATGACATTCCACCACCTTTTCAGACACAGTCTTCTGTCATATTTGAGAGGCTACACGATTGTGTTGTACTTAATCCTTGTCTCTTCTAATCTTTACACTAGCTCTCTGATGTGAATGGCACAGGCAGTGTTGGTCCTGATTTGGAAGGGAGATGTAGAGAGGTTCACTTGCTTGCCCAGGCCTCACCACAGGTGTTGGCAGAGATGACAAGCCTATTATGTTACCAGTGACCCATCTGGTAGGGAAGCTCTGGCACATTTTCCAAGTGAGGTCATCTTGATCTTTTCTAAGTTATTAATGGTGAGAGCAATGACAGTGACAAGAACTAAAGAATATTTTGCCATTTTGTCAAGCCCGAACTCGGCTTTCAGATTTATCCTGCTTTGTTTACAGATTAGGGGAATCCTTTTGCATATAAGGTCAGGAAAGCCAGTTAAAACAGAACTGACCAGCTTCTCAAGTTAAGAGATCATCGAGTCCATCCTCTCATTTTACATATGAGGAAATTGAATGACCTACTAAGTCACCAATGCTGGCAGACCATGTGGTGTACTGATTTTCATGTTATTGTTAATAAAATGTGTGTTTCTTTAATCACCTTTTACATATACTTTGTGCTGGGATCAATGTGGATTATTTTTTAATAGCTGTAAGCCCCTACCCTTAAAGATTTCATACAGCAAAGAGACAGGTATGTATAAAGAAATGGAAACCAAATATAGGAAATGGTGCTGTAAATTCAAGTAACCACCAAAGCTGAAAGGAAGCCCACAGATAAAGTTGAACTCTGGCACATAGAAAGCAGCATTTGAACTGACTCTGCCTCATTGGATCCTTGACAAGTTGCCTCGACTTGGCTTTGAGTGTGGAGTAAGACCTGTTCCCCCTCCTGCTTTACAGGAGGGTGTAATTAACTACAAAGCTGGAAAGATTAAAGAGCCTTATTTTTAAAAGCCCTTTTGAACTTAGCTAAACTAAGCAGGAGGGCTAGGGATTTTGGATGGTTTGATGAGTATTAGGCCTTGAAAGTTTTCAAGGCTTATTATAAAAACTTACCACCCCAAAAGCCCTGTACTCTCTCTCCTCCCTACTTTATTTTTCATCAGAAGAGGAAATTGTTAATAGTACCATCTGTCTTACTGTTTCTTCTGACAGCATCATACCCAGAATGGTTCTAGGTAAAAGTTCTCTCCCTTTTTATACTTCAGAGTTTTAAGTTTGTGAATGAAACAGCTAGACTAAGCATCGCTTTCAGCTTTGTATCTCAGTGGTCTTTCTTCTTCTCATCTCTCATTCTCCTACTGGTATTTCTGTTGAAAGTGTTCTGAGACCCATTAAATAAGTTTAACAGATTTGTTTATAAAGTGCTAGATGTTGTTTAAGTTTTAATGTTTGCCTTTAATCTCCTCTTATTGTTCATTTTACGCCTTAAGATGGGTGATAGAGCTGGCACTCTGAAAAGAGAATCTATGCATCAAGTGACCAATAGAACAGATACAGTAAAAACCCAAAGTATAAAGGTAAATAACAGGAGGCTTACTCTGAAGTAAATGTAAATGCATGAGCATCTTTGTGCTTTTGAGCTACTGCATCTTTCTCAAAAGGAGCACTTTGGTCTCATTTGCTGAAAATTCAAGACAAAGTAATAAGTAAATTAGTATGTTGAATAAGTGAATATAAGGCGCCAACCCGTGCCAAGCACTTTGCTAAGAGCTGAGGTGACCAGAGTGAGCAGGATAGACATGTGATTCCTATTCAGATGGAGCTCAGAGTCCATAAATCAGAAAATCATTAACACATAATTGAACAGTTAAACAGTTAATCACAAGTATGATAACTGCGGAAAAAATATAGGGTATGATGAGGGCATCAACAAGGATGAGGAAGGCTTCCCCAAGGAAATGACTTTTAAGGTAAGACAGTAAGTTATCTATACTAATGATGGGGAACAGAGACTTAAATAGTCTAAAAATAGTGTCTAACCTAAAAATTATTTTTTATTTTTAGATTGCTGTCTCAGAACTTACATAGCCAGTTCTCTTCACCTTGTAGCTTTCCCTTTTTTTGTTCATCCCAGACATACTGTCAAGATAGGACAAGTGATCTGTGATATACTCTGATATCCCGAGAAAGAAAGTTTATTTACAACATTCTCTATGATTAGAGTGTTGTTTAATATTGTAAGACCTGGGCTAAGCTAAAGGAAAATCCAGAGAGATTGGGACTGAATAGTTAAAAGACCATCTCAGGTACACATTGACAAGTTCAGAGGATATGAGGTTCAGAAACAATAAATTTAGAAATGAACCATAGTACAGGCAGCTTTCAATGTAATGTTTTCTATCTATAGTTTTTCTTCCTTAACAGTTTTGTATTGTCTAGATAAAAATCACATGTTAAAATTTGAATGTTCTGTAAACTAAATTCTTGTTGCGTTTTCTGCTTCTGCAAAAAAAAAAAAACTTTTTAGAAAAACCTCACCTAGGGAATGACAAGAAAATTTAAGAGCCACATAGATATGTGTTGAGCTCAAAAAGTAACAGATAGTTACTATTGGAAAGTAGTACTGATTTCAGTAATAGTTCACATTTTTTTAATAGTAAATATCAGAATAAAATACAGCTAGTACACATTTTTGCCTAAATTTCTTGTCTTTACTTTCAGACCCTTTGTGTTTTTTAACTGTCATCTCAGTGTATTAGTCTTTTTGCATTGCCTCATCAAAGCTCCTTACCATAAATTCTTCAAACATTTAGGACCTAATTTTAGTTACATATGTCCATATATTAGCTCCTTAAATAAACCAAGAGTGATCTACTATATAGTAACCATTAGAGTAGAAATAAAGACAGGAGAGAAATAAGTAAATATAATTGAATAAAAGAAACATGTGAGGAGTTGTTCTAATTAAACATAGAATCAGGACCTTTCACCCTAGCCTAAGCAGTTAGAAACTGGCCTCATAGAAACCAGCCTTCTCTCTTTTTATAATTAAATGTATATGCCACTCTAGACCATCCTGGGAATGAGTCTGGGTATGGGGGAGGGGGGGACTTTTTAAAAAGATATAAATAAGACTTTGAATCAGAAATATTACAGCTTGTTCATATTCCTAACAGTTCCTACCACCAGTTGAATCATCCCCAGGTGGGGAGAGAAGATCAAGGGAATATTTGTGGTTTGGTAGCTTTTTATGTAAGGTGATAAGAGCATAAAACTCTACCTAAAGCAGTCTAGTCACAAGGTGAAGATATTCAGGAAAATTATTTAGTTAATGTGAAATAGTTCCTAGAAAACAATATCCTACTCATTTAGGAAATGGGTATTACAGAGGCGTATGAGCAAGGGTACATTTCCTTTACTGCTGACACATGCATGCCTTCCCTCATCAGCCAAATGTTCACAGTGAATCAGGCCATCTGTAGCATAATGTTCCCTTAATGGGCTAGACTCAAATCCAGCTAGGCCCTCATCAACACTGAGTACTGAAGATATCTCTAGTATTTGTGGATTCATTCCTTCATTGCATGTTTTATAGGGAACCTACTGGGGGTGAAGCACACTACATGCTAAATAGGCTCTAGGAATATAATGAAGAATCAAACGAGGTCTTCCACCTTAAATCTTCTGTGATCTTTGTTTTGGGCAGAAAGAAGATAGTTCAGATTCTCAGGTATCCAAGCTAAAAGAGAAACTGCAGCTGATCAGCGCTCTCACAAACAAACCTGAGAGCAACAGGCCTCCAGAGACCGCCCATGAAGGTGAGATATTCAGGGCTGACTTCTGAATATTTCACGCAGGCATGGGCAGCTTGCCTCCCACACAGGGAGTGGAAAGGTGTTGCAGCAGGACTGATCGAACCAAGTGAATGATGCCTGAGCGCACCGAGATGAAGCTGATACACTTTGCTTTCATTTGGAAAAAGCCCATTTGGTACATGATTTGTACTCCAGTCTATTAAGGGAAGAAGGGGTAATGTTTAGCTGGAAATAGACTTCTCCATGCTGTCTGCATCCAATTATAGGCAAAAAACGTGACTGTCATAGTGTGTATTAAACCAACTAAATGTTGTTTACGGGAGTCTTTTCATTTCTGTAAGCGCATAAAATTTACTTAAAAATAAATATTAGTTCTTCTGTAAAACCATTAACAAATAATAGGATCATTGAGTTAGAAAGGTCTTTGGCTTTAGGGTAGGGACCTACCTAGTCAATATTGGCAGATGCATCAGCCTGGTTTAAGCTCTATGAGGATGTAACCAAGGCATCGGACTGTGTTAGCTTTGACCCCTAGCCCCTATTAGTATTCTTAACTTGGGGGAAAACAATGCAACCTCTTTTGTTCTCTGTTGGGCAGGAGACAGACTATAGTGGGAGGCCTTCTAACATTGTACTCCATAATCCTATGATAACACTCTTTTAGCACCAGCTGGTCTGGTGGTACATCCTGCCATATCAGGCTTATAGCACAGCTCCTAGGATATCAGATATCCAATGCTGTTCTTACTTGCAGCTTAAACTTTTAACATCTAAACATGTATAATGCTATACTTGTACTATAAGATCTTCCAGTGAGACCACAGCTTCAAACCTTAATGATATATAATACTGATTAATCTTCATTACCCACAAATCATATTCACTTAGTCACTATGCTACTTAATTCTCAGCTATTTCTCATAAAATAACTATATACGTAATTAAATTAAACCAGTACTGAAGGTCCTAAATGGTGACCTTCGGTACTGGTTTAATTTGGTGTCAGATTAGACAATACTAAAACCATATATGTTTGTTACAGAAGATATACAGAGTTTCACATCAAAGCCGTCAGCATTGCCAAAATTTCCACAGTCTCATGAAGACCAAATTGAGAAAGCTGCCCAGCTGAGACCTATCTCCCTACCAGGAATTTCTAACATTGAAGGTAAATTTTTATACCATGGAGTAATAGGAGAAATATTCAAAATTATAATTTTTCTTTTTTTAACATGGATTGAGTACTTCTTATGGGCTAGATACTTGATATGCATTATATCATGTAATCCTGATTAACAATCCTGGGAACATAAATATTCATGTATGATACCTATTTTACTGATAAGGAAACTGCCTAAATCCACACAGCAAGTTATTGGCTGAGGCAAAATTCATACCAAGGCAGTCTGATGCCAAAGTTTTTACTCTTAACCAATGCACTGTATTATCTCTCTATTAATGTTTTTTAGAGTTTTCATTTATTCAATGGGTGCCTAATTAGTCCCAGTGCTAAGCAGTATGGATACAGTATAAGGTAGTCTCACTTTCCTCATGGATATAACAGTCAGTGGAGAAGGCAAACAAGCAAACACAAAACTGTGAGGTTAGCAAAATAAAAGTAAAAGCTGACCCTGTTTGTCAGGGCCCTCCAAAAATGAGGGGTCCTTTGGTTGAAAGTCAGCAAGATAAACATTAGTGGGAAAGATATGATTCACAGAAAAATATGTTTGCCTTGCTTCCAACAGTGTGTATTCTATCCCTCATTGTGACGTTTGGGTCTACAGATTTTACATTTGCTAACTGCCTAGAAAATCACCCCTCTCCTGTCCATCTACCTTTGCCTGGCTCTTCATCTCAGCTTAGATACTGTTCCACTAGGAGACATTTTCTTACCTCCCAGGACGAGATTAGGTTCCTCATGTGTATGACCTTTTATAACATTTTGTTTGCCCCTGTTTAGCACATGTCGCTCTACTGTAATTTCCTAAAGAGGTAAAAAGTTAACCTTACCCTCAGCCGTAGCATAGTGCCTGGTACACATGAATATTTGTTAAGTGAATGAGTTATCTACAGGCTACAATTAAAACTTAAAGCGTAGAAGACTTAGATTTACATTGTCATTTAAAAGCATATACTTTTTTCCTATCCCCAGTTTTTTTTCTTTCTGTTTTTTGGGGCAGACGGGAGAGTGTTGTGTTTATTGGCAACACAGGTTGCTTCCTCCCACTCTCCATTATTACATCAAGAATTGATGAGAGGAAAGGCTGTTAGTGCAGATTAAGAAATAGCCATCTTAACATTTATACTTCAACCCCTACCATAGGCCTTATATACTTTCAAATGACTACACTTTTGAAATGACCTAAAGCAGCAATCAGATTTTTATTTGAATATTGCTACCAAGTGCAGAGCACATACACACACACAACATTTTCCAGCTAGCCACTTGGTGGCAGGCATTGGAAACAAGCATCCCAACAACTTTTCTGGCTTTCAGAGAGCTTTTGAGACTTACTTAGCTGCTTTGCTGAGGCTATCTTAGGAGTGAAAGTAGGGTCTTATTCAGAAGCTTGTTTACAAAACTCGTTGATGGTCTGGACCTTACACTACAACTGTTTCCCCTCCCGTCAGACCATTTTCACTCTTCCTAGGTACCAAATAGCAGGTGACCTATTGAATCAAAGTGTAAAGTTGAATAAATGAAAAAAGGAAAGGAATTTAGGAAGATTTTAAAGAAACATAAGCCTCACTGACTTCTGGTATTAGAGACTAAATCTAAGAAGGGACACCATCAGGTCGTTTTTGAATGTTATGTAAATAACTGACCTGTCTAACTCTTCATTATGAGGTCCTTGAGAAAATACTCGAAGAGATTGTTGATAGAAATTCTCCAATCCTATTGGCTTAAATAATATTTTAGAAATGAAAAAGAAGATACTGATCAACTGATGGTATTGCTCTCTCTTATCTGGATTAGAGAGAAAAAGAGAGCGTACATAAGTGAACACAAATGCCTAACAGTGTGTATACAGTATACCTAGCTTTGAAGAGATATATAGTCCTCTGGGTTTTTTTAATTGAGATATTATTCACTCTTTTAAAATGTATAAGTCAGTGGTTTTTAGTATATTCACCAGGGTGTGAAACTATCACTACTATAATTGCAGAACATTTTATCATCCCAAAAAGAAACCCTGTACCCTTTAGACAATCATTCCGTATTCCCCCTCCCCCTAGCCCCTGACAACCACTAACCTCTCAGCCTATCTCTTTGGATTTGCCTAGTTGGGGTATTTCATATAAATGGAATCAAAACAGTCCGTAGCCTTATGTATGCTTCTTTCGGTATGCTCCTTTCATTTAGCATAACATTAAGGTCCATCCATGTTGTAGCACATAGCACTGTTTCATTACTTCTTATGGCTGAATGATATTCTATTGTGTGGATATACCACATTTTGTTTATTCATCAGTTGATGGACATTTGGATTGTTTCAGTTTTTGCCTATTAGAAATAATGCTGCTATGAACATTCATATATGAGTTTTTATGTAGACATATGTCTTCATTCTCTTGAATATATACCTAGGAATGGAATTGCTGGGTCACGTGATAACTCTGTTTAACAGACAATATGCCATAGTCTATTTTACAGGTTCAGCTCCTTTCAGTTAGTTCTTTAGGCTTCTGCAGTCCTTTTTGCTCTTTTAGCATTAAGAACAAAAATCTGGAAAATCTAAAAGGAAGATCTTGGACAAAGAGAAGGCCAGTCCATTCATTTCTCCTGTGATTATCTGTCACTGCTTCTATTTTGGGAGGATAGTGTCATACAGTATTCCTCTCATTCTTAAAGGATCAAGAATTAGTCTTTCTGGTTTAGTGAGGTACTAAACTTTACCTTTTGGAAACAGAGTCTGCAAAGTAGCTTTCTTTTTATTGCCTTAAATTCAGTTGGGGCTATTTTTTAAACTGTTAACTAAATATAACTATATGTATAGACATATATATACTTTGTGTAATTCCTTTTTAACAGATCTTCAGGATTTATTCCACAAGAGTGGCCAGAATGTCGATGGGAAGCTGACCTACCAGGAAATCTGGAACTCCTTAGGTTCTGCTATACCAGTAGCAGAGAGTTTGAGAGAGTTTGATGTTGATGGAGATGGAAGATACTCATTCCCGGAGCTAAGAGTAGCTTTAGGTATCTAGCCTCATCAGGCATATTTAGAAATGGATGTATACCCTGGACTACCTAATGTCTACACACCTAACAAAGACACCCTTTTACTTACCTATCAATCCTCCAGTCCTCCAAACTCCTGTAGCAGACATGTTGCCCTTTTAACTTGTTTGAAATGCTATATAAAAGTTATTTTTTTAAAAAAAAGACCATTTTACTTATGATATTCAGAAATCTATGATTTCCTGGAACCAGTAAGATCTTAATTTTTAAATTGCCAGAAAAAAATCAAGCCCTCTTTTTTTTCCTCTTTCCTTTTTTTGAAGGGAGGAGACCTTACCTTTTAGAACTGGAAAATGTGTATGTAGAGAGAATAAGCCACCTTTTATATTTCACATAAATTTGCCTTAAATTAGCTGCACTTTATACAGACTCAGAAAATGTCTTTCCTTTAAAAGATAGACTTTTTCTGTTTGTAAATATTTAAAATGAAAGAATTGTATATATTTTGTGAGAAGTAGAGAAAGAATGGTTTAAAACAGGATGTGAACAAATGACTTGTTATTAAAAATCACTAATCTGATCTGGTAGTGGCTGAAACTATGTCCACGTCTCCTTTGGGCATCTCCTTTAGGTGATGCCATGGGATTTGGCCTGGTGACTGAGGGAATAGCTTTAGGGAGTGGACACTGGGTACAGTGCCACCTCCAGGCTCAGGAAAGTGAGATCTGGCTCTTTGTTCCTATCCCCTCAACCAATTTCAACCTATGAACCAGAGAAGACTTGTTGGGGATTTTTGTCATTTTAAATCCTATTTCAAGGTTTATGAGCATAGAATGTTATCCAGTGGGGAGCTACATCCCCCCCCCCAAGTGAGTTAGATTATCTTCACACACACACACACACACACACACACACACACACACACACACACACATTCCCTTCCTCTCTCTTTCTCTCTCTCTCTCTCTCTCATTCTCTCTCTCATTCTCTCTCTCCCCTCCCCCCGCCCCCACCTCTGGTACAGTCTCCATTCTGAATGGCAGGGCTGAAGTCCATCGGTCCTGTCTCAGCCTGGCTATCCAGGAGCTGTAGAGGAGAGCTATGCCTCTAATTTTGACCCAGGAAACTCCAAGAGATTTTACTTAGGGCCTAACCAAGAACCTAATATGTTCCCTTCTGTGCTAAGGCCAAAAAGATTGTGAACGTACTAGGTTTCCTTGTAATTATTAGGTCAAAGAGCTAGAAGCTTTATGTCCAGAGGATGACAAACAGTAGCAGACAGGCCTGGAACACTGAGCTTCATGTGATGATAGCAAGTTTTTTCAAACCTAATACAAGTGTGATATTTTTCCCTTTAAATAATTCTGTAGGCTTGGTATTAAAGGACCCTGGACTAGAAGGAATTATACCTCCATGTCACCTATATGTGTGCAGTGTTCTTAGAATCAGTCTTTGGACAATGCAAAAGATAAAAAAAAAATTATAAAACTTAACTGTGCTGTAAGCCAAGTCAGGGAGAAACTAGAGAAGTTTCATGGTACCAACTTCTTTAGTAGAGCTCATTTCCGTTTTAGCTTTGTCCAAGTTGCCCTGTTAGCCATGTATGTAGTTAAACACCCTTAACGACTTAAGGGCTGTTTTGTTTTGTTTTGTTTTTTCATTTATATGATATTCAGCTTGGTGTTGGCTAACCTTGATTTTTTTTTCCCCTAGAAGTATTAAAATTCAGTTAAATTCAGTTAAATCATGGGAAGTCTTTTCCCATGAATGTGTCTGCTTACCTCATTATGGCTTATGCTTCTCTCTTTTTTAAAAAAAATATTTCCCTTGCCCATCTGACCTATTTCACTTTCTTGGAAATGTTATAGTATAAAATTAGCCTGGCACTTTAGGTAATTTTAAGATTATTCTTCTGGCTGCCTTCTATGCCCCCCCCCTTTTTAAATATGTATACCCTTATAGATTTTGTAACAACATTCTAGCAATAAATTGAATTATACTGCTATATTTGTACATACTGTACCATAAATAGTATGTACCTGGAAGGTATTTTTTTGAGAACTGATTTATATGAAATATACTTGAGGGTAATGTAGCTTGTCCTTTTTAGTTTCAAATTCTTATTCATAGGCAGATAGTTTGAGGACACCTTAACTCTTTGTTGTACTTTACTTTTATATCAAATATAGCTATCCATGGAGGAGTCAGTTTTGTTTTTCAGTTTATCATCTGTTTTTGCCTCAAGCTCCTCTGGCTAGCATCGTCCCTGAGCCAGGTATATAGTACCATCCTCTCCCCCTACCACATTTGGCAGAGATGTTCCTCTTACACTCTCAGATCTGTGAATACCCTTGTCACATTGCCTGGGAAAGTGCCTTATGTCCCAGGCAGAACTAGGGCATCTTGAACTTCTTTGTTCTCAATAGAGCAGACTCATGGCTTAAGGAAAGAGCTTCATACATCTATTATTCAGTGTTAATTGGGATTTTATTTGTAAATTATGTTACCCAACCTATGACTTGTATTTAGCTTTCATCAAGCTTCACCTGCCACATCTTGGCTCTGAGAAGAAGATTGGTGAGTTTGGTTTTAAATTTTGTTTCAAATATTTTGACCTTGTCACTCTGGCAGCTCCTACTGCTGCCTCCCTAAGTTTTCCATTGCTTCTTGGTTCTTTTCTCCTTTTGCCTTGTATTGTCTGGCATAATTATTTACTTAGAGGGCCTCCTTATAAATCAGAGGCAAAAAGGTATAGGAAGAGAGGAACCAAAAGAAGAGAGAACCCGGCTTAGGGATGACTGTGGTGTCTTAAGGACAGAGAAGGTCCTGGCACTTAGGAATGTGTCTGAAACAGCAAAGCTGAGGAATGGTCACCCTTCACCTACTGCTAGCTACTTTCCCTCCTGTTGGAGTTTCCTCTCTTTACGTTGCTGGACAGAACCCGCCTCCCCCCCTCCCCACACACACACACCCAAGCACACCCCTGCTGGTCTTCCGGTCACAGTTGAAGATTTTAACTGTGATGGGCTCATACTCATTACGGCCTGCTGTTGAGTTGTTTTTAGTGACAGCTTTCATTTAATACACACCTCATTGGCTTGCTTGCCAGCACCAGCTAGATGTGGTCCCTTCTTTCATATCCAAACCAGACACATTTGGGTATTCCTGAGCTTTTATAGAACCTGTATTGTTTTTTATACAAACCTAGCCTACCTTGTTTTTTTCTCACATTAAGAAATATCAATCACTTTGCTTTAGTGGAGCTATTTTGGTAATGTATAGCAATTTTGGTTCTGTTTTAGAGAGCAAATTCAAGGTTTCCATGACTTGATTTGAATTTTGTTTATTTCATATTAGTAATAGAACCATTTTAATTTATCTAAATAAAATATTTCCTTTTTCTTCCACTGTGTCTATGACTAAAGGCTCCCTATCTCCCCTGATTACTAAGGGAAAAAAAATTACACACACACACACACACACACACACACACACACACACATCTGCTTTGATCCCTGTTTTTATGGACTCCTTCCTCCTCCTTCCTCCTTTTGAAAGCAAGGACTAACAAATGGATGGTGGGCACAAGTAATGTTGAAGAATCTGCCTGACAAACCACAAAAGTTGGCCTGAAGAAGTGAAGGCTATTTCTTTGGCATCTTCAGGGTGGGGTGGGAGGGGGCAGGGAGAGGGACAAGTGAGTCCCTACCCTTATATCAACTAGAGAAGCTCCAGTTATGCCTTGAGATTTAGTATAAGAGCATGTTTACAAGAAATGTCCCACAGCCTTTAAATAAAAGAAAAGAAAAAGGCTTGAAATCAGTTGGAAGAGAGGGGTCATACAGGGGTTGGGGCTTTTTCACATGAAGAAAAATAGAAAAATTAGCTCTACATGGTTGCTAAACTCTGAGATTACACACACACACACACACACACACACACACACATCTGGGTGGCCTTTCAGGGAAGACTACATAAAGTTTGGGTATCATTTGAGTATCTTACCAAATATGGTAAAATTTCCTTATTTCCAAAGCGAAAGGAAAAAATTTATATCCTGGGGCAGATCTGAGCTTTTTTACCTTTAAACTGGGACCAAATAGCCAGTATTACTTTTTGTGTCTCCAGACAAATTTTCCAGAAGGTATAAAAATTAATATTCTCGTGTAGTGGATCTTACCTATTGGAGGGGCCATGAAATCCTTTGAGGAAAAAAAAAAAACTATAGATATATTTCTGTGTATAATTTTAGGGAGTTCTCTAACCAGCCCTTCCCCCAAGCCAATCCATGGACCAACTTAATTACACCCTACACACAAGAATTGTTTGCCAAGTGTTTTCAAACAAGACATTAGGAAAGGGACACCATGGTATGTGGTGGGAAGATCAGGAAATTTGATTCCAGGCAGATGTAAATGTAAGAGCTTGCTCTGCAACATAAAAACAATATGGCAAATGTACTTGAGAACTGTCTTCATCTGTAAAAGGAGGGTCGTGATATGCATTTGGCAGTGTTCTTATATTGGAAATAATGTAGAGACAATCATATAAGAAGTCAGTACACATAGATGTTAATGAAGATTGTGATTCAGCCTGAAGTACAGTGTGGTTCATGGCTCTCACAATTGTTTTGTCTGTGACATCGCTACTATGAATCACCATAGCTCATGCACTCTCCACATCTATCTTATAGGAGCTATGCTTAATGTCCCACAGAATGGCAGTGCCTATGAGTACCTAGCCGACGATCTGGCATATGTTTTTGGTCCCAAATAAATATTGGATAGAGGGCTGTTGAACCCATCACATACTGGTTCAGTGTGTCTTCCCACAGCCAACCCTCCAATTCCCATTTGTGTTGGTGAAACTCAGTGACCTTCCTTTGTTTTGCAAAGTGCCCCCATCAAACAGGGGAAGGACTTTGCCCTCCTAACAACAAATGAGACACCAGGGAGACTTGGACTTTTTTAAATTTTTCATAATGTGACATCCAGATGGGTCCTTGTCTGTGTCAATACCCTCTCCCTGAGATTAGCTCCATTTTCTGCTCTGTCCCAATACCTCCAGCTTCTACCCTCAGAGGAGGCTACAGTTCTGAAGCAAAACGCTTGGCATTGAAGCAGTGGTCCCCATGGGCCAGTGTGGGAAGGGAATAGAAGTGGGTGTTCCTTTCAGGACGGGTGGTTAAAGGGCAGGACACTGAGTGGTTCAGCATTGGGGGTAGGTTACACAGGGAGAGGGCAAAGGGCACCTCCTGAAAGATGGGAATCGGGAGTGGGGAACTGGCCTGGGGCCGCAGCATTGGGGAAGGTAGGGACTGCTGTGGGACCAGCTGCAACGCAGGTTGCAGGAGGACAGTGGCCTCCATATTGGGGCTGCTTTCTTGAGCAGCATGGCTTCTACTTTCAGTGCTGTCCAACTCCTCCAGAGGATCTGAATTCTGGACCTCAGTCTCAGTCTTGGTGACCGAAGGTGGAGGACCCGTGTTGATGGCTGTGTTCATGCCATAGTACCTTCGCTTGTTAATCCAGTACAACAGTGGGCTGTAGGTGAATGTGGTGGCTCTCATCACCTCCACCCATTCCTGGGCACGCTTTTCTCGGCGCAAGTTCTTCCTCCAGTGCAGAAAGAGAATGCACCCACCAGTGACCACAGAACACAGCCCCAGGAATCCAAAGTACAGTGAGACCCACACTAGGACAATAAGAAAGAAAGAGAGGCAAGCTGGCTTATAGCTCTAGCTTGGTGCCTGAGCTGTTACTCATTCTCATTTTTAACCATTCACCAGTCATTCCATCCACTTAAGCAGTCTCTTCATTCCTTCCCTCCCTCCTCATTGACTTACGTCATCATTCTCTTATTTAGTCAAAGCTAGATTTCCAGTGAGTGTAAGAGGCTACCCCAGCCCTTTATAGATAAGGAAAGCTAGATTTGGGGTTGGAGAGGGGGCATGACCCACCCATGCTTAGTCAAGCCTCAGGTTCCCAGTCCTGGACCCATCCAATCCTCCTGATTAGGAAGCCTCAGTGAGGGCTCACCAAAGAAGTAAAAGTTTAACAGATGACAGGAACACCAGTGTCCCAACCCATTTGACCATACCCTTTACCCTTTCAGCTGTGATGGTTCTAGCATATTCAGAGTACCCCTATGCTCTCAAAGAATCCTTAGCTTTCCATAGATTCCTTAGAGGAAACCATATCCTAACTGGTTAGCACTCTTCCATTCAGGCAGCCACTGCCCCATCCATGCAAAAGGTGTTCCCTGAGTGTCTGTCCCCAAGCTAATGGCACAAAACAAGGAACAGAGACTGGAGAGGCATTTACCATCAGGGAGACTCAGATCTTCCTGTTGGGGATCCATAAGTTCTAGCCTTGGTACCTGGCCAATGGCTCTGAGGAGAGGGAGCTCACCTACCCATCTGTCCATCCAATAGAAGTTCTAAGAATGCCTAGATTCCACTGTTCCCTAAAGGTGAGGTCACTAGGTTCTGAGCATTTAGCATTCCAGGCCAAGGGTGGTGTTTGTGAAGTCTTGGATTAACGGAAAGGACTTCATCCAATGGCATCATAGTGTATGTCTACTGCTTCTGTCAAGGACTCATCCACCCACTGAATTGTCTGTTCTCTCCCCCTTATGGGGAACCCACAGAGCAGCCCTCAGGAAAGGGCCCCAGGTTCTCAGGGGCTTTAAGGAGCAGTTGTGGATGGATACCTGTCCCCAGTGAGGAGTGGGGCAGGGAGCACACACAGCTGTGGACAGTCCTGCCAGCAAGATATCTGACCAAGTTGTTAGGGAAAAACCTCAAGTGATTGATGCCTCTTTCCTTATCTCTTACAATCTCTTTGGTTACTTTCCTTCAATGAGTAGCATTTCCTGGGCAACAGGCCATGTGGGAGCTCCCCACCATCTGGCCCTATATCTCTTTCCAGCCTCACCTTTTTCCCCATCCTTCATATACCTTTTCCTTTTGATCAGGCCAGACTCCTTAACAGAGCCTGCTTATTCACATCTCTGGAGTTTTGCTCACACTGCTTCTCCACCTACAAATGCCCCTCCTCACTCTTCGCCCACACTAAATACCTGCTTATCCTTCAATGCTCAGCTCAATCCCCCTACTCTGTGACAAATAGTTGTTTCAATTGGCTTCCTAGAATCCCATCATCCCCAGTTCCAAGAGGCTTTGAGAGTTGTCTAGACCAATTCCCACCTCCCATTAAGCCTGAGAGTACATCTCCCCCACCCAGCAACTAATCCCCTGGAACTCACTTGGGTCAGGGACTTGCTTACACCTCCTGAGACAATTTAATTCATTTATGGGCAGTTCAGTTAGAAAGCCCTTCCTAATTAAGCCCAGGTTAGCCTCCCCTAAATAGTGCTAACTGCTTCTTAGCACTATTTAATTATTTCCCTCTTTATGGCCCACGAGCATGTGACTTGGGGCACTTTAGCACAGATTTCTCTCCAGCTTCTACCTACCTGGCTCTCCTACCTAACTGGCTCCTGCGTTTCAGTTCCTTTGCTAGTTTCTCCTCTTTTTTCTGATCTCCAAATGTTAGTGTGCCCTAGGGCTCAGTCCGTAGCCCTCTATCTACATTCATTAACTCAGTGATCTCATTCAGACTCACAGCTTTAAATATCATATACACACTGACAACTCACAACTTTGTATCTTCAGCCCAGACCACTACTCAGAACTTTAGACTCATTCACCCAACAGCCTGGTTGGCATCCCTATTTGCCAGTCTATTAAAGTGATCCAAAACCAAACTCCTGATCATCTACTTTCCGAAACTTACTCCAGCCTTTCTCCTCTCCGTAAATGGCAACTCTATCCTTCCAATCGTTCAAGTCAAAAGCCTGTAAGTCATCCTTTATTCCTTTCATTCTCTCACATCCACGTTCATTCACTCCATTAGCAAAATCTTTAGGCTTGGCTTTCAAAACATACCTGGAATCTGACCACTATCCCATCAATATCATCTTGTTCTAAGTACGACCATCTCTCACTTAGATTATTGGTGTCCTTGTAGGATGACCAGCCATCCCAGTTTACCTGAGAGTGAAGAGGTTTCCAGAATGTAGGACTTTCAATGATAAAACCAGAAAAGTTCCAGGTAAACTAGGACAAACTGGTCACCCTTAGGAGAGCTTCTATCCTTGCCCCTGCCCCATGCCTTATATTCCACCAGCAGTCAGAATGGCCCTTTAAAAACGTAGATCATGTTACTACTTCTCTGTTCAAATCCTACCATGACTGCCCATCTCACTCAGATTTAAAACCTAAGTCTTTAACTAAGGCCAACAAAGCCCTGGGCAATCTAACTATGCCTCCCTATACCTCCTTCACACAATAACCTCCTTACTGTTCCACAAGCAGAGCAAGCATGCTCCTGCATCAGGGCCTTTGCACTTGCCATTCCCTCTATCTGGAAGGCTCGTCCCCCAGATATCCATAAAGATCATTCCCTCACTTCCTTCAAGTCTCTGCTCAAATATCCTCTATCTCTACTCTTCTAGCTTGCTTTTTTCCTTGGAATAGCATGAATCATTGCCTAACATTATATATGTATTTATTGTGTCTCACCCCACTAGAATGTAAGCTCCCTGAATTAATGTGAGCAAGGAAATAAATACCTAAGAATTTTAGATAGTCATAATTGCTATGAAGAGACTAAAATAACATAATGGGATAAAGAATATAAGGGATAGTGAGTACATCGAAAAAAGTCCCTTTGGGGTACCAACTTGTGAACTGAGCCCTAAATGATGTGAATGCAGTCACATGCAAATCCAAGTGTAGGGATTAGCCAATGCGAGGAACCTGAGGCAGATATAGGCCAGCACACTTGAAGGACTTACCTCACAGTCCATCCCACTTTCCCAGGACAGGGTCAATCTCCATGAGTATAGGTTGGACTGAGTAGAGTTGAAGGCTCTGTTCCTGCCCCTGAGGGGCCACCATTCAGGAGGGGGTTTATTAGGTAAGACCCTAACTGAATGGACTTCCATTGAGGCAAACTGATCAGTGCTATTGCAGAGGGCCTGTCTCCAGGCCTGGCCATGTACTCGGAGAAGGTGATGTTGACACAGGAGATGTTGGTGTCACTGTCTCTGACCCCAAGAGTTCACACATGATTCAGGACAGTCAAGAAAATGGAGGCATTGGGTTAAGAGAGGAAGGAAAGAGCATTCCGGGAATCAGAAATAGCCTAAATAAAGACTTGTCAGGACAAATCTAGGTGTCTCTTTGGGGAGGACAGTAGTTCAGTTTGGCTGGAGTTCAAGGTGGATATCAGGAAGCAGAGGGAGGCAGGGCTTCAGAGGCACCTGGCATCTTGAAAAGAGTTCAGGCCTCGGTAGAACTTGGAAACGTAAACACTCTCGGCCTCAGTTTCCTAATCTGTAAAATGAGGAAAAACCTGCCTCACAGGATGTGAAGCAAATGGTGTCCTGCACATAGAAACGCTCAGTAAAGAGAAGCTGCTCCTGTGATTCCAGTTGATCATAGGAAGAATGCTGAAGGAAGACTACTAGAGTTAATGCCAAGAGAATTTATGAGCAAGCTCAGTGAGGACCAGCAAATCTAGCGGCTCTCAAGAGGAGACTTAGAGGGAAGAGGCTACTGGTCCCGAGTCCGAGGGCGTGAATCCGGGGAGGCTTCTGTGGCACACGGAACCGCAGAGCGCTGTGGCAGGGCATGAACATTGAGCCTGATTTGCCCCGCCCCGCTTCGCGCTGTCCCGGCGACCGGAACTTTGGGCGCGCGGAACCTCCGCGTAGGAGCGCGGGCGCGGCGGACCCGGAGTGTGATGGAGCGGGCGCGCGGGTCGCGGGCCGAGGCCAACACGCTCGAGGACGAGGAGGAGGAGGCGGGGGCGGTAATGGCTGCCGTGGTAGCAGCCGCGGGTGGCACAGGTCCGGCCGTCATGCAGGTGGCCGGCCTCTATCGGGGCCTGTGCGCAGTGCGCAGCCGTGTGCCGGGCCTGGGGCTCGTGTCACCCGCTCAGCTGCGCGTATTCCCGGTGCGCTGCGGCTCGGGCCGGCCCGCTGGGGGTAACGACGGCAGCAGAGTCGGGACCGACCTCGAAGCCAACCCCTTCTACGACCGCTATCGCGACAAGATCCAGCAGCTGCGCAGGTGCGGGCCCCGGCGGGCTGGCGGTGGGCAGGGAAGAGGGGAAGCGCGCGGCCTACGTTTTCGGTGTGACTGGCGTTTTCAGTGCTCCCAAAAGCTTTGGGAAGTGGGCGGTGTTATTACCGCCCCTACTCGACAGATTATATATATAGGCTCAGAGAGGCCAAGTCAGTTGCCTGATGTCCACACAGTTAGTGTCAGAGCTAAGAGATTCTATAAAGTCCTGGCTCTTTTCCCAGTTGTCTGTCTTTGGGCTCTAATTCTCAAAACGCCGAGGTAGACTCATGATGACAGTCTTTATGAAGCAGAAAGCTCCAAGACACCCATCCTCACTAAAGAAATGGGAAAATGGAGCCTTCCAGAGAAGGGCCTTGACTTGCTGAAGGTCACATATTGAGTCAGCTGGCCTAGAACTGGTGTCCCCAAGCTCCTAGCTAGAGTCCTGACTGCAAGGAAAGAAGATTGGATGGAGGTGGGAGTAGAGCATCAAAGACCAGTAGTTTTACAGTTGGATCATCAATCGAACACTCATTAGGATGAGAAAACTGAAGATCAGAGTAAGAAATCAACCCAAGGTTACACAGCTGGCTCGGATTCACCTGACTTGGAATCCAGGTTCCTAACACTACCCTTCTGCTTCCAGATGAAAGGACCTGGAGATTAGAGGAGGTTGAGGTGGGTCTGAAGAGTTCAAGTGGAAAGAGCTGAAGGAGATTAAAGGTGAAAATTACAGGGGCTTGGGAGAGAATTTGGCAGGGTGGGCAGGCAGCTGTCTTATGAAAGGAAACCAAAGACTGAATCCTGTAACTTCTTTGAGTTCTGTCTCATCTCTATTTCCACAGCCTTAGTTTACTCCCTCATCTTCACCTAAACTCTTGCTGTCATCCTCTAACTAGTCTCCCCCACTTTCCATCTTGCCCCCTTCCTCCCCTCTATCTCACTGTTTCTTTTTTTGAAAGGTGAAATAAATAAATGAATATTTTTGCTGTCCTTCTAACAGCATCAGATGTACTCAAATATTTGTCATCTTAATAACCTTTCTTTGACCTACATTCCCTTTCAGCCTTTTTTCATTGTTTCTTTTTATAAACAGGCATCTCAGAAGAGCTGTCTGTTCATACTCTGAATACTTCACAGCTCCCCTTCATTCTCACTTATGAACTAGTGAATGACTGGTTTTACTCTCCTTCCCTACTAGATTATTCCCATCAACATTTACATGTACTGCTGTCTCCTGGAGAGTGAGCTTTCCACTGACTTCTGGATAGTGTCCATATTCCTTAGTGTTCCACAGAAGGCTCTCATCCTGTGAGCCTTGTCTCTAGTTTTATTACCAAAATTTCCTTTGAGCACTATGGTCTAGCACAAAAAGATATAGGAATGTTGTTGGGGAGGATGTTCCAAGTAAGGGGAGCAGCAGCAGCAAAGGTACAGAGGCATTAAATTACCTCACCATTAGAAGCAAATTTTCATCATAACACCCTTAGCACTTTACTTATTTACATGTCTTTCTCTCACACTAGATAGTAAGCTCCTTGAGGCAGGGACTCTGTCTTATTTATTTTTGTATCCCTAGAGCCCAGCAAGATAAGCAACAGGCAAGAGACAACAAGTAAAATTTGTTGGATGAATGAAAATGAGAGAGGAAAGGGTAAATCCTAGAAGCATCTGAGTGAGACAAGTTGGGGAGATAGGAGATGGAAAGCTGGGTGGATCCAAAAGAAAGAGCATGAGGTTGAGGCAGATAAAAAGGAAAATAAGAAAGTAGGATCAAAAGATCAGTAGAACCTGGGCCAAGTTAAGGGAAGAGGCAAGACAGGGCCTGGCCTTAGGGCCCGAAACCAAATAGGTAGGATATCATAAGATATTTTAAAAGGAATTACAGTCCTGATTGGTTAGTGCTGGGGCATACTCACTAAAACCTGGACTTTTGACGCACCAGCCACAGGTTTGGTGTAAGCCAACAGCAGAACAAGGCTGTGTGCCCTGCTGACTCCACCCCAACCCAGAATCTGGGTTTTTGCATCACAGTCTGCATTGGTGAATTGGGAAGATTTGATCTAGCTCCAGGCCCACTGTATCTAGAGTGTGGACCAACCAGAGGTTTTCCAGAGAGCAGATCCACAGGTAGAAAAGATTCATAAGTCATATATATGAAAAGGTGCCCAAGAAAATAAAGAAATTTAACCAAGAGAAGAGAAATTTAGAGGGTGACATAACAGTGATTTTCAAGTATTCATATAAAAGGAATTAGACATTTTCTCTTGTTCCTGGGGGCAAAAGATACAGAGAAATAGATTTAGGCTCAGAACATTTTAATAATAAAAGATATCCAAGGCAGGAATGTACAGATCCCACTGCCTAAGCCATCCCTCATTCTCTCCAATCACTGTGGAGGCCCAGGTATATCTGGCACTGGACACTGGCAATACTGACTCTTGTCCTGGCACTTGTAGTCCTGGCAGAACAGTTGCCACACCCCACTGGGAAGGACCCCTGAAGCAACTCTGCACCAAGGAGCTGGCCCACTATGGAAGGAAAGAAGATACACTCATGTACATGGCAGTGAAGGGAGTGGTTTTCGATGTCACCTCTGGAAAGGAGTTTAATAGAAGGTCCTCAGGACTCCACCAGAGAAGTGAGCAAGATTCTTTGGATCTTGCAGGTATCACCCATGACACTACAGGTCTCATGGCCAAAGAGCTGGAGTCCCTGTATAATGTCTTCTCCAAAATATACAGAGCCAAATATCACATCATCTGCTACACGGCCCAAAGAATTCTTAACAAGGACGGCAACCCCAGCCTGAACTTCAGAGCTGAAGAATAGCCCCATTTTGACATAAACAACAAATTCTAATGTTCCATGTGCAGAAGCAGGTTCTTTGGAAGAGTCAGAGAGATACTCAGGTGCTAAGTTTTCTCCTGCAAATAGGCTACCTGAAACCTCTTGAGTTACCTGCTTCTAAATAAACAGATGTTTAACCTGGGGGTTGGAGGGGAGAAGTTGTTAAAGAACTAGACATCCAAGTAAAACACCTAGTAGATATGCTACTGGATTCTTGCCTGAGGAAGTAGCAGCAATATGCCTCAAAGTCCCCTTCCCATCCTGAGGATTTGAATTCCACTTCCCAAAGTGTAAGTACCTGAGAGTCCAAGCTCTGTGTGGATATCCGTAGGAATATCCTGCAGCAAAAAAAATGTTACATAGGCCTCTTGGGGATTAACAATAGTTGAATAACAGATTTATTTTTCTACTTTCTTGATTCGTAGGCCTGTCCTCAAGCATAACTAACTGAGGGCAAATCCTTCAGCCTCTGAATACCTCTCAATGAAAGTGGAACATGATGCTTTGTTCTTTCCAAATCTGAAATGGCCCAGGTGGTTTAACTTTTGGTTGACCTTTGATCAGGTCTGACCCAGCTGCTTTTGAGTCCCGACTGGAGAAGCGCATTGAGTTTCAGAAGCAGCCAGTGGGGCACTCCAGGCAAGGTGACTTCATCAAATGTGTGGAACAGAAGGTAAGACCTGTCCCTTTTTGTGTTGTTGGCTTGCCAATGCTCTGTATCCCCACCCCCAACACTAATCTGAGAGAAGGCTCATTGATGGGTCAGCTGGATAAATTGAACATAGCCTCTCTCTACTTAGCTCAGTCTCCATCCATAAATGGTATCCTGCTCTTACTGGTAAATTACTGTGGTCACGGTGCAGATATAGAGGGTTGGAAAAGGTAGTCACTGCTCCCAGGGGTACAGTTGAGCGATCAAGGTAAGGCATATGTGGCAGTAGGCTGTAGAGATCAGGGAGCAAAAAAGTGCTTAACAGCTGTTATTGTCCTTAAATAAGAATCAAAGCTAGAGTAAAGCATGTTGAAAGCTGTGAATAGGAAAATTAATCTAATGCAGTACTTTTCAAACTTTTTGACCATGACCCCCCTCAATAAGAAATATATTTTACATTGTAATTCACTACACAAATATATGATTATAACTGAAACAAAATTTTTACAAGATAATGCTTTTGCTACACGTAATGTAATCTTATTATTTTTTTCATCTCTTTAAAAACTTTGGCCAATTCAGTAAATTGATTTTACAACCTATGATTTGAAAAATTCTAATCTAAGATGATGCATAGAACAAACTGGAGTAAGAGAGGCCAAAACCAGAGAGAATGTGCAGTAATCCAGGTGTGAGTTGTATGTCTGAAATAAGGGAGTTTCAGTGGAAAATTTGGGTTCTACATTATGTTTTAAAATGAGATATTTATTTTACTTGGAGAATAACTTTTTTTTTTTTTTTTTGCTTTGGGTATCCTGGTTTTTAAGAGAATCCATTCAGTCTTTTAATAACTGGTTGAGTTAATTAGAATAAGAGCAGTAGTCAATGGGTTAATCATTACAAGGTTAGAGAGCAAATTCAGCCTCCTATGACAAACATAGTTTACAACTTTGTGTGACCGAACAACTTCCTGCTACAAATATTTTAACAAATATAATTTCCTATACTAAACATAATGTCAAGGTCATAAGTCAATAATAGCTCTTAGAAATATTACTGTGTTATAAACTTTAAATTTATATGGGAAAGCTCTTTGCCCCTTCTGTAAATAGGCTTAGAATTTCAACTTTATAATAAAATGTAGAATTTAAATTATGGCAACACTTAGGTAAATATTTACTTACTGTCTTTTTTATCTAGCTAGATAGAGGAAGGCTAGTGGCTAATGACTCTATTCCCAAAGCCTTATCTTTACTTTGAGTCATTGGTTCTTATTACAGGAGACCCAACATCCTCTTTTTATAATAAAAGTTTTTAAATTCTCCCTTTCTACCCTGAAATGTGGACAGTATAACCCACCTGCACACATAATTTATGGGGGTGGGGGTTGAGGAGTGGTGTCAATATAATTCTCAACCATAATATAATTGAAAGTATTTTTTAATAAAATGCATATTTTAGTATGTAAGTTCTTGAGCACAACTATGATTTGAGACCTAATGCAGTCATCAGATGCCTCCACCTATATGGGAAATCACCATGCATAAGCAGCAAATGCTGACTGGTATAGGGGCGTTGTGTTGGTAATTATAAAAACTTCCAAACCCTGAGCAGTATTGTTATCAGTGACCCTTATGAGATTCCACAATGTACAATTTTCTCTCGTTATAGAGTTACATTTCTGAAAATTTCAATATTTACCGTGGTTTCAGTTATCATTTTAATTACCTTATTTCACTGGTTCTAAAGTCTACATTTTTTTTCACATTTTAATATCTCTGACATTGTCTTAAAATTAATATGAAATGAAAATATTTGTTATTGTTTAATTGGCATCATTTTCTGATACATAAAATAATGGTGCTTAAGATCACTGGTGTCTTAGATTAGATAAAATGCAATAAGCTTATACTTGGCCCTTAAATTTTTTATTTCTTTAAGTTAGAATGGAAATGAACAATGAATTAGAGGGACATTGTGGGAAAAGAATACACTAGGCTTAGTGACTGAAAGGTGAAGGCAGCTGTGCAAATGGAAGATTTTGTTTTGTTTTCACAGTACGCCTGAAGGTGAGTGGTATGAAAATGAAATCAACTTTTTCTTTGTTGGACAGTTTACATATGAAGGAAAGACTACATTAAGATGCTGCCACTGTAGAGGAGTATGACCAAAAAGACCAGGATGTATCCAATAGGTTTTTCTACAACGAGCTTTTGTCTAATTTGTAGGTACGAGTTCTATGGGCATCATTTATCAAAGGTTTGGATTCATTAAAGCAAAGAGTAATGAAAGGCAGGTTTTTATGCAGAAAGTTTTTTTTAGCTTTGGAATCCCAGGTGTAGGTTGTACTCCTTCCTCTGAAAGACATAGTCTTGAACTGAGAAACTTGAGCAGAAGTCTCAGAACAACCCATCCCCACTAACAAAAACAACTCAAAATAAGATTTCCTGACTGTGCCTTTATCAGAGGTAGGGGCCTAGGAGAGAAAATAATCACTTTCAGTTGTTTTGAGCCTTTTGGGTGGGGAGTCTAACTTGATGGAATATTAAAACCAAGTACTAGAAAAAACTCCATAGTCTGCTAAGGATGTCTACTGTCAGAAGTGCTGTCACAGATAAGAAGCAGCCTTGGAAAATAACATGTTTCCATTTCTTACCTTCTCTATGGCTCTATGGCTCACTATGGAGCAGATCAGAAGACAGAACACAGGAAATCCAAGCAGCCCCAGTCCTGGGAAGGAGTCCCTTATATCCATAGTCACAAATATAGAATGGGCTCTCAGTAATAGTAGATGCTGATTACTGCCAAAGGAATCCTTTCTCATTTCTATCTCAGAAGCTTAGTCAAAGAAAAATTGTTTAACAAACAATAACTCTTAGAATAGCGTGTACAGTTACTATACAGATTGGAGAGAAATGAGTTCTTAGATGCAAAATTATTAAATGAGATATTGGACACCTCACCTACCTTGGTGGTCGTTTTCTTCTGGGTAAAGTATAGACTAATATCCTGTCTATCATGTATTTCAGGCAGACACCTTGGGGAAACAATCTATGAGTAGAGGATTCACTAAGGACAAGGTAGGTTTCTAATTAAATATCCAAGTCTGAAGCCGCATGTAACATCAATAACAAGAGGCTGCAAATTTGAACATATTTACTGTGGTTCAGTGATTTTGTGATTTACCAGCTGTGGAGATGAGAAATATTTCTATGAATTTTTGTGTCCTTGATGTGACTCAGCATAGTGTGGGTCCTGGGGATACTAGAGGAAATATGAAGGAAATATAGTGATACTCTTCCTTTCTATAGGAATTAGTTTTTAAAAATAAAATAAAAACATGTTTACTCTGTCATTTAATTTGCAAATAAGGAGTCACTCCTGGCATATTAGCAGTTAAAGATAACAACCAAACTTTCTCCTCTTACTATTTGCAAAGTGCTGCAGTAGTCATTGGAAGGATGAAGTACATACAGATGCTCCCAGGAATAGAACTGCGAAAACCTGCCTGGGCTTGGGGGCTCATTTCTCTGCACATGCAGGTTTCTTCATATTTGTTCTGTACTTATTGAAGATCTGCTTCACTGTCCTGATGTATTGCTTCCCACAAGCCTTACAAATAGAGTTAAGCTGTTTTATTTTTTTAATTGTGGGTGTTTATTGCCTTTTATTTTCTCTTTCAGACTCTTAGTTCAATCTTTAACATTGAGATGGTAAAAGACAAAACTGCAGAAGAAATAAAACAGGTAATGAAAGAAAATGGGTTGGCATATTTGAAATGTGTGCTCTGTGAACCAAATCTGAAAGTAGAAAGGAACATACCTTTACTGACAACTCTTTCTAGCCAAAATGAAAGGTGGTCATAAATAACAAAAGTGATGAATTGCATGAAAAATAGTGATATAATAAAACTTGTCTTTCTCAGTCTCACTCCTGTATGTCTAATCAACTCACATTTCTCCTTTCTTTTTCATTCCTATTGCCCACATCTTATTTAAAATCATTGACACTCAATACCTGGATTACTGTACTACCTTTCTAAATAGGTTTCCCTGTTCTCATCTCCCACTCCCCCTCTCATATCCTTACCAGTTAGATCCTCTTAAAGTTCAGTGTTCATAATGGAGAAGCATAATTTATTGGTTAAGAACACAGACTCTAGAACCAAGCTGCCTGCTTTAAGTCCTAGTTCTGTCACTTACTAGCTGACTGACTTTGATAGGTTAGTTACCTGTCTGGGCCTTAGTTTCTTTATCTGTTAAGTGGAGATAATAGTGCTTACCTCATAGAGTTATTCGGGGAATTAAACGAGTTAATATTTGTAAAGCACTTAGAACAGTGCCTAGCACAGAGTGTTATATTTGTGTTTTTAAATAAATGAATTAAAATAAGTATTATGACTTGCTTACAAATGTTCAGTGATTTCCCATATTCCTTTGCTTGACATTCAGACTCTCCATTATTATAGGACCTTCTGCAGGAAGCTTCTTGGACACTTTCCTTCAAAGCAGTCTTGATCTAGCCTGCCTGTTTGGTCATTCTATATACACTAATTTGCGTTGCTATTTAAATTTTTATGTTTGTTATTCTTTTCTCTAAGTAGACTATAATAAGCTATTTATTGCCATTCCTTAGAGTTCCATGAATTGTATTTTAGGTATATTGAGAGAATCAAAATAATAAAAGCAATATGCTATGTGTCCAGTATGGTACTTAGTGTTTCATATAAACTATTTCATTAAATTCTTACATCCACTTTGTAAAGTAAGTGCTGTTATTCCCAATTTACCACTGAGGAAACTATAACATAAAGAGATTAAGTAACTTAATTAATGGTAGAGCTAGGACTCAAACCCATGTCTGTTTGACTCTGCATCATATTCCCTATTGGAAATTGTGCCATTTGCGATGGTTCTCCTTTGGGGACTATATCGTTCCTTTCAGCAAGCATTTAATTCATTGAATACCTGTAAACTGCCAGACTCTGTGCCAGATATGGAAATAAATGAGAGATCTTCTGCTGTCAAGGAGTTTTAGCCTTGTGGAAGGACAGATACAAAAATAAGAACAGCACAGGTTTCTAATGTCTGTTAATAGAGGCTTATGCAAAGTCTCAAGGAAACCTCAAACTGCCTTTGGAATAAGTAGGGAGAGAGAAGCCAGGCCTAGGAGTCCCAAGCATTTGACAAGTACCATTTAGACCTATAATTTTAGATACAAATTTGTGTTCATTAAAGCAATTTTGAGTAATCAAGGTCAACTATGTTAGGACAGTCTCATATATTTCAGTGTTGTTTCATGAACTATCTATTAATATAAGTTAAATAAAAATAAGCAGGATATGCAATTCTTAAAATGAGAAGATAATGTGTTGACATGGAAAAAAAAAAAAGGAAAACAACTTAGGCTGCATTGATAGGGTGATTTGTCCAAGTCCTAGGAAGTAATAGTCTTCCTGTGCTCTTTGTTGGTGACATCACACTTTGACTAGTGTCTTCAATTGGGCACCCTCATTTTTTTTTACACTCATTTTTCTTTTCTTTCTTTCTTTTTTTTTTAATACTTACAGCACCTGGTATTCCTAGGCGGTCTCCCATAGAAGTACTAACCAGGCCCAACCCTGCTTAGCTTCCGAGATCAGACAAGATCAGGCACATTCAGGGTGGCATGGCTGTAGACATTAGACATTTTAAAAGGAATGTATTAACAAAGCAGAGCAGCTCTTATGGAGGGTGACCCCATTCTTCAACACTAGCTGACTCTGTGTCACTTTGGCTGTGATGCCTTCTCCTTATATGCCTTTGCTAATGCTGTCATTCTCTGCTTAGAATGCGTCTCTTCTGTCTTCCCAGCCTCCCTGTTCACCTGGCTAACTCCTGATCATTTTTCAAAATATACCTCAAGTGTCCTCTCCTCTGGCACTTATTTCCTAACTTGGGTTAAGGGCCTCTTTGTTGCCCTCAGAGCCCCTTGGTTCTGGTTTGCATTGTAATTAATTCTGTTGTGCTAAGCACAAACCTACATTATTTCAAGCAGTCTTCACAACAGTCCTGTGAGGTTGATATTATCTCTATTTTATTGGTGGTTATATTGATATTATTTAGTGATTTTTCAGTAATTTGCTCAAAGTAGCATAGCCAGAAAATGCTTGCAGCTGAGATTTGCATCCAGGTCCACCTAACTCCAGACCCTGGGTTCTGAATGACTGATGTCCTGCTCTCTGAGAAGGCCCACAGCTGGCTGGAGAGCATGGGTTTTGGGAGGGAAGAGAGAAGATATGAAAAAAAGAGCTTGTCTATTACATACAAGGCACATCTTGAGAGAAATGATTAACAAAGTCATAGAATCCATCTCTCTGACAGGAATTTGCTAAGAGTTGCAGTTTAATCATCTAAAAGAGTAGACAGCATTAAATCTTTTTTGTAATCATGTACTAGTAATAAAAGCATTATGTTACGTTTTCCTCCCTGTTATCAAACAGCATATTATTCTGAGCAGTGAAAGCTGTCACCATTTCTTGGCACAGGTTGAAAAGATTACCAACATGTCACAGACATACTTTTTTTTTGTACAGATTTGGCAGCAGTATTTTGCAGCAAAGGATACAGTCTATGCAGTTATTCCTGTAAGTAGTTTGGAGGGGAAAATGAGAATGTTATAGCATGAAGGTCAGGTCTCTACCTTTAGCAGGCAGTTGCCTTTACTTTTCCTATGTTTATTGCCTCTTGAGAACTTACATTTATAGCTCCGAGGGTTTTTATTATGCCCTGAGCACTAAAGATTGGAAGCTCCATATGGTATATTTATGGCTCTTGTTTTTCCTCTTTTTGGTTTAGAAATGTCTCTTTGAGTCAAGTCTCTGACAAGGGAGCATGTTGTAAGTTCACATTGCTGAGCAATTTCCAACCTTCTGATTTCCAAGTCTTTTATTTCTTTTTGGTGTTTTCGAAGCCATTGGAATTTAACACAGGGCCTCTAGCATAGCTTTCTTCCCTGCTTGTTTGTAAGTGACCTGTGTCTGAGCTGACTTAGAGCCTCCTCCTGGTCTTTTTCTGGCATTTCCCCTTAGCAAGTGGTATTTTCTTATTGTTTTTTTTTTTTTCTTCCCACCTTCTTGAAATTGCTGTCTTAGAGATAGTCACTGGCCATTGCTTGACCATTAAGACATGTGATTTGGGAAGGGGTACTGCTGGCTTCCTCTGGTTTAATGTTCTGCTGACTTTTACCATAAGAAAGCATTTGATGTACTGAGTTATCGGCTAGTTTTTTAATTCATCTTCCCTGAAGAGGAAGTATCTTAGATTAAGTTTATATCAAGCACATAAATATATACTAAACTTAGATGTGTATGTATAAGATTAAGGAGGAAAACTTATAAAGAGAAAAATAAAGCCAATCTTCTGGTTGTTGTGAGAATATTGCTATTTTTTTTCTACCTCTTTTACATATATACCCTTGCCCTTCATAAGTTCAACAGCCAAAGGATTTGCATTTTTCCTGATATTTTAGATCTCTAACACTGGCTCATTGTTCGAACAGGCCTTTTTAGCCTTCCCTCAGACAGACTTAGTGACTTGATGTCTTTGAGATTTGACAGAGTCCCATGGAGAGTTTGGAGCATTTGGAGTATACATTCTTCACACACAATTCGGACATTGAACAGCAGAGCATACATATGGTTCTTCCTCTCTTTCATTAGAGGGATTTGTAAATGCTGAAACTTAAGAGATCATTTTAGTTATATTTTAGTTCTAGAGTCATTTTGGGAAATTTAAATGTGGTGCTGTCCTTTTATATTTTCTTGTTTGTGAATTTTATTCTTTTCTAACCTACAGGAAGAGAAGTTTAATTTGATCTGGAACCGAGCTCAGTCCTGTCCAACAGTAAGTTTCTGGTGACTATATAAGGATTGCTTATGAATGCTGCCAAACAAGAATATAATAAATATAAAAACTAAATTTACAAATATTAACCAATCTCTTCATGTTTCAAACAATCTCAGGTTATAGTGTTCTGTTTATTTAACAAAGATGCTCATATTTTGATTGTACCGATAACAGATTTTTTTTAGCCTTATGAAATCATGTGAGTTTGGCCCAATAAGTCACTGGCTTTTTAGATACATCTCAACCCTTTCTGATCTTGACCTTAATCTGTCTGTATAAGTGAATGTTAGATGCAACACCTTAGACCTTAATATTTTTAACCTCCTTTAAGTGTCTGTTTTATTGGCAGTTTTCAGTTTTGGCCATGCTATCTTATTTATGTGTGCCTAAAAGGAATTATGAGATTGTTGCTGAAGTAATGAGCTACCAGAATACCTAAGGGAAGGGAAATTTAATAAGGTAGACCAGCTGACTTGCTGTTGGTAATAATTTCAAGGATTCTCTAAAAAAATTTCAAACATTGCTGAGAGAAAATAAAAATATCTAAGTAAATGGAGAAATATACCATGTTCATGGATTAGATGACTCCATATTGTTGTTTCTCCCCAAACCAGTCCATAGAATATAATTACAATCAAAATCCCAATAGGCTTTTCTAAAAAAAAGTTGACAAGCTGATTTTAAAAATTTGGATATTCAAAGGACCCAAGATAAAAAACAACTTTAAAAAGAACAAAGAAGACTTATATTACCCGATTTCAAGACTTATTATAAAGCTACATTAATGAAGACAGTATGGTATTGGCATTAAGATAGACATATAGATCAGTGGAACTGAGTAGAGAATCCAGAGATAGACCAACATATGTGTGGTCAGTTGCTTTTCAGCAAATGTGCGAAGGTAATTGAATGAGGAAAGGATAATCTTCTCAACAAATGGTGCCAAAAAATGGATATCCATATGTAAAAAAAAAATGAACCTCTACTCTTGTCTCACACTATATCCAAAAATTAACTCAAAATAGATCATAGATATAAATGCAACTTCTAGAAAAAACAATCTTAGATTAAATCTTAGCGGTCTTAGTTTTAGCGTCTCAGATTAAATCTTAGTGGTCTTGGATTTAGCAAAGATTTTTTAAGTACATCACAAAAAGTACAAACTATTAAAAGAAAAAAGTCAGTAAATTAGATTTTATCGAAATTACAATTTTATATTTGTGTACCCATGTTCATAGCAGCATTAGTCAGATTAGCCAAAAGGTAGAATCAACCCAAGTGTCCATTAATAGGTGAATGGATAAACAAAATGTGATGTGTTTGTGTGCATGTGTGTATATATAAAAGAATATTATTCAGCCTTAAAAAGTAAGGAAATTCTGACACATGCTACATTATGGATGAAACTTGAAGACATTATACTAAGTGAAATAAGCCATTCACATATATATGAAGTATTTATTATAGTCAAATTTATAGACAGAAAATAGAATGGTTGTTGCCAGGGACTGAGGGGGAAAGGATAGGAAGTTATTGTTTAATGAATTGGAGTTTCAGTTTGGGATGATGAAGAAGTTTTGGAGATGAATGTGGTGATGGTTTCACAACATTGTGAATATTTAATGCCACTGAATTGTATACTTAAAAATATTTAAAATGTTAACTTTTATGTAATGTGTATAAAAAATTAAAATTTTTTACTTTTCAAAAGACATTGTTATGAAAATAAAATGATAAGCCACAGACTGGGAGAAAGTATTTGCAAGACATATATTGACAAATGTCTTATATCTACAATACATTAAAAACTCTTATAACTTAAAATAAGAGGACAGGCAACCCAATTTAAAAAATGGCAAAAGATATAGACAAGTCACTTCACCATTATGCTGAGTAGAATGGCAGATAAGTACCTGAAAAAATGCTTGGCATCATTAGTCATAATGGGAATGCAAATTAAAACCACAGTAAGATACCACTAGCAAGACAGATTAAGAAGATCATACCAAGTGTTGGTAAGGATATGGAGCAACAAGAACTCTGGTAAGAATGTAGAATGGTATGACCACTTTAGAAAACAGTCTGACAGTTTCTTTAAAAGTTAAGCATGTACCTGCCATACTACTGAGCCATTCTATCTTAGATATTTTCCCAAGAAAACTGAAAACATATGTCCATACAACTTGTACACAAATTATAGCAGCTTTATTTGTAATGACCAAATACTGAAAATATCCAAATCTATCACAGGTGAATGAATTAAAAAATCGTGGTGTGTGTATACATACACAATGGAATAACAGCACTAAGAAGGAATGATATATAACTATTGATTGATATATGTAACAGCATGAATTGATCACGAAATGAGCTGAGTGAAAGATTCCAAACCAAGAAGTACAGATTCTGTGGTTCCATTCATACAAAATTCTAGAAAATGCAGACTGACCAATAGTGACAGAAACCAAATCAGTGGTTGCTTAGGGACAGTTGGGGAGAGTGAGGTATGAATTACAAAAGACACTTTTTGGAGAAACCTTTGGAGAAGATGCTCATTATGTTGATTGTGGTAATGGTTTCGCCATATACATATATCAAAACTCATCCAGTTGTACACTTTAAATATGTGTAACATTATACTTCAAATATACCTTAATAAAGCTCTAAAAAAAATATTTTCCCCTAACAAGGGAGGAGCCAGCTATGAGATAGGCTCTGAACTTATCTAATAATCAAACTAAGCCTGAGTGGTTGGCAATAAGGAGACAATTACATGACTAATGTGTATTGGACTGATTATACTTTTTTGTGTTCTGGCTTCATGCTTTTCACCACTTATCCTCAGTTCTAAATATCTCTAGCATAAAACTATTTCTTTGTGTTTAGAGCCCTGCTATCAGCCACAGGATAAAGTATGAACTGATTACAGTAATTTGAACAAAAGGTAATTCAAGCAGCTTTAGAAAGTTTAGAAACTAAAAAAGACCCAGATATTCATCAATAGAAGAATAAATTGTGGTAAATTTCTATAGAGAATTTTGTATAACAGTGAAAATTAATGAATTAGAGTTTATATTTATCAACATCGATAAATCTCAGAAGTATAGTGTGAAGTGAAAAAAGCAAGTTGCAAAAGTATACATATAGTTTGATAACATTTACATTTTAAAACATACCAGTGGTACTGTTTCTTATCTCTGGATATATACATACACACTAAAAGTATGAAAACCTGAAAGGAAATGACAGACAGTAAATGCAGAATAGATGTTACTCTGGGATAGGACTGGAATGGATTACAGAAAGGGCTTCTAATTGGATATTTAATTGGATATTTAATGTTTTCTTTCTTGGGTGCATTGGGAAGTATATGTATGTTTATTATGTTATCATGTATGAATTTCGTAATTTAAAAAGGTATTTTAAACCAAATATTGAAGAAATGGAGTGAATGATACAGGTGGTTGGACATAGAGCAAATGATTTTATTTACTCATCTACTTCCTTGTATATTTGTTTTCCACAGTTTCTATGTGCACTACCAAGAAGGGAAGGCTATGAGTTCTTTGTAGGACAATGGTCAAGTACTGAACTCCACTTCACTGCACTTATAAATATTCAGGTAGGTGGCTTGTGCTCATCCCCTAGAGAAAAGAGGCCTACCCTTTTATGAGACTATGAGCCCTTGATTAGGCTTGAAAATACAGCATATCTACTAACTTCCAGCAGTACTTGCTGTGGCATTGATGAATTGTCATCCATGGTATGTTGGGCTAGCTTTCTAAGCACCATTCAATACCTAAAAATTGGAAAAGACTCCAAAACATGTTCTCTGCCTACTCAGACCTCAATAACATTTACTGCATGCTCCTCACTTAACAAACATGGTTGAATTATAATGGTTATCTTTTTTAACTTTAAGGTAGGCTCCATGTCTTATGTGCATTTTATTAGTCAAATTAGCACTTTTCAAGGTGTTAGATGCATAGTTTCCATTCCAAAGATGTTGTTTTGTTTACTTCTCTCATTCCTTTTTCTTTGTTTTTCCCAAATATTAGAGTAAGAAGTTTGATCCAAAGCATTTGAAGCTTTTAAAATAAAAGTATTTTACATCAGACCATAACTAGGATTGTCATTCTATATTTGGAGGCCAAATCTGGCCAAAAAAAAAAAAAAAAACAGTCATGCATAATAATGGCTTTGAAGTTGGGGTAAAGGGAATACAACATAGAATGAGGGGGCAGCTTTCACTTTGTTATTTTATAATTCATCTAACAATCATTTATTTGGCACATACACATATCCCATGAGATAGTTACTATTATTTATTTCTATTTACAGAGAAGAAAGTAGGCTCAGAGAAGTTAGTTCATACTGCTAGTACATGGTAGATTGACTTCAGGTTATTGACTCCAAAGTATATGAACTTAATCATTATGCTATTGTATTGGAAACTATGCTAAGACCTAGATACCTGTGAGACAAAGTTCTGGTTCTTATGAAGCTCATGTTCAAGTATAAGAAAAACATCTAGAAACATAATTATGATCAAAATGATCAGTATAGTAGAATCATAGAACTTAGCAGCTGAACTCTTAAGAATGCCCTAGCAGAATGTAGTTAACATTAATATGATGGCTAGGTGGAAGGCAAGGGGAGGGAGGGAGCAATTGAGGGGATCATTTTATGAACTATATGGATATCTAACCAATATACTATATACTTGAAACTAATTTAAATAAATTTAAAAAAAAAAAAAAGAATACCTAGCAATAGTTAGGTATTAATAATCAAAAGGACTCTTGCTGAAATTTTAGAGATGAAACCCAGACATCTTTTTTGAATGTATAGTTGTTTCCTCCTATACTATATGAAGGCATTAGCTCTGAACCCAGCCTGTCTTCCTAGTCTGGATTGAGGTCTAATAACCACTGCCCTGTTAATTCTTCATGAAATAATGATGTTCTTACTCTTCTTTTACCCCTACTTCCCACCCAGGTTTTATTTTAAAACTGCACATTACAAATCTGGCTCAAGTACAAACTCTCCAGCTGTTTGCTACAGCTTAAAAGAACTAAGTCTTCAGAGCCAGCCAAGGGGAGTAAATTTCAACTGTGAAATGCGCTAGTCCATAAATGTGGCAATTACACAGGCATATTGCTTTCTTTAGAACTTGATTTGGTAGCTGCTTGTGCTGTTTTGTTTTTAAATATATGGCCATGATGAAGGATTCACTGCCTACTGTAAACATTTTCTGGGAAAAGAGCCAAACCTTTTTCAATTGAAGACACAAATAACACTGTGCAAAATGTCACTTTCATTGTGCCTTGGCAGGCCTGACTATCTATTCCCCAGCATACCAGTCCTTTGACTCACTAGCCACCCAAGGGGCTGATAAAGGCCAGAATTTCCTCTAGACTCTCTATTGCTCTGAAATTGCAGTTTTGTTGTGGTAGTACCTTACTGAGCCTTGATTAGTGTTCCTCCTTACAGACCCGAGGGGAAGCTGCAGCCAGCCAGCTGATTTTATATCACTACCCTGAACTTAAGGAAGAAAAGGGCATAGTGCTGATGACAGCAGAAATGGATTCCACATTTCTCGTAAGTATCAACTTTTACCTCTTTGGATTTACCTGGTAGCCCTGAAGGTATTATTCTTTGGCCAAAGTTCATGAGAGGTAAAATTCCAGAGATCTACATGTATTTGTTTCTTACATAAAGTTGACAATTGTTTTGTCTTAATCAAGCTCTTCCAAGTTGAAGTTACTACAGGTCCTCAATCACTTATTCACAGTTTTGAAGTCCAAACACTCTGAAAACACTATCTGCGCCTGTTACCTTTGTAAAATCTAAAAATTCTGACTCCAAAGCACATCTGGCCTAGGGCTTTCAGGTAAGAGACTGAACAAGTAAATGGCTTCTTAAGTGTAGGGAAGAGATCAGTCTAGAAAACTTCTCAATCTTTTATTTTCCTCTACACTGTTCACATATACAAATGTATCATACACAATGATTTTCTTTGCTCATTTTCCCATTCCCTGGGATAGAGCATCAACCCTATGCCCAAAAGTAGTGATATCCATTGTGTTTGTACCCTCTGCATATCTAGTGCCAGGAGCAATTTTATATCACTGTACAACCAACCTATTTATCTACTCTTTAGTCATTTCAGTCTCATTTGTCTGGCAATGTTTAAGTTCAGGGTTGTCCTCAAGATACTAGCCACTTCCATGATTCTTTTTCCTGAGATTCTTTATTACAACAACCACTTATTTTTCCTCTCTTACCAACTGCATATAGGGAAAAAAAGTGATGGTACTTGGCTAATATCTCACAGTAGTAGTAAGTCCCAAGTCTTGTACATAGTTGGGACTCTACTTCCCTGTCTATTATTCCCGAAGCTGTTGAGTGCTATTTTCCCTATTCTTCCTTCTACCCATCACACTCAACTGGAAGCTACCTAGAATATTATCCAGAAAAATGGAATTGTCATTAACTGAGATATATAAGATTGCAGGAAGGAAAGTTTTGGAAGGAAGATTAGGAGCTCAGTTGTGGACTCATTAAATCTGAAATGCCTGTTAGATATCCAAGTCATAGGCAGTTAGATATAATGAGCCTGGAGTTTAGAGGAGGTCCAGGCTGGAGATATAAATATGGCAGTTGTCAGCATACAGATTGTTATTTAAAGCCATGAGACTGAGTGAAATCACTGAGGAAGGAAGTAAATGAAGATAAAAAAGAGGTCTAAGAACTAAACCCTGCAGAGATGAGGAAGCATCAGCAAAGACTTAAAAGGAATAAGTCAGGAGGAAAACTAAGATGGTAGAATGCCCTGGGAGCTAAGATAAAATGTTTCAAGGAATAGGTCTCACTTTCTGGTAGGGAAAATGAAATGAAGACTGAGAATTTACTACATTTCACAACATGGAAGTCATAGAGGACCTTTATAAGGGAAATTTCAAAGGAGTGGTAGGATAAAAGCATGTTTAGAATGCGTTTAAGAGAGGATGGGAAGAGAAATTAGAGTAAGCAGAAGCAGGTCTTTCAGGAGGTTTTCTGTGAAGCAAAGGAGAGAATGAGGCATTAGCTAGAGGGGAAAAAATGGGAACAAGACTTTGTTTTAAATATGGGAGAAATAACATATTTGTATGCAGATGGAAAGATCCAGTAGAAAGGAAAATGATAATGTGGAGAAGGAAGAGAGAATTGTTGAAGTGATATTTTGAGGTGGGTAAGTCTGGAAATGAGGGGTTGATCTTTGCCAGAAATATAACAGTAGAAAAGCTAGGATATCATGGCACAGAGTTAAATGGATAGAGGTGGTAGTAACCTATAATAGTTCTCTCCAGATTGCTTAGAGAAAAGTAAGGTCCTTAGCTGAGAGTGAGGATGAGAGAATAGGTGTTGGGCATTTAGGTGGAAAAAAGAAAGTGTGAAATTGTTGTCTAGGACAGGAGTCAGCAAACTACAGCCAGTGGGCCAATTCCAATCCACTGTCTGCTTTTAGAAGACCCATGAGTTAAGATGTGTCCTATATCTTTAAATTATCAGGGGGAAAAAAAAAAAACAAAGAAGAATAATATTTCGTGACCTGTGAAAAGTATATGAAATTCAAATTTCAATGTCTGTAAGTAAAGTTTTTTTTGGAACACAGCCATGATTATCATTTACATATTACTTATGACTGCATTAGCTCTGCAATAGAGTTGAGTAGTTGCAACAAAGAGCCTAAGATATTAACTGTCTGTCACTTTGCAGAAAGTGTATGCCAACTCGTGGTCTAGGAAAATGGAAGACAGAATGGCTGTGCGGGTACAAGCACAGAAAGAGAGGGTTGAGGGTTGGATTTAACTAGGGTTATGGTTTAGCCACATGGTTTAATGAAGTAAGATAGGAACCAGGGAGTTAAAGGTGAATGCAAAGAAATGATTATAATTATTGACCATGGAATACAAACTGTATAAAGAGGGAAGTGAAAACATAAGGAAGTTTAGAGACAGAAATTATGAGTCCTGGTGGAGTTAAAGGATTTTTGAAGTTAGGGGTGAGCTTAAAAGAGAGGAAATAGTAGATGAAGTATGGATGTTTCAAATTGAGATTTGGAGGGGTTATAGTTACCGACATAATGACGAGGCGTAAGATCTGACATTGGTGTGAGTGACATAGAGATTGTATTTTATTTTCTGGTCTTCAGCAAAGCACAGCGTTTAACCGTATTAAAAGTGGACTCTAGTGATCAGAGGAAGCCCTTTCTGCTTTGGCATTTTTACCACCTTACTCTGGTAGTCGCAAACTGCTGCATAGTCCCCATCATCATTAAAATTTTCTTTCTGGCCTTATAACATTCAACAGCACACCAGACAACACATATTTGCCTTGCATAAGTCCACTTGACTGTGAATTTCCAGTGTAGTACAATAAATCCTTATTTAATGTTGCCAGTAGATTCTTGGAACTGCAGCAAAACAATAGATAGCAAAACCAGTTTTACCATAGGCTAATTGATCTAAACAACAGTTAAGTTCCTACAGCATCTCCTTAGCATTATAACAAATTGACATTGAACAAAGTGACATTATTCGAGAAGCTGCTACAGAGAACTAGACATATTAGAAGTTATTGTAGAGGTATGTAATTCAGAGATGGGAAACCTAAAATTGTAATATTCATATATGATCTACACACTCATGCATGAGTTTGTACTTTAGGCATAGTATTTCCAAATACAGTAAAGCATACGAATAAAAATACATGGAAACTAGAGGTTTCTTAACTAATTAACTTTAATGCTGGAAATATGGTAGAATATTCAAAAGCCTTATCTCATTCCATGCCTCTATCAATAGATGATTTCATTGGAATGCAATAAGTGCTAGGATAGAGACATGCACAGCATTCTGGGGGGTGGGGTTTCCTGACCCAGAATGAGGAAGAAGACTTACTACCTAGGATGACACCTAGGCTGAATGTTCAAAGATGAGCCAGAGTTTAGCCAGGCAAAGAAAGGTGGGAGGGGGTGGGGAATGTTCCAGATGAAGCAAGTAACAAGTAAATGCTAGGAAGAATAAAATAACTTGGGGTATTATGCACAGTTAAGGTTTTGAAAAGGGAGTGACCCATAAAGAGTTGTATTTCAAGACCATTAACCTATTTATTTCTTAAATACTTTTTAATTCTAGCCTGGTCAGTGTGATCATCTAGAAGACAGTTGCAATAGTCTCTGCAAAAGTTTGTAAAGACCCAAACAAGAGCAGTGGTAGTAGGAATGGAGGAGAGAGAATGACTCCAGAAATATATAGGGGGCAAAATGGGCAGGACTTGTTAAATTTATCATAGCTATGAAGATTGAAAGAGAAGGAGAAATCAGGTTTGTTAATATATCTCTTTATTGAGTATCACAGGGAGTTCATATGTTTATCTTCTTGGGTCTTGGAAAGGGAAGAGACTACTGCTTCTTGTTGAGAGTTAAGACAACAAAAGGCAGGGAGTAAATAAGAAGAGGGGTGCTTACCATAACCCTTGTTGAGAAATAGATGCACATAGCTCCCAGTGCCTTATCTCCCTACCTACCATACTAGTGGTCTTCAAACTAATGGGAGGAATCCTTCATCCAAACAATCTTATTATATAAAACTCCAGGCTATAACAGCTGAAACAGAAATGAAGGGACAGGGGTTACCCCCACAGAGTCCCTAGGACTATTCAGTTGAAATAGCATTATTCTAAAGTGAACACAGCTGAGATTACCCCACCTCCACCATCCTAAGCCTCAAATAAAAGTTGATTGTCAGAGGCCCTACAATTCAGGGCCTCAGAGAATGGTGGTATCTGCATCAGATTATGACAATGCACTTGCTTTAGAAATGGGTTGCTCTTGAGGCATGTTTAAGTATAAGAAAGGTAAAATTAATAAAGTAAAGTTATTGACCTTGATCAATCTTAATTATCTTCCTCCCCCCCCAAAAAAAAAACAAAAAAAAAAACAAAAAAAAAAAAAACAAAAAAACCAGTATCAGGAGTACTAGCCTGGGAGTACAGAGGTCTGGTCCTGGCTCTGCCACTTGCTAGCCGCATGACCTTGGGCCCATCCCTAGACTTCATCTGCTTTGATTTCCTGGCTTATTAAATGAGAACTGAGTGATCTCTGAGGTCCCTTCCAGCTCTGAAATTCTATTAATTTGAAATAGCTAGCGTTTTGGAAAAAGGCTTTTGATTGAAGATCTAGTCTTAGAGATTAGTGCCTGCTTGCAAGAAAATGATCTGAAAGCCCCACAGGAGGGAACAGAGATAAAGCGGTCCAGGGTATTTATAAACCTGTCTTCATCATTCTGTAGCTAGACATAGCACACTTTTGACAGTCAGTTTTAGTGGGAATTTTCCATTATCTTTTGGGGTTGGGTTTTGACCATATGAACACAGTGATGATGAATAAGTGCCTCTGACTAGCTAGAACTGAGGAATGTATAGGAAGCAAAAGAGTTCTTTGAAGTAAGTCTTTTGTAAGGTTTCAAGAGTGTAGCCTATGTCCTGACCCCACCTCTGTTATATAGAGTGGTCTGGTCACTATTTCCCAACTTCTGAGCTTTAGAGAAGGTGGCCCCTTCTCTTCCCTGGGTCTCTGCTGGTGGATTATAAATGGCTACATAGCAGATTACTTCAAAACTTAGTGGCTTAAAGCAAGAAACATTTATTACCTCATAGTTTTTGTGGGTCGGGAATTCAGGAGCGGCATAGCTGGATGGTTCTGGCTCAGTCTCATAAAGTTGCTGTCAAGACGTTGGCTAAGACTACAGCCATCTGAAGGTTAATTAGACTGGAGGATCCCTCTCTGACCCTACTCGCATGGCTGTTGGTAGGCGTCCTCATTTCCTTGCCACATCAGCTTTTCTGTAGGGCTACTATGAATGTCTTCATGACATGGCAACTAACTTTCCAAGAGCAAGTGATTCCATCAAGATAGCAAGACAAAAGCTACAATGTCTTTTGTGACTTAATAACAAACGTCATTCTCCATCATTCCACCGTACTCCATTTGTTAGAAGAAAGTCGGTAGGTACAGCCTACACTCAAGGAAAGGGAATCTAGCCTCCATCAAAGGGAGGAGTGCCATAGAATTTGTGGACAAATTAAAAAACTATCACAGCTGGCTTTGGCACTAGTTTTCTAACCGAGGTGGTATCAGGAACAGGTTTTATTCAATTATATCTGGTTAGTTAAGAATGTAGAGCTGGGTAACTATTGCTCTCCACACCACCCCCTCCTGAAATATGCTTACCGGTTATAAAGGAACTGAATGAAGAGGGAAATTTTGAGCATAGGCATTAATTTTCAGCAAACATTCACCAAATGTCACTGTGCAGGGATGTGAAGCAAGCACATACTTTGAGGAATTCATACTAGGGAAGAAAGACAAAAAAGAAAAATGGAAAAAAGGACAAATACAATACAGTATCATAAATACTATGATAGAGGTAAGCATGGGGCAATTCGGGTACACAGAAGGGGCCCCTAACTAAGACTTGGGAGTGCCGGGAGTCAGGGAAGCTTTCTAAGCAGCAACTCCTGGGTAAGAGCCCCTACCTGCCACAGGACTTAGACACAGAGCTTTGTGGCCCTGTGCAAGGAGGAACCTCACTGTTCTTTTCACCTTACAGAATGTTGCTGAGGCACAGTGCATTGCCAACCAAGTTCAGCTCTTCTATGCCACTGATCGGAAGGAGACCTATGAGTTAGTGGAGACCTTTAACTTCAGACCAAATGAGTTCAAATATATGTCTGTCATCGCTGAGTTGGAACAAAGTGGACTTGGAATGGAACTGAAATGTGCCCAGAACCATGATAAAACTTAGAGCTATAAGGGTTGGCTCTTTATAGAGCCTAATCAACCCTGGATTGTCTAGAGCTCACTCACTCCCTTGAACTCTCAGGAGCGTAACATCTGTAATGAGCAGTCTCTCATGAGTTACCCTGTGTGCTTATACAAGAGGTAATCTTGGAGGTGAGCCCTATTACTTGATATTCAGAAACTAAGGTACCCAAACATTCTGATAATTATCTCTTAGCATACTTGAGGTTTCCTTTTTAAGTGTTCGAGGTCACAACCAGAGACAGCCAAGGATCTCCAGGATGGTTAACTTGATTTTACACAGTGTAATGGTTTGTTAAAAGTGCATTTGCATTCTGGCCAATTTGACCACACAGCTGCCAAATGATTAGTTCCTCATCTTTATAAATTTGTGACAGAATAATAAGGTTGAAGACCTGCTATAGTTAGATTTGGGCTTTACATACCCTTCCCATGTGCCAGTTGGCTGGCCAAAGGCATAACCCAAATATCCTGATTAGACTCTACAACAACCAGATATTGCAGTCAGGGTTAAGACTCTATCTAGATGCCCCCAGAGTTGTCTTTAGTGTAACTGGTTTGAACTATCAGTAGATTTCAGGTATAGTTAAACCCACAGGTACAGTGCCCACATATTTTAAAATCATTCGTGGCACCTGCTTTTCTAACTCTGCCTTTTAGAAGCTTTGTATTTGGAGGGGATAAATCATTGCAGTGTAAATAAATCAACTTTTTCTGTAAGGAGAGGATCAATTTAGATATGCATGTTTTTGTATGTATGTAAATATATTTGTAAATCTTAAGTTGTGCCAGTATTATATGAAAAAGTAGGTGGAAGAAAATGTTCCCAGGTTAGATATGGAGAGAGTATAGCAATAAAATAAAGTCTGGCTTATAATATTTATTACACTAAACAGTGACATCTAAGCTGTGTGCTATTCGTAGAGTCAGTGCTGTAGGCTGATTTGATCAAAACTCTCCTTTGGACTCAGTAGTTGCTTGAAACACCAAAAATAAGAAAGGAGCTCTCCAGCACTGGAAAGTCACATTTGGTTGATAGTGTCCTTAAAGCTCAGTGATAAAAGAGGGTGGTGGTTACATGCCAGCCTTCTGAACCTGAGATACCATATTTACCTACCCCACCCCACCCCCTGCCCATTATTGTTGTCAGCTGCCTTTATGATGCCTTTTTTTTCTCTAACATGCTCCACTTTGCTGCTCCTGCCCGAGATCTGCTTGTATGACACTGAATATGGTGAATGAGACTGTAACTAGTAGTTGCAGTTTGTGGGCCGTTTTCTTCATTACGGGTTGGGCCTGTCTCCAAGATCCCAAACAATGGGATGAACTTCCCATTGTTTTCTGAGCTGTGTCTATTTTGTACTACTGAGTCTGTGTGTAGAAAGAGAGAGAGAGAGGTTTAACCTTCTCTAAAAGTTGAGCTCTGTCCTAATGCAAATTCTGTACCTGCCTTTGGTCTGTATATTTTGAGTCCCAGGAATCTTAAGCATCAGATGGAGTTGTTTACATGGATATCCAGTTATGTTTGCTTTTCCTCCCAGATGGATCCAGTTCTTAGCCAAAGTACATTTCATAACATCTCTACCAGAAGGTGAGAAAATGATAGGAAAAGATGGCTGCTCATTTTATTGTTCCTACCAGCTTTGCCCTGAATCCCCACTTGCCAATGAAGGATGTATTCATGGACAGTTACATTGCATGTGAGACATGATCAAAGCACCATTCTTTATATTTGCCTAGCAAGATCTGGCAAAGAACTAAAGAAGATTGTAACATGAATCAGTAAATTTGTCCCCATGGTATTCTAAAAAGCAGAAAGGCTTTAGAGTTAAATAAATCTGGGTTCAGATGTCAGTGTTGTGAATCATTAGCTCTATAATATTGAACAAATTAAACTTCATCTGTAAAATGGGGCTAATAGTATCTACCTCATAGGATTATTGTGAAAAATTAACATATATAGACTACAATAGAGCTTAATAATGTCAACTCCTTTCTGCTCTACTTCCCTTGCCTCTCACCAACACAAATTACCATTACAGATGTACAGATCATTCTTTATTCCAGTTGAAAGAACAAACCTTATCTTACAAGTTCTCAAACTGTAAATTGCAGTAGAATTACCTTGAGCACTTCAAAATGCAGATTCCCAAGTCCCAAACCTCAACTTGCTGAATCATAATCTTTGCAGAAAATGCTGGGAATCTGCATTGTGTTCCAGATGATTCAGATGTAGATTATTCACCAGCCACACTTTGAGAACCATTGCCTTATGTGTTCTTCACAAAAAACAGCCATGAGCCAGGTTTCCCTTTCCTGTGGACATTAATCATAGAATCGGACTCCTCTGCCCTTTGCCTTCCCTAGTGGTCCCCTTTGCATACTCTACATTATATTTATTTACACATCTCTTTTCCCTACTAGACTGTGAGCTCCTTGAGGGTCAGGGTTTATCTCCATTCCCAGTGCCAAGGACACGGCCTGAAATATAGAAGATACTCAGTTGTTTGTTGAATAAATAAATGATGTGGATTTTAGCCAAAACATTATCTTGTGTGTATGCCTATATTTAAATACTCGAATTTAAGAGAATCTCTTAACACACATAGATCAAGAACTTACTGAGTAGGAATATTTGTAAACCAAGATATCAAGTTAAACACAGAATCTCTATCTCGCCAATCTGCTGGCGTTAGCTTGGTGAGCTGTCTGCTCAGTGTAATTCAGTAGTCGCTCACAGAGCACCTACTCTGCCACCACCATGTTAAGTGCTGACAAAGGAAGATGAGTGGGATGGATGACTGGGTGATCCCTGCTCTCAAGCTCTGTTCTAGCTACTGCCTTTGTCTCTCTGGCCTCTGATTCTGTGCCTCATATCTAGCACCTGGTCATAGTTTGCCTTGTCTTGTTCTCAGAATGCTTAAGCAGCAGCTTCTTTCTTCTCTAACCAGTTTAGGAACAAGAGCCACATGTTCTGTTTTTTGCAGTCTCTGCAATACTGACCTTTTGTTCAGTCTTGGAGAAGAGGTACAAATGCCCACTTCCCCAGTCACTCGATTTAGCACTGATTCAGCATTCATTAATATTCATTGGGTACCTATTATATGCCAAGCACAGTGATAGAAAACCAGAGAATACAGCAATGAACAGGACAGATAAGGCCCCTATTCTGATGGAGCTTATATGCTAGTGGAGAAGACAAATGAATAAACCAATAAGATGATTTCAAATGCCAGTAGTGCTATGAAAATTTTTAAAAGAATAGTAAGTGGAGGCAAAAGCTTATTGGTCAGGAGAGCCTTCTCTACAGAGGTGACAGCTGATACTTGAGTGTAGGAAAATTACAACAGAACACTAAGTACTGAGGGCTTGAAGCAGGGCCAAGCTGAGCGTGCTTGTTTCTGGGCCCAGATTTAAATGTTCAGTCCTTGCCCTCGAGAAGCTCACAGTTCAGCAAGTGAGACACTGACATGAATAATTATAATATGAGACAAACTGACCAGTGCCATCTCAGAAGAGGGGCAAGAAGGTTTAAAGAACACTGCTGGCTACTATAGGGGATGCAAATCTTGCCAGTCCTTGGTACCCTTGGTGAAGCACTTAGGGCTTCATAGGGAGTAACAGGTACACAATATTAAAGTCTCAAAGAATATGTGTTCTATGCAAGGAGGTCCTGTGAGTTCAGAGCTGGCCTCACAACATATACCTGCTAACAATAACCTCTAACATTTATTATTGGGGCTTACCATGTACTGGCCACTGCGCTAAGGCCTTTACATGCAATATTTCAATACTCCTGACAACCCTGTGAGGTCGACAGAAAACCATTGGTTGATGATGTGCTACTGCTCTCCTTGTGTCCACTGTCTTCCCCGACCTCCAGCTCAAAAAAGAGGGCAGCCCCTCAATTACCCCTAATCCCAGCTCCAGCAGCCAGCTCAGGTCCTTAAAAAGTCACGGGTGCCTCCTAAACCAGCCCTTGCTCTAAGAAACACGTGTCAATTTTCAAAGTGCTATCAACTAAAGAACAAAATGCACTCATTATACATTTCTGACTCCAAACTTTATTTCAAAACACATCATTTTCTAATTAAAAAGGATGTTTTTGTGCTCTGTTTTATGCTGCATGGAGCACTTTGGTCCTGGCAATTCTGATGTGGCAAGTTGGTGGCAGCATTTTTATCCCTGTTCTGCTTTATAAAGAAGAGACTTGGTGCACAAAAAGGGACGAGATACTTGCATCAGGAGCCACTCCAGGATAAGAGGTGACAGTCCATTTTCCAGACTTAATGGTGTCATTTGTAATGTCCACTGAGCAGGCCCATCCCTCACATTCACAGGGCTATTTCTAAGCTGTTTGGACCTCAGGAACTGGAAGAGTTACAAGAATAATTGGTTCAAACTCATTTTGAATCATCCTTGGCTCCCCAGAGTTTTCAGAAGAAAGTCCCTTTAAATCAGCTCACTAGAGCTTCAGGATCTGGTGACTTCTCCAGGTTCATGTCTTGCTCGGTTCCCACCCACTCCCTTAGCTCCTCCAATCATTCTGGATGGCTGGTAGTTCCCTGAATGCACTGTGTTCTTCTTAACTCTGTTCTGATCTTTTTAAATACTTTGTGCCTACCTCCAATGTTCATACCTCCTTCATGAAATTAATTTTATCTTTCAAAGCTCCACTAAAACATCTCTACAAGAGCCTTCCTTGACATCTACCCCCTTCCTATGCTGTCCCTGCCCCGTCATGTGTTCCACTGTGCTTCCTTGGCATTTTGTGCCTCACCTTTACAAGGCTGCCTCCCCCATAGACTAGACTCTCCTTGGAAACAGGGATGATATCTTACTAGACATTATATTCCCAAGGTCCAGTATGAAACCTGACACAGAGAGATAAGATACTGGTGAATGTTGAATAAATTCCTCTTGAATGATTGCTGAACCCAGACCATCTGTGTCTGTGAACATCCCTTGCACAAAGAGATCTAGCACTAGCGAACACATTGTGATTATGTCCTAGCCCCAAGCAGTGGCTATTTTACTTGCTCTTATTTCAGAGGCTGCATGTGGAAAACAAAGCCCAGGAGCCATCAGAGTAGACAGACAGGTTTATAAGCAGAAAGAACTGGGAGAATGAACAAACTTGGAGTGAGACAATTATTTTAAAGCACAAGCTTGCTGCATCCAAGCTTCTGTTTTGACTTTCCAGATCTCAACATTAAAAGGACTTTAGAGCCTGTCCAGTCTCTAGTTTTCAACTGTGCTTCAAGAATTCCTAACAGTTCCTTAGAGGAGGGGACTCTGGGAGCCTGGTCCTTACCCCCCAACTCAACTGGAGAAGCAGTTTCATTTACTGGGCTTCTCATAAGCTGTCATTTGAAGAAACAGTTTCTAAGAAAGACTGAAAAAACCCCTGGTCTAGTTTAACTTCCCACCCATCACAGCAGACCTCTCTTCAGCACCCACAAGCCATCAGGCAATTGTTTGAAAACTTCCAGGGCCTGGGAGCTGTCTACTCTGTTAACTGACCTGTACCAAGACAGCTTTGAGTGATAGGAAGTTCTTCCCCACCCTGCACTGAAATCTAACACCTCTCCCCTCACTGGGTTTTATTCTGCTCACCACAGGTAGAGCTTCCCATAAAACTCTGTTCATTTTTCTCCCTCACAGCCTCTCCTGCTGATGTGTGAAGATAGTTCTCAAGTTGCGTTGGAGTCTTTTGAGCAGATTAAACAACCTTCTGTCATCCCTTATATGACCCAAAACCCCAGCTTCTGCTCCTGGACAAGTTAACTCACCAGAATCTGCCTCACTGTTGGGCCTGAAATTGAGCCTAAGATAGCCTGTGGGTGACCAGAATGTATTTAGAATGGCAGTCCTTTGGGGGTTGGCATGGCCCACCCAACAGTCATCTCCCTACACTGCCACTCACCAAGGTCACCTTACTGACTCGTCCACCTTGCCCTTTCCTCACTCTCATCCCCACTCCTACCTCAGCTGTCTTTTCATGATCTGCTGTCTAACATGACTTTTCCTACCTGGAATTCTTGACTTTTGGGCCTCTATACATATCTGTATTTCATTTCATCAGGCTGGTTTTAACGTAGTCTTCCCGTCATATCTTGACTTGAATCTTTATTGCCCAGAACTGTGTCCCTCCCAATAGATGTGATACTTCTCTTGGTTCCTTCTACATCTGCCATGGCAGTAATCAGAGGTAAGCAGTATTCCCTCAAGCATTTCACTTACTATCACCCCCGCTCCAAAAAAAATCTTTGCCTTGATTTGAAACATCGCTACTGGGTCATGTTTGACTTTTGGTCCAATAAGTGTGATCCCCAGATCACTTTTGTTGTTACTATTGTTTCTGCATTCATAATATGACATGAACCTTACCTTGTATTTTTATTTCTTCAACTCACATTTATTATCCCATTTTGCCCTTGTCTCTGGTCAGATGGGAAGTAGCTGACAGATTTTATATTTTAACACTGATTTTGCAGGGGAAGGGAGGGAGCAGAGAGGTGTATTGTTGAGCCTCACTTGATGCAGACTCCCAACAGACTCTCTGAGATGTGTGCTTCCACTACCTAAGTTTCTTCCATTTAATATTTTCCAACAATACTGTGAGAATAACACCATTTCCATTTTACAAAGGAGGATACTGGGGAAACAGCATTGTAGATGCTAAACGTAAGGTCTAAATTAGAATCCCAGCTCTGCCTTTGGGCAAGTTACTCAGTCTCTCTGAGCACTTGTGTTCTCATTTGTAAATAGAAAAATAATAGTCTTATCTCAAAAGTTAAGAAAAGGATTAAGTGGTATCATTTATGTAAAGTGTTTAGTACCATGTTTCACGCATGATAAAAGCACAAAACGGTACTGCTAGATTACTTTTTTAAGGCACAGTCCTTCAAGAGTAGATGGAACATTCTGCTTTTGGAAAATAGAGCTACTTCTGGAACATAGACCTTCTACTTCTAGAACACAAGTTTCTATTGTGCTCTCTTTCCTGTACTACGTTGCCATTTTCTGAAATTCTTTACCAAGAATTAAAAGAGGTTTGAGTAATAGTCATCATACCAGAGAGTTTGGCACTAGGAATTTGGGAATCTCAAGACTGGATTCTCAGACTGGTGGGTAGGAGCAAAGAGTGGAAGGCTGGGTTAAGTCCAGACCAGAGCATATAGGTTGTAGTGAGTACTCTCTCTCACCCTGGGCAAGGGGAGGGAGGAGTGAGGGCAGGCAGCTAGGTAGAGCCATAGCTTGGGAGCTGACATCTGGGGTCAGGAGCCAGGTGACGCTTGGAGTTTCAAGCCAAGGTGCAGTTCTACCTGATTATTTGTGGATGGCTTATCTGAGACCAAGTTACTCCTGATTACAGACCTCTGCTTATTTAATTCTTTATCAACTCATTAAACAACAGTTACAGCTTAGAAAGACTAAAGCCTATAATTTTCCCACCAAGTGGACATCAGAAGCACCTGAAGAGCTTGTCAAAGATGTCAGTTCTTGGGCCCCAACATTGAAATGTGGGTTCTTTTGGTCTAGGATAGGGCCTGGGAAACTATTTATTTAAAAAACAAAATCTCTCTGGGTGATTCTGAGACTCATTCTGGTTTGGGAACTCCTGCAATAAGTGATTTTACAGCTAAAGAAAAAGGTCCCAAACCATGTGGTAGCAATATTACTTCTACCTCTTTGTTACAAAATTTTCTCTGCACTTTGGTCCCAGGCACCCCACCTGGAAAATATCTGAAAGCAAGGATTTAATTATCATCTGCTTCTAGGGAAGATTTCTGGGCTGCAACTAGCTGTTTCTGGCATATCTCTGGTAAGGACCTGGAGGGGCAAGAGAGGAAAGCAGAGGCATTCCCAGACTCTTGGAGTCCACATGGCTTTCTTATTTGATTGTGAGAGCTGAGAATTCCCCAGGCTCATGACCTCTGAAGCCAAATTCTGGATTAGCTGTTGCACTGGATTATCTGTGCTGGCCCCCACAGCTGCCTGGAGAATTATGTGTCGCTTGTGTAGCTGAAGCTCTCCAATCATCCTGTGGGGAAGACAAGGGGGACGACGTCTGGAGAGCCCGGCAGGCAGCAGGTGGGGGATGGATGGGAACTCAGCTAGAGCTTGACTGGGATACACCCCTCCACTGGTGCTGGGATTGATTGGTCTAAGTTTTTCACCTGTCTCAGTTTGTCTTAGAGCTAGCAGCCTGCACTATGTCCTCTGGACATCCCTATGGAGAGGGGATTGCTATCAAGGACAGAGAAGCTCAGAGTAATTCAGCGTTGGTCTACCATGTGCCCTCTTCTCAGAGTGACTACTCTAGAAACCAAGTGACCCTCAGATCACCTTCTGTTTCCTGACCCTTCTCCTCTCTATACTCGGTCTCCTTCCTATCTCTTTCTCGTCTTCTACCCTCAGCTCACACTAAGTGACTTTCTCTCTTGGGTGCTATTTGTACAAGGTATGGAATATGATCTGCTCCAGCAGATTTCACAAGGGTATTGGAACAGTGAGCAAGTACCCTGAGTGGTGTCAAGGTTACTGAGGCTAGTCAGCAAACTTAATGCTGTTAGTTGCTTTAACATAGATCCAGGCACAAATGTCTGTATTATCATCTACTTTCCCAGGAGAACATTTTTAGAAACATGTTTAGCCCTCTTTCAAACTGATTTGTTCTCCTTTCCCTAATTTACTGGTGGGTCATATGAGACAGTTCTTAAACAGCACATCTGCAAAACACTCAAGCAATGTAGGATGGGGGTGGACCTATGATTGGAGTTAGGAGGCCTGAGTTTGAGTCCCAGCTCTGTCACCATCAGGCTACACTTCTCGGCCAAGTCATTTGACCTTTTAAAGCCAGTACTCACCTCCTAGGGTTGTTGCAGGGCTCAAAAATGATCAAGTGGTGAAAGCATTTTGTAAACCAGAAAGTTCCTTACAACTATCAGCTGTTGCTACAGTGTCCCATGGGAAGGGGTAAAATAAACAAGAGCCCACTTTTCAGGGGTTACAGTCCAAAGAGGAAGACAAAATCTCATGGGCTTATCCAAGGAGCATATCTGCAAAGCACTAAGAACTTTCTGTGCCAATGGCTCTCCGCTGAGGAGGGTTGGTTCCAGGCAGCTGGTGTAATGCAGGAAGCCTTCCTGAAAGAGAAGAGCACACCCTTAGCCTTGGGCAAAGCTGCACTCCTAGAGCTGCTTCGTGAAAAAGCCCCAAATGCAGCCCCATGATAAACTGGATAACAAGTGCAGGAAGTTACAGGCTGTACTTACTGTGGAATCCAGACTCCAGGGATACAGTGTGAATCCCCAAGAAGTAGATGCCATCCACACTTGAATTGCTTCTTCCTGGCTGTGAGGGACACAATTTTCCCACCAACGTGAAGGGAAGCCAAGATGAGACCTAGAGGTTCTTCCAGAAGAACTGTAGGGCAGGGTTTGGGGGTGTCAGCCTAACATATCTAGTACCTTTTTCCCTCTTAGGGGAACTGTCTTTTTCTCTTTCCTGTCCCTTCATCCCTCTCTCTGAGAGAAAAACAAATTAGCTCTAGAAAGACAAACCTCCCTCCCTCCCAGGGTTGATAAGAGGAGGAAATGAGAAAATGCTTCTCAAGTACAGATACATAGAAGGCTTTATACCTTCTATGAAAGGTCTTTATTATCATTATTTATCTTTAGTCCGATCCTTTTGCTCCCTGTGCCTCAGTTTTGCCATGTACTCAGGAGATTAGACTAAGTGACCCTTCCCCTTTAAGAGCCACCCCTCCCTGGCTTGTTCTTTAAAGATCTTCTGCAGCCTCAGCCTGGTGAGCTATGAAGTAGGACACCTGGGCCTGGTGGAAATTCCTCAAAAGACTGAGATCATTGTTATCACCCACAAAGCAAGAGCAAAGTCTGCACCTGGCCCAAGTATAGTACCTGACATCTAATGAGCTCTCAGTAAATAGTAAGGAATGAACAAATAAATGAAACAGATATGCCGTTTCCACCCTACCATGCTCTCTAAGATGTTAAAACAATACATATTTACCATTACTAGAAAACATCACCCTGGCCTTCTGGAAGGTCCTCCATTTTTACTTCACCCCACAAGTAACACGGGGAGCAGGAAAAGGTTGTCTTAGTCTATTCAAGTTGCTATAACAATATCAGACGGGGTGGCTTATAAACAATGGAAATTTGTTTTTCACAGTTCTGGAGACTGGGAAGTCAAGATCAAGGCACCTAAAGATTCAGTATCTGGTGAAGACCTGCTTCCTGGTTCATAGATGGCCACGCTGTGTCCTCACATGGTAGAAGGGAAGGGAGCTAGCTCTCTATCTCTTTTCTAAGAGAACTAATCCCATCACGAGGATTCCACCCCATGACCTCATCACTTCCCAAAGGCCCCACCCCCAAATACCATCACATTAGAGATTAAGTTTGTGGGAGGACACAAACATTCATCTACAGCAGAGATTCCCAAACCTTAGTCTTCTACATAAACGTCACTGGGGATCTTGCTAAACAGCAGCTTCCTGCACCCACCCCAGAGATCTTGAAACGAAGTCTCTGTAAGAGAGGACTTGCCTTTGTGTTTCCTTTTTTAAACCTTTCATTGGTGAAATTTTCAAGCATATACGAAAGGAGAATCTATAGTATAATGAACCTCAATCCCTTTCATCCAACATAAAAAGTTTCCACCACATGACAATCTGGCTTCTTTTAGACACCCACTCACTTTCCCTCCAAATCCTGGACATCATATTGGTTCATCCATACATACTTCTACTTATATTTATAAAAGACAAGTACTTTTAAAAAACAAAACATTATTAAATTAATTAATAATAATTCTTTAATATTACCAAATGTACAGTCATATTCAAATTTCCCCAATTGTCTCATCACTTTTGTTTTACAGTTGACTTGTTCAAATCAGGATCCAAACAAGATGGACATCTTGCAACTAGATATATTTTTTAAAATTTATTTTAAACATTTTAGGCTCACATGGAGGTTTAAAAAATAGTACCGGGAGTTCCCTTGTACCCTTCATGCAGCTTCCCCTAATGGTAATATCATAAGTAACCACAGTATAGTTATCACAACCAGGAAATTGACACTGGTACAGTACTATTCAAATTACAGACTTTATTTGGATTTCATCAGTTTTTATACGCACTTGTTTTTCTTTTTCTTCCTTTTGTTTATAGTCCTACGAATTTTATTATGTGTATAGGTTTATGGAACCACAATCAAGATACAGAACTATCGCCCAGAGAAAGTTACTTGTGCTATGTCTTTATAGTCAAGCCCTCCTCCTCAACCCTTACTCCTGGCCACCACTGATCTGTGCTCCAGTCCCTCCAGTTTTGTCATTTTGAGAACATATATAATGAAACCAGATAGTAGGTAGCCTTTTCAGATTGAATTTTTTCACTCAGCATAATGCCTTTGAAATCCATGCAAGTTGTTACAAGTCTCAATGGCTGGTTTGTTTTACTGCTGAATAGTATTCCATATTAAGTCACTTTTGACTTATAGGTATCCCCTCACCTCTTTTTGTTTTCTTACCATTTATTTGTTCAGAATCAGTCCTACAGAATTTTTCTCATTCTGGATTTTGCTGATTTTGTCACCATAATGTTATTTACTTTTTCCTGTATTCCCAGTCATTCCAGTAACTGACAGATCTCCGCACTTGGCCAGAATCGGATGGTCTTCTGTAAAGAGCCCCCATCCCCACTGGCAACTCTGAGGCAAGTGTTACCGAACACACTTGGGGAAAGAATACTGTAGAGGAAGGAAGAAAATGCCATGAGGACTAGGGCCATCTGAGAAGGCCTTCTGTAGGAGAAGGGTTTGAACTGGGGCGGTGCTCCAGGAAGGCAGCCCCAGAGGCTGAATGCAAGGCATCACAGTGGCAGAGAAGCGGGTAGGGTTGGACAGAACTTCCTGTGCAAGCTTCGTGATAGGTTCCATGAAGGCTGAGCCTGGGACACTGATGAAACTGCCACCACCCCTGGACCCTCACCCCCTCACCAACTATCACCTCCACTCTTCGGACACCCCTGAGCTTGGACAGTGTGCACCTGGGTAGAGGCAATGCTTACAAGGCCATGTTAGATATCAGGTGTGGGAGCAGGGTATAAAATTGTCCTAAGGCCCTTATGAACACCAGGCTTTTGCCACAGCCTCCAGAAGTTTCCTTCCCAAGATGGAAGACCTGAAACCTGGAGAGGTGAAGGCTACACTTCCAACTCAAGGAGTGGTAGGGAGCCGGGAGGGAAGAGAGACCTCGGAGCAAAGAACACTTGAGTTTGAGGTTCTCAGGGTCAAGAGGGCCCTCCAGCTCTTCAGAGGAATTGAACCCTCTGAAGCCCATGTCACGGGGGGCTGTGCCACCTTTGCTTGCACACCTCTATCCGCCCCCCCCCCCGCCCCCACCCAGAAGTGAGTATAGCCATCCAGGCTACATGGTTGGACAGCTCTGAAGTGTCAAGTGTCCCCTCATATCATCCTGGCTCTCTGTTCCTGTCTTCTAGGACCACAGAAACAAGTGCAATCCCTCCTCTACACAAATTCCTGCTGTGTGCTTGAAGGCAGCACCCCCAAAAGACTGGCCATGGCCTTCAGTTGTTTACAGGGACTATCACGTCTGGTCCTCATAGCTCTGAGAAAAAAAAATATTGTTGTTTCCATTTTACAGGGGGAAAATAGGCTCAGAAAGAATAATTGCCTTGTCCACGGTCATACGGAATTTTAATGTACATCCTTTTCAACTTTGTCCCTTTCAAACTAAAGGAAGTTTAACCTTAATTATTCTTACTGCAATAAGGGTAGCCTTTGATTTTTCTTCAAAGTGCCAGGATGAAAGATAGTTCCTTCTGGGCAGGAAGAGGCAGAAGCTGAAAAAGAAACTTCTTCTTGGGAGATTAAGGAGAAGGTAGGTACCATCAGGCTACAGAAGTTTCCAGAAGTCTGGTGGGGTGAGCTGGGGTGCTGTAGCTCATTCTGAGAGAAGCGTAGGGATGTGGGAACTTTCCTGCTATCAGTTGAGTCACTGAGCCCACAGGGGCAAGAGCAGGAAGCTGGTCCTGATAAGGCACTTGGAATGGTACAGCTGGGAGATGCTTTTGTGGTGCAGATGGGGAAAGCTGAGGCCCAAAGATGAGCAGAGGCTTTCCCTGAGACACACAGCAGGGCAAGAGCTCAGTACCACTTGGAACCACTGACACTTGGAGCTCCCATCAAGGAGTCATGTTCCTGGATTGTGCAGTGAAGAAGGGTGTGTCCTCAATTGGGTCCTCAATGGTTCCCATCAAGCTTCAAAAACAGGTTATCACAGTGGTTATCACACAGGTTATTTGAGCCACTTATCACACTCAGGACACAGGTTACTTGAGCTACTTATCACACTCAGTGGCAGGGAACAGTGCCTGTCCTGCATAGGCATGCAGTGCTGTTGGGTTACAGCGTGCCATCAGAGAAGACAAGGACAACCCAAGGTCTCACAGCTATTTCCCAGTAAAGCTAGGACCTATTCTCCCGGGTCTGGGTCTTCTCAGCCCCAGCAGAGCCTCCTGGAAGAACACAGTCTCTCTAGCCTAAAGCAAGAGCCACAGGACAGGGGTACAGGTATTTAAGAGATCTGGGCTATCTCTGGCTTCTCCCAACCCTTCAACCTGTCATCTGGTATTGGGGCAGACACCCAGGGCTCTGTGGGTGAGCTGGAAACTTCTGAAGTTCCTTCCAAATGGATCAGCTATATTTCCCACGATGTAAGATTCTCATCAGGCAAACTCCTGCTCATTCTATAAAACCTAGTTCAAGGTACAGCAAATGACCATGTACAAAGCCACAGAGGGAGTCACATCACATTCCAAAGAATCTTACAGACCATGATCTCCGACCACAATGCAATATAATTAGAAGTCAACAAGAAAATCATAAACCTCCCATAGGCTGAGAAACTAAAAAGCACATTTCTAAATCATCCATGGGTTAAAGAGAAAATGACGATGAAATTATGAAATATTTAGAACTGAATGATAAGTAAAGCACAAGCAGTTTCTGTTTTTTCTGTAAGTCAAAGTCCCTGAACCCATGCGCCAAATACCTTTCACTGTTCCCTAGATGCACTCTCCACCCTCCTCCAACCAGCCCTAGGCCCAAGAAAGCCGACCTCCATGTGCTGCATCAACAGGTTCCCTCTCCTTGACTTCAAGAGTAGGAGCTGGTCAATGGAGAAACCTGGCCAGAAATCAGCCAAAGAAAGTAGAGGGAGGCCCCTTTACAACCCCATTCCTTCACAGAATGATTGCTGTGGGCTAGGTATGCCCTTCAAGCATAAGTCACAGCTCAGCTCAGATCAGTAGGCCCCTCCTCATAGCTCCCACTTTGACCCCTCCCTCTCAACACCTGTTCAGCTAGGGGTGACAGCATCAGCCTAGGGCATACATCGAAGGGCTGCTCTTGCTAGTCCTTTGGTAATATGCTATCTGTGTGGTTGCCCTACACCCTCACTATACTTCTAAATAGTGACTTCTTTAAACTCTCCTCCAAGTGCCCAGTCCATAATCGTGTTTCCACTTCTGGGTGACTGAGCTCTGACCTTGTGTTATCTCTGTGTGTTGTGCCACCTGCTAACCTCAGCTGAGGTCAGATACTGGGGCAGCTTCATCACCTGATGCCCTGCCCTCAGTGCACAGAATCATGCTTAATAAAGGGGGTTGATTAGGATATCAAACAAGTGAAGGAATAGATTCGAATTCCTTCTGCATATACTAGAACATGCAAATGTTTATAGGAAATTTGGGGTAGAATTAAGACCCACAGAGCAGGGAAAAAAAGAGAACTTTAGACTGTGGCAAAAATAGGTGCTCAACAAAAGAAAGAATCCTCAGTTCTATGAACTGGGATTCTTCAGGATCCTGTGTGTTCTCATTGCCATCAAGCAAGAAGATCGAGACACAAGAGGAGTCCAATGAGCATCTGTGCCACAGTAAATGCCCTCCTCCAGCCTCCAGCACTACCCTACTGCTGCCTGCTCACTTCCCTCACCTCTCCAAGGTGACCTCTGCAGCTCATCTGTCTGCCTTGCCCCTCCTATCCTAAAAGGCCTCCAACCTTCCCTCCCTTCCCAGGATAGAGCCAGCCACCTATTCCTTAGTCCTGGGGCCCACAATGTGCATTGGGTGCTGCTGTGGGATGGATATCTGTCTGTCATCAGAGGAGGAACCTAAGTAGAAAAGTAGGGAGAGCAGATCAGGTCTTGAAGGGTTTGCATTTGGTTGGAAAGAAGGAGGGAAAGAAGGTATTTCAAAGTGGGAACCACTGGAACAAATGTCTGGTGTTAGGAAACTGGGTGGCTTCAGATGAAGGGTGAGGAGAACCAGCCCAGTCTGAGCAAGGGCCCCAGCCCTGGTGCAGAAGGTAAAAGTCTGTGTCTGAGCACTCTTCAGGGGAAGTCTTTTAGTGCTGGAGTAAGAGACTCACTCATGAGTCCCAAGGCACTCGTTCATAGGTATTAAGTACCTGATATGTGCCAGGCAATATACCAGGAGCTAAGAATCTGGAAGTATATAGGGCAGACCTGATCCCTTATTGAGCTCAAGGACAAACGAGATACACATGATTCTGGGAGGATAAAAAAAAAAAAAAATCCATTATTTAGCAGCTCTTTTATCTCCGCTCCAGACAGAAGCTGAGCTTGTCCCCATTTTACAGTCGAGAAAGCTGAGGCTGCCTGCTTGGTAAAAGTCCAAGCAAACGGTTAGAGAGCCAGCTAGTCTTTTACCCAAGGGGAAGTTGGGAGAGCGATATGGACATTCCGGAAAGGCGACAGTGAGTGTGTCTGTACATTCGGGGAGGGGGGTCCCCATTCCCCGCCCCTTCCCCCGCCCCTTGGTCGTAGCGTGGCGGGCCCAGGAGGGCAGGGGCGGAGCTGGCGTCGCCTCAGGGGCGTGAGGGCGACCGAGGCCCGGCAGGGCAGGCAGGCAGGCGGACCGGCGAGAGCACAGGCAGAGCGGAGGAACGGCAAAAGAGGGCGACCCAGGGCACTGGGATGTGACCCGCGGCCAGACGAGGGCTCGGCGCTTACCCACCGAGGCAGACTCCGTGAGTGAGTGCCGCACCCCAGGCGCCCCCGCCGCACGGACGGCCCAGGCTTGCTTCCACTTTCATTTCTTCAGCTATCCCGGCGTGGCACAGTCTGGAGGCGACCTCTGCCCGAAGGTGGACTGGCCACCGTCCTTGGTTTGGGGTCCTAGGCTCAGAGCAGCTGAAGTGGGGTTTGGGGGATGGCAGTGTTTGAGGGGGGTGTGTCTTCTTCGGGAGCGGAAATGTCAGGCCTGCTCGTCTGTGTCCTACAACAGACTGGTCTATCATGGCAGCTGGGCTGGAGAAGGGTAGGGGGAGATGGCCAAGGGGTGGGCTTGGGTGGCCAAGAGTTGTGGGGTGAGCACAGACTCAGTGCAGAGCATGGGGGCCCCATCTTTACCTTTCTCTTGGATCTCTGCCCTGCACTGAGGCACCCTGCAGGACCCACAGCCCTAGGCTGAATTCTGGGTTCAAACTGGGACCAGCCCCTACCCAAAATTCTGGGCCAGGCCTGGGGAATGGCAGGTGTGGCGCTGGCAGGGGACTAAATGTCAGAAACTGACAGGGCCACTCTATGGTCTTCAGTTGGAAAGCCTAGACGCCCACCGAGGGTGTGAACCATCTCTGGCCACTTTAGGAGTAAAAGAACACCCAAAGTTAGGAAACAGGGGCTAAGAGGGGAAATAAATGGCCATGGTTCAGGGAGGGAACAAAGGTTCTGTAAGAGACAGAAACTCGGGAAGGGCATGGAAGTGGGACAAGAAGAGAAACAAGTGGCATGTATAGAAAGGCAACTATCGAATCCCACCCCCACCCTCTACCACCACCATTCGCAAGCTTACATTTTGTTAGGAAAAGACCCAGGCCTTGAAATTCTACAGCAGGAAAGTGGGACTCTAGCTCACTGATCAGGACGCCCAAGTTGCTGTGCAGACTGTGGGGTCAGGCTCAGAGAGTTGGGGGAACAGGAATTAGGTTGGTTTAATTGGTGAGAAGATGCTTCCCCTCTCCTTCCATCCCCAACTCTCCCCTATCTCCACCAGACCAGCTACCAGCCAATGCAGGAAGATGCTCCTTTACTCTTTCATGGGCTTAGCCTCATTTTATCGCAGTTCTCAGTTCTTCCATTGGAGATCCCCTGTCTGTCTGTTACTTGCTATGTGAATGCAGGCTCCTCAGTGCCCCTTTCTTAGCCTGTTTCCCCATCTGTATAAGAATTGAGTTGGGCCAGTTGATTTCTCAAGGCTATTTCAACCCTAAGATTCTTGATTCTAAACTTTCCTTAAAGCCTGAGCATGAACTATATGCCAGGCCCTGACCTAGGCTCAGGATAGGTTGTGTGGGGACAGCAATGGCCAAAAAGTAGACTCCACCCAAGGAGAAAGAAAGGGGGCTATGGGAGGAGATAGCATTCAACCTGATCATGTGTAGTCAGGCAAAGGGACCAGTGTAAGAAAACACAAAGAGGCAGGAGAGCGAGCAGTATGTTCAGGTATCATCAAGAAGCCCAGAGTGGTTGGTGTCAGGGAGTGGGCAGGAAAGGTAGGGTGAGGTATTGAATGCCAGGTGAAGGTCTGTTGGTCACTCTCAGTAAAAGGGACTATGTGACGATACAGGGCCCAGGAACCCCACCTAATTTCAGTGTGATTTTGGAAACACCTGCCCCAAGCAGAGTTTAGAAGGCAGGCAGCAAGTGAAGCATGGACATCTCCTCCTCTTGGTCAGGAAGCTCAGGTCCCACACTGGGGTCTTCTTTGGGTGAGAAAGTGAGCGGCAGGGAATGGATGAGATGACCTGCCAGCCATGTCACTGAGGTTTTTTTTTCTAGAAGACAAGATCCTGCTGGGAGACCTGCCCCTACTCTCCAAACTCCTTTCATTTTACTTGACTGTCTCCTTCCTGGCCTACCTATTGTGGGTACAAGGAAGAACCCCTGTTCCAAACTTCTCCTCCACTAGCTTGACTTTTTGCTTGATGTGACACCTCCTCCAACCCATACTTATTGTGCGTTTGGTTACACCCAATTATCACCTTGTTCCCATCCTCCTTCCCCACCCCTGTCCCAGCATTGCTAGAGATATGAAAAGGAAAATGCTCTAGTGTCTTCTCTGAGGTCAAGGCCAAGCTTTATTTGTGACTATATTCAAGCTTCAGTCTAAAGCTAATCAGGCCTCCCATAGATCAGGGTCAGGGCCAGGTCAAAGTACAACCTGGAGCCAGAGCTCAGTTCTTAGCCTATACTCAGTCTTAGTGCTCAGTCTGTGGCTAAATTTCATTCTCAGCAGGTACCTGGATCTGCTTTTCCCAAGAGCTCACATACTCACAGGGGAGATGAGATGACTACCCTGAGAGTCCCAGAAACCTGGCTTGTATCAGAGTGACCCAAGAAGTTGCATAGCCCAAATCCATGCCTGCTACAGGGGTGCCCCAGCCATGATGGAGATGGGAATAGGACCCCTGCCTTAAAGTCTGGGACTCTGATTTCTGTCCCCAAAGTCTGTTCTGAATCTGGGATCCTTCAGTTTTAAGAGGCAAAGCAAATTCATGTGAATTCTAGATGAGCCTAGATGGACAGATTTGACTACATTCTCCTGTCTCCCAGTTCTAGGCATGTAGTGGGTGCTCTAGGAATGTCTGAGTGCCAGATACGGGGTGTTAGGGGGGCTGCTGTGGCTTCTTGGGGTTTCAGGCTGGAGGAAGCTGGCTTGGGGGAAAGAATCTTCAGCCACTGTTGGAGGAAATGGTGTCCTTCTAGATCTGCCACCTCCCCCTCTCCTCCAGCACCTGCAGCCACACTCAGAGGCCACCCACTGGCCATATGAGAGCCCTTTCCTTTTCCAGAGTAATAAAAGAAAAGGACATTTTTGGTAGAAAAGTCCCTCCTGGTCCCTGGGAACCCCCGGTGGCCGGATAAACTACGGGATATCCCAGAGGAAGCTGAAGGCAGGGGCCCTCCCCCTACCCCTAGCACAATGCAGCCAGGCTCTCTCTCCCACGCTGCACCAGCTGGCCTCTGGGCTTCCCTCAGAGTTCATCTCATCCAGGCCCCTGCCTCCTAGCAGGCCTACAGGAAGCCTCTGCCACCTCTTTACTGGCCAATAGCAAGTCTGAGGAGCACCTGTTTGGAGCTGAAGCCCTGCCCTCTGTGAAATGCAATGAATATGGAGAGGAAACAAAACAAGATGGGAGGGCCGTGGGTGCTTGGCAGAAGGAACTCGGGCAGCCTGGAAATAGGGCAGGGGCTGCAGAGGTGGGCCAGTGATATGTTGGGAAGTCAAAGCCTGTTTGGTTAGGATCTGACCACCATGCTTCCGCATGCCCTTGGCCCTGGCAGAGCATCCTCGGGTACTGCCACTGGACACCTGGCCCCTCCGCCCGCCTGGCCATGGCGTTGTGCCTGAAGCAAGTGTTCTCCAAAGATAAGACCTTCCGGCCGCGGAAGCGCTTCGAGCCCGGCACACAGCGTTTTGAGCTGTATAAGAAGGCACAGGCGTCGCTCAAGTCTGGCCTCGACCTGCGCAGTGTGGTGAGGCTGCCGCCTGGCGAAAACATTGACGACTGGATTGCCGTGCATGTGGTGGACTTTTTCAACCGCATCAACCTCATCTACGGCACCATGGCGGAGCGCTGCAGCGAGACCACCTGCCCGGTCATGGCCGGAGGGCCCCGCTACGAGTATCGCTGGCAGGACGAGCGCCAGTACCGGCGGCCGGCCAAGCTATCCGCGCCGCGCTACATGGCCTTGCTCATGGACTGGATCGAGAGCCTCATCAACGACGAGGATGTCTTTCCCACGCGCGTTGGTGAGTGCCACCTGGCAGGCAGGTCAGGCCTGGGCAGGAAGGGAGGCAGTTACTGGAGCCCATTTCACAGATGAGACATTTAGTTTGATATAGCAATTCGGGAGGGGGAGTGGGATGGTGGTAATTTTCTTCCTCATTTTGTAGAAGAGAAAACTGAGGCGTGGAGAGGTTCAATGGCTGCTCAAGATCAGGTATCTTGAGATAGAACTGCTTGACTCCCAGTTTAGGGCTCTTCTTGTCTGAAGCTTGAGTACCCCTTCAGGGACCACCCTGGCAAGACCACTGTGATTCTCAGAACCTTCCAGAAGAGGTGCCTCAAGGTTCTTCTAGCAGATCACCCTACCAGGGCTGATGACTTGCAGCCTCCTTCCTAGGAGTTGCCTCTGACTCCTGGCCCTGAAAAGGGAAGGGAGTGGGGATTGAGTGGGCCAGATTGTATCTCTACCTCAGGGGGCTCTAAGGGCAGGATTCTTCCTTGTCAGGCCCAGGCCATGGAGCCTTTTCTTATCTCAGCTGGGCAGCCCTGGTGGGTGAGTGTAGGGAGAGAAGTTGAGTGATGTCACCCTGACCCTGCTTCCCCACCCAAGGGCAGCTGGAGGGGTTGTTGGCCCGGGAGCTGAGCAGGCATGAGACTGTGTGCATCACAGCGGCCCCTCCCCCACCTGCCCTCAGGTTCATCCCCATTAAGGCACTAGGAATCAGAGATGGGTGGGGCAGGGTGGTCAAGCCCAGAGGGGAGAAGTCTGAATACTGAGGGAAGCAGGGCACTGAGTCACAATTCAATGCCCATGGCCCCACCTCAGCTGGTAGCCTGCCATTTCCTGTACTATCTTGCCCAGTAATGGGTATATCTTCATTTCATATGAGAGAAAACTGAGGCCAAGAGAGGGACAGTGCACTGAATCAGGAGGGATTCCAATCTATACCTCAGGTCTCTTGGGGCCCAGGCCTCAGGTCTAGATGAGCAGGACATCTGAGAGACCTGCGCTAGAACTAGAAGAGCTCACAGGGAGGCAGGGCTCAACCTCATCCGAGAACAGCGAGGAAGGAGAAGGGCTCTATGGAGCCAGGTGGGTCAATGTGGACCTGTGTCTGGGCTCTCATTCCCTTCTAGCCTTAACACCCTGGGCCTATGAGACCCCAGGTGTCTGTTCCTTAACCCTGGGATGACTCTGCCATAGCAGAGAACAAGGTATCGCCACCAAGATCTCTATCTTAAGCTCAGGGCTATACAAAATTGTGCCTTTTTTGCAGGTCCTGGAGCTTCTCTTGAGCAGGACCAGTGGCATTTATCTCAGAGGGGCACTGCAGGGCAGTACAAAGAGGGTTTGAATCCTGCCTCCAGTCTGTACTAATTAATAGTCATGTGGCCTCAGGCAAGTGGCTCCACCTTTATGCACCTCCATTTTATCACATCTAGAGTGGATATAATACCCATTATCATACCAGGCAAAAGGTGCAAAGGGCCAGCACAGGGCCTGGCTCACAGATGAAAGTGTAAATCTTATTGAATAGATGAAGGAATGAGAGATATCTGAACTAGTTCTTGAAGACTTAATAATTCTCAGGATTCAGGCCTGGGACGTGCTGTGTGAATGCTACAAAAAGGAAGGAGTCAGAGCAAGGCTGGAGAAGGAGGTCAGGATTATGAAAGGCCTTGAGCAGGTGCCATGCTGGGAAGTTAGGACTTAATCATCAAGGCCCATGTTTTTAATGTCAATGAGCCACTTTTGGAATTGTATCCAAGGGTGTCATGTGAGAGTACCTACAGATACACATATTTTTAGAGAGAGTTTGGACATCACTTTCATCATCGTCTAAGAAGGGTTGGTCAGTAACCCCAATCAGGTAGTGGAGTTCTGCTCAGGGTGATAGGAAAATGTGGAAGATGATTTGTTTTTCAGCAGGGGAGAAGCACAGTGAGATTTGTGCTTCATTAAAAAGGGAAGTACGGGAGAAAGCAAACCATGAGATCTTTCTGTCTCCCACAGCAAAGTATGCTAGGGAAGAGGCCATTCTGGGTAAAGGCTGCCTGTATATGGAAGGGAAGGGAAGGTTGGGCAGAGTTTCATACCAAGATGCTCATCCCCTACTTCTGCTCATCCACGCCCCCTTAGGAGTTCCCTTTCCCAAGAACTTCCAGCAGGTCTGCAACAAGATCCTGACCCGCCTCTTCCGTGTCTTTGTCCACGTCTACATCCACCACTTCGACAGCATCCTCAGCATGGGGGCTGAGGCACATGTCAACACCTGCTATAAGCACTTCTACTACTTCATCCGCGAGTTCAGCCTGGTGGACCAACGGGAGCTAGAGCCACTGGTGAGACCAAGTCCCCACTGCCCTCCCCGATCAGGGCTAGCTTCTGAGTTTTCAAATCCAAAGGCTACCTTCTTCAAGAAAATCCAATACCTGTGTAGATAAATTAGGGGATGGCAATTCATTTAACAATGATTCTGTACTTTAATAGAGAATTCATTCAAGTGTCAGTTTACAAACCCAGATCTGCAGCCTTGAATTAGGGTGGGGGGTGATGGAAAGGGGCCAAATTCAGGCAAAAAGCAGCCAGGCTCTATGGTTTGGGAAGGGGCTACCTGGCAGGTTGAGCTCTGACTGACCCTTCCCCACCTTGTGTCTCTACAGAGGGAAATGACAGAGCGGATCTGTCACTGAGCCCAGGCCTGGACATTGTTGCCTGTTGGATGGACCATCTGAACACACAGTGGCTAAGGGAGGAGACCCTCAGGAGTCTGGTGGCAGAGGAACCTGAAGGCCCTGGGACCCCCTCCACACATCCAAAGCCTCTGGACTTCTGGTTCTCTGGAGTCTGCCCACATGTCCCCTGACTGCTTGTGAATGGAGAGGGGGAATATTTAAAGGTGGGAAAACAGAAGGAAAAGAAGGGCTAAACCTCTGACATGAAGTCTGGTGTTGGGGTAGGCCAGAGGCTTTCTGCTCTGATATGTGTGACCTTTCCCTACCTGGGAAATTGTGGATGTGGCTGAGGTGATGGCAAGTCACGTACAAGAGAGTGAGCAGCCTGTGTGTGAGTGAGCACAGATGACTGTGTGTATGTGTGTGATTTGACTGTTGGATGTGTCCGTGAGAGCTGGCTGGCTTAGACTCTCCATAGCACATAATAGGCCCTCATAAATGTTAGATAAATGGATGAATGGAAGAAACAAAGGAATGAGGGAGGTAGGGGAGGAGGGATTGGGACCATCAGACTACGACCACTTTAGGAGTGATGACAGGTCACTGTCCCCACTTGGTGTGTCTGGCCAATGTGTATAAGTGCACAAAATGTGGTTGTAGAGGTAGCTCTAATGAAACTTCTAGGTTACCTTCTTCCATCAGCTGTGAAGAGGTAGGAAGAGAATCTTCATCCTAGGTACCTAAAGCCATAGCGCGCCACAGACACAGGTTCTGATTGCTCAGCCAGAGATGCCCGTTTGCTGTCATTTCACTTGTTCCTCTGCTTCCAGGAAGGCCTGATTATAGACAGCCTCTTGGGGTTGGGGGTGATCCCTCATGTCCACAAAGTTCCACTGGCTCTTAAATTGGGAATCACATGATCCAGTCTAGCTCCCAGAATCTGAAGCCCAGCACAGAATAATCCTCCAACCCAAGGATCTAGTGGAACTTGAATTGGGAAATTCCGGAGTCTTGTCTCCCATCCTGAGACACTGAAGACCACGTGACTAGTGAATGGACCCTTCCAAGCTTGGAGAGCCCCCATCCTACAAGTACTTGCCTCTTTCCCAACTATCCCTGAGACATTCCAGCTGGTTGGCTCTCAGAGCATAGCTGTCCACAGAGAAACTGGGATGTCCATTCAGCACTCCATTACTCGGCACCTCATGCCCAACCCTGTGCCCAGACCCACAGGTGGAGAAACTGAGGCAGAGACAGGGCCCTCCCCTCCCAGAGTCTCCATGCTGGGAGGCCAGGTGGAGAGCTAGAAGGGACCTGAGGCTCATCCTGAGTCACTCACAGACTCCTCCATGTACCTAGGAAGAGACTGAAGCCGGGAAGAGAGGAAGGAGCAACTGTCCAAGGCCTCACAGCAAGACTGTTGTGGAGCTGGAATAGAAACCAGGGGTCCTGACTCCCACCCCAGAGCCTATGGATTGCTACATAGGGAGATGAGAAGCACATGGAAAGAGAGTTTGACAACCCTTCTCCAGGACACAACAGTTCCTGCTTTGAGCAAGGATTTCTAGCCTGATGCCAGAATGCCCCACCTCCCCACAGATCCGCTGGGACTATCTGCTGAGCCAAACCTCCAAAATCATGACCCTCTCCATAGCCCAGCAGCTGCCTGATTTCTGGGGAAGCAGATGGCGCTTCTGGGGCCAGGCAGCTGGACCTGGGACGGCTGCCTCTGGAGAAGTTCCCAAGAGAAACAAACTGCCCCAGCAGCTTTGCCAGAGGTTTGCATGACAGGTGGGCGGAGGGTTGTCAAAGAAAGATTCCCCCAAAGAGGACTGTGGATAGGAAGATGGATTCTAGATTGTGGCTGGTGCTGACTGCAGAGGCGGGTGGGGTAAGACAGGAGGGGGTGGGGAAATCTATTTTTGTGAAACAAGGAAAACTTTATTGTTGTTATTTTTGGTAAAATAAAGGAGGCAAACTAAAGCTGCATTGGTGGGAAGCTGTGGTCTGGGTGCCACATGGCTCCTGGGCAGCCTGTGGAAGGCACTGGGCCAGAATGGGGCAGGGAGGGCTTTTTGTCCTGCGATCCTGGGCCATATGGAGGGCTGGCTGGTGTGGTCATATCTGGCCCAGCTCTCCAGGGTGGAGACACCAAGGTTTTCCCAGGGCTCTGGGAATTCTGGACCCAGAATTCCGGGACTAAGCTAGGACCGCAGGAGTGGGGAGGGCTGGCCCTTGCCTTCGTGGAACTCAGTTTCTTAGGAGTCTTTCCTTGTTTCAGCTCAAGTCACCTGGCACTGGCTGTTTTCACCCTACCCTCTTAATTTGGGTGGTTTATTGGATGGAGGTAATGGGTTAAGGAACAGGGCAGAAACACAGTCCCAACCCCGTCACAGCAGCAGAAACCCTTCTCAAGAAAAAGCTGTTTGTCGAGTACTGGCTAGAGTTCAAGATCAGGGTGGCAAGGCATGAAGCTGACTCCTGAGCTTATTCTCCAGGAGACACCTGACTCTCTTAGCTCAGGTCTTGCTCTTATTCCACTACCCCATACCTTCAAGCTGCCCAGACAAGTTGAAAAACAGCTTGGTTCTTAAGAGTCAGAGCTCTCCCCTCTAAGAAGGAGATAATCTGGCTTTGTTCGGTGGCTCTCCTGGGTTCCAGTCTCAGCCCAGCTCCTGGGGTACTATGCCAAGCCCCTTTCCCCTCCAGACCTTAATTACCCTCATCTATTTCATGACCAGGAGTGGGAGGGAGGAAATGATTGATTCTAACCTCCTTCAGTACAGTCTGTGGATCATTCACAATAATAGCTAATACTCATTATGTGTCAGGTACAGTTCTAAATGCTTATCATATAATAGCCTATTGAATCAAGTTTGTTTTTGGCCAGCTGCCTGGCTCCCTTCTTGGTACCTAGTATCCCTCCTTTCACTAGGATTTGTAAGGCCCTCCACTCTGCTGCCCCATCAGGCTCACCAGAGGAGGCCCGAGTCCAGCATTCTAAAAGGTGGTTCTGCTTGTACACCTCCTGTGACAGATCACTCACTACCTCATCAATTACTGGACAGCTTAGACTCTTAGAAAGTTAGGCTCTGGGTTCATAGTTGTTTTGAAATACACTATGGTAGTGAGGGTAGATTTATCTCAGAGCTGTGTAGCCAAGGTCTGTACCTGATCAGTTGTGACAAAATGGCTTTGAGAAATTCAGAAAGGGATGCTTAGAGAAGACTAGACAGAGATGAGAGAAAGGAGGACACAAGAGAGTTGAGGCCTCCACAACACGGAGGAAAGATTCCCGCCCCCCACCCCAAACAGGGCAAAACTCGGCAGGCGAGGGTCCTGTGATAGGCAGTGTACCAGAGGTAAAGGGACAATTTCCTTTTGGTTCAGGATCCATAAAAATATTTGGAGCAGGGAACAAGGAAGCAAACCATTCTCATCACCTTGGGGCAAAGCATCTATCTACTGAGTAAAGGCTGCCCCACTACCCTTGGCCTTCATTAACACTGCAGCCTCCTCTTTGAGATTTCCTGTTGCCTCTCCCACTCTCCATCCCCTTGAAGCTGTGTGTAGTGTGTGGTGAAGGAAGCTGCAATCCTGGCTGGAGCTCCACCTGAGTTAGGGGAGCCTTCCTTGAGCCCTTCCTCCTCTGAGCTGTCTAGAGCCCTCATCTCTGGTGTTAACTGAACTTGGTTGCCATATAGAAGACACAGCAATTTTGAGAACCTGAACTGGAACGTAGGCCTGAGTGACTCAGGAGCAGCTGGCTATTGAGACATTCAGGGAAGAGAGGGGAATAGGTCAGCAAGGCTTCTGAGGATATAAAGTTTGGGTGTGCCTAGAAGGTGAAGGTGGGAGAGGTCAGGATGTACAGGGGCCTTCAAGTTGGATTGAGTGATTCTGGAAGTGACTAATATAGAAGCTTGGGAGAAGACACCCCAAACCCGCCTAGCTCCAGGCTTCACCCAGACTGGGAAACCTAGCAAAGCCCTGAAAGTCCCTTAATGTTCCAGACTTCCTATCATGCAGATAAGAAGACTGAGCCCAGAAAGGGAAAGGGAACAAATGTTTGTCAGGCGGGTGATGGGAAAGAATTTCAAGAGGCTTTTTAAACTAGTATTGCTCACTAGACCCTCAAAGCAACCCTGAGACACAGGGAAAGGATATTTACTTCCATTTCACAACAGAGGAAATCCTCAAGAGTCAGGAACTGAATCAGCCCTTTCATTACCTCATCACACTTGCATCCTGGGAGAGGGACTGTGCCTGTTTGAAATATTTGCATTTGGTTTTCTCCATGAAATGAACTTTTTTGAGTCTTTTATTTTGAACTACTGGAGGTAATGCTTTAGTTAGTCAAGGAGAAACTTTCATGGTTAAATCATACATACCCAAACCTTTTAAGAAATTTTGCAGAATTAGCTCTCATTTTACAAAAGATTGACCTCTCCCAATATGTAAAAGGCTTTTTAAAAATTCCTTCCTGGCATGCAGAAGGTCTCCGTAAATATTAATTATACCTGCCGTTTCCTGGCCACCTCCCTCCTGACACTTCGCTAGCTTACCGACCTCCACTCCGAGAAAATAGCCTCGGAAAAGCTAAGGCCCACTCCCTACCTAGCAATCTCCCCGCCCCTCTTTACCACGCCTGCGCAGTATACTTAGCTCCCACCACGCCACCGTCTCCCTGGGTGTAGCCATCAAGGCGCAGGCGCAGATCCGCCCCTCGCACCCCTCCGGTCGACCCCGCCCCCTCGGGTCTAGTACCGCCTCTTCCGCGTTCTCCGCAGAGCGGTTTGCAGGTGGGGTTGCGCGCGGCAGGTCCTGCGGCGAGTCAGCTGAGGTAAAGACGAGACAGCGAAGCGTCCCTGCAAGTGCAATGGGATGGGCTTGGGGCGGTCTGAGTGAGTTAGTGTGTTCGGGACGGAGAAGGGAGGGCCTTCAGAACGGCCCGAGGTCACGATCCGATTCAACGGCGGGGGGCAGCCCAAGAAGACGCTTCTTTAGGGCGCTTCTCTGGGCTTCATCTGTGACTTGCCAGAACTCCGTCTGTAATGAGCTCAGGGCGCGGCGTGTGTCCCCGGTCGGGGCTCAGCCTGTGCCTAGGGTCAAGGCTTGGGTCGTGACAGGTGTCCGAGGTCTGAGGACAGAGCTCAGACTGGGGCCAGTTCGAGACTCAGTCCCTATCAGGCTATACAGCTGGGCTCAAGGCTCAGAGTCAATCTAACATCGTGACTAGTTTTTCATGTGAGAAATTTCTAATATCTGTGAACATTATTTTAAAGTTAATAATGAGTTCATTTAAAAGCTCCTGGCATGTGTGGATCACTGTACAGTGAGGAGAGAGAGTAGTGTCAGATGCAGTCTCTCTCCTTAGGGAGTTTCCAGGCTACTTGTCACATTGTAAGTAGCATATCAGAGACCAGTGTGGGTGACAGGAATGAAGAGTTGGAAGTGTTTGGCTTTGGGTCAGACAGTTCTGGGTCCAGATCTCACCCCTGCCACTTCCTATTTGTGTGTCCTTGGGCAGGTCATTTCTCCTCCCAGAACTTCAGTTTCTCCTGTATAAAAAAATGTATAGTAGGGTCATTGTGAAAGTTGAATAGGATTACATGTGTCACCTAGTATGGCACCTGTCATGAAATGGGTGCTGAATACTTAGTGCATGCAATGAGTGTGATTTATATGAACTAAGTCATTTTAGACTAGGATACTTTATAGAGGCCCTGGGATAAGAGTTGAGATGACCTAAAAGCCTGAAGCCTCAGTGGGATTTATAGGTGAAACTGACTTTGCAGGATGGGAAGAGAACTAGTGCTTATTGCCCACGTGCCAAGTGCCATGCTGAGCAGTCGATATATATTGTGTCACTGAATCCTCAGCCATTGGTCAGGTGCTTTCATCCCCACTCATCCTTAGCTTCAGCCCCTCTAAAGAAAGCTAGACTGGAAGTGACATCAAGAGGAGACCCAGGGTTGGATGTTTATATGGAGCCAGCTGAAGACTTTGGTGCCTCCGTCCCTAACTTCTCCCACTCAGCTCTTCCCTTTTTGTGATCCAGTAGAATAACTGACTTGGTCCAGGAGGCCTGTTACTCTAGTGCTCTAGCAGATTTTGATGGTTAGAGGGCCTGGCAAATGAGCATCTCTTAAAGTCAGCTTGCATGAAGCTAGATCAGGGAAGTTCTGTGAATGGATCCCGTTGGATTCCTACACATGGTTCCAAAATGCTTGTGGTTTCCTGTTATGTGGTCTCATAGTAATCTAGTAACTTCATTCCTTTTGCATCGTCCTCATGGGTGCCCATGTTATCTTCCTGAGATAGTGTTCTCATCATGTTATACCTCTGCTCAGAAACCTTGGGGGGCTTCACTGTCTTCTATATAGAGTTTAGACTCTTCAGCCTCATAGACACATTCCTCCATAATCTATCTGTTCCCAAACCTCTTTCCTGTCCTGTTTCCCTTTGTTCTTCCAAGCCTGCACCCTGTGCCCTAGTCAAAACAACTTTTTGTTACTCAGCACTCCCTACATGTTTCTTTGCTTGTGTTCCCTCTTCCTAGAGTTTCCTCCGTCTCCTTATCTTTCAAGGCCCACAATCATGTAACCTGTCAGTGAAGTTTCTCTGATCTCCCTGCTAGGTTAGTTGACCCCCCCCTTCCCATCTTCTGTAGCCGAGGCCACACCTCTAATATAGCTCCAGTCACAATCTGCCTTGGGGTAGGTACATCAGTCCGTATGTACTCTGAGTATGTTGGTGGGAAAGGACCTTGTCTGTTGTATCCTTCCTCTGCCTGGCACATAGTAGGCCTCTGCAGTGTTTGCAGTTGAAGGAGTCAGTGCCATTTTGTATTTACTCTCTTTGGTTTTTGTTTTATGAGCTTTCAGGTTCAAAGTGGGCCTTTGTGTTTTTTCTTCTTTTTATGCCTAAGAAGAGCCCTAGTGTAAATCAGTTATACCCTAATTACAGATATCAAAGGCAAGAAAGTGAAGGAATTCTGCACAAGGCAGGATTCTTCATCGCAACTCTTGTTTTTAGACTCTCATCTTGCTTTTGCAGTGGGTTTTAGTAGGAGGGAGGGAGGGAGTTCTCTGTTCAGGGACCTGCAGTGAGTGTGTTATAGTTAACAAAGGGGAAAGCACACAGGTGGTTTACTAATCAATTGTCCTGCCCTTGACCTTGGCCCCTACCATCAGGGTACCAGCTGCTACGCATTCACATTTTTCCTTGCCAACAGCTTCAGCATATGGAACTGGAGGCTCTTTGTTGATAGTAGAAAAACATACATTGTTGAAGGTAGAAGGAACTTGAGAACCATCTGTTTTACCCCTTTAATTTTACAGATGGGGACAGGCCCAGAGGGGAAAGGACTTGATCAACATTGCACAAGGAATCAGTCAGTGGTGCAAATAGTACTGGAAGTGAAAGTCCTGGCTGTTTGGTTTTATCCAATCTACTACATTGTTAACATAATATCTAACTTTCATGGATTACTTAACATGTGGCAGATAACTGTTTTAAGTGCTTTATATGTAACATTTCAAAACTCTATTATATTGACTTGGAAATTGAGGCAGAAAGAAATCATTCAGATCTATTTTAGGATCCCAAAAGAGTGGTTTTAAATATAGTTTTAATGGCAGTCATCTTCCAACCAGTGATCCCAGATCACTGTACCTGTGTGAGTGAAGGACATCCTCCCAGCAACATCTCCCTGTACTCTGGAGAGATGTTTTGAGAGGAGTCCTGAGTGTGTTGAAAGAGTGGTTGAAGTAATGAAGCAAGTCAACATGGGTATTAGTGGATCTTAGCTTTGAAATATTAGTATACTTTAAAAATTGTATATTTATCAAGTCAGATAGTAAATGCAGAGTTTTAGAATAAACTCAGTCCAGGAGCTTTCTGTAAATATTCCCAGTCAAGGGTAGCAAGTTTCAATTCAATAAATACATATTGAGTTCTTGCTAGGTGCAAGACCCTGAAATTGAGAAATATACACAGAAGAACGTCACATTTCCTGCCCTTCTATAAGTAATTGTCTTCTCAGAGCCTTCTCCCTCTAGTGTAGTTGGGAAGGTAGATAAGTACATAAATAACTGACTATGGTAAATGTAGTAAAGAATGTAAGCAAAGTGGGAGTTTGGTAGCAGAAATCAATCCAAACATGACCAAAGGGAGTCTAGAGAAAGATTCCTGAAGGTGGAAAATTTATGCTGGGCCTTGGAGGAAGTTAATTCCTATGAGGAGCAGCTTGAGCAGTGGTCAAGAAGTGGAAATGAACAAATTGTGTGTGTGCATGCATGCGTGTGTGTGTGTGTGTTGGAGGAAAGGAATGGACTTGGTGAGGAGGGGAAATAAGCTGAAATAGTGAGTTGTGGCCAAAATGTAGAGAGGGGAGTGGGGAGAAGAATGCTAACATTTATCTAGTGTCTGCTCTGTTTTGTGGCTTGCAATATGTTAGATGCTTTACCCACTGTAATTTAGTTAATCCTCACAATCCTGTAATATGGAGTGATTTATCCCCAGTTTAAAGATGAAGAAACCAGACTGCAGAAAGATTAAATGATTTGCCCAAGGTCAGGTAGCCAGCAAGTGGCAGAGCTCAGTCCAAACCTGTGAGTGTTGGATTCAATGACCCACGTTCTTTTTATTGTGCTGCAAGGCTCCAAATGCCATGACTAGGGCTCTGTTTATTGTGGCTGTGGGATGGAGGCTAGACTGGAGCAAAGAAGGTCCTGGAGACATCGATGAGAAGGCTGTTGGAATAATCCAGTTTAGGCTTAAACTGAACCATTGACCTACTGTGGAAACTACCTGCTCTAGGTCTGTTTGATTTAATATGTGAGCATTATAGCAGCTCCTGTAGTACCACAAATCAGCTGGTAGAAACTTAGAATCAGTTTACAGAGGCTGCTGGCACTCTTCTATTTCAGGCATAGGTTCTAATGTAAGATTAGCAGTTCATTACAAAAGTGTCTAGGGAGAGAACTCATTTGGCACATACTGTTTCTTCATTTTCTCACCCTCAAATTTAAAAAGAATTCATAATGGAGGAAAGAGGACTATATTTGGAGTCAAAAGGCTGGCATTCAGGTCCTGGTTCTGCTCATTATCATCCATGAGTCCTCCATCTCAGCTCTTTCTCTATAATATAAGGGGGTAGTTTGGTTCATTTCTGAGATCTCTTCTCTTACTAATGCATGTATTTCATTGCTCTTCCAGGTTTAGGGCAGTATAAGGATGTAGCAGAGAATATGACCCTGGATTCAGAGAAACTAGGATTTAAATTCCAGTCTCTCATCCTTGTAGGGAGACAGTAGTTAGGTATATAGACTCCATAGTTGGACTGCCTGGGTTTGAGTCCTGACTCTATCACTTGCTAACTTTGTGACTTAGACAAGTTATTTAACATTCCTGGGTCTCAGTTTTGTTATCTGTAAAATGGGGATACAAATATTATCTATCTTATGGAGTTGTTATGAGGATTGAGATAACTTAAACACTTAGCACAGTCCTGGCACATAGTAGATGTTCACTGAATGTTAGCCTTAATAGTAATAATATTAACAATTATTATTAATGTCCAGTTGGGTATTGTATTTATAGAAAGTATAATTATTAAGGCCATTTTTCCTGCTGTTCTACTCTGATGCTGTTCCTTCTCTTTCTTTCCATTGACCCATCAGGAATCTTTGAAACACTAGATTGTTCCATCACAAAGTTGCAAAGCATAACATGAAAGAAAGTGCCCGTAGGAAAAGGGTCAATAAAAAGTCATTGACTCATTAGAAAATTTTACCTGACTTGTATTTTCACCCACCTCTCTCCACAGTAAATAGGAACATAACAGTGTATTTATTCCATTTTGCACAGCCTTTAACAAAAGCAAGACCCCTTTAATTCACTTGCTAAAAAGTACAATAACAGTATATCTGGAAAAGTGGTGCCTAATTTGGTTCTTCTGTTTCTCCACCTTAAACCCTTCTGGCCTTGACTTAAGCTATTTCTTTTTCCATTTTCCATAAATATGGAAAAGTTCCTTCAGATTATAAAGGGAGGATGAGATCAAGATTTTCTCATAAGAACCTTTTGTGTACTTAAAGCCAGAATGAAGTTAGGCCTCATCTTTTCTCTAGGCTAAACAGCCTTGGTTTCTTTTACTTCACTCTTAAAACCTATTTTCCATTGCTTGGATCTCATTGGTCATGCTTCTTTAGTTTCTCTTCAGTTTTTCTATTTCTTGGCAGTGACTCAGAATGTGCTTAGTCCAACTAAAACAGTTTAAGGGAAGAATAACTTCAGATGTTTCTATTCATTAACATTTGAGTGTTTGCCTCGTGCCAGGCCTTGTGCTAGGTAGGTATAGGGACCCAGAGATGAAGCAGACTTAGTCTCTGCCCTGTCTCTAGCTCACAGTCGGGCAGATGTGCAATAAATTATTACAAGTACTGTGATTGAATTATGCACAAGCATGGGAAGCTGGAAATTGTTTAGGGCAATTCAGAAGAAACAGTCCCTTTGCCTGGCCTGTAGGTCAACACTTGTATAGAGGTGTGGTTAGACATAATGCAGGACATGTGGTCTGGGGCAAGTTTGTGGAGGCCCTGAGTGAGAGCACAAGAACTTGGTTTTTCAAGAAGCAGTGGATGCCCATTGGAGGTGTTGGAGCAAGAAAGTGACAGGCTTAAATCTGGCTTTTTGGACCAAGGACAGGGATACCACAAGCCTTAATCTTACCTGCCCACCACTGATATTTTCTGTCTTAAAAGTAATAGAATGAATCCCTTAATTGGATATTTGGTTTTGTTTACTCTAAAACTTCTATAGAAAGACTAGTTCTTGAGCTCTGGAAAAATTTCATTCTGTGTACAGCAGGAAATTTATGAAGACTTGAGAGAGAATTGGGTGCCCATCCTATATAAGACCCAGCGGCAGGCTAATCTCTAGATTTGGTCTAGCCACTTTCACCCTTCCCTAGCCTTATACCAAGAAGAGATGCAAGAATGAGGAGAGGATTCCAGGACTCATCTGGGTATTTTGTAAGGAATGCTAAGGAGATTCAGGCAGTATGAGAGTCAGAAGTTCTGGCTAAGGAGGAAAAGATAGAATTTGGAATGGTACCAGAAAGAATCAGGGCTAACTAGGTACTTAGAATCTTGTGTCATATATCTGAAAACCTCCTACTTCACTAAGAATTTATTCCCTCCTGCTGCCCAGTTGTGGTTTTCAGAGTGCTTTTGAAGACCATAGCTGATCTGGGAAGCCATATCCCAAGCTTGAATAATAGTTACTATTTCTTGAGCCACTACTTTATGCCAAGCACTGTGCCATGAACTTGATATACATTAGCTCATTTAATTCTCACAGCAACCCTGTGATGTAGATGTTATTGCCCCCATTATATAGATGATGAGAGTGAAGCACAGAGAGGTCAAGTATTATGTCCAAGGCTACCTCATTAGCAGATGGGGCCAGAATCTCAATCTGGACCCTAATGGCTAGAAAGCCTATGTGCTTCTTACTCCAGCCCTGGAATGGCTCCAGACAGCAGAATAACACAAAGTCCATAAGTAATTCTGAGAGTTCTTTTTGTTGTAGACCTCCTAGAGGTAGAAATGAACAGGTGTGTGTGTGTGTGTGTGTGTGTGTGTGTGTGTGTGTGTGTGTGTTTGGGGAGAGGAATGGAGTTGATGAGGAAGAGAAATAAGCTGGGGTGGCAAACACTGGCCTATAGGCATACCTAGCTTACCACCAATTTTTGTATAGACTGCAAGCAAAGAATGCTTTTTAAATTTTATATGGTTGGGGGAAAATCAAAAGAAGATTACTATTTTGCAGTATGAAAATTATGTGAAAATTCAAATTTCAGTATCCACAAATAAAGATTTATTGAAAGATAGCCACATCATTTACATATTGTCTATGGCTGCTTTTGCTCTACAAAGACAAAATTGAATAGTTGTGACAGAGACCATGTGACACTAAGCCTAAAAGATTTACTATCTGGCTTTTTACAGGACAAATTTGCTAACCTCTACTGTAGGCAACAAGAAGGGACGGAGGAGTTTAAACCTGTGGCAAGACTAAAGGCAGAGTTGAGGTTCAAAGGTGTTCAGAGTTGTTTCCAGAAGTGTTGTGGCCATAAGGAGAAAGACTGTAACCCTAACTCTTTTGGGCCGTGAAAATAGTTTCTTTGGGCCACAGAGATCTATTTGGGAATAAACAGCATAATAGGAAGGATTATTCTATAGGCTAACATTCTCTATTGGGCAATAAAGAAATATTTTGTGAAGTCAGATATTTACTAGAGGCCCCCCCCCCTTTTTTGTGTGCCAGGTACTATGTTAGACGCTGGAAATACATAGATGAAAAATGTATGTCCCTGCCTTTAAGGAGCTTATGGCCTTGTGGGAGAGCCACATATGCATGTGTATCATCAGCTCTAAGTATTATAATAGTATACTGTGGGTTCAGTTTAATGCTGGATGAAGTAGAAAAAGTCAGAGACTGCTTCTGTAATTTCAGTAATTTGTGATGGGCTTTGAAGACAGAATAGATGTTCTTTTCAAGGAACTACATAACAGGCTGAGGGAAAGCCTGGCAGTGTGAGTATTTAGAGCTTATGAGATAGGGGGAGAAAGAGAAATTAGAAATGATTTAAAGATTCTGTTGCTGGGTGACATAATCTGATAAGAAAGGAAAGGAGGAAGGAGGCACTGGGTGGGGGCTGGGGATAAGTCCAATTTGGAACATGTGATTTGAGGAAATGAAACACATTTGGCTTCCAGTTAGGAAATCTTTTTAGAAATTTTGGCACAAGGGCCTGGAATTCAGATTTAAACTACATTTTCAGAGCTTTTCCATTGGGAAAAGTGAAAGTACACAATCATGTTGTAGAGAAATTCACAAATCAACTTTCAGACATCATAGCTAGAGCCACGAGATTAAAATAGAAAACTAGCAATAATTATACATTTGATATAAAACCTTGTTCCTGTTCATGCTGCCTGCTGCTCTCAGCATCTACTTTAATTTCTGGCTCTGTTGTCTCTTGCCTGTGAACGCTGGACAACAGAGAACTGTCAGCTTTTACTTCCTGCATGAGACTCCTCGGCAAACAGAGGTGTCCATATCTTCATCCAGGTCGTTATTTTTTGGGAGTCTGGACTCTCACAATGGAAACAGAATCTGAAAACTTTTACTGAGACTTGTCAAATCTTCAAGTGCTTAGTGTTAACATTTTCAAATGCTCAAATATCTGATTTTAAACATAGAAATTTTGTGATTGCCGTGTGTCTGTCTACTTTGTAGTATAACACATAGGTTTGGGGAACACTTAGGTTGATCTTTATCTTCTTTGGTTTTTTTAAAGAAGCCAGCATTTTGATGTCCTTTCTATTTCTACTTTTCGAAGATTTTCATGCCAGATATGAAGCTGAGGCCGATGGAGAACTGAAGAATGTCTGCTACGTACAGAGGCCATTGAAACACTTCATATGACTAGAAGGCAGCAACCCCCTATCAGAAGCATTATTTCATTTTGAATTTCAAGTTAATCGAGAATTTGCTCTCCAGAAGTTGGGCAAACCTATAGGTAAGGTTGGATATACATTTGCTTAGCCTTTTAGATTGCTTCAGGTTCAAATTATTTCCAGAGGAAGGGGTGCGTCAGAGATTTCAGTATTCATTGTGGCAACTAGGATTAGCAGGGCTGCCTGGCATGCCTAAAACAGTTACTTAATAGGGAGGAACACATTTCTACCAGAATAAAATGGTGAAGAGGCTCATAAGGAAAACCATGCAGTAAGTAAAATGTATTTATTTACTTTTAATTAAAAAGTAAAACAACCATATTGTAACAAGACAAAATCAAATACAACAGAAGTCTATAAAGTAAAATTCTGTACCTACCCAATTTCATTCTCCTAAATAACCATTGTTAATAATGGCTTGAGATGTATATTTTTAGGTATTTTTTTTTAATTTATAATATAAATGACATTTATGATGATGTTTGAAAGTGTTCTGAATGACACTCTAACCTGAGGTTTTGCCATGCCTGGCAGTTTATAAATAATGCCTCATTTGTAGATTGGATCCGATGAGGGCTGGCTGAGAATGGTTTGTAGCCTGATCTGTGAATTTTCATATTTTGCTGCTGTGACACCCTTCTGCATCTAAAGTCTCCCAGTGGTACACTGTCTTCCCCAACCAGCTCCTTTCCTGAATTCTCCCCTTGTTTGATGGTACTACTGCTCCTACAGTTATTTGACTTTGGTTAATAAACATGATTTGGGGTCCTCTTCTGTGCCTGGTTCTATACTAGGCAATGGACAGAGACAGATTAGACATAGAGGGTAGTAGGCTTTGACTCCTTCACTGTCTCCAGTCATTTGGCAGGACGAGGACCAGTTCTGCCTCTGTGACTTCATTCTCACACCTCTTTCTCTTCTTTTCTTTCCCTGCCTCAGGTATAGGCCTTCCTTGACTTGTTGCAGTAGCCTCACCCCACCCTCCAGTCTCTCTCTAGCCTCCAGTTTGTCCCACACACACCACAGCCAGTTTGATGGCCCTAAAACACATTCTACTTGTCTATAGTCCCTCCCTATTGCCTGGAACAGTGGTTCACAAGTGTGCTCTATAAACCTTGGGGCCTTTGAAACCCTTTCAGAGTATCTACAAGGTCAAAACTATTTTCATAGTAGTACCAAGATGTTATCTGTTGTTGCAAAGCAACAGTGGGCAAAACTGCTGGTGCCTTAGCACCAATCAAGGCAGTGGCACCCAACTATACTAGCAGTCATTGTGTTCTTTACTGCTTCACACTCAGTTTTTTAAAAATGCCATTTTCACTTAAGAATGTCCTTGATAAAGCAGTAAAAATTAGTAATTTTAATGAATCTCAACCCTTGAGTATACATCTTTTTAATATTCTGTGTGACAAAAGGGGAATGCTCATAAAGCACTCTGCTGCCTACCAAAAACCAGTGACGGTCTCAAGGAAAAGCACTTGCGGGATGCTTGAATTGCAAGCTGCACTAGCCACCATTTTCATTTTTACGTGAAAGAATAATTGACTAAAGTGAGGCTGGAAAGTAGATAGGGACCAGATGTTTGGAGGGCCTTGTAGGCCCTAAGCTTGGGTGATCTGACTCCGGTCTGCCTTTTTCAGCTTTTTATACTGTCCTGCTCACACAAATCCAATCCTTTAGTCCTTTACTCCTGCGTATTATTTTGTTGTTGTTCTTTTTTTATTGATGTATAATCAACATAAAATATACTAGTTTCAGGTTTACAACATAATGATTCAATATTTGTATGTATTACAAAATGATCACAAATCTGGTTAATATCCGTCACCTCACAGTTACAGAATTATTTTTTCTTGTGAATGAGCACTTTTAAGATCTACTCTCTTGGCAACTTTCATATATAAAATACAGTATTATTAACTATAGTTGCCATGCTGTACATTACATCAACATGACTTATTTATTTTGTAACTGGAAGTTTGTACCTTTTGACTCCCTTCCACCATTTCACCCACTCCCCACCTCTGGCAACCACCAGTCTGTTCTCTGTATTCCATGAGCTTAGTTTGATTTTTTTGTTTTGTTTTGCTTTTGTTTTAGGTTCTACATATAATCATGCAATATTTGTCTTTCTCTGTCTGACTTATTTTACTTAGCATGATAACCTCAAGGTCCATCCGTGTTGTCTCAAATGGCAAGATTTCTTTCTTTTTATGGCTCAATAATATTCCACTGTATATTTATATATACCACATTTCCTTTATCCATTCATCTGCCAAAGGACTTATAGGTTGTTTCCATATCTTGGCTATTGTAAATAATGTAAAAATGTCAGTGAACATGGGGGTGCATATATCTTGTTGAGTTAGTGTTTTTGTGTTTTTTCGGATAAATACCCAGAAGTGGGATTGCTGGATCACATGGTAGTTTTATTTTCTTGCTTGCTATTTTTTAAACACATACTTTCTTTACCCCTTCTGCCTTTCCTCTTGTCATACCTTCCATCAGGAGGTGCAGTGACAGTTCTGAAGGCTGCTTGTGATCCCAGAATCAGAACAGAGGAAGGAAGAAGATGGGCCTGAATCTAGACCCTGTGCCTCTGAGAATCTTACTGTCCCAGCCCTGTTCGAAGCCTGTTGTGAATCACTACCCTGCTGGCACCTTAGTGGGCCTCATACTTCTTTTACTGTAGTTGAGTGAGACACTGTAATCTGCATAATGCTACCCAGCTTTACTATAGACAGGACTCTTGCGAAAAACCTGTGAAGTATCTTAGCCCCTGAAATCACACTTACCAATCGTCCTTTGATTAAGCTGATTTCACAGCTGGCTTTTTTCATCCATCATGTATTAAATTTGACTATCTTCCATTTGAGTGTACCCTTGTCCCCTACATAGTAATGATATCATCAGAAACCAAATCACCCCACTAATGGATCTGGCAGAAGAATATAGCCTTGTACTTGATAGAAAAATTGTCATGAAATAATGTGATTGGGCTAGTTTGTAGTTCATCCTACATAATGTGACAAAACACAAAATAGAATGCTATCTCAGAGCAAGAAGAAGGAAGTTCTGATAAATTAGGTTTCAATTAATATAATAATGATAAGGTAGTAATAATACCCCTGTATTTATGTAAGCCAGAGCAGTGCTGCCCAACCTTTTTGACATCATAGCACACATAGAAAATGATATTGTTCAGCCTGATGAGAAGATCAGTATCTCATTCACAGCACATCAGTAGGGAAGCTCTGTGCTAAGGTTTCTAAGTAAAAGCATTCTTGCTGGGGCCATGCTAACTCTGGCCACCCCCTTTTGCCTTTCAGCATTAATGTTTAAATATATTATTTCTGAGCCAGACCATCTAGATTTAAATCCTAGCTCTGCCACTTACTATCTATGTGACCATGGGCATATTACTTAATCTCTTTGTACCTCAGTTTCTTCATTTATAAAATGTAGATAATGTACTTACATCATAAAGTTGTGAAGATTAAATAAGTTATTATATGTAAAATGTCATATTTGTAAAGTGCTTAGAATATTGCCTGGCATATGTTGAGTACCATATGAGCATGTGTGTACTCTAATTACTAATAGTAGTGTTCAACTACAATTATAGTACTTCAGAAAAGTAAATGTTTGGGACCCAGTTTCCCCAGGCTCCTGATTGCCTTCTCCTCTGCCTCATTTTTCTTAGTCTTGGCCTCTTTTCTAAGACTATCCATCTCCCTTTCTTTCATTGTATTAATTTCCTTTCATTTTCTTAATTCTCCATTTGTTTGGAGGCCTTCAGCCAGCTAATGACTGAGAAAGCAGCTGAATTGATCATTATACTCAACTTACTCTCACCATTATTTCTTCTCTGAAAAGCTCTTGAGACTAAGGGATATGTCTTACAGGTTGGGGAGAGGAGTGAACCATAGACACTGAAAAGAACTCCGAGTGGCTGGGAGAGGAGCATAAGCTAAGTTAGCCGAGCTGAGTTAGCCAGCATAGTCTTGTTCTTAGTGGGAAAATGATCATCTTTGGTATCATATAGCAGATATAGGAGCTGGTTACTTCTCAATAGACTCTACCAAAATAGGGAGAACGGAACTGGTGACTTTGAGAGTATTATGGCCCATAAGACTTCATGAAGAAATGACACAGTTCTTTCAGAAGGGGAACCTTGAGGTCAGCTTGGGTGAAAATAGTGAATCGGTACTTTCGTGTCGGGAATATGAATTGCCTTTATTGTCCCACTGGGACTAGAGGCCCTTCTCATATGCTCTGTGAGTTCTCTGGGGCCTTCTCCCCATGTGGGAGCCAGGTTAGTTGGTGGATCTGTATCTTTAACAGCCACTACACTAGCCGTACAATCAATACTTGTTAACAGGTATTGATGAAAAAATGAGAATATGCATCCCTACTCCTATTTTAATGGAGAAGACAAAATAAGCTTATGCCTGGGAATAGAAACATTTATTACAATTGATTATGAGGAGGAGGATACTATAATGGTGAGACTGAATATGATCTGCCTCTGCTTACCTCTTTGGCTGATTTGTCATCACTCTCCCATATACTCTGTGCTCCAGCCAGCCTGGATGGTTTGCAATGGCACTAATCGCCATCTCCTTCAGGACTTAGCACATGCTCTTCCACTGTCTCTCCCCAGACCCCACCCTGACCAATTCCCACTCATCCTTCAGGTGCCAGCTTAGCTGTCCCTTCTCTATTTACTAGACTGATGTAGATGCCTCTTTTCTGCTCTATAGCACCTGGTATTCCCCTGTCACAGCACTTGTTTATCTATATTGAAACTTGTCCACTGTTTTACATGTCAACAGATTTAAATTCCATAAGGGTAAAGACTATGTCTTCTCGTATATTCTCGCTGTCTAACACTGGACAATTAGTAGATGCTCAGTATGTACAGCATGTGTGTAATAAAAAGGTAAGTCATCAGTGCTTTCACTTCTAGGTTCTTATTTTTGATCCTCACGACAGCCTTGTGATATAGGCAGCCCAGGCCTTACTGTGACCTCATTTTGTACATGAAGACACTGATACTCAGAGAAGCTAAGCAACTTGCCAAAACTCATGCAGTGGTGGAGAGTCAGGATTTAAACTGGTGTCTTTTAGGTTTGAATGTTCAATGCATTGTTTTGTCTTTATGTTTTTCCTTTTAAAAAATAACATTTAAAAATGTAAAAATTTAAATAGTATTTGTCGTTTTTCGAGATTATAAAAATAATATCTTCAAAGCACCAATATTCCTGAAACATTTTTCTTTACCAAATGTTGAATTTCAATACAGAGAAATTTAGATGTGTTTTTTAAAACTGTATAATCAGATTCTATATTCCAATGTGCATTAGAGAAAAATTATTGTGTATTTTATTGAAAAATAAATCTTGGCTAAAATAATAGCATAAAAAGTAATAAATTTTATTTTATACAATTTGGAGAATACTGAAAGATACAAAGAAGAAATTAAAATCACCCCAGCATGCAGAGAAAATGACTATACATTATAAATGGCCTGGACTTGAAAGGGCAGCATTGAGTTTGAATCCCAGTTAAACCACTAATTAAATGTTTGGCATTTAGTAGATAAATTTAGCCTCTGAGCCTGTTTTCTCACTTGAAATATAGTTAAATATTTACCTCTTAGGATTATTTTAAGAATTAGAGATAATGTATGTAAAATACCTAGCATGGTGTCTGGCACATAGTAGGCACTCTTAATGTTGTAGTAGTATTAACATTTTTGTGTATTTCTATACAGTCTTTCTACTCTGTTGTGTGTACATACACATTTTTTTTTTTGAAGTGCATTTATAGTAAGTATATCACTGGTTCCTCACAAGGTTTCTAGAAAAGGCAGATATTATTTTTAAACCTATTCTGTGGGTGAGGAAATAGAAACTCTAAGAGGCAAAGTAACTTGGCCTTGATGCTGTATCTGGTACTATCTGAACCAGGGCTTTCACTTTGGCCTCCTGAAGCCGAGCCCATGTGCCTTCCCTGTCAGCAGTGTGCTTCCTTTCCAGCTCCACCTCCAGCAATAAAAAAAATGGTTGGTCACCCAGCCTCACCCAAGAGGAAGGCAAGGGCTGGACGCAGTATAAGTGCTGGGAGCTGCCGTCTGTCTCAAAACAAAATAAGAGCTCACTTCCTTCTCTGAAATAACAAGGCACATTGCTCAATCCTATAGCAAGAAACAGGCATCTTGCTAGAAAGTTAAAAACCTTCTGGGTCATAGTGCTCTTTTTGAGAGGAAGTTTATCAGGAATTCGTAGAACTGAATAGCCTTACTCTGCGTTGTCTGTGGGGCAACGGTGTACCCACATTTCTTTCAGTGTGTTCACTTAGTATTTAAAAAACTTAGGGGACATGCACAGAGATGTGCAACATTTCATATTATTTTCATTTCAGTGCATGTTTCCTGATGGCTGGTATATATGTCTGACAATGTGCCATGACTTATAGGAAATACAGAGATGAACAGGTGGTAGTCCTGGTCTTTAGGAACATTGGGGAGGCCACAAAAATCAGCGCTCTCATGGTATTTCCAGCAGGGTGTTTGGAACAGAGGATGGAGCACAAACTCGTAGTTATGTGTGTAGTGATACCATCTGTTTCTATAGAGCCTAAAGATATTTGCACAAACCTTAACTCATTCAAAGAGAAGGAGACTTTTGAGATGGATTTTGATAGCTCAGAAGAATTCTTAGGCCAAGGGATGGAGGTGAGCCAAGGACCATCTTGATTGTGGAACATTACACCTTGAAGAAGCTTCTACCAAATGATTGCATGCATAATAAATTAAGGCCCCACAGGCCCTGCTAGTGATAAAATAGAGAGTATGGGCAGGCTCCAGAGGGAGAACTATCAACTCCTTGGTAAGGTTATGACACTTCACCTTCCCCCTCCACCCGTGTAAACAGGGAAGTTAAGCGTGTTTTCTCACTTCACTATCTTCCTACATTTTTTTCTTCCTAGTTTCAAAAACGGCTCTCCTTCAACAAGTTCTGTTTCCAAGGGAAGTCTTAACCATTTGTCCCTTCTGGCGTACCCTCTTCCAATGAAATCCATGCAGAATAGACCAGGTACTCTATCTTTTTGTGTGTGAAACCATAAAATCTAATCTTGAGTGTGCAGCAGTGCTCAGAGGTATGCTGCTTTCACAAGAGGCTCCCTCAGCCCTGCTGTGGCAAAAACCAAGTATAAATGGCAGCTAACAGGGTTTTCTAGCTAGAGTCGTAAGTATGTCTGAGCATCCCCTGTGAATTATAATGCTGCTAGCCCTCTTGCTGCTGTTCGACATTGCCTGCCTATTGGCTGTTTTACCTGTCCTTAGGCCCTCCATCAGAGTGTGGGCTGGGGAAGGAGAAAGAAAAGTGAATCCAAAATCTGTCCACTCTGCACTTGGCTCACAGTGCTCATGAGAAAATAGATGGGGACAAGGGTTGACACTGGACAGCACACTAGGGCAGGGCAAGAGGGACAGTGGTACTTCCTTTTCAGCCTGCCATCCCAATGGCCAGTGCCCCCTCCCTGAGCTCCTGAAGATGAGTGATGCTATATTTATTTCTATAGAATTTCTCACTATATTGAACAGCTTTTTTTTTTTTTTAATATACCTTGGTGAGAGTGGATATTTGGGTGTCTATATTTAAGTTTAGTTCCTTGAATATATAGCGTGTTGCAGTCTCCAGATATATCTTGTGCTTGAAGCTTTTGGCTAGAGTAATATTTTGAGATCCTTTGAAGATTCCTTTTATCCATGTGTTTATCTAGTCTGTAAAGTATAGTGAAAATCTGCTGTCATCGGGTCCTAGAGACGGAAGGAAGAATGCATCTAAATTGAGCTGTCAGACACTTGGCTACCCTAACCATGCTTTCTGGATTGTGGTGTTGAAAAGGGCCATCATTCTCTGTGCTTTTTCCTAATGGCTGTTTTGCACTTGCTTCTGAGAACAGTGTATAGAAGACATGCTTTGGCTCTAATCAGTCTTTCTAAGCAGACTTGCCATTTCTCTGATCACATTCAGCTGGGGTCCTCTGAGAAGGAAGTGGGCCTTTTCTCTCAATGGGCTAAGAGCCAGCTTCCATTTCACAATCTCTCAGAAAAAAAAAAAAATCCAACAACCCAGAGCCTGTGTTTATTAAAGGTTGGTCTAGAAGTCTCTCACATGGTATGCCCCATCAGCACTCGAGTGCCTCTATTTTAGAAGGATGTAAAGGTTTAATCACCCTGGTGGGGATTTAGACCCAGAGACTTCAGAGAAATCTTATTATTTCTAACTGCAGGCAAAGAGTATTAAAGCTCCACTCTGGATCAGGGGCATGACATGTTTTATAAGTAATTTATCTTTAACAGGGGAAGGCCCTCACTAGAGTGTCTTAGAAACAGTACTGTGATTGGGCACTGGCTCATTGTTCCTCTATTTCTCTTTCCCCTACTCAGTCTCCTGCTTATTCTTTCTGTCCCTACGTTTTCTTGCCCAGTCTGTCCAATGTTTGACTATCTGCCTCCCAAATCCTCCCTTAAACAAGGGGCACTAGGTGCTTGCCCATGAGAAATAATAATGTTTTTGCAATAAATGACCTCTTCCAGCAGTCTAGTGTAGACCTGTCAACTGCAGATTCCAAAATAGACCTTACCTGCATCCTCTCAAATAAGGAACTGAGGAGGGAAGGGTATGTGCTGGCTCCACAGGCACTCAAGTCTGTGCTCTTGGACATGCAGTCATCTAGGGCCATCCTCAGTCCCGTCCCCTGCCCTATTGTACCTCCAGAGAGGCAGTCTCTATTGAAGGCTTTTTGACTCCTCGTGTACAACCACACAGGGATGTTACAGAGCATGTGATTCCATTTGTATGGACCCCTGTCCTGACCTCATCCTCCTCCTTGCTTAGCTCCCTGCGTCCTGCCTTTCTGGTGCTGAGGCTGGCAGATGTGACAGGTGGGATTCTGCTTATGGATTCATTGTACTGTTTG